>CM069432.1:186702919-187952919 GCA_035610365.1 Aquatica leii | reverse complement strand
ATTTTAAACAAAACAAACAAAGCGACGGCTAACTGTGGAAGTGTTTAATCAAAGAATAAATACACTAAAGTATTTATTACTTTGGTTTAATTATTACGTATTCATGGTTTGCGGACCGCGCTAACAACAGTAACAACGTGCGATGGTCTACTGCAGTCTACTGAAGAGTGAAGTGAATCGAGGAGCAAAACCTGACAGTTGCTCAATACAGCGTTTAAAATTACATTGGAGGTGGGGATACTTCTATTTTGCTCGTTTTCAATGCTGCAATATACATAGCGATTGAGCAAGTATTTAGTTTGCTCACGCTACTCGGAAGGCAAATACAATGAATTCTGTCGCTAGTTTAGTGGATAATGCGTTTTCGCGATTAACGTATGATGAAAAAATTGCAGTAAAAAATCTTAAACGGCCGATGCCTCAATTATGTTTAGAAAATAAACAATCTGTTAAAGGTAAAGACGTTATAAGAAAATTCAAATTGGATATTTATAAGAAAAATGTATTAGGTATACTTTTTAATTTTGAAATTATGCACCCCCAATGTGAACCACCCCGAGCCGCCACTGCATTATCAATAAATTAATAAATAAAACTTGTATTTCAAGTATGGAGTTTTTTTTAAGAAACAATTTAATCGTGTTAATCGCCTTGAAAAAATTTTAATCGTACATTGAAAAAAATTACGCTGAATAAAATGGTGACCGCTTAGTAGTTCAAATAGCAAATCACTCAGCCGCTGCCAGTTGCTGAGTCTACCTGAATGCACTCATTGGTTCGTACGCATTTTTCTTACCTCCAGGATGCGTATTTCCAACTGTATCATGTCTTCTGACAAATCAACTGTCCCCAGTCTACCCTAATTGCAATTACCTAAAAGAGAAATACATATCATTATGACTATTAAGTAACTATTTACTAGGTCTTTATAAAACATATTTTATTGCATCTCAAAACTTTGTTTCTAGTTCACTGAACTATTTTTGCTACATAAATTGTAGCTGTTTTTAAACGCTCAAAGTCAAAGGCGTAGGAATGTTTTAGAAAACTTGGGGGCCAGTGGCAAGCATGTAAATACATAATTTATAAAGGGAGGGGAGTATTGTGTTAGACACCAAGCGAGCTAAAAAGCGCCGCAGGCGAAATTTTTTTTGAGAGGGACCGTGGCCAATCAAAACGCCTCCTAAGAGCATCTGAAAGTATTATAGACAAAATAAAAAAGATCCTATGTGATCACTTACTCGCTCGCAATTTTTCCCAAAATGGACAGTTCAAATCGGTGATGGTGGCCTGTCAATAAAGAAAACTACATTTAGATATCTACTTACTTTATTAAAAAATGTGTTTTTTGTATCAGACTAAACTAGAGAACAATCGTTTAAAAATAAGTTTTTGTTTTTAAAAAATGTTTTGTTTACATGCAAAATGAAAGACTAACAAATAAAACTTTTCTTGCGAATACGAAAATTCAACGAAAACGTGTGACGCCTTTGAAAAGGGCATAGCAGCAATGTTATCACATAAAATGCCTGATAGTAGTGAAGGAGTAATCTCGTGCGTTTCAAGAACTTATACAAAAGCAGAGCAGAATTATCCCACTGTACACAAGGAGAGCTTGGTCTGTTACTTCGGAACAAAAAAAATCCAGGAATACTTGTATGGACACAAATTCGTACTCAAATAAACGGACCAAAAGTCATTAGTTACGCTATTAAGAAGAAAGAAAGAAATTAATCAGTTATACGCAAACAGAATTAAACGGTTTGCATTATACTTATCAAATTTTAATTTTGATATAATGCATGTCAAAGGAAAAGATAACGTAGTAGCCGACTGTTTTTCTAGGCTGCCATGCTGCCATTAACTAGTCAGGAAGACATAGATGAACCAGAGCACAACTATATATATTTCGCTAATGTTGAAGTTCCAATAGATATTGAAAGAATCAGAATGGAAACTAAAAAGGACACATCACTCGTAAAAATACTAAACTACCTGAAGAATGGATGGCCTTTAAAGATATGCACTGACACGAAATCTTTTTATGACATGCAATATGAATTGGACGTAAAACAAGACTGTTTATTTTATGGGCATCGCATAGTAATCCCAAGAACTTTACAAAAACAGTATTACAAGAGTTACATACCTCTCATGAAGGAATAGTTAGAACCAAGGCATTAGCACGGTCGTATCTGTGGTATCCAGGAATGGACAAAGACATAGAGGTCATCTGTAAATCTTGCAACAACTGTTTAAAAGTCCGACCAGATCCTAAGAAATGTTATGTTTGATGGCCTGAAAGTCGACTACCATTTCAATTACTACATATGGATTTCTGCCAGCACAACAACAAACAATATCTAGTCATCGTAGATAGTTGTACAAAGTAGCCAGAAATTTATCCAATGCAACGAATCGTTTCAGGAGAAACCATTGACAAATTGAGAGATTGTTTTGCGAGATTTGGTTTACCAGAAACAGTCGTAACTGATAACGGACTATCGTTTGTTTCAGAAGAAATGGAACACTTCTTTTTCAGTAATGGAATTAAACACGTACTCACCGCTCCTTACAACCCGCAAAGCAACGGATTAGCTGAGAACGCTGTAAAAACATTCAAGAATAAATTAAACTCAGCAATAGCAGATCCAAGGAACAAAAACCTAATGACTTCAACACTATTACTCAGATTTTTGTTGACATATCGTAATACTCCGCACTGCACAACCAAGACGTCACCAGCAGAAGCAATGTTTAACAGAAAACTAAAGATAAGGTTGAATTTATTAAACAGAAATTCAAAAACATCAAGGCTGGAACCCGTAACAACAAAAATTCGTAACTTCCAAGTAGGCGATAATGTAATTGTGCGCGACTATCGAAACTCAAATAAGATATCATGGGTTAATGCCAAAATAATACGACAAAAGGGAAAAGCAAGCTATTATTGTAAACTTGATTTCAACTAAATATGGAAAAGGCATTCAAACCAAATTAGAAGTAAAGCAACTTCGAACATCGAGATGGAAAAACAACAGGATGACATAAACGAAGAAGACACAGTCAAAATAGATAGGACATTAAATAAAAGAATTGCGGTAGATTTAGAGCCACAACCATCAACATCCTCCCAAGCTGACAATTTTCCTACTATTCCACTCTTACCCAACACCATTCCTAACACTACAAATCAGTATGTTTTAGATAGTGATCGGAAATCAATACCTTCGAATGGAACTGAATCAAAGACGTATTTTCCACAATCAAAATTGGTCACCGTAACTGAAGAAAATGCACCCACTCTTCTAAGTAACCAAACAAGAACACGATCAAGAAGGGAAGTCAAACGTCCAAACTATATCTTCAGGAATATATTGTAGTGTAATAAGGGTATTAGAGATAAATAGTATAAGTTTTAGCTGATATATAATTGGTAAGATACTAGAATTAAGAATGAAAAATAAGCAGCAATTATATAAAAAAAAAAAAAATATGTTAAAATGTTAACCAATATTAAGACTTGGCAACAAGGGGTAGAAAAAAAGAGAAAGGGGAAGGAGATTTACGGGTTGTGAAGGGTGACAGGGTGAAAGAGACACGTGGTTTTGGATTTTTTTTATAAAAATGTGAATAAGTTAAATTAGTGTGAAAATAAGAAAATAACTTAAAATTTAAATGTCACTCGGTAGTAACTGAATAAATAAAACTGTTAAATGAAGAAAGTGTCTGTGATGCCAGGAGAAAATGCGGCAGAAAAGAAAGTGATTAAGAAAGCCATGGCATACCGAAGATTAGAATTCCTTTGAACAAAATCATTGTTCCTAGATTTGTTAGACCAGGAGAGCAAAAGGTTGGTTATATTTGATGTTTAAATAAAGTGTTAACTACAGTTAAAAATATAAAAGGAAAACTTGATGCTAAATATAAACAAAAAAAAACAATTAAGAAAAGTGGTACAATTACGATACACAGGAGAATTTTATACGAAATAAAACATGATTGTTTTTATGTAATCAAAATGGTATCATATTCATTTAACTTATTAATACGGTATACGGAAAAACTTTAATTGCAATATTTTTTTAATTTAATTTGTTTCATTTCTGTTTTATGATTTTTGTGTGATAAAAGAAAACTTTGATTGTAACAATTTTAAGGTATATTGATTGGTAGTTGTTAGATTAATTTAAGGGAACAGTTTGTTAATAAATGTTGCTTATTTCCATTCGAAGTTCGCTTTATTTGTTGTGACAGTAAACACTACCCACAGTTACTTATTTATAGTAGATACCTGAAGGAGTAAATGTTCTTTTTAATTCATTCAAATAATTTATAAATTAAATGAGCTAGTCGGCATATTGGGCATTATATCAATGGCAGTATTCAATGATTCAAAAATTTCATACAAAAACAGTACATAAATAATTTGGCGCCTTGCAACGTGGGGCTCGAAAGATAAATTGGCAAACTCTTCGTATTGATTTATGAATGGAAAAGAAAATTTTGTATAAATTAAAAATTGAGATTAAAAACAGACTTAACGTTTGTAACCACAAAAAAAATAGTGTATATGATTAGGTTATTACATTTACTATACATGCTTTATTCGAATTTTATTTACATTACTTACAGATGATAATAATAGGTAAGATTTGTTTTTAATATTTAATATGAACACGAGAAGTGGTAAGAAAGGCAACATGGAGCAACATGAAACTGAAGATATTAGTAACAAGACAAATGAAACAGAAATAAATAAAATTAAAATCATAAGCGATGAAATGGAAGAAACAACCGAAATAAACATGGAAAAAGATAATGCAAATCAATTCAATGCTGGGATGTTGATGATATTAAAGGTACTACAAGATAACAAGGATGAAGCAATAAAAAGAGACGAACAGAACAGAAAGGAATGGATGAAAGTAAGACAAGAAGATAAAGATGAAGCAATAAAAAGGGATGAACAATATAAAGAAGAATTAGTGAGTATTAGGAAAGAAATTAGAGAGGCATTGACTATTAATGAAGAAATGATAAAAAAGTTGAAAACAACAACAGGAGATGAAGCAAGAATTGAAAAAGGACATCGAGAGGATAGAAACACAGCAACAAGAGATGAAACAAGAAATTGAACAAAATTTGAACAAAACAGTAGAAGCAAATGCAAATCATACACAGACGGAATTTAAACAAGAATTAATAAGAATTGAACGTGAAAAAGATGCTGCCGATCAAAAAATTAAAGAAAATGCAGATAATATAAACAGAATTAACAAAAAAATTGATCAAGAAAGACAAGAAATAAATGTGAGAATTGACAACAATAAGGAAGAAATAATTAGTATAATAGAAGAAAGACATAATGTTGGAATGAATTTAAAACAAAGTGATTGGAGATTGGAAAATCAAATAATTTGGAATGGTGGATTGGAGTTTAGTGAAGATGGGAAAATTAATCCAAATGTTTTTATGAAGAACCTAGAAAGAAATGTGAAACCAATTACAAATCTGGACGCCTTAAAAACGATAATCAGAATGACCATGAAGGACGACGCCATCATATGGTATCAGGGCATTGAAGATAATTTCGATAGTTTCGATGAATTTAAGAACATGTTTTTGGACAAATATTGGGGTGAAGCCGAGCAGTATAAGGTGAGAGAAAAAATCAACACAGGGCGATACAAAGGCTATGAAGGATCAAGAGAAAAATATGCGACGAAATTGATTAGCGAAGCTCAGCAAATTAGTCCAGGTTATAAAGAGAAAGAATTGGTTTATTATATAGCCAGACATTTTGAAGATTTGATTAGGATACAAGTGGCAATTGAAAAAATTGAAAATACTACCGAATTTATACAATTATTAAAAAGACTAGATCCAGTATTGAAATTTGAAAATGCAAACAGGTATCGAAACATAGAATACAAATTTGGGACGGTCAATGAAGGTATATACTCACCAAATAATCACCACCATGAACGGCAGAATGGCTTTAAAGATTATCGTTATCAAGGAAATCAACAGCAATTTGGGCGACAAAACAACTACAGGTACAAAGAGGAAAATAGGGAAAGAACAGGATACCAGAATTACAATCATAGAGATCAAGGATACAATAATTTACATAGACAGTATCATGATTATGGAACCAATCATGGGCCACGAAGGCAATACTATAATGAGAAGAACGGAAGTAGGACCAATGATAGCAATAACAATGGATGTCAACGTCAGAACGAGGAAAGACAAGAACGAAAAGAGTATAGATATGATCGTACCTATGAAAACAATAATATCGAAAGAGACATGAGTAGTGAGTATCGTGAGAAAAAAGGAAATCAGAAGGGGTCTCCCAACGGAAGACGGCAATTCGTAAACAACGTTAATGTTAGCGAGGTAGAGAATAAAAACGATCAAATTCAAGATTGTGATGAAGGAGCAAGTTGTTCCGATGCAAGGAGACAGGATTTTTACAATGCGACAAGCCAGATAAATTAATCAACTATGTTCACCCAAATAATTTTATAGAAACGGACGCAACGAATATTGATCATAGGACAGTAACGCTACCAACAATTGAAATAGTATTTGAAGAAATAAAATTAAAAGCTTTGTTAGATACAGGATCAGAAATATCTCTCATAAATGGTGAAGTTGTGAATGAAAACATGGAAAAATTAAAAATTATATTATGCCAATGAAAATATAAATCTAGTCACTGCGAACAATAAAAGAATCAAGATCGTTAATAATATCATAATGGGAAACATGAAGTTGGGTAACATCGAGAATAGTCAGAGTTTAATAATAATGGATAAAATGCGTATGGACTGTTTATTAGGAGTTGATGCTTTAGAAAAGTTCAAAGTTAAATTGGACATGGAAGATAAAATTATTAAGATAAATGATGAAGAGTATAGCTGGAAGGAAAATGATGAAGATTACAATGGTATATTAAACGCTAATATTATGATTAATAATGAAGAAGAAAAAGAGATAATTGAATTAAACTGTCCAGATGACAGAAGGGAAGAGATTGAATCTTTATTAAAAGAATTTCCTAGCATTTTCAATGATGAACAAAGCATCATAATAAGAGGATATGAACATAAATTAACATTAAAAGAACATACGCAATTTAAAGGAAGATCTTATGCAATCCCGCAAGCGCACAAAGAAAAAGTATGGGCGGAATTAAAAAAGATGGAAGAAAAAGGTATTATTGAGAGAGCAACGACAGAGTATATTAACCCATTGGTAATTGTAGTAAAGAAAGATGGTAACATTCGCATGTGTTTAGATGCACGGAAATTAAATGAAATCACAATACCGCAGTATGAGAGTCCGGAAAATGTAGATAATTTGTTAGCAAAGCTTGGCAGAGGTAAAATATTTAGTAAACTAGATTTAAAAAATTCATTTTGGTTGGTACCGTTATGTAAAAAATCCAGAAAATATACCGGTTTTATGGTTGATGGCAACGTATTCGTATTTTGTGTTGTACCGTTTGGCTTGTCGACATCCACTTCCGCTTTAGTAAGGGTGATGCAACAAATTTTAGGAAAATATGAAGATTCAGTGATACATTACATTGATGACATACTCATATACAGTCAAAGTGAAACAGAACATAAAGAGCACATTGAAATGGTTATAAATACCTTAGCAGAGAATGGCATGAAGCTGAATATAAAAAAATGTGAGTTTTACAAGAAAGAGGTAATATTTTTGGGCTACACTGTAAATCATGAAGGATTGTCAGTAGATTTAGATAGATTAGAAGTTATAAAGAACTATGCTAGGCCAAAAAATTTAAGGATGCTACGTGGATTTCTTGGAATTCTAAATTATTATAAAAAGTTCGTACCTGATTATTCCAAAAAGACTATACAATTATTAGGTTTATTAAGAAAAGGAACAAAATGGAAATGGAAAGAGGAAGATGAAATTGCCTTTCAAGATTTAAAAAGTGTTTTCTATACCAGGTTAAAACTAATACATCCTCATTTTGAAAAAACCTTCATTTTAACGACAGATGCTTCCGATCAAGCAATCGCCGGAGTACTCTCACAAGAGATAGAAGGAGTTGACAGACCCATTTATTTTGTTTCACGGACATTAAAAGGAGCAGAGTTGCGCTACAGCACAGCCGAAAAGGAAATGCTAGCTGTAGTACATTCAGTCACAAAACTGAGATTTTATTTGTTGGGAAGACGATTCGTAATAAGAACCGATAACATGGCTATTACGTATATTCGAAGATCAAATCTAAATAATAATAGAATATATAGATGGGCACTTCTATTGCAAGAGTATAACTTTGATATAGTTCATATAAACGGGAAGAAGAATGTCGTGGCAGATAGTTTGAGCAGAAAGAATTATGACAACCAAGAAAGCAAGTACATGATAGCGATGAACAGGTTAGAGAATGATGATGGTTTATATTCAGTAAATAAAATATTACAAGCACAAGGTGAAGATGAATTAAGAATTTTAAGAGACGATCTAGAAGAATTAGGTGAGATGAGGGGATACAATTTGAAAGATGGATTTATAATTAAAAAGATTGAAGACAATGAACTATATGTAATAAATGAAAAGTTGACAAAAGATATAACGATAGAATTGCATTTAAGATATGGACATGTGGGAATACAAAAGACTTGGATCATTTTTAGAGAAAATTTTTACTGCAAAAATGATAGAAAAATTGTTAAAAATGTAATAAATGGATGTCATACATGTGCGTTAGCGAAGTATAAAAACCATACGAACCAAAACGTTATTAAAAGTATCAAAGTTGAGGAACCATTAGATTTGGTGACAATTGACTTTTTGGGAAATTTAATTGCGTCAAATGATGGACACCAGAATATTCTGGTAGTAATGGATGTTTTTTCTAAGTTTGTGAGATTGTTTCCGACAAAAAAGTGTAACACGGACACATCAATAACATGTATGCTACAGTTTATTGGACAGGAGACGATACCAAAAAGAGTTCTTGCAGACAATGCGTCATACTTTGTTAACAACAGATTTAAGGAGTTCTTTGAGAGTAGGGATATTAAGTTGAATTTTAGTTCGGTAAGACATCTGCAAGGAAACCCTACAGAGAGAATGATACAGGAAGTAACAAAATACTTAAGAATATTAGTAATGAATGATCACAGAAGATGGTATGAACATTTGGAAATAGTTGAAGACTACATAAATTGCACACCTAATGTAATCACTGGTAAAACGCCAATTTACTTGTTTAAAGGGATTGTACCGCCTAGGCCATGGAAGATAAATATAAATGACAAGAACTATGAATTAGAATTACAGCAAGCTAAAGATAAATTACATAGGTATTTAAATAAATATGAGGAAAAGGCAAATAAAAAAATTAAGAAACGGGTAATATTTGAAATAGGAGAATTAGTGACGATAAGAAGACTGAGAGTCGGTCGAAGAAATCTTAATCAGTGTGCAAAGTTATTATTTCCGAATGAAGGACCATTTGTAATTAGAAGAAACATAAATTATACCACATATGATTTAGAAAAATTGAATGGAGATTATAGAGGAAGATTTCATGTAAACTTAATTAGTAAATATTTAAATAATGAAAGTTGAAAGTAACAATGATGACTGAGAGAGGATGTAAATAAAATGTATGAATAAGTAACATTGAAAACAAGGATAATAAAACTGACATTCACATATAGGGTTACAAACGTTACATAAGTGTTTTAGTTTAACTGATTTTATTCAAAGAAAAAAGGTTCTTTTCTTTTCAAAAATCAGAGGGGATATTTATGTAGTGTAATAAGGGTATTAGAGATAAATAGTATAAGTTTTAGCTGATATATAATTGGTAAGATACTAGAATTAAGAATGAAAAATAAGCAGCAATTATATAAAAAAAAAAAAATATGTTAAAATGTTAACCAATATTAAGACTTGGCAACAAGGGGTAGAAAAAAAGAGAAAGGGGAAGGAGATTTACGGGTTGTGAAGGGTGACAGGGTGAAAGAGACACGTGGTTTTGGATTTTTTTTATAAAAATGTGAATAAGTTAAAGTAGTGTGAAAATAAGAAAATAACTTAAAATTTAAATGTCACTCGGTAGTAACTGAATAAATAAAACTGTTAAATGAAGAAAGTGTCTGTGATGCCAGGAGAAAATGCGGCAGAAAAGAAAGTGATTAAGAAAGCCATGGCATACCGAAGATTAGAATTCCTTTGAACAAAATCATTGTTCCTAGATTTGTTAGACCAGGAGAGCAAAAGGTTGGTTATATTTGATGTTTAAATAAAGTGTTAACTACAGTTAAAAATATAAAAGGAAAACTTGATGCTAAATATAAACAAAAAAAACAATTAAGAAAAGTGGTACAATTACGATACACAGGAGAATTTTATACGAAATAAAACATGATTGTTTTTATGTAATCAAAATGGTATCATATTCATTTAACTTATTAATACGGTATACGGAAAAACTTTAATTGCAATATTTTTTTTAATTTAATTTGTTTCATTTCTGTTTTATGATTTTTGTGTGATAAAAGAAAACTTTGATTGTAACAATTTTAAGGTATATTGATTGGTAGTTGTTAGATTAATTTAAGGGAACAGTTTGTTAATAAATGTTGCTTATTTCCATTCGAAGTTCGCTTTATTTGTTGTGACAGTAAACACTACCCACAGTTACTTATTTATAGTAGATACCTGAAGGAGTAAATGTTCTTTTTAATTCATTCAAATAATTTATAAATTAAATGAGCTAGTCGGCATATTGGGCATTATATCAATGGCAGTATTCAATGATTCAAAAATTTCATACAAAAACAGTACAATATGTAACAATTTCATTTTAGATGTTAATATGTATATGTACCTATCGTGTCAAATGTTTAAATTATATTTTTTAATGGCTTAGTAATTCAATTTGAGATATCAAATCTAAAAATAAAAAAGAAAAAATAATAATTGAAGGGATAATGTTATGTATAAGTAGTTATAACGCAAAAGAATAGGTCGCATGTACGAGACAACATGAACTACGTGGTCAGTTACGATCCGACCAACGAAGTGTAACGTGGCAAATAAAATAACATTTTCATTAAAAACAAGCGTATTCATTCTGCTAACGCAGCGTAACAAGAACATAACAATTATAAAGAAATCGTTTAGTTAAATGTTTACAAAGTAAAAATTCCGACAGTCCTGTCATAAGTCAATAAACCACTTGTAGACTAAGTCAATAAGCTAGTTGCAAACATAAATCATTTAGTGAGCAAATTCAAAAGATGTTCAAAATTCCTTTCTGATAACATTTTCCAAGAAATTTGTAAACATTCAAGTAGATTAGAAAGTTTCTATTGTTAAAGGTTTAAGATTAAATATGCACCAAAAAATAGTTATAACAGAGGTAGGTAACACTTGTATTTACCTGATATTTTTAAAAGTTCAAGTGTACAGTTTTGCATATGTAAAAATAAAAACTTTTTTAAAAAGTTATAAATACGTGAACAATCGATTGAGTTACTTACTAAACGACTAAAAAAGGTTTATTCTACAAATTATTGCAAAAATTACAACTACAGGAACCGAAATAAAATTTTTGTAACACGAAAGTCAAATCTGACAGTAACGCACTTGAAATCACATTACGTTAATATATAAAGTTAATGATTTAATTAATGGTGATTAAATCCTTCAAAGTAGGAGAGGGCGATCGATTACACTACTTTATGTAATTTTTCAAGGAACAAGTGTCCACTTCCTCAGGCCACTGTATTTGATAAAACAACAAATTAATACAACATATGTTGTTTTATCAAATACTTTGAAGGATTTAATCACCATTAATCAATATTCTTAGGAGGTTCAATTTTTATCTTTAATTAATGATTTAAGTTTAAACCTATAAATTGTAAAATACTCTGAAACCTCTTACCATAAATGAAATTTAAAATATTTTTACAATTTTGCTATGCTTTATCCAGACCAATTACTTGGTTAAAACATATGTCTCGTTTGCTGCATCTTTTCATTCAACAAAATAGATTGAGTCGATCTAAAAAGAAGTTTCAATTAAATACAACTTTGTAATAAGAATAATGAATTGCTTGGTACTTTGCATATAACTCAAAAAGCTACACTAACATCCCATCAACTACAAATTCCAAAGTTTAACGAATTTTTGAGCACAAAATGTGTTTGCATAGCACAAATACGAGAATTCCTTCCTACATCAATAATATGTTAAAATACACGAGTTAAATTAACTCTACGTAATGCATCTATATAAACATTATAACAACTGTACAATTAGTTTCGCTTATGTTAAGACAATGTTATATTTTTTTTTATATTAACGGAACATATAGCACCAAATGTACGGGTTAAATGAACTGCTTAATACAAATTTTAACGTAATGCATCTATATAAACATTATAAACACTGTACAGATTCATAAAAGTTTTGTCAATGTTAATATAACGATACCAACACGCTGCTAGTTATTGTATTTTGGTTACCTAAATGTGTTAGTTATTTTAACAGTCATTAACGTTGCATGTTTAGTGGGAAGGAAACAATTTTGGTTGTTCATGTAACTAAAACAAAAACGACCGGCATAGACCCACACAGCACGCGAGATGCAATGGATATACATATTTATCCATATAATATCCATTGATGTACATCCGTAGTTTAATATCCACTGTATATGCACCTTATATACATTCATGGATATCTGTGAAATAGGATTATCTTAAGTGTTATAAGTGTTATGTTCGGAAACATTTTTTTTTATGTATCATGTTACATAATCTTGTGAGTTGCTATTTTTTATCAAAATTATTTAGAAATAATTAAATTCTCTAAAATTTAACATTTGTAGTAAATATTTAACATGCAACAACAAATTTAATGAAAAATTGAAAAAGTAAGAAAAAACACTTGGCGCGGTTTAATTTAAACTTTCTTCGTTGTTCGTTTGTTTTCGCCAAGGTTTTCGCGTATTGCACACTGTTGCACACGGAAACTTTTTGGCTTTTTGCATAAACAAAGTATTTGTAGACGAGTAACTTCAATTGAGAGAAAAGGAATAACGTTTTAACTTTTCCCCGCAACCGTTAGAGGCCACTATGTAATAATTATCGGTAAAAAATACAAACACAGCAAATTTTATTTCCCTCTTTTTCGTACCTTGAAGGCTAAAAACGCTGAATTGCATTTCTCGAATAAAATCGACTAAATAATGCAAGTTATTTTTACACGTGTTTGATTCTAACGTTTATTACTATTTAAAAACTGAAGGTTTTCATATTCGTTTTAAGGAAAAGTTGTTACAATATTCACACGGTGTTGATTCGAATGAAACTGGAAGTTATTTATATTGTATTTGTGCAAATAAAAAATGTTATATAAAATAAGTCGCTTTTTTTAACGCATAATTATAAAAAAGTGACAATTTTCATAACTATTCTTTCAAAAACAAGAAAACATTCAAAATAAACCATTATAATAATAATGGGTGCTACCCACACCCACACATTAAGTTTAAAATTCGCGCTATTTGTTTTCCCCACAACCGTTGTAGGGCGCCATAAACTGTGTTCCAAGCAAAGAATGTTCCAAGTTTATATACAGGAGATTCCCCTCTAAGTATATCTTCTCTCTGGCTTTTTGTTTAGTATCTTTTGGTATCTTTGTTGTTTAGCTTGTATTTATCGTATGCAAACCATTTTGTGCTTTAAAATTTCGAAAAAATGTGTTTGTTTTTCATCATTTAGGATGGATTAACAAAATAAGTAAGTATTAAATTCAAATATAAATTATTTCTTAATAATAAATATATAACCTAAAAACTAACACGTTTTGGAGCAAATATAAAATGACTTTGGAATTTGTAATCTAAGAGCCAGTTTGTAAGTTATCTACAATTTCTGAATTCATTATTCTTATTGCTGAGTTGTATTTAATTGAAATTTTTCTTTAGATCGATTCAATCTACTTTGTTGGATGAAAAGATACAGCAAACGAGACATGTTTTAACCAAGTAATTGGTCTGGATCAAGCAAAACAAATTTGTAAAAATATTTTAAATTTCATTTATGGTAAGAGGCTTCAAAGTATTTTATAGTTTATAGGTTAAAACTTAAAACATTAACTTTATATGTATATTAACGTAATGTGATTTCAAGTGCATTACTGCCAAACTTGACTTTCATGTTGTATTTTATTTCACGACTTTTTACAAAGCAATTCTTTATAATTACTTCAAAAACTTCAAAATTTAGTTTAGAAATTGCTAAAAAAGTGCATAAGTTATTTGAGTAGCATTACAATGTAATTTTTATTTTACAGTATCCATAAGAAAAAATTCAAATTATGGTGCAGCTTTACAACACGCAATAAACCACCAGGAGTAGTGGGTACGAAAGACGCCAATAAACATAAGCACAGAATGAATGTAAATAGGTTTTTTATATTTTTAAAATTTTTTTCAGTACATATATGGACATTGTATGTTAAGTTTCCAAATTGTTTTATTAATTAAATTAAAAATGATAATACCATTGTATGCATTTAATTTGTGTTAAGTTGCTAACATTGCCAATGCTTTTAAAATTGCGCACTATTTATGTGATGGCAAAGTACATATTATATTGCACAGATTTCACTGGCATTCTGCATTTAACTTGTATTAATATACATAACTTGCCGATATTGGTTCGATGCAATTTCTGCATTGGCAAGATTCATATGGCAATATATCGGCCGGTGTGTCACCTGGTTACCGGCAGTGTACTTCATTTTAGTAGATTGCCAGCATTCTGAGTGCCGGCTAAGGAGTACATTGCCAGTACAGACCCATTGATTTGTGTTTATTGGGTAAAGACAAGGTATTTTTGCATATTTGAATTTACTTTTGCTGTACATTAATCTAGTAAGTATTTGGATTCCTATAATATAAATAATGGATAAAAGCTCTAGAAAAATGAGAGAATGTGTAAATAAAAAAGTTTGATTGTGTTTGAATGAAAATGAACAAGTGGTCATATTTTCTGTGGACCAACCGGAGTTGTTGCATCTGGAAAATATCACTATTGGCATTTTGTATTGACTTTATTTGACGTGTGGCCATATTTTTTGTTAATATATAGATATGCACATATTTTTTACCTACATATGAAGGTTCTATAAAAAAATGAATGTTTATTATACTTTAATTAAATGTTCATTGAACCTCCATATGTATGTATTTTGTACGTTCATATGACTGTTCAATATATCTCCATATGGATGTAAAATGTTTATCTACCTGGAGGTCCTGTGGACATACTATGAAGATCTTTCCGTGACGGAATGATATATCCATTGGACCTCCATCCTTGCTCCATAATATTAAATATGGATGTTCGATGCACCTCCGGTATCCATGGTTGGTGTGTACATTTCATATCCATTGGATATGCTTGTGCTGTGTGGGGATTATTTGTGATCACTTCAGAGTTTAAAGGTAAAGTAACATCTATAGATTTGTTTGACAAATATTTAGCTTTGCATCCCAAGCAGACGCCACGATCTATTATTCATAACTTACGGAAATGGCAAATGCACAATCTAACCCAGTAGGCATCCATACTTTTGGAAGTGTACCAAGCAAAATTGCTAACTATCTGCATTTACCATAACCATCACTTTATATAAAACATTGTTTTCGTCGAACGTCCGCCACTCTCTTTGCCAACGCAGGCGGCAGTAAGGAAAATTTAAAACGTTACGGAGGGTAAAAAAGCGACACGATTGCAGAGTTCTACGTTGAAGAATCTCGGCTCAGTAAAACAAAACCGCAAAGACGATTAAACTGACAACACAGTTATCACCAACGATAATTCTACGAAAAAGACTTACAAATTATTAACATAGATAGTAATTCTTAAAGATTTTCAGTAAATTTTTTTCTACATTAGGAATTAATTTTTATTATGCTTCATTTCTTATTATTTTTGTTGCTGTATACTTTATAAAAAAAATGTTGCAAATTTAAGTTTTTTTTTTAAAATATAATAAATTATTTCGGTTGGCGATAAAATTTTGTATGCACCACAGCAGCAAAGTGTATTTAGTCACTTTAGTACAGAAATAACTATTACATGATTTTTTTTGTATAATCTAGTTTACAATTGTAGGCAGTGCATTTTTTTATTTGAAACTGCCGCCTTATTTTAAGTTGGTATAGCGGTTGGTAGTTTTGAAGTTTCTGGCGCGTTATGCACAAAAAAGACCGCCATTTGTATAATAACCATTACGAATTTATGGGTAGTTGTAGTTAGACGTTTTTTGTGATTTTGTGAATATTTTTAAGTTTTTGATGTCTTTGGTCATCCTACAGTTATTTTAAAAATAAATTTAGCAACGTTTAAAAGTTTGTTTAAAATACCTCCTACACAATATAGTATTATTATTTTTTATAGATCAGATTTGATTAAATGATATACAGTGAAACGTGTCAATGTGGATCTTCTGATGTAAAACAAAAATCTACATATAATGGAATTTTATTTTGGCCCCGGGCGTACTTGCTTGATTCTATTAATGTCGAAACCTCTATAAAGCGGAAGCGGAAAGTAAATTGCAACCCCAAACTACATAATATCGCAAAAGTTTTTGTCAGGCGGAATGTAACAAATAAACTTACAAGAACTTTATAAATCCACTATTGTCGTTTTTACTAGTTGTATAAGAAAAAATATGCTTCAGGCAGTGTTATAAACTTATAAAGTCTAATCCCTAAACAATCTGGTTTTTACAGGTAAGTCCGTCTGGTTTAATGGTTTAATAACTCATTATTTATCAAAAAAATTTAATTTTGGAAAATACAAATTTATAAAACAAGACACGTAGGTAATATAAAGACGATGTGATAGAAGAATCAAATGTTAATAGTTTTGGTGATGCTATAAATTACTTAAAACAAAATCAATTTCTTTGTCTAGTTTAAAAGGTGACTGTAGACTATAAAATGAAAAACAAACAACATCAACTACCAATTTTTTTGACATACTTAAAAATGCATAACATTTATCTATTTTTTAAAATAAATTTTAACAATAACCTTCTCCGTTATAATTTAACTAAAACTTCATAAAGCGGAAATTTTTTCTGGTCCCGGCAATTTCCGTTTTAGTAGGTTTCTTGTGATCATAAATTGTCATTAAAGAAAATACATACTTCCAAATTAATAATTTTTAAATAACTAAATATTTTTTTTAATGTGGATAATTTTTTTGTTGTGAAATAGATAGGTATGTAAAGTATTTAAAATGTCCTTCGTTTCTATAATTACGTACTTTAAATATTTGGCATTTGTTGACTGCACTGTTATATAAACAATAGATTGTTTGTATTTTTATCTAATTCCTCAGTTTGTTGTATAAATGCCAAGTACAATCATACTGAGTTTGTCAACAGCCTATATTGATTCTAGTGCACCTGTGTGGATAAATAACCACTAATTTGTTTTAAAAAAATATCAATAAAAATATTTCAATCCCGCGCAAATCTAAAATAAAAACTTTGAAAGAATGATATAGTTTTGTTGTGCACAAGTTGATGTTTAAATAATAAAATAACTTATTTCATAAAGTATAAATAATGTTGCCTGCTTTTTTGGTAGGTTAACGTTTGTGTAAACAGATACTTTGTTGTAACGAGTATAAAAATTACGCATTCACAATAAAGATAAGAACCTTAAATTAATAAAGGGTATCGTAATCCACAAGGCGTTCATGTACTTGAAAGACATTCAATTTCATTGGCTTTCCCCCAGTTTTACCCATATCCATAGAGTTCCACAACAGTTCCACCTATGTCGCCTTACCACAGGCCTTACTCTGTATGTTCACGTGTACATCCAAGCATTACAATCGAAACATTGTTGTTTACGATTTTATATCCAGTTTAATCACATTCGGAAGGCTGTGCAGATTATACAAAATTGTATATCAATACCACTCAATACATAGGTATATAGTAACTGAAATTTTAAATCAAAACATTTAGATTCACGGTGATGGCTGTTGAAACACTGTCATAGAATAAACCGTGTAAACAACTTAATTTTATAGTTTCGTGTGGCTAAAGAAAAATTTAATAAATCAAACTTAAAAAAGTGTGTAAATTTGAAAAAGTGCGCTAAGTTAAACATTTTCATTCATTTGCGATTATTCAAGAAATATGTAAACATCACATTTAGTTACAAACGTTTCATGGCTTTTGCTTCATTAAGCCAAATACAGCGTTGCGGTGTTTATTAGTGTGTTATAATGAGGTGGATAACTCATATAGAAGGAGGTCCTAAAAGGGTCAATCATGCTGCTGTCACAGTTGGACACAAGATTTATTCGTTCGGGGGTTACTGTACGGGTGAAAGTTCACGAGATTATACTTCTATTGATGTGCATGTTTTAAATACAACTACATTCCGCTGGACGAAACATCCAGTAAGTGATTTGCCTTATTTGGAAAATGATGACATTGTTCCTTATAAACGATATGGACACACTGCTGTTGTGTACAAGGATAAGATATATGTTTGGGGTGGACGAAATGATCAAACATCTTGTGCTGTTTTATTTTGTTTAGATACACGATATCACTGTTGGACTGCACCTCAAACTACAGGTGATATACCATTAGCTCGTGATGGTCATACAGCATGTGTTTGGAAGCATTATATGTACATCTTTGGAGGTTTTGAAGAAGAATTAGATTCATTTGCAAAGTCGATACATGTTTTAGATCTGAATACAATGCATTGGAAATATATTCATATCACAGGTTTGTTTAATTTTGTAATAATTTCATTAAAGGAAACTCATTGTAGTTATTACATGAAAGCACACTCGATTATGTAATTATTAGAACCATTATTTTAAGAACACTATTTGAGGCTAATTTAGGTCAGAGCATACCTACTGAATATTAAATATGAAATTAAATATTACTACTAGTTGATTTCTCAATGTACACTACAACATTACATGTAGTGTTTTGTATAGTTTTGCATTAGCTTTTTATGCAATCAGTATACTGGGTGTCTCTAAAAGGTCTGTACAAAATCCTACCACATATTCCTGAGGTCGAAATAAGCCGATTTAAGCAAACTTACCTTATTCCAAAATTGCTTTGTTTCCTAGATACAGGGTGGTAAAGTTTAAAAATAAAAAATCGTTTATTTTTAAATGTATGAACATTTTTCAACGAATTACTTTAAAAATTTATGTCCGGAGGTTTTTTGGGATGCGAAATCTGAATTTGAATACCATTTTACTGTGGCCTGTAGAGGGCGCTCTACAATGCATTTCTTATGGCTTGAAATGGCTATAATTCTTTTTTCAGTATAGTTTTTAATTTTTTTTTGAAATAATAATAATTTTATGAACATTTTTAAGCAAAAAGGTTCTTTTGTGAAAATCTGCTAAAGTAAGCCGCTTTCAAGATATTCAGTTTTTAATGTTGGATGCCGTGCCGGAATATTCAAATTATTCTGAATAAAAAAAAGGTATCTTTGAGAATGAAATTTGGTTAGTGAATTAGTATTAGATTTCGCATCCCAAAAAACCTCCGGACATAAATTTTTGAAGTAATTCGTTGAAAAATGTTCATACATTTAAAAATAAACGATTTTTATTTTTAAACTTTACCACCCTGTATCTAGGAAACAAGGCAATTTTGGAATAAGGTAAGTTTGCTTAAATCGGCTTATTTCGACCTCAGGAATATGTGGTAGGATTTTGTACAGACCTTTTAGAGACACCCTGTATAAAACAATGGTCTATGAAATTTCTAAACTAGTTTTTTTTTGGGTTTTTTATATGCAATATAAGAAGTATTTAACATTTTGTTTTGTAGCAGTGCTATCTTTCGTACTTTTTCAAGAACACAGGCTTTTATTTTTGTTTGCTTACATAGGTAAGATTTAGGTAGTTCATATGTGTACTACATTTTATCTGAGAATTCTTTTTATTGCAGCTTTTTTGCGGAATTTGTTTTAATTTGAGTAAAAATATAATTATCATTTCAATGTAACCGTTTAAATTGCTTTTATTTGTTTGTGAATCAAATTTTTTATTATGCGTTTGTTGTTATTTATACTTATCGTAAATCCTACATAATATGATAAATGATTTATGTTAATAAAAAAGTCGATATTTAGTGCTATGCAAGCGCTATTTAACTTCAAGTGGCGCCAGGGGTCTAATTCTTGACTTTTGCGCTATAATAACATACGTTTCATAGCGTACAGCAGATAGCGCATGATAAAACTTTAGTTACCTTTTGTACACTGACGTGTAGTACCTACATAAAGACGTGCTTATTAATTTTTGTGTAAAATGGAAAGTAAAAGGTTAGGTAAAATATCGTTATAGCAAATTATATAATTCAATTATCCGCATCTAACAACCAGTAAGTTTTCAAATAATTATCAGATTTTCTTGATGGCGATGGAGCAATATTGGCGACAATTCAATATTATAAATCTAACTAATTTATCATTTAGCTTTTCAAATGGATTTAGTCTCAAATCTGCATAGAATGCTCTAGGTTGCTGGTTAATATTATTGGCGTCAACTATCAAAACTAATGCAGTTTCGTATAATATGAATGAATATCACATAAATATTTGCGTGTCAATGTAAATTGAATACTGTCTTCGTTTTTATAACTTTATATCTTATGAAAAATAGTACCATAACCCCTTTATAATCTAAAAATTAGCGTACATTATCGGTAACGAGTAGTGTTTGACCATACGTTGCGATAGCGTACGAAATCTGAAAAACAGCGAATGCTTTAGACGTATACGGAATTGGAGAATACACTTTTAGAAATTTCATACGCTATTTTAGAAATAACGTATACGTTTCGATAACGCATAATTCAAGATTAAGGCCCCAGGGCCGTTTTATATAAAATTGCGGTTATGTGGGCCGCATCCAAAAATATTTCCTAATATGCAACTTTATTACTGTATGTAACAAAAAGAAACCTGTTTGCAGTGCCGCAATAAGACGTCTCGAGGCCCTTAGGCATAACTTGTTTGGGGCCCCTTCAGTATGGTACTTACTATGTACCTATATACAAATTACCTAATAAATTTACGACAAATATAATATGACTGCAGTCATGCTGAGTAAAATTTTAATATCATTTAAATACAATTTAAGCCGTCAATTTTATTTTGTTTAACAACACCAACATAAATAGTTCAAATTACATTGGGACTTCGGGTTTTTAATTATAATAACTGAATCATAACAATATCCGATATGTAACAAAAAGAGCAAATAAATGTTTATTTGTTAGAAAGCAGTAAATAGATAAAGCGTGTATCTGATTAACAAGTTGTTAATTTGTCCATGTTAGATTGACCTGATGAAGTTGGCACAATAGCTAACGAAACGTAGCCACAATTTCTACAGAGTTTTCTTTCTGAGTTGTGCCTATCCTCCACATCTAAGGATCTATGGTCGCATAGAATCACTACCAAGCTAATGTGTTTACTTTACTTTGTTGTTAAAACAACATTATTTACTACATTTTTATTTTTGCTTACGAAATTTTACTGTTTTGGTGGGTTACCATAAATAACTTTGACAGCTGACTTAGCGCAATTCCTATTTAGCCATTCACATAGATAAAGTTGATCTCAGCTGCTATCTAAAGCGCTGAGTCGTCTGAATGCACCCAATTATTTATGGTGCTTGACGTAATTACATAAAAAAACTATTCAAACTTGGTTTCGTAGCTCTGCGAAATCAACGCAAATGAACATTACCTCAAAAAATGACAAGTCTTTAGCATCCGGGCCCCCCCCAGATGCAGGGGGCTCTAGGCACGTGCCTAGTCTGCCTAGTGGGTATTGCGGCACTGCCTGTTTGTATGATTATTTTTATTTATTTAAAAAAAAATACAAAATCAAATTAGTGGAAGTTTGGGAATGTTTGTTTATCCAGTATTCAATCAATCAATATTCACCGAGATATCAACTTTCTCAAAATCTTTCAATTCGTTAGTGTTTTTTACAACTCGGATTATGTGAAATAATTTTTTTTAGCTTAATTTATATTTAAAACTCCTTTGGAAAAATATAAATTGGCAATATTGCTGCTTTTATTGAAGCATCGGATTCAAAAAAAAACACGAAACTTTCTGTGTGTCAAAGCACTATTGTCCTCTCTTATAACATTAGTTATTTAACAACTACTTCATTTGAAATAAAGCTGGCTTTATAGTACATTATCGGTAAGCAGTAAGGCGTAAGAAGTAACAGAAGCAAAAATTAACTTAAAGATAAGTTATATATCATTCATAGTTACTATTGGTATTAATGTACAAAACAGCTGACATCAAAACAAATCAAGCGTCAAACATTGTCAATAAAAATGTAGATAGAGGTCATTCCACGACTAAAGAACCATGAGGTGCGTGTCGGATAAATTCGGATTTCGGAGATCATGCGAAATAAATTATAACTAAAAACATCTGCTGTAAACTATGTAAACGCCGTATGAAAAGTGCAAACGTTTTCAAGTTGGATAATGTATTGACATTCGAAACAAACTAGGGTTCTGCGCAGCGGTTCTTTAGTCTTGAAATTAACTTTACAACAAATTCATTAAATAGGTTTAAATACGTCAAATTCACAATCGGTTTATTTAGTTTTTGATTTAGAGTATAAATACAATTGACCTCGCAATGCGAATGCCTACTTCGATACTGTTACATATAGAACTATAAATGATATCCTTAGTTTCTTATTACTTACTGTCTCTTATTGCGTACTTCATACGTCTTATTGCATACCAATACCGTACTATAAATCTAGTATTTCAAAGTACAGTTGAGATTGTTTTGTTTTAAGAGTCTTATCATAGCTCTGGCTCCATTAATGACAATACAGGAACATTTATCGAACCTTCTTTAGTCTTATACAATCTTATTTACAGCTTCAAAAATATGCGTACTTTTGGTTGTATCATGTAGAAGAATAAGATCAAGCATCTACTTCGCTACATTGTAAGCTTCTTGAATAATTTGAATAAAAATTACAAGTCTTGTCGTACAATGTTTATAACTATATATAGAGTATGTTGTCTGATCGTATATCAATTGTTTGATGCGACACAAAGACTGTTATGAATTTTTGTGATATATTTTTCTTTTCATTAAATTGTTTTTTTCCCTTTGATTGTACGATTCTTAATAAGCGCTCCACTACAGTATTTTTTCGTTTTGACGATTTCTAGCACTACTTCGTAAGGAGCGGCAATACTTCATTTTTATCAGTGTCAGACTTTGAAAAATGTCTGTTGTTTTAGTTTTTTTGTAATATTCTGTTAATAATAGCGTTTCTATCCCTTGTATACTGCCGAAACTTTTTACCCAGGGGAAGTTAGCCATAACTTTTCATCCATAGATTTCTACCCAGCGCGCACAGAACGCACGCTCTTATTTTCAATGTGAAAGATGAGTTTCTTGAGAAAATTTCTTAGTAAATCGATAGTATAAATAGTAGACCACAAAACAGTTAAATAATTGCTAATATACTTTTCCTTTAAAATAAATAAATCATAATTTCAATGAAAAGTCGTTGCGCGTCTTCACCTAAAATATTTTCTAACTCAAAAAGTATGTTTTTCATTTCAATAATTTTTTTGCAATAGATAAATGGATCTATAATCAACACAATATCAAATAATTGGAGGGGTGTTTTTTGTTTAAAGGAAATTATTCAATTTCAAAGTTCAACCATAACTTTTCACCGTATCCGTCACGCGTCTACGCCTAAAATATTTTCTAACTCAAAAAGTATGTTTTTTATTTCAATAATTTTTTTTGCAATAGATAAATGAATCTATAATCAACACAATATCAAATAATTGGAGGGGTGTTTTTTGTTTAAAGGAAATTATTCAATTTCAAAGTTCAACCATAACTTTTCACCGTATTCGTCACGCGTCATCGCATACCATATTTTCTAACTCAAAAAGTATGTTTTTTATTTCAATATTTTTTTTTGCAATAGATAAATGGATCTATAATCAACACAATATCAAATAATTGGAGAGGTGTTTTTTGTTTAAAGGAAATTATTCAATTTCAAAGTTCAACCATAACTTTTCACCGTATCCGTCACGCGTCTACGCCTAAAATATTTTCTAACTCAAAAAGTATGTTTTTTATTTTAATAATTTTTTTGCAATAGATAAATGGATCTATAATCAACACAATATCAAATAAATGAAGGGGTGTTTTTTGTTTAAAGGAAATTATTCAATTTCAAAGTTCAACCATAACTTTTCACCGTATCCGTCACGCGTCTACGCCTAAAATATTTTCTAACTCAAAAAGTATGTTTTTTATTTCAATAATTTTTTTGCAATAGATAAATGGATCTATAATCAACACAATATCAAATAATTGGAGGGGTGTTTTTTGTTTAAAGGAAATTATTCAATTTCAAAGTTCAACCATAACTTTTCACCGTATCCGTCACGCGTCTACGCCTAAAATATTTTCTAACTCAAAAAGTATGGTGTTTATTCCAATAACTTTATTGCAATAGATAAATGGATCTATAATCAACACAATATCAAATAATTGAAGGGGTGTTTTTTGTTTAAAGGAAATTATTCAATTTCAAAGTCCAACCATAACTTTTCACCGTATCCGTCACGCGTCTACGCCTAAAATATTTTCTAACTCAAAAAGTATGTTTTTTATTTCAATAATTTTTTTGCAATAGATAAATGGATCTATAATCAACACAATATCAAATAATTGAAGGGGTGTTTTTTGTTTAAAGGAAATTATTCAATTTCAAAGTCCAACCATAACTTTTCACCGTATCCGTCACGCGTCTACGCCTAAAATATTTTCTAACTCAAAAAGTATGTTTTTTATTTCAATATTTTTTTTGCAATAGATAAATGGATCTATAATCAACACAATATCAAATAATTGGAGGGGTGTTTTTTGTTTAAAGGAAATTATTCAATTTCAAAGTTCAGCCATAACGATTCACCGTAACGTTGAATAGTAGCCCTTTGTAAAGAAAGACATTCTGGATAAAATCATTCTGTTAGGATAATGACAAATTGGTAGATACATAATAAGTGTAGATCGTTTAGTGAGTAACTCAAGGGCTACTGACATATACTGACTTCCAGAAAAATTGCAACACTTAGAAGTTGTTGAACGATTTTATTGAAATTTTCAGAAAACGTCTATTTTCATGAAACAAAGTGATGATTAAAATTTAAAAACAAAACAACAAAAGCTCAAAAAGTTTTTTCAATAATGAGTTGCTCCGACACCATTTGTAATGCACTTATTTAGATGTCTTGGCATGCTATCAATCAAGTAATCTATAGCTGCTTGTGGTATATCGTCCCAATCTTCTAGAATCCGTAGCTGGAGATCGTGTAAGTTATCTGGAGGGTGTGGTAAATTACCTAGTCGCCTACCAATCATATCCCATACATGTTCAACGGGCGACAAATCAGGCGACCGAGCAGGCCATGAGAGGACGGCAATGTTAGCTTCTTCAAAAAACCGTTTTGTCGCTCTTGCCGTATAAGGGCGCGCATTATCCTGCTAGAAAATGAGATTTTGCAGCCCCTGAAGATATGGTTGTAGCATATTAGCAATGTAACCAGCTGCGTTTAGGTTGCCGTCAATAAAGACCAAGAGTCATCTGCAACCATAGCATATTGCACCCCATATCGTAACTCCTTGAGTAAGGGCTGTGTTGTTCCACAAAAAATGTTTTTACGATCTCCACGCATCCGTCTGACCCTCCTACGACCATCGTGGGCCCGCAATCAAAATCGGGATTCGTCACTAAACAACATTTGATGCCATTCTTGCACCCAATTCACCCTTTCGTTGGTCCACTTTAGTCTGCGTAGACGGTGAAGTGCTGTAAGGGGAAGACATAAAAATGGACGATATGAACGCAACCTATAAGATCTTATCCGGCGATAAACAGATGACATTGACATTCTGAGTCCTATACCTCTCATCCAATCATTTGCAATTGATCGAGTTGTTGAAAGTCTGTCTCTTGTGGCCAAAACTCTTAAGCGACGTTCTTCGCGATCTGTAGTCCCCCGAGGACGTCCAGACCCACAGCGACGATGTTGAACCTCTTCCTCGGACCATTTAGACCAACATCTCAATACCGATGAAACATTTGGGTTTACACGACGAGCAATTTCTCTTAGCGAAAGTCCGGCCTCTCTCATACCAATAATACGGGCACGTTCAAAATTATTTAATTGGACAAAATGTTGATGTTGACGTACTCTCGGCATTGTTATTAAGTTCAGAATGAAATTGTGAACAAACAACAGCAATTTGCAAACTTGAGAATTACTAAATGGTCTACTACTTCAAATTTATTGTTACTATGGAGACAAAAGGAAAAAAACAAAAAACTACTGGCTAGATTTTATTTAAATTTTAATCATCACTTTGTTTCATGAAAATAGACGTTTCCTAAAAATTTCAATAAAATCGTTTAACAAGTTCTATGTGTTGCAGTTTTTCTGGAAGTCAGTATAATTACTTCTTAACCGAAGTTACATAACCCGTCGGATATATAATAAGCGTATTGTTAACAACCATAAAAATGTGCATTTAAAACTTTAATTTTATATTACATATACACATGTAAAACTGTTTATAGATACTACATATTTATTTTAAAATAATAAAACGATAAATTTTTTTTGTACTCAAATGTTTATCTATAAAATGTATACAAATTCCTTGATAAATTTTATTAGAGAAGAATTTTGATGGTCTTTTTTACCGTTTTAAATTATTTAATAACCGAACTAAATTTACTTACTATACGATTTATGATTATAAGTAATTACATTCGAAACTATTACGTTCTAATTGAAGCATTTTTGAAATTAGCTATGATCAATTTTCGTATTATTTGTCTCAAAATTTTGAGTTTTTTAAATGTTTCATTATATATTTTACTTTGACATTTTTTGTTTATAATGATGTTATATGTTCTAAGCTAATCAGTATGAGATACACACTTTATGTATTTACTTACTCCTTTCTAACCAATAAACATGTTTTTATTTCGGATTTTGTTATGGTTCTGTTATTGTTATCAAAAACCCCTAGTCCCAATGTTACTATTAAAAAACCTGTACTGTATAAAACATGAAAGAAGAACTAGACAGTGTATAATCAGTTTTAAAATTAGAATTTAAACATACAAGTTTCACTTCTGATTTCGGCTTGCATAATGTGAATTCGTTTTCATCCATGAGAAAAAAAATTATTAAAAACGTAATTTTAGTTAGTACGAATCTGAACTGCTGGATAAGCAATACCTTTTATCTCTTACATATTTAATAACTTCCCAAACAGCACGAAGTTATGGTTGAACTTTGAAATTGAATAATTTCCTTTAAACAAAAAACACCCCTCCAGTTATTTGATATTGTGTTGATTATAGATCCATTTATCTATTGCAAAAAAAATATTGAAATAAAAAACATACTTTTTGAGTTAGAAAATATTTTAGGCGTAGACGCGTGACGGATACGGTGAAAAGTTATGGTTGAACTTTGAAATTGAATAATTTCCTTTAAACAAAAAACACCTCTCTAATTATTTGATATTGTGTTGACTATAGATCCATTTATCTATTGCAAAAAAATTATTGACATAAAAAACATACTTTTTGAGTTAGAAAATATTTTATGCGATGACGCGTGACGAATACGGTGAAAAGTTATGGTTGAACTTTGAAATTGAATAATTTCCTTTAAACAAAAAACACCCCTCCAATTATTTGATATTGTGTTGATTATAGATCTATTTATCTATTGCAAAAAAAATATTGAAATAAAAAACATACTTTTTGAGTTAGAAAATATTTTATTCGATGACGCGTGACGAATACGGTGAAAAGTTATGGTTGAACTTTGAAATTGAATAATTTCCTTTAAACAAAAAACACCCCTCCAATTATTTGATATTGTGTTGATTATAGATCTATTTATCCATTGCAAAAAAATTATTGAAATAAAAAACATACTTTTTGAGTTAGAAAATATTTTATGCGATAACGCGTGACAAATACGGTGAAAAGTTATGGCTGAACTTTAAAATTGAATAATTTCCTTTAAACAAAAAACACCCTTCCAATTATTTGATATTCTGTTGATTACAAATCTATTTATCCATTGCAAAAAAATTATTGAAATAAAAAACATACTTTTTGAGTTAGAAAATATTTTATGCGATGACGCGTGACGAATACGGTGAAAAGTTATGGTTGAACTTTGAAATTGAATAATTTCCTTTAAACAAAAAACACCCCTCCAATTATTTGATATTGTGTTGATTATAGATCCATTTATCTATTGCAAAAAAATTATTGAAATAAAAAACATACTTTTTGAGTTAGAAAATATTTTAGGCGAAGACGCGTGACGGATACGGTGAAAAGTTATGGCTGAACTTTGAAATTAAATAATTTCCTTTAAACAAAAAACACCCCTCCAATTATTTGATATTGTGTTGATTATAGATCTATTTATCTATTGCAAAAAAATTATTGAAATAAAAAACATACTTTTTGAGTTAGAAAATATTTTATGCGATGACGCGTGACGAATACGGTGAAAAGTTATGGTTGAACTTTGAAATTGAATAATTTCCTTTAAACAAAAAACACCCCTCCAATTATTTGATATTGTGTTGATTATAGATCCATTTATCTATTGCAAAAAAATTATCGAAATAAAAAACATATTTTTTGAGTTAGAAAATATTTTAGGTGAAGACGCGTGACTGATTCTGTGAAAAGTTATGGCTGAAATTTGAAACTGAATTATTTCCTTTAAACAAAAAATACATATTCAATTAATTTATATTGTGTTGATTATAGATCCATTTATCTAGTGCAAAAAAATTATCGAAATGAAAAACATACTTTTTGAGTTAGAAAATATTTTAGGCGAAGACGCGTGACGGATACGGTGAAAAGTTATGGCTGAACTTTGAAATTGAATAATTTCCTTTAAACAAAAAACACCCCTCCAATTATTTGATATTGTGTTGATTATAGATCTATTTATCTATTGCAAAAAAATTATTGAAATAAAAAACATACTTTTTGAGTTAGAAAATATTTTATGCGATGACGCGTGACGAATACGGTGAAAAGTTATGGTTGAACTTTGAAATTGAATAATTTCCTTTAAACAAAAAACACCCCTTCAATTATTTGATATTGTGTTGATTATAGATCCATTTATCTATTGCAAAAAAATTATTGAAATAAAAAACATACTTTTTGAGTTAGAAAATATTTTAGGCGTAGACGCGTGACGGATACGGTGAAAAGTTATGGTTGAACTTTGAAATTGAATAATTTCCTTTAAACAAAAAACACCCGTTCAATTATTTGATATTGTGTTGATTATAGATCTATTTATCTATTGCAAAAAAATATTGAAATAAAAAACATACTTTTTGAGTTAGAAAATATTTTAGACGTAGACGCGTGACGGATACGGTGAAAAGTTATGGTTGAACTTTGAAATTGAATAATTTCCTTTAAACAAAAAACACCCCTCTAATTATTTGATATTGTGTTGATTATAGATCCATTTATCTATTGCAAAAAAATTATTGAAATAAAAAACATACTTTTTGAGTTAGAAAATATTTTAGGTGAAGATTATTTAACTGTTTTGTGGTCTACTATTTATACTATCGATTTACTAAGAAATTTTCTCAAGAAACTCATCTTTCACATTGAAAATAAGAGCGTGCGTTCGGTGCGCGCTCGGTAGAAATCTATGGATGAAAAGTTATGGCTAACTTCCCCTGGGTAAACTTTTTATCGTATAACGGAGTGTAACATCGTTTGCTGTTCTATTCTTTAGAAATTGATAGTACTTTCATACAAACATTGCATTGAAGTTTATTGTTGTAAATAAATATCTCATGGTTTCATTCAAAACTATTTTGAATTACGCGGGTTTAAAATCAACTTACGTTTTCTGTCTTTATACCTATTTACAGTTTAATGATTAATCCATAGTAGGTACCTTATACTATGTGGTGGCTTTGCCCAGAGATGTCAGCCGTAATGCTTTTGTTTGAAGCTTTATTACTGCCATCTATTTTAAGAGCGGAACTAAAATCGGCCAAAAGCGCCTGCGGAAAATTTTGAAATTGTATGAATTGGTTATTATATTATGGTATTGTATTATTGAACATATTATCAATGCAAAAAATAAACAACTTTTATTGAAACAATGACACAGGTTTCTAATAAAATATTAATTATTCTAAATAAATATTACTTTATTTTTCTTTTTAAATATAAATTATACGCCTCAATTTGTAGCTGGTTTCTTCGGTAAAGGTTCATTACCAAACATAATTTTATTTATAATATTAAAATAATTAATTATTATATTAACATATTATTGTACTATGACTAGGGATGAAAAAAAGGGTATAAAAAAGAAATCGTGTAAACTGTAAAAAAACCAAACGTTTGCAAGTTTCCCGTTTTTTTTATTCTGAAAATTTACTCACGGAAATTTCGGTTTCGCTAAATTTGCATAAAAATAATCTGTTCATACATTTGTTTGTTTGTTTTTTTTTTCACGAAAATTACTACTTTAAAAGTATGTTAAAGTAGTTATAAATACTTAAAAAATGATTCTTCAGTGATTTATAAGAGTTAGAAAAGTAGTTAGTAGATATGCTGACCAACAGATGGATCGATACTAAATTTCTAGCGACAAGCATCGCTTTTTGGCATCTTGGAAATCGAAATAGATGTTTTTTTAGTTGTCTCATTAAAAAATCGTTTAAACGTCTTATCCCCTAACTATAACGTACGTTAATCAATTCATCTAAGTGCTGACAGAAAATCAACATTTCTATTCAAATAATTTTTAATTGAAATAGAAAAATTGCATTCATGCTCTATGCTAGCAATAAAATAATTAACAATGTTTGCAATATTTATCAAAACGTTGATAAAATTTATATTACAATACCTTAAGTTTTATCCAATATTTTTTTGGATACTATATGTATGAACTGCAGCTGGTTCCGACTTATCCGATACATTAGCAGCAGATTTCGCAATAATTCATTTTAGGCAATACATTTTTTTACATACTTACCTAAGCAATTAGGTACTTCAGGGAGTTCTAACACTGTGGCGGAAAGAAGTTGGGGTCTGTGTGTAATAAGAGATATCAAATTTATCAAAAAAAAAAACGGTTGCTTCATCGCTTGTTTGAATATCAAGATTGAAAACGCGAGAAATTATTAATCAGGAGGCTTTCTAGGTAAGCATGTTTATATTTCGTACACCGTACTGCCTTACTTGTCCAAAGAAATTTTCTACCGGATCTTGATTAAAAACTCGGATAGCATACTTTGTAAAACCAAAATTAGTTAATTTTTTTCTGAGTATGTTTAAACCTACTCGAGTAAATATCTATTTTTTAATGCAGCAGGTATTGGTCTATCTCATGCGTTTACTTTTTTAAACCGCATTAGGCGCAGTGCGTTTATGCTTGTGTCCCAAACAACCTCCTGATGACATTTGCAATGGTTTTAGTCTTTCTACGTAAAAATCTAGGTTTTTTTTGCTCCAACCATGCCCTCATTCATACTTTCGACAAATGTTTTGTTCTATCTCGAGCCTTCAAAATCATAATGGATGCTACTGAAATACTAACAACTTGCGTAGAATTTGAAACTCGCATTGTACGCAAGCGTTTGCAGTAACTTAATTGCGATTTAACTTGAGGCAAATTAAATCTTTTGTTGCAAATCGTTGCGAATGCATTTTATTAAATGAGGTGGGTCAAAAAGGGGAATAATTTCATCGTTCTTTATACGAATAACATTGTAACGGGATCTCTTAAAAAAATCGCTTTGGTTTTTTGAAGTGAAACTTCTTTATCGGCGTTGGAAAAAAATTTACCGTCACATTTTACGCGTCACGTCACATTTTTTATCGTCACATTTTTCCGTAGCGTAGCGACGTGATAAATAATATATCAATACTAAAGTGATCAACAAAATCAAAGGCTTTATTTTAATTCTAATTCCAGTGGATTTTTAACAAAAGTAAGTAATTATATCTATTTTTCTAATACTTGGGTGGAATTAATTGACATAGAGTATAAATTCTGAAATATGTTATTAATTTAAATTTAAAATATTTAAGGTTAACCTCAGTTTCTGATTGAACGATGACATTTAAAATTTAATATATTTAAGGTTAACCTCAGTTTCTGATTGAACGATGACATTTTAAATTTAATATATTTAAGGTTAACCGCAGTTTCTGTTTGAACGATGACAATGATAGTAATAATTCTATTTCAATTAATGAAATGCTGTAATAATCTTAGTAGCAAAAAGTTAAAGTGAAATAATTGTATTATTTGTATTCATGTCTACTATAATAAAATCCTTTTGTTTAAAATTTATCTAATTTTAAATTTAAGATATTTAAGGTTAACCTCAGTTTCTTATTGTAACTATCGGTCAATGTATATGATTTCATTAAAATAGTATTTATTAATTAATAAGACTGCTAATTTAATGAACATCAATTAATTGGCATAGAGTATAAATTCTGAAATATGTTATTAATTTTTGTAAATCAATTAACTAATTTTTGTAGATTCAATTTCATATTTCAGTTACCATAAGCCATTAATTATTAAATTTAAGATATTTAAGGTTAACCTCAATTTCTGATTGAACGATGACAATGATAGTAATAATTCTATTTCAATTAATGAAATGCTGTAATAATCTTAGTAGCAAAAAGTTAAAGTGAAACACGGTTGGTTCAGACGAAGAGTACTTTCAGTTTCTCCAACGCAGTAGGGATAGCATGTCGCTTATTTCGTTACGCGTCACATTTTTAATTAATACGACTGCTAATTTAATGAACATCAATTAATTGGCATAGAGTATAAATTCTGAAATTTGTTATTAATTTTTGTAAATCAATTAACTAATTTTTGTAGATTCAATTTCATATTTCAGTTACCATAAGCCATTAATTACAAAAATATATAATAACGATGACAATGATAGTAATAATTCTATTACAATTAATGAAATGCTGTAATAATCTTAGTAGCAAAAAGTTAAAGTGAAATAATTGTATTATTTGTATTCATGTCTATGATAATAAAATCCTTTTGTTTAAACTTTATCTAATTTAACTTTATTTAACCAATTTCTGAAAAGTTGCATGTAGATCATTTTGCGAAAAATAAGGCCATAAAGAAGTTTCACTTCTTACATGTGTACACTAGTACACGCCCTCATTTTTTTAAAGTGCTTTAATAACTTTACTTATTACCTGTAACTTGGTCACATACAGAACCTTCTACCTTCAACTGAAACAATGCGCAATAACCACACACATGGTCGGCTATGTCATTTTTTCCATCAAGGCAGATATCTAAAAAGTCCTCCATAACATCAGAGTATTTAGAAAAATGTAAATGTGGCTTAACGACATCTTATCCAAACTTAGAATACGAGTACAGCACCTCTGTTGCTGCGATTTAAACTTTTCATACTATCAGAAATGGCAGTGCATATTCCGGGTTTGTATTGTAGCCCTGTTCGCAGTGTTTCAGAACTAGGTAAAAAAATGTCGATAAAAATCTATAAGTTTTAGGTCCTTGTTTAAACAAGGCTAAAGCAAAAAACTTATAAATACATATATAAGAGAGGATATACCTTTTTAGCTTTTGCTAGAGTCATGTTTCTAAGTTGCGATTTTATAAAACGTTGGGATATCAAACTTAAATTATTTTTTTTTAGTTTCCCTGTTTAGCAAATATGTTTCCGATTACACTGTGCAGCATTTTTTACAAATAAGTTCATTAATCAATCGATTTTTTTCTTTTATTTTCTTCTCTGCAAACTATGGAATTTGGAACACATATGAAACTAATAATTTTATTAGCAACAAAACAAAGTTCTTGTTATTGTTTTGTACTCCATACTTTGTTTTAATGTTTTCATACATTTTCAAGAAACTGTTTGTATATACTTACATGATTGTGCAATATTTTTATTCAAATGCTGAGTATTTCTTCATGAAGTTAACTTTCCACTACAACAGATGTTGGTGCCTTAGGTAATTTGACTCGTACATTTGAAACAAATTATAGATCTTGTATAAAATACATATTTAAACTACTTTAGAAGGCATCGTTGCATCTATACAGCCGGACAAACTATCAGAACCCTCATATTGGTTGCTATCTATTCATTCAGCATTCTTTCTATGAAATTATCAGAAATTGTATATTTGTGAAATGAATAATATTCAAATTACCAGGTAACTATAATGGTAATTTAGTCTTAAAATATACTGATCTTCAAAGTGTTTATGGCAAATTACTTTTTTATAAAGATTTTTTGTTTACGTTGAACATTGGCCGATTACCAGATACACTTAAACAAAATTTATTTAAAAAAAAAATGATTTCTAAAATTCCAATGCTAATGTGAGCGGAACTAACGGGATTCAAAACAATCCATTGCAACTTGGTGACCCTGGCTTTGTCGTTAACTTTTGCTAATGGTTTATCATTGTTGTTTATGATTAAATAGTTTGATTACCAACGGTCATTATACTTATTATAAACAAGATGTTCGTTCGCTATTTTTATTTTCTGCGAAGACATATTTCACGTAAAAGTGTTAAATTGAGTTGCTGCGTAGCATACACCAAGACAAAATGACTACATTTGTAAATTAATAAGCACTTGATCGTAACAATAAACTTCGCGAACCGTATTTAACGTTTTTCTGTCTATGATTTCTTTTCGATTCTACATTATTAACTCTGGTTTTACCGCTTGGTTACTCGAAAGTTCGGGAGCTGTCCAGCGGGGTCTTCAATGTCATATAGCCTACATGTGTTATTTTATTGCATGGTTGGGGTGGAATTACTCGCTTCGTTTTTGGCATATATCTATATTTTTACTCAGTTCTATTGGCTTAAAACACTGAATTTCAACGTTGATGTTGTTACATGTATACGTTGTTTATGTTTATTAGTAGCTGCATAATTCGTTACAGCGGATTTTGACCCAAACGTTATAGAAAATTCTTCCATTCAAATTGTATATTTTCATTTGCAAAGTTGAACTTAAATCAAATAATGATAAATAGGTAGTATCATCTGTATTACCTAAAGTCGGTTTAAATTATTATATATTACATCCAACACAATGATTAAATATGTCGCGGTTAAATATATATAATTGATTTAAAGCAACACAAATTTGTTTAGAACACGAAGATGTTAAACAAAAGCTACACAATTTCAAAACCCAGAGAATACGTATTATGACTGCAGCGTCTGGAATATTATGAATTTTTATAATCTTTGATTTGATAACATAAGCTGAGTAAAGTAAACTAAAAACTATTATTTAATTTATTTTAATTAGTTAATTTGAAACTAAAATAACAGATAGCGTTGAAATCTAGAAAGATCTATTCTCTGTACGGCGAACGGATAGAGTTAAGTCCATCCCAATAAATCCGCGCTAAATTTGAATAAATGTTTTTTATTGGTTAAAATTTTCAAGTCAGTATCACAAGAATCACCTGTATTTTAATGACATACTTCAGTTTAGTTAACTTATTTGCAGTTTTAAGTTTCTGTTATTTCCATTTATTTGAACCAATGAATTAATTTCTCTTAATGAACGATTTTGTATAGGAACCATAAATCGTTAGCAACTACTGATTGAACGATATTGCGCCATTGCGTGACTACTAGATATAACAAGGGGTTAGTTTGTATACTTTAATTTCTTTATAACTTTATCTGTTTTACTAATATCAACGGAAAAACTTTAAAACTAAGAATAAATGGAAAAAATAAACTTTAAAACTAACTCGGTTGTTAATCGGCAATAAATAATCTTGGCAATACTTGATTGTTAATCGACTTGTTCGTTCAATAACTATTATTAATAAATAATTTCTGAATACATAACCGTTTTCGTTTTTGGTATTTCACTTGTACTCAGTACTAAATCAAAAAATTCTAATTATACTTGAAATAAATTAATGGAAAAAAATAACATAAATATTTCTTTGTTTCTTCTTAGAATTACTTAAAATAATATTTGCAATCATTATCATCACCTCCATCACGTCAGTTTTGACTTATTGTTTAAAAAGAATCGAAATTATTATTTTTGTTGTATGAGTATTTTTTATTCTGAGCAATTTTGTTTTAATATTTTATGAATTCACATCACTAAAAATTGATAGTGTATAAACTGTTTTGACGGTTTCATTAGTGTCTTTCAGAAAGATATCTTGTTTTTATTATCATTTTAACAAGAGTAGTAAAGAAAATAAGGCAAATGACGCAAAAGAATGCGGTTAGTTAATGTTTGTATATGATGCCGTGGTTTTCTGCAGAGTGACTATATCTTTCCTGATTATGAATTGAACAGGGCTGAATAACCATAACAAGTGATCAAATAGTTAAAAAAATGTATAAACTTATGTTTGCTCTTCGGAATAAACCATAACGTTAATGCAACTTTTAATAGATACGATAAACTATGATTTCATTAGGGTTACCCACTATTTTCTACATTTTTGGTCACTTACCGTAATATTTAGTTACTTAATTTACGTTTAAAAATAAAATTTTAATTTCTGCGATTATATTTATTTATTTTTTATCAAAACCTATGTATGCCCGAAAAGCCAATGTTGATACGTTTAGTCAAAATGAGCAACTATTTGACAAAGAGAGGCATTACTAAAACCAGGTCAACCCTTTCGTATTTTACTTTTTCTTTTGGTTTGTAAGAAAAAGAAGACTAGTTGGAACGGAAGTATTCCTCTATCAAAAAACAACTCTTAATAGATCCTCGAATCGCTCATTAACTGTTGATTTATACTACTACGTTCTTTTACCGATGCAAAGAAGTTTTTTTTTTAATTTATTTGTACCGTTCTCTGAAGATAAAGGTCGATTAGTCGCATGTAATTAAAATCCTATTTTATAATAACTTAATTCTTTTATTTTGAAAAGTTGGACCACATTATCAACTATTGTAATTTCAGATTAGAGCAAACGATGTTGCTAAAAATATCTGTTTTATCTGGTTATTGTGGCTTGCAATCAACAGATTTTATAAGGCAAAATTATATGTACTACTGTCAATGCTATATGTAATTAAATATTTTAAATTGTAATTTAAGTGTTATAAAATAATCAACACCAGTCTATTCCAAAAGCCAATATTTTCGAGCTTAACTTTTGAGCACTACTAATTATTGTGTAATTATGTAGGTATTTATCTCATCTTAATCACTGTGGCTTCAACCTTCTAATACTTTAAAATCATTTACATTGCAATATATTTAATCAACACTTTCAAGGTTTGAAATAGTAACAGTGATTTTTATTATTACTTTAATGGTTATTGTACTACAATTATATGAAATTAAAGTAATTACATGAATTAATGATATTTATACAAATTGTAATTATCTATGAAATTGAATTGACAAAAATGCTATTAGTACGGGTTTTGTTTTCTGTTTACGAATTTTTAAAATTACTTTTACTTAAGAAACTAGTAGGTACTACAATATAACAAATCTCTACCGATAATATTCTTTTTATATAAATATCGTGGATTTAGATTTTTTTTAAAACTGCATATCTGTTGCACCAGACTTTTTACAGTTTTTGAGCTATGCTTTTCGATCGGACAAAAATGATACACAAAAATAAGACTTGATTATATTGGAATTGAAAATCTAATAAAGAACCTCTAAATAATTTCAGCTAATCAACTTGTTAACCAAGCCAGGTTCTAAACACTACATACTTCTCAAAATTAGCAAAGGTACACCTCAAATTTTTATTTTGTTCTGGAGTCAAATAATTTGATCTAATTTCACTATTTAATTGTTATTTAAATGATTGTACATCTTCAATTTTGAAAGTTATTAAATTATTTTGACTTGAAATGGTCGAAAGTGTGACATAAACAGTTAATGTCTTTTGAAACCAAGTCGTGTTCTAAATCTATAAAAATAGAGACGTCGCCTTTGTGCAAGTGCGACTCTAATTGGATTACGATGAAAACAAAAGGAGACGTATCTTTCATGAATGAATTACAACCAAGAACCAAAGTGGGGATAAATCATAAAAACTGGAAATTTAGTTGGAAAGTGTGGGCGAAAGATTGCCAACTTCAGTTACAGCATTGACACGGTTCAAACCCTTTTATTCTAGTATAGACTCCGGTCTATGAACTCAAATACTTTCAACTTGTAAAACGATAGTTCACACCTAGTAATTATCTGCAATTTTGTTTGTGCTCGTTATTGTTTTTGATAAGTAGTTTCCAATTGATTCTATTGAGAATCTAAATTTGAAACATGGTATACATGTCTAACAAAATATTTTTACTAAATTTTAATTGATATTTTTTTAATATGTTTCAGTTCTTTAGCTTAAGAATTTGTTCTAATAAAATATGAAGTAAAGTATATAATTTTAGAGAATTTTAAAACAATTTTTGTACAGTACGGTAAATAATGGTACGGTTTAAATAACCGATTTTGGGATTTAATTTAATATACTGTAAAATATGCCTTTAAATCTTTTCAAAGAAACTGCTCTTCAAATGCTGCAGATGTAATTTATACTGGTGTAGAAAATGAATCGTTGAACTACAGTAACAGGATTATGCTCAACGATTAATAAGGCCCGAATATTTCTATCGACGTTAAAGTTGTGTTTGAAAGGAGATTCGCCGATGAAGAGGTTTGTGGAAATTCAATCAATAAAATATTTTTTTTAATGTCGACGCTAAACAGTAGAAAATTGACGCAGTTTTTAAATATAAATTGTAAAGAAACATATGTTAGGTGTTATTAGACATTAGAGTATTAAATACACAAACATGTAGTTTATCGAATAATTGAAAATCTTGTTCGACAGCCAAAAACTAAGGAAAAACATCTATAAACTCTTGATCTATGTATTATTCATCATTACTTGCATATATATTTTTTATTCTTTTATTATAACATACGTGGTATGTTAAATAGTGTCCAAAGTACATTGGTTAATCGTTTATACGATACGATATGATATAGAGAGACAAAATAACACTACATACTTATTGTATTTCCTCTAAATTTAATTGTCCCGATAAAGTGGTCATTTGTGATCCACGAAACGTTGCTATTAGAAGACGGACCAAGTAGTATTCGTATCTCTTACGTATAAGGGATTAACCAGCGTACTTTGATTCAACGTTAGAAGGACAAAAAGGTTTTTATTATTAAATAATAGTCTTTTTTTATTATTATAATACATAAAGGTTTATTTCAGGAATTGAACCTGCAGTTCGAGACTTTCATACTGCCGCTTGTATAAAAGATAGAATGTACATATTTGGAGGACGTGGAACCGAATCTCGTGATAGTTTCTATTTACCTGGAAAAGAAATTTACTGTGACGAATTATGGTACTTTGATTTGCGAATGCACACTTGGCACAATCCATACACAGTTGGTACTAAACCTATAGGACGTCGAAGTCACTCAGCTTGTATGTTATTTCCAAACATGATTGATTACATGTATGACAGAGGAATTTTGTAGTTGTCTACAATGATAAAATGTATATATTTGGTGGATACAATGCATTGAAACTAGAGCATTATAACGATTTGTTTGAATATGATCCAATATTGTCCAAATGGACTTTGTTACAACCCCAAGGTGAAAGTCCGTGTAACAGAAGACGACAAGCATGCATAGTAGTAGGTGATAGAGTATTCTTATTCGGTGGAACCAGGTGAGAATATGTATTTAAACTGACCAATTTAACTGGTGATTTTTAATAGTCCCGTAGCAGGAGCTCAGCAACGCCAACTTAATAACATAGATGAAGTTTTAACAGATTACAGTGACATGCATATTTTAGATTTCAAACCAAGCTTAAAAACATTATGTATATTGGCTGTTCATTATAACAAATTAAATTTATGTAGTTTACCACAGAGTCTCAAGTATGTATATCTATATTAATTCTGACTATTTAATTGCGTTATTACATTTTTAGGACTGACGTTGAAAACATGTTTGCTCCGAACAAAATTGCAATTATTCGACCCAGTAATTCCGCAGGATAAATTGAAATATTTTAGAAAATCCAGAGAGAATATTTTAAATTTACAGTTTTTGATTATTGGTTTATAGTAGTATTTTAAATTACAGCTATAATATAAGACTGTATTTTTGTTTTAATTTACAAGATAATTAGTTATGTACCTATTGATGATTTTTACTTTAATAGTGACAAGGCGTTGTTAGCGATACGTTGGAAACAAAATGTTTTAATTTTATAGCACTATTGACGTTGAAATTCTGAACTTGTCTAAACTAATATGGATCTGCAAAGAAACCAAGATTCGAGATAATGAATACCGTCTATTTTTACCAAGGCTTGCTACCAAAAAGCTCATCAAGATCTCGGAACGTGATAAAGAACTTGCCGAAAAATTTGTGGCTATCATCCAACCATAACCTTGAAAACTTTTTTTCTTCTAATAGCTTTACATGTAACTATAATAATACTATTGTTCGCACATCACTACCAATGAAAACAGGTTGAAGAAGACTTGTAATACAAATTAAAAATAATATTTGCAATGTGTTTAGAAAATTACATAAACATATAAATAAAATGAACACTATATATAGGCCTGTTCGGAACAATCGTTTAAATTTTAGGTTTCTGCCTTGTTTTTAAAGTATATGAAAACAAAAGTTGAAATTTGCATACGACTCAATTTGCTAAATTTCTTTTTCATTTTTCGAGTTCTTTTTTTTCTTTCACTTATATCAATGCTTATATATAGTTCATGCACTCAGAAGCCCGTGCGGACCTTTTGAGCAGAGGTTCTCCGGGCAATGCTCTTCGTGGTCATACAACGCTGCTGTCTGTATCTCAAAGTTGTTTCAACGCCTGCTAATAAATTAGAGTTTAGAAGGAAATTATTTAATAATGCAAGAAAAACAAAACAAACCGATAATGATTATCTAGAATCCAACATCAGAAAAAAAAACATTTATATCAGACAAGAGTTTATAATACGAGTAATTGTAACCGCATTTAAGATGTATTATAAAATTTAAATGTAGCAAAAGTTATAGTTCAACAAACCTATGTTGAAACTTTGGAAATACTAATTTGTCAATTAACAAAATGGGACAGTAGTTACTGCTGAACGTAATTTTAAACGTTGTACCTTAATGCAGCAATAACTAATAAGTAAGCCAAGAAATTCTATTTAATATACATTAATAATGATTACACTACATTTTATACATGTAATAAAAATATAATAATAATGTTCATACGAATAAAAGGCGTTATGTAAAAGTTAATCTTGATTCGTTTTTTGAAAGAAGTTATGGTAGGATTTATTGATTCCGGTAAACGGTTAAAAAATGTTTGTAAATAAATCTCGGGGCTATTCAGCGTTTTACGAATTCTGTAGTACCATTGAGTAATAATTTAAGAAGAGGCGCAAATAGTGTGTTAAAAATCGTACTGTAGTTTTATCTCTCTTGTTTCTCTTTTTTACCCCCTGTTTTCATAAACTAATAGACTAAGACCTGCTGCCATCTGCAAAATCGTGGTTTTTATGTTGCGAACAAACTTATTTGTTATGAAGTACGAGTTAGAACCTATTTGTGTTTACTTTACCTGTTCAAAACAGGTTAATATCATAAACAATAGCTTGTATTGTTACGGCACAAGTCAATGTCAAATAAACTTAAACAATATCATGCTTTATATTTAAGAAAACAAAAAAATATGTATATTCAAATATTTATTTATTTTTGTAAAATATAAATCGAAAACAGAAATAACTAAAACAATGCAAATTAAATTAAAAGAAAATTGTTATGAGGATTTATTGTTATTATTCGTCAATTTTTAAAATTATTCAAATTACCAGTCCACCATATGCTTCGAGCTTTAAAATAATGAAGCTCGTCTTCAAAAAAGTAAAAATATTTACAACTTATAAAAAGTTAAGATTACAAAAAGTTTTTTAACTTACATTTTTTCGAACAATCTCAAATCTGAAACTTTGTAACTAGATAATTAAAAAAATGTAAGTTTTACAAAATGTTAAATGTTAATTATTTTAAAAAAGGAAGATGGTGCAATTTAGAAACAAACCTAAAAAAATTTAAGTTTAAAATCATAATTGAAATTGGTTTGCTCGTGCAACAAAAAAATTGTATTTGATATTTTAATATAAATGAACTAGTAATTCAAGAATTTCCCAGTGATCAAATTGCAGCTAAAACCGGCTTTTTTATAACTACTTTAGCTTTTAAAGTTACTCTTTAGAACACTTTTAAGTGACTTGTGAAAAAACTGAAGCCTCCATGAAGCGTTTAAGTAGCTAAAAATTCCGCAGTTATGTTGCTGTTAGGTAGCTCTTTTAATGCATTAAAATCGGGCTTATACAGCTCTTTGTGGTACTAGCAAAGCTTTAAAGAAGCTCTAAAGGAACCGTAAACCACCTTTCATAAACAACTATACAGCTTAAATAGCTTTATTTTTACTACCTTTAAGTAGCTTAAAAATTAAATAAATATTTCATTAGAAAAAGAAATCTTGAAATCGTTACCTTTACTTAATTTCTTTAAAAAATTGAGAAAAGTGATAAAGGAGAACCCATTGAAAGACCTAGATTTTGTTTAAAAAATTGATTATCAAATTTATCACTTATTTTTACTGAAATCTTCTTAAACAATTTAGAAAGTAAATATATTTCTGAACACCAAATTTTCTTACAAAAAATAATATTTTGGAAAAGATATGTTGATGACATTTTTTGTATTTAAAAAAGTTGTAAATATTTTTTGTAGACTTTTCTGAAGATGAGCATCATTTTAAAGCTCGAAACATATGTAAACGAATTTGTTATTAGTGGACTGGTAATTTAAATAATTTTAAATTAAAATTAATGTTAATATTCTGAAAGAATAATTGACCAATTCATCCTTTAAAAGGATTTTTGACGGAGAATCCATTTGTATCACTATGTTGCGTAGTTTAGTCAAAATCTAACGGCTTGACGAATTTGAGAACACACTGTGGTCGTTCCAGTATCTTCAAAATATTATAGGACGTATCTTCAACTATAAAACATATATTAAAAAAATTACTTATTATTGCTTGTCTACTTATACCTTCGTTTAGTGAACTGGAGTTGTAGAAAGAATAAATTTATTCGTCTTCACGATCGTCATCAATAAATAACAATCGACGTTTTCTTCCATATGTTTGAGAAACTACTACATTTGAGTATCTTAGGTTGATGTTCATATCAACAATTACAGCTTCTGTAAAAAATTATACTAAATAAGCACAAAAAGTAAAAAAAAATTTAAGTTGTTAGTATTTTAAAAATAAAGTTTTGAAAATGCAATTAGTATTAGTAATTTCAAAATTTTTGCGATTTTTTTTAAACAATTGTAAAAATACTTTATGTATTGTTGGATTTGTATTGTATAAAATAAACATAAATGAATTTTGTTTATAATTTTTTTTATTTTTTACAAAACTAAGTGTTTATTGGACAAGGTGATAAAGAAATGCGGCCCTTACATTTACAAAAACGATATTTTTAATCGACATATGCCAACATCAACAAAAAACATTTAAAGCAATGGCCAGAACGATTATGCAATTACGATGAATCGATCATTACGCAAAATAATTATCGCGATCATCGAGCGTCTGTACAATAACGATCGCAATCATTGATCGCTTATAAAATAACAATTGCGATTGTGGAAAAGAAATTAATACTTTTAATTATCGCATAAACAAATAAGACTAATATAACACGATTTTACCTATAATATTTACTTTAATAAATGTATAATAAACTTTAAGTATGTAGGTAGTTCACGGAAAATCGTAAAATTTTGTGTAAGTAGGTAAATAACCCCTTTGCTCTTTTCCTCCTAAGAATTTTAAACCACATACAGATTTTTTAATAAAAAAGTAACATGGATTTAAACATTGAATTATATTTTTTTTGTTTACAGAAATTTAACAATGCATTCTTTTCAAAGAGAATTAGAAAACTCTTCTAGGAAAGAACGTTTGTAAAATTTGTGTCACACATTCAGCATTTTGAGAAAAACCTAGCTTTATATAAACACCAAGGTAAATCATAAAAACACAGGAAGTTAAAAACAATAAGCATTAACTACAAATGACAATACGTATTTGAAAAGAATTGCAAATTTATTTTTAATACATAAATCTTATGTTTGAGACAAATATCAATACGAGTTATGACTAATTACTCAACAATCTTTTCAGGGTCAATTTCAAATAGAAACATTTAATTTACGAAAAAACGACACTTATTTTTTAATATGTTGTTTATTAATGCTTTAAACTATTTGTTCGTAAGTTTGCATCAGAATTCAAATAGCACGTCATGTCGAAAAAAAAACATCACAGTAGTATCTATTTTCTGTGAATTTTTGTAAATATTTTTTTAAATCTAAATATGAACAAATTTTAATTAATTTATTGTTTAGAAACAATATTAAAGAATACTTAGGTATGTTGATTTTCAATACTCCAAACGTTATTGTACCCCGGAAAACGAAAATCGAATGTTTATGGCTAGATTTATGACTAACTTTACACGAGCGACTTTTTAGCAACAGTCGATTACTAATTAATTCTAAATACCATGATTGCGATCATTGATCGTGGAAAATAATAGCGATCTCAGCCACTGATTTACAGTAATTATTTTAAGTTATTGTACAATTAAGTGCAACAAGAAGAAGAAGAATCCGGACAAGGAGATTCTCCAATGCTAATTTAAACCATTTTTAAACGTTTGGTGGAAAAAAATTTTTAAAAATATTTACTTGATTGAAGGTGTAGAACATGAACTGCAGTGTGTTTAAAATTTCCTTTTCTTGTTATACATTATCTCCGAAGATGCTTCTCACAAATCTTCTTTAGTTTAAATCTTCCAAGTCCATTGTGGCAATGTTTATATTTCCACAGTTTTTCTAACATTCTTTAGCACGCACTTTATCACTAATAAAAACTTAAGCAAACTAGTACCTTTGTTTTCGGTATTATTATTTTCACAATTAATATAAACACAACCGTGATTTGTAACTTTTCCTATTTTAAAAATAAATCAAAAATATATTTACACTTAAACTAAACAAAAGTTCAAACAAACATTACTACTACCAGAATTTTAAAAATCGTATCGCAATGTTAACCCAAGAAAAACTTTCTATTCAATACCGAAGTTTACAAGTCGACAGACACGCAAGAACTGAAAAATCTCGATCCAATACAAACGTGGCGACCTTGCATCTCGATCTAATCAGTCGATACGATATCGCCCCTTAAGTTGCTACGTAAAATATCCTCGGGGTCTTGTGTCGTGGTTGTGAATTTCAAATTGTTGAGTATAATTCTTGATGTTATTTTATATATAAATTTATTAAACTATTACCAAGTATTTAATTTACGACAAATAAAAGAAAAGTGGTATATTAAGGTAAGTACCAAATCCTTAAATCTAGGTTACCCAATCAGCAAAGAAACATTTTTTTGATGTTTTAAAAACATTACAACGATTTAAAATAGTTGAAATAAAAAATATTTTTGTTCCGTTTTAAAAATACTCCATTTGAACATTGGTATTGAAATATTTTAAAAATGTTTTTGAAAACATTTTTTAGTAAAAGAAAAAATATTTTTACTTTATTACAAATTATACTTTTGTTTGCTTTAACCTATACACTTTTCTTTCATATATTGTATTAAAAACACTTCATAAAATTTTGTTACATATTAATAAATACATATTAAAACATTTCGTTATTCTGTACCAGTTTCTGCGTGATCGAAACATGGCGATTGTGTTAGTCTTTCATAATTGCATTATATTTTAAGCTACAAATCAACAATTATTCGATAGCTAGCTGTGTAGTTTGCAGCTACATTGAAATTGAAGTATTTTGAGTACACCAAGATTGTATTCTCTATCTTTTGTAAGAATTTTAGGGCTGGTTCTACAATCATTGTATAAATGTTAATTGAGTTATACTTGTTTTGATTGTAAAACGCTATCATATTGGTTAGCATAAATAAAATTAACAACCAAATATGTCAGTGTTTTAAAATTAAAGTAAGTATAACGAAATTTACGTTTATACCATGATTGTAGAATCCGCCCTTAATCATATTGCAATATTAAAAAAAAAAACGATTACCTATACATTAATGTAATTTGGAATACACTAACAAAACTTTTTTAAACACATATAACAAATTTGCTTATATCTTACCATTGCTAAAAACAATATAGTTTTATTTCCTTTCATTCGGTCTGCAAACAAAGTCTTCGTGCGGCAAAAAGTCTCATTGTGACATTTGTTATTCAATATACTATTTTCGCTTTTATAATCCGTTTTGACAGTTTTTGCGCAGTTGTGAACATAAACGTTAAATTGTTTTTGTGAGATTTTGAGAATTTGGGGGCTTCGCAGTTCCTGTTCGAGCGATAAAATATTATATTCAATTAGTTCTTGTGTAAGTTGGGCTTTTTTTCCTCGTGGACTTTTAAAACCCCCGTTTCACGCGGGTTTAAAAATGCATACTCGTGAAAAAAAAAACGTTCAATTTACAAAGGAACACGTTAAATAAATAACCATTTCCATTTCTCATTCAAACTTTGTAGATTCATTTTGACTAAATGATTATTTCTAAGTTATATATACTAATAACTTTCAGAAAAAATCAATTTAAAAAAAATCGATTATTGTGCCATCAATTTTTGTCTAGATTGATTTTTGACGCATCGATTATAAACGAATCGCAAAACCGATCTTTTTTAAGAAAAACTACAATATTATTAGTGATCAATAAAATTTGGTTATTTGATTTGAAGTTAGAAGAAATTAGAGAGTAAATGTAGTACAGTAGCCCCCCGATTATCCGGATCCCGACTAGCCGAAACGTCGGATTATCCGAAACAAACTGAACTTTTGAACCCGCCGAAACCGAAGCGAAACAAATTTAGACGAAGCATCTGGTCGGTCATTTTGTTGAAAACGTCGGGAAACCCAAAAATATTTAATAAAAATTTGACTGCTTATGAGGATCAATTATACTTCCAGTCTACAAACATAAGTCATCTCTTTTCATAAAATGTTCTTTTCGGGCTTTATACAAAAGGTCTTTGTAAATGTATTATTACTTTTCTCAACATTTAGAACAAAACATTCAGTTCTAAATACGCCACTGTCAACATGAGTAACATAATAAAAAAGCGGAAACGTGTTGTTGTTACTGTGCAAGAAAAATTAACTGCAATTAAACGGTTTCAGAAAGGAAAATCCTTGAAAAGTGTTGCCAAGGATTATGGTGTAGGCAGTGTTGGGATGTACCTAGGTAAATGTACCTAGGTACAAGTACCTAGGTAATTTTTGTGTACCTATGTACCTAGAAAGGTACTTTTTAATTAATGTACCTTTACCTGTACTTAGGTACTTTTTAGAACGTACCTTTGTACCTAAGTACCTAATAAAATAGGTACTTTTAAACGTACGTGTATTGTACGCTTTATATATTTGTTTCGGACTTAATCACATTTGAAATTACTAAACTTCCAAAAATAATACATGACCTACGCAATTTTTCCTTAATGATGCCCGACGGCAGTGTTGTGACGTATCTAGATACAAGTATCTAGATACAGTATCTAGATACTTTTGGAGTATCTAGTTACATATCTAGATACACTGAACAAAATGTAACTGTATCTGTATCTAGATACATTTTTCGTAGTATCTGAGTGGTTTAGATACATAGATACTTTTTCTTGCTCAAATTGTAAATAGTAGTAAAAGTTTTTACTAAACACCGTAGTTTTTTCTGTCAGTTCATCATATACATTACAATTTGAATTTGGAGACTTTGTATTCGGTGTTTTATGAGTGCAATTCTTTCAGCGTCGGCAATTCTAGTGGAATTCTGCGAAATTTAGAGATTTTATGTAGTAGCGGGTATTTTGTGGGTAATGGGTATTATAAACTGTTGTGGAATTTTGGGGAAAACCGTGTATGAACCTACATTTTATACAATCTAGTATTACTTGAGAAATGTGACGTGTTTGCATTTTTGCCATCGAACCAAATTCATACTTTAAAAAAAAGAAAACAAATTTCAACTTTGTAGAACTATGAGTACAATATTGTAGTCATTATAGAACGTTTATAGTTTATGCAGGGAATGGCGACAAAGTCAATTGGTTTTGAGAATTTATAAAAAATAAAATAATATAATATAATATGCCATTTTGAGTTATTAAAGAATTAATGAAAAAAATAAACTTTAACACTGAATTTCTTCATCAGCTCAAATAGAGCAAAGAAGTGGAGAAACTTTTTAGTGTTAGTAGTTTACTATTAACTCTACGTCGAAATATAATGACGAGACATTTAACAAGCTATTAATTTTAAAACAAAATAAGCTTTATTTGTAAATTTGTATTTTTTTATGCGGTTAAGGTTGATAAGGTAATGTCTTGCTTAATCAGCGTTGTAAATAGATAATTTTTAAATTATATAGATACAGATACATTTTTTTTCTTGCAAGAATTATCTAGTATTAGATGATAGATAAACTATTTAAACTTTATATAGATAACAGATAATAGATGAAATAATCTAGGTAGTAATAACGATAGATGGAGTTCATTTGAAGAACTACTACGGAATGTGGGAAATTACTGAAGAAAAACATACATATTGTAACTTGAATTTTACGGAACACTGGATTTTTATAAATTTTATTTAAATAATTTAAATAAAAATATATATATATATATATATATATACAGATACAGATACATAACTTATATATTTTAGATAGTATATAGATACGTATAAATAGATTAAAAATATGAATCTAGATTAATTTATCTATATAAATTTATATAGATAATTTACAACACTGTGCTTAATACCCAAGCAGCAGACTGTCGTCATATGACGACACTGACACGTCTTAATAAAGTCTTGTAATTTTGACGTCAATGAGACGTAATGTGCTGGCTGGGATACAGTTATTGTGTTTTTAGCTGAACCGAATAGACACTTTTTTAAATTTTATTTCAAGATTTTGTTAAAAATGTATCTGACATGTATCTAGATACTCTCTTAAAGTATCTGTAACTGTATCTAGATACTTTTTTTGAAAAAGTATCTTATCTGTATCTAGATACAATTTATGAAAAGTATCTGTATCTGTATCTAGATACTAGAAAAAAAGTATCTGTTACAACACTGCCCGACGGGTACCGTTAATGTGTATAAAACTTCCTTGTTAAAAGTGCAAATGTAGGCAGTGACAGCACACTTAAAGACAGCCCTCGGATGAATCATTTACAGCAACACAATCGTACTGTTAACATGAGTAGCCAGGGTATCAAACCGAATGCGATAAATTTCGAAACGTACAAACTTAAATAATCTGTATAAAATAGAGATGATTTTTAGAAAAAGAGTTGTGGAGTTCTAGGAAAAAGCAAACAATTATAACTGATTATATAACACAGTGACATTATAATAAAATTTAGTACGAATCGTATTTCTGCTTATATAAACAATACGTGCTTAATGACTTATTCTAAAAACGACATATTTGACTTTGTATCACATAAACATAGCCGAGAACGTAAGTATAACGGGTATAACCAACGGTATATAACATAAATGCTGTAAGCACGACCTCAACGAAAATTAAGGTGTCGTGTACGTCGAATAGTAAGTCTTCTAGGATAATAAGTACAAAACGATCGGTCCCTTGAAGTACTTACTAACCGATGTCAACTGTAACACTAAACTGCAATGCATTACCCTTCCCGTTCAGTTTCTTATAATTTAGTCCTAAAACCTTAACAGCTGGTAACTTGTGTGTGTCATAAACAGTGATTAATATAGTCGCATATCGTTGATTGATTTCAATGATTTCATGCATTTTATAGCTGTAATTATTTCTATCATTTTTCAATGAGATCGCACAAATAAGAGTTGGTTTACTAAATTTGTATTTTCTATGATCATAAATAAGTACCTAAAAAGTACCTGAAATTTTAAGGTACATTTTTTTTTGTACCTGTATCTGTACCTAGGTACGTTTGCCAAATCTGTACCTGCACCTGTAGCTAGGTACTTTTAAATAAATGTACCTGTACCTGTACCTAGTTACCAAAAAATGAGTACCTGTCACAACACTGGGTGTAGGTATAAGCACGGTTTCTAAATAGAAAAAAAATCGACAGAAAATTGAACAATGGTGTAGTGTACTAGCATCCTCAACATCAAAGCCAGAATTCTATGAAACAGGGCGAATACAATAAAATTGACGAGACATTGTGTTTATGGTTTACTCAACAACGCAACAGTGGTATTTCAATCTCAGGCCTTATATTACAGCAAAAAGCAATTGAAATCGGTGAAAATCTTCTTGTAACCGAAGCTTCTGATGATACATTTATAGCAAGCGACGGCTGGTTATCGAGATAGAAAAACCGCCACGACGTACGTTAACTAAATATTTCCGGTAAAAAATTGTGTGCTAATCAAACCAAAGTTGAAAATTGTAAACAAAAGTTTAAGCAACACATAGAAGTACAGGAATATACGCCAGATCAAGTTTATAATAGTGACGAAACTGGTCTCTATTACAAAATGTTACCAAAGAAAACTTTAGCTAGAAGAAATGAACGCGTTGCGGCCGGCTACAAAAAAAATAAGGACCAGGCAACAATTCTTGTCTGGTTAATGTGAATTAGCAAATCGGCAAAGCCAAGAGTAGAAGAGTAGACATTGGTAAAAGACTCATGCATTGTTTAAAAATAATAAATATAAAGAGGTAATTTATTTGCATGGAATAAAGTGAAAAGTACAACGTTAAAAAACCTTAGGCAAAGATAATACACCAAGAAGAACTTCCTGTAGACAATGATGATGAAGAAGAAGCTCCGCTTCATAAAACGATGAGAAATTTAGATGGTTGGGAAGATATTGGCCCAGAAAAAATTAAGGAGTGGATAACATTTGACAACAAAGAACAAAAAGCACTAACTGACGTTGACTTTATTGAATTTGTTAATGAAAGAGATCGTGAAAATACTAGTGATAATGAATCAGAAGGAAGTGAAGAAAGAGAGAAGAAAATTTTGCACTTTTAAGCTTTTGATGCATTAAACTGGTTAAACACAGCATTTTTATATGTAGAGCAACAGCTTAATACAACACCAAGTGACATTTTTACTGTTAGCAAGGTGAAAACACATTGCTTCAAAAAAACGCTTGGATGCAAAATTTAAACAAAGATTGATTCTTTTTTTTACACCACCATAATAATATAGCAATATACCTATATTGTAGTACATTTTTTTAAATAGAAACTACTATGTATTTTATTTCAAATATATTTTTTTTGTTCTTTGAATAGATACATATTTATGTACCTACATAAATATTTTACGTTTTTACCTCTTTTAGTAAAAACTCCATATTAACCAATTTCAGTTATCCGAAAAGGCTTCGGTGCCGACTTTCGGATAATCGGGAAACTACTGTAGTTCTGTTTATTAGTTGAAATTCTTAATAAAGAATTTTTGAATGACATAATGAGAAATAATTTGGACTGAACCTCTACTATATGCTTGTAATTTTATTTATTTTATTTTCATACATAATTATTTCATTCGTGTTCATTCAAATTACAACTATTGCTGTTGAAATTCGAATCAGCAATTTGACTGCTATTTTTAAATTTGCTTACATTGGCACATTCAAAGATAAAAATAAAACCTTGAATGAAATTGAACCAACAACTTTTAGTGTAGAGTTGGGTGTAGTCACTATACGTCTTATTCCTCGTATTAACTCATTTTGTAATATATTTAAAACAATTGGTTCTTAAAACGAAATTTAATGTATGCATTAATTTTCTAATTCCGTTATTATTTCTTGGAAGCAACTACTGAGAAGATTCTAATAACAACTTCTACCCATCTCTAATTTTCTTTATGCGTCATACGAACAGTTTTCTACTTTATAACTAAGCTGACATCTGTTTTAAATATTTTATATTATTACTTCTATTAACTCTCACTACGTATTTGGAATGTCGCATTCGAACGCGCCTTTAAGACGTTTTTACAATGTTTTTACAATCTTTTGTAAAACGTTAAAAAACAATTTAAAAATGTTTTCTTGTTGATGGGGTAACACCGCGGATTCGGCTCGGCTAGAGATTACAACCTTTACAGTATTCCTATAGCTTAGGGAGAAGAAAAAAATGAGACCTAGATTACGTTTCGTGTTATTTACCGCCGACATGAGATATTTTTCATATAGCAATACAAGCAAATCTAGTTTGTTTGAGTTGACCGAAAATGATACTTTTTACTATAAACCCTGATTCTGCTTTAACTTTGAAATTCTAAATTATTTTTACATCAATACTCACATTGACTTTGAAAAGTTTGTTGCCTATAGGCAACTAGACACACTTTTGCTTAAACATTTTTACTGTTTGAATTTAACTTAATTGTTTATTAAAACAAATAAAAATTTATATATTATTCTAAAAATATAAGAAGACAGCGCTTTCTAATTTTCGCCGTGAGAGATACAATAATAATATTAGAGATATTATTTTCTCCTACTATTAAAACGCTCAACAGATGGAAATAAGCCCTTCTCACAAATGTTTTTATAATTGGTTAATTCAAAGTACGCGGCAAAATTACATTTTAAGTCTGGTGCATTTGCCGAAATTATTATGTACTAATAATGTTTGTATTTCAGCGTTTCGTTAGCTTTTATCAGTATTTTTTTATGTGTACACAATTTATTAGTTTAAAATAATATTTTTAAAAACCATCTGCTATCATTGAAAAATACCTACCAACTGACAAAACAACATTTTTATAGGTTATCTAATACATTATATATGAATTTTTCGCCAATAAAAAAACGCGAATCAAAATATTTATCAGTATCTGATAAAGAAACTATTCTGTATCTACTGTATACAATGTGTGAAATGGGTATAACACATTAAATTTTCCGTAAGTAAGTTTAGCTTAGTTAAGAGCGCTGGGCAATCGACGTGAACCAATAGAGGGCGCTAGGTGAATTTTTTGTTCAATTTTGTTAAGAACCGTACGCTCCCTACTTAATTAATTAGGATACATTTATCTTGGGAACGTCATTTTTTCAAGACTTAATAACAAATAACGGAGTAATTGATGCATTAACTACAATAACGTATTTATTAAACAAAAGTGTTTTGTGTTTGTAATAATATGTTATTTTATAGGTACAGAAAAAGAAAGAGTATGCTACTTAAAAAAATGATATAGTAGAAAAAATCCGACTTCCGAAACTAAAAAAGTTGAGCATTCCAGTAACAAAAGTATGTGGTGGATGAAATGGCAAAAGCCAGTAAACAAGTTGTGCTATGATTGCCACCATATCACTGTGAGTTGAATCCGATTGAATTAATATATGAGCACAAATGAAAGGGGAAGTTGCTAGAATAAATACATCATTTAAAATACAAGATAGTAGCCGACGTTTCTCCAGATAATTGGAAAAAACCTATATAGCCTCGTTGATTGACGATAGCATTTGATTAAAGTAGGACAAGAAATATGGCAGAAAGTCCTCACAGAAGTTTCCGCACACATTTTTATGACCTTTAATTTTTTTAGTCGTGTTATGTAAATACTTAATAATTTTATATAAAATATCAAATATAATGTATTTATTACTTGTTGTTAATTATTACAGTTATAATATTAACTTTTTTTTTAATTCAATACATGAATATTTATAACTAATAAAAAACAATTTGACTACCGTATAGGCAACCAAAAATTCTTGTATGCATATTGAATAAACGTTGTACATTCTTATTCGTGTATGTAAATCTGACTTTATATAAGTCAATCCATCTTTTTAGTGGAAGGGACTTATTTCCATCTGTTGAGCGATAGAGGTATACTTTAACGAAAGAAAGAAAAGGATTGTTTGAAACAGTTTGAAAGTCGACGTTTTCTAGCGTAGTGTTAACATTAATACATATTTAATGTACCAGTACCTTTTATACCTAGTCTAAAAGCTGGTTTGGGAAGGGAGGAAATAAGAAAGGTATTGTCTCTTAATTAAATGTAATTATCTATTATAGGTATATTGGTTTTGATTGTTTTTTAGCATGGATTTAACAAAACTACTAGGTGTATCAGATAATATGCAGTTATCTCCCGAGAACCAATATTTAAGAAGATCTATCTATATTATGTTTGCAAATACGAATATGCTAGAGAAATTATACACAGTTGTTCTAACCAGATTCAAGAAATACATCAGTACAAATCTCGTACAACAAAAATATGATGGAGACATATTATATTCTTTCTTTAAAAATATTGAATATGCATCTACTAACATGAATATGAAAGAACAGGAAAAAATTAATGTAAATATTGAAGTATATTCACATCCACTTTTGCCTACAATAAACATTGCGCCTTCCTTAAAGATTTCATACCAGACACTTACAAAAATGAATGAAATTGGCTACCAGCACTTACACATGTTATCCGAAATGACAGACACTTCAGAATCATCCGATACTAATTCATCTGATTCAGATTTAGGTGATTGTGCCCCATTAAAAAAAAAACTTAAAACGTGTCAAAAGGACATAGAAGTTAATTGTGAATCAATGTTGGAGCCTCACATTAAAAATACAACAAAAGTTACCGGGTCAACTGTACATGTTGATATATTAATATTTATGGACAAAAAATTTTCAACACAATTGTCTGGTTATTTAGGTTTAATATATGTAGAATCATTATTGAAAGAAGTAAAAGAAAAAGATGTTAATGCTGTCATATTTCGTTTGAATAACAAAACTGCAAAATTTTTCAGACTTTTATACAAAGTTATATTAATAAATATCTTATGAATGGATATAACAATATATGTATAGTAAACCACTTATCATTGTGGGAAAACTTTAATGCCAACGTAAGAGCTGTGATTAGCACAGAGACTGAGGCTAGAAATGTATCTTTTATGGCAGCTGTTAAAACATCAAATTTTCATGTTAATTTAGGCGAGCATAATATATCACTTTTGGATTATGTAGAATCAATTGCTGTTATAATTAATACGGCATTAAATTTTGAAAGCCATGTTGTTACAAAATATGAGTGTAAAGAAAACTATCGTAACGTGAAATTGCCTTTAATTTCAATTATACCTTTGTACATATTACGATATTTTAGGAATTGTAGAATTGTGGAGACAAATGCTGATTTAGACTAAAATACATTAATTTTTTTTAGCATAAAGTTACGTTGAATTAATTGAATAAACAAAAATATTTTATTGTTTTTAGAACATTAAAATAATCTATTGTGTATCTCCTCATGATTAAATATATAATTCTAGTTTACTTCAGTTAATTTATTCAACAAATCTTTTTTTAATATGCCTTTAGTAAAACAATGAATATCCCAATCTAAATCAAATGGCCTGTACTGGCAAAGTACTCTTAAGCCAGTAGTCGGAATGCTGGCATTGTACTTAATTGTAGTTATGAATCTAGTGCAAGTATTAAAATTAAGAAAAAAGAAAACATTTCTCTGGACATTATTATGGCGTTTTGCCAATTAAGGACCATTATCAGAATGAACTATGAATATATAAAGCTTAGTGAAAAAAGACGTGGAAAGAAAACAGCAAATACAACAGCTCAAAAAACCGATGAAGAAAGAATAAAACGAAGAAAATTAAATAAAATTCAAAATAAACTTGTAGTGTGTTATTTTTTATTTTTGTCAACCTTCAATTTGAATACATTTATTTAACCAATAATAGTACACTTTAATTTGTCCATAAATTATACAATTAATAGCAATTTTTCTATAGTTCAATTTAAAAATGAATGCATCGACGTCTTTTTTCACTAAGCTTTATATTTTTATAGTTCATTCTGATAATGGTCCTTAATTTGCAAAACGCCATAATAATGTCCAGAGAAATGTTTTCTTTTTTCTTAATTTTAATACTTAATTTTTTTACAACTTGTGGGCTTTTTTTTAAAGAATCACCGTGGAAATGTTCAAAGTGAATGCATCAAACAGCAAACGCTATTAATTTTTTGTGAAAGTTTCTTTCCGTTTAAGTGAAAATAATTTAAACAGCAGATTAATTTTAACTTAATTATGTTTAAATGTAATTTTTTACCTTAAAAAATTATAAAAAAAACATCAAAACTAATTAATAAAAAAAAATATTTCGATTATGAACATTATTGCCATTACTTGTTAAATCAAAAGTTGTCAAATTTACTCAAATAAAATATTTAGAAGCCCTTTAAGGTGCATCTTAATACAGATTGTAATAGAAGTATAGAGAGCGAGGTCTCCGCGTGACGTCAGCGCGTCACATGATCTCGGCAGAATAAATCGAGCGATCGAGCAATCCTATTCATTTAGTATCCTTGGGTACAAACAAACGTCAAACTTCGGTCTCGTAGCACATCACCCTTTACCGGCAGGACTGGCGGGTAATTTGAAATTTTCCGTACGGGATAAATGCATACAGGTTGACTTGAAAGCACAAAACAAGTTTGCATAACAAAAAATACGACACTTTGTTCTAAACCTGCTAAACAGAAGCACACAAACTAACGTCTTAAGAAATTAAGTGATTGTTTATTTTTTAACTAAATGAAATTATACCACCCGGTAAACACAGAAAGTCCGGCAGTGTACAATGCTTTTACAGCGATTAAAATACGTTTATGGTTTTTGTAGTGCATAAAAAGTACACATTCTGTACGTAAATCCCAGTACTATAAACAACGTAATGGTATAGTTCGTTTTCAATGCTGCTCGTTTTATGGCGTACACGCTACGCATTTTGCCATAATGTTAAAATACATTTTTTGCGGCAAATGATTTTAAGTCGATTCTGTTCGGTTCTCGTCACTTTTTGTTTTGACTGAATCGAGAAGTAGCTTAATACATATATATATATTAGTAACTCTTCTTTTACCCTTGCTTTTATCATCCAGCTTTGCCTTATGGCCTTTTACCCACAAATTCTCTTATTTATCCTATGCAAACTATTTTGTGCTTTCAAATTTAGAAAAAAATTGTCATTTTTGATGGACTAACAAAATAAGTAAGTATTACATTTAGATATAAGCGATATTATTATTCATATATAACTTAAAAAATAACACCACTTTGCGTAAATATAAAGCTACTTTGGAATTTGTAGTTGATGGGATGTTAGTTTAGTTTGTGAGTTATGTACAAATTTCCAATTCACATTATTCTTATTAGGTACTGAGTTGTATTTAATTAAATTGTTTTTAGATCAATTCAATCTGCTTTGTTGGATAAAAAGATGCAATAAGTGACAAGTAATCGGTCTGTACAAAACGATAAAGCAAAATTGTAAAAATATTGAAACGTTCGAGAAGTTACTTGCAAATCCAAGAGCCTTCTAGAAGCTGTTATCCATTTTCTAGAAGATATTGCGAAAAGTAGGGAACACTCGAGAAGGATTCGCCGATGTGTATATATACCGACGGAACAATTCGTAGGTCAGTTATTGCTGGAATGTGAATGCAGCAGTGTTAAGAAGATTATCAAGTGGAAATAAATCGTTAGCACGCGTGTGTCTACTTAAATATACCGAGAATAATCGTATACGTGATTTTCAGTGTAAACAAGTGTGAGGCTATCCGAAGACGTTATCCAATCTTCTTGTAAGTGATATAAATTATAGTGTAAGTGTTTTTATTAAATATTATTAGATTTCATTAGTTCGGTTAATTTACAAGTGTACATATTTATAGAATAAATAAACGTATTTTTAGTCGTTTAAATAAATTAGTTTTTAAATAATAAATACGCAACAGTGGTGTCGGTGTCGGGTTCGCGATTTTTATTAGTGTAAATACCATTAAGTAATCTAATATCGCTCCCGTAATAAAAACATTGATTGCGAAAATAACTCTTAAATTCGAGATACGCGTGTTTATTTATAAGTGTAATCATAGTTAAATTCGTTAATATAGTGTTTATTAAACTTTTTCTTTTAACAAGTGCGTGATCGCGATATTAATTAAATTCGTTTCCGTACACTAGTGGTTTATATTAACAAGTGGATCGTTATTAAAATTTTGTGTTCTACAAAAACTGCATTTTAAAAAGTAGTGTATTTAAATTTTATATTCGTGTTATATTTAAATTTATGCCGGTGACGCGTTTGCAAGCAGTTAAAATGGATTCAAAAATACTGAATAGAAAAATGGGCGAAAATTCACAGAAAATTGAAGAAAAACTGTCGGAAAGTTCAAGAAAAATTGAAGAAAAACTCTCCGAAAATTCTCAAAAGATGGAAGACCATTCTAGAAAAAAGGAAGAAAATGCTAGAACTAACATTAGAATGTCTTCCGGGTTTGGACCGTGTCATAGTTGCAACCGAAGCTGCCAACGTTTCGCCCACTTTCGTAAGGGGCTTCATCAGGGCGTGAGATAAATCAATCAACTTGTGAACCAAGCCAGATTCTAAACTCCGTAGAAGTGACTTAAGAAGAAATAGTCTCCGTATTTAAAGGAAAAGGATCGTCACGGATGATTAAGCTCGACCCTGATTGGGTTACGGTTGCTAGGGGGCGTGTTTTTGATAAATGACTAATAACCGGGAACCAAAGAGGGGATAGTTCGAAACCATGATCGCGATTGAAGTTATTGGGGTTTTTGATGATTTCTATGCTTTCTCGGAATTTCCTGTTGAAAAAGAATGGAGATTTGGCAATCAACGAAACATTATCAAAATCTATCTTGTGACCTGTAGTAAAATGATGTTCAGCGACCACAGACTTGGAAGTATACCTTTTCCTTATACAACGATCATGTTCTGAAATGCGAGTAATGACGGAACGACCGGTTTCACCAATGTAGACTAAACCACAAGAACAGGGAATTTGGTATACACCTTGAGATGAAAGTGTAGGAAATTTGTCTTTGGGAAAAGGAAGAATCTGAGAGATTTTGCCTGTCGAGTTGAATATGGGTTTAATACCATTCTTACGAAGGAGTTTCCCTATTTGATCTGTAACCTTGTGAATGTAGGGTAAAAAGGCCAATTTCGGGTTGCATTCGGGAGTTAAAATGTCCTTAGGTAATCGAGTACGTGGATGTAAACGACGATTAATAACTCTATGGATATCTCGCTTTACATAACCATTGTTCACTAAGGTTCTAGTAAGATGACGGAGTTCTGAGTCTAGATTCTCAGGTTGACAAATAGAAAAGGCACGATGGACCAAAGATTCTATAACAGAACGTTTCTGTGCAGGATGATGATGAGACGAAGCATGAAGGTATCTGTCCGTATGGGTGGGTTTGCGATAAACAGAATGGCCTAGAAGTCCGTCGGGCTTACGAGTCACAAGAACGTCAAGAAATGGAAGAGAACCATTACTTTCGATTTCCATAGTAAATTTGATATCTAAGTGTTGATTGTTAAGATGATCAAGAAACTTAGACAATTCAAGATGACCATGAGACCAGACAATAAACGTGTCGTCAACATATCTAAACCACACTTTAGGTTTTAATATTGATGATTCCAAAGCAACCGTTTCAAAGGATTCCATAAAGATGTTAGCTACAACAGGTGATAGAGGAGAACCCATAGCAGCACCAGAAACTTGTTCGTAAAACTTATTATCAAATTGGAAGTAAGTAGAAGATAGACATTTTTCAATAAGAGGAACCAAACTCAAGTCCTTGCCATGTTGAGACAGAATCTGTTTGATGATAATAAGCGAATCCTTAATAGGAACTTTAGTAAAAAGTGAAGTAACATCAAAGCTCACGAGAAGATCTTGGGGTTCAAGTTTTATAGTTTCTAGACGTTGAATAAAATGCTGAGAGTTGAGGATGTGAGAAGAGGTTTTACCTGTAAACTCGCAAAGAATGTTGGACAAGAACTTGGCTAGCTTGTAAGTAGGAGATTGGATAGTACTAACGATAGGTCGAAAAGGAATACCTTGTTTGTGAATTTTGGGAAGTCCGTATAGAAGAGGTGGTTTAGAATCTGATGGGGTAAGTCGACGTTTAGTTTCAGGAGGTAGATTAGAAGATTTGATGATTTGGCTAACCTCGCGTTCAATCCTCGAAGTGGGGTTATGGGTTAGAAAAGCGTAAGTTTCCTCAGGCAAAATAGAATTGATTTTCGTAACATAATCAATTTGGTTCAAAACTACAGTGGCGTTGCCTTTGTCGGCTGGAAGAACAATAATATCAGGGTTCTTACGAAGACTTTTTAGAGCTGACTCTTCCGACTTAGAGATGTTGGATTTAGGAATTTTAGATGATTCAAGGATTTTGCCAGTGTTAATACGAATGGGATCTGAGAGGTGGCGAGGAAGATGTCTTATAGAAGACTCAACAGCACATAGAATATTTTCTTTAGGAATACGTTTGGGAGCAACCGCAAAATTCAAACCCTTAGAGAGCACCGATTCCTGTTCTGAAGTGAGAACCAAACTAGATAAATTGACAACCGTCTTTACTGAGTTAGTAGTAGAAGAAACTTTACGATTCTTGGATTCCAATAATTGAAACTTTTTGAGATGACCTTCAGTGGTTAGTCGTAGAGTGGTATCAGCCTGCTGGTAAGTAATGTTGTCAAAGAATTTCCAATCATCCGGGGATAGTGTTGGCCAACTCAAGATGAAGATAAAAGATTTGTTTCGAAATGGTGTCTAACTCTCGCCTAGTTTGCTTAATCCGTTCGCGTATCAAGGCTAGACTAGCACGGTGTAGGATGTTTTTAGAAGAGCGTGTCTGAATGTGGAACTTAATTTTGAGGAATGCAGGAATGATGTTGTGGTCACGACAGCGACTAAGAAAGGTTAAATTGCACAAAAGTTTGACGAGTTTGTGGCGAAGTTTGGAAAATACGGAGGTTTTAGAAGAAATATTCTCCCCGTAGAGATTGTTAATGTAATAGCGAAGGCTTCCACGGCCGGAATCTATACTAACATTAGAATGTCTTCCGGGTTTGGACCGTGTCATAGTTGCAACCGAAGCTGCCAACGTTTCGCCCACTTTCGTAAGGGGCTTCATCAGGGCGTGAGATAAATCGCAAAACTCAAACAAGCAATCGAAATCTAACTAAGAACTTTTCAAAAGTTAGGTTATTCACTTGTAAAACAAGCCATAACCTAAACTATGAAAAGGTAAGAAAGAAAACGATAACCTGAAAAAGCAAACGAAAATCTAACAAAGAACCACTACCGAGTTAGGTAATCAACTTGTGAACCAAGCCAGATTCTAAACTCCGTAGAAGTGACTTAAGAAGAAATAGTCTCCGTATTTAAAGGAAAAGGACCGTCACGGATGATTCTATTTTGTCTGAGGAAACTTACGCTCTTCTAACCCATAACCCCACTTCGAGGATTGAACGCGAGGTTAGCCAAATCATCAAATCTTCCAATCTACCTCCTGAAACTAAACGTCGACTTACCCCATCAGATTCTAAACCACCTCGTCTATATGGACTTTCCAAAATTCACAAACAAGGTATTTCTTTTCGACCTATCGTTAGTACTATCCAATCTCCTACTTACAAGCTAGCCAAGTTCTTGTCCAACATTCTTTGCGAGTTTACAGGTAAAACCTCTTCTCACATCCTCAACTCTCAGCATTTTATTCAACGTCTAGAAACTATAAAACTTGAACCCCAAGATCTTCTCGTGAGCTTTGATGTTGCTTCACTTTTTACTAAAGTTCCTATTAAGGATTCGCTTATTATCATCAAACAGATTCTGTCTCAACATGGCAAGGACTTGTGTTTGGTTCCTCTTATTGAAAAATGTCTATCTTCTACTTACTTCCAATTTGATAATAAGTTTTACGAACAAGTTTGTGGTGCTGCTATGGGTTCTCCTCTATCACCTGTTGTAGCTAACATCTTTATGGAATCCTTTGAAACGGTTGCTTTGGAATCATCAATATTAAAACCTAAAGTGTGGTTTAGATATGTTGACGACACGTTTATTGTCTGGTCTCATGGTCATCTTGAATTGTCTAAGTTTCTTGATCATCTTAACAATCAACACTTAGATATCAAATTTACTATGGAAATCGAAAGTAATGGTTCTCTTCCATTTCTTGACGTTCTTGTGACTCGTAAGCCCGATGGACTTCTAGGCCATTCTGTTTATCGCAAACCTACCCATACGGACAGATACCTTCAAGCTTCGTCTCATCATCATCCTGCACAGAAACGTTCTGTTATTGAATCTTTGGTCTATCGTGCCTTTTCTATTTGTCAACCTGATAATCTAGACTCAGAACTCCGTCATCTTACTAGAACCTTAGTGAACAATGGTTATGTAAAGCGAGATATCCATAGAGTTATTAATCATCGTTTACATCCACGTACTCGATTACCTAAGGACATTTCTACTCCCGAATGCAACCCGAAATTGGCCTTTTTACCCTACATTCACAAGGTTACAGATCAAATAGGGAAACTCCTTCGTAAGAATGGTATTAAACCCATGTTCAACTCGACAGGCAAAATCTCTCAGATTCTTCCTTCTCCCAAAGACAAATTTCCTACACTTTCATCTCAAGGTGTATACCAAATTCCCTGTTCTTGTGGTTTAGTCTACATTGGTGAAACCGGTCGATCCGTCATTACTCGCATTTCAGAACATGATCGTTGTATAAGGAAAAGGTATACTTCCAAGTCTGCGGTCGCTGAACATCATTTTACTACAGGTCACAAGATAGATTTTGATAATGTTTCGTTGATTGCCAAATCTCCATTCTTTTTCAACAGGAAATTCCGAGAAAGCATAGAAACCATCAAAAACCCCAATAACTTCAATCGCGATCATGGTTTCGAACTATCCCCTCTTTGGTTCCCGGTTATTAGTCATTTATCAAAAACACGCCCCCTAGCAACCGTAACCCAATCAGGGTCGAGCTTAATCATCCGTGACGATCCTTTTCCTTTAAATACGGAGACTATTTCTTCTTAAGTCACTTCTACGGAGTTTAGAATCTGGCTTGGTTCACAAGTTGATTACCTAACTCGATAGTGGTTCTTTGTTAGATTTTCGTTTGCTTTTTCAGGTTATCGTTTTCTTTCTTACCTTTTCATAGTTTAGGTTATGGCTTGTTTTACAAGTGAATAACCTAACTTTTGAGAAGTTCTTAGTTAGATTTCGATTGCTTGTTTGAGTTTTGCGATTTATCTCACGCCCTGATGAAGCCCCTTACGAAAGTGGGCGAAACGTTGGCAGCTTCGGTTGCAACTATGACACGGTCCAAACCCGGAAGACATTCTAATGTTAGTATAGATTCCGGCCGTGGAAGCCTTCGCTATTAAAATGCTAGAAGTTTAAAAGAAGAAATACGAGCGAGCATGGAAAATCAAATAAAGACTATTGAGGAACAAATACAAGTTAGTGTAGGAAATCAAATCAAAATTGCGCAAGAGGAAACCCAAGCAGATATGCTAAATTTGAAAGAAGAAATTTGCGAATCTGTGAATGAGAAAATAGAAGCAATAGAGGACAAATTAGAAGACAGAATAAAACTGATTGAAGAAAGAACGAAGCAAATGAATTGCCACGATGAAGGACGCGTCACGAGTGAAGATTTAATAATGGACCATCGGGAAGAAACCACACACAAGTTTAAAGTTCTTCAAACAAATTTTCATGGTAAAGTTCCATGGTCAACCTACTACAAGCAGTTTGAAGCCGCAGCTACTGCTAATGGTTGGAGCAACAAGCAGAAAGCGACGTCTTTAATAGTGATTTTACGTGGAGAAGCGCTTGAAATTTCACAAACTGTTCCGGACCACCTGCAAGAAAATTACGAACTCTTAATATCACGATTAGAAATGAGATATGGAGATGCCCATCTTCAACAAGTCTATCAAGCTCAAATTAAAAGTCGGGTTCAAAAAGCTGCCGAAAGTCTTCAAGAGTTTGAGGCTGACATCGCCAGATTAACACGGCTTGCGTATCCTACAGCACCAGACACCTTCTTAGAGCAGTTGGCTATTCAAACCTTTGTAGACGGCTTCCGAGACAGCGAAACACAGCAGACTCTCCGGTTAGCTCGACCGAAGACGTTGGATGACGCATTAACCCATGCTTTGGAGTTCGAGGCGGCGAAACAAGCGTCGCACCGAGACAGCCATAAGCTCCGTTGTGCTGCAGAAGTATCCTTGATAGTAGAAGACGGTCTTCTTAAGCGATCCCTAGAAAGTGCCGAGGGCACGGGAAATAGACTACAGTTGGTAGTGCCGAAGAGCAAGGTGCCAGAAGTGTTGAAGCATCTCCACGATGGGACATCAGGAGGACACTATGGCATTAAGAAGACGTTGGGTAAAGTGCGAGAACGATTCTACTGGATGAACTGCAAAGAGGACGTCATGAAATGGTGCCGTAAATGCACAGTCTGCGCATCAGGAAATGGTCCAGCGAGAAAGCGCAAAGCACCCATGAAGCAATACAACGTAGGAAGCCCTTTGGAAAGAGTAGCGATTGACATAGCGGGGCCGTTCCCAGAATCCGATTCGGGAAATAAATACATCCTGGTGGCGATGGATTATTTCACGAAATGGACGGAGGCTTACGCCATACCCAATCAGGAAGCAGCTACAGTCGCAGACGTATTAGTAAAGGAGTTTTTCTGCCGGTTTGGAGTTCCGTTGGAATTACACTCCGATCAAGGCCGCAATTTTGAGTCTGGGCTGTTTCAAGAAGTTTGCCGACTGTTAGGAATTAAGAAAACTAGGACAACGCCTCTCCATCCTCAATCTGATGGCATGGTTGAACGGATGAATCGAACAATGGGCAAGTACTTAGCCAAGGTAGTGTCCGAACAACAAAGAGACTGGGATCAGTACTTGCACCTGTTCCTTATGGCATACCGATCATCCGTTCACGAAAGCACAGGCCAAACACCATCCTGTGTAATGCTCGGTCGTGAAATACGATTGCCATGCGACCTTCAATTTGGGCGAAGACCGGAAGAAGAAGTTGCTGGAGAAGATTACGTCAGCAAGCTGACCAAGAGGCTAGACGAAGTAAATAAAGAGGTCCGTAAAAACACACAAATTGCCAGCGACAGGATGAAAACAAGATATGACGTCAAGGCGCAAAATGGTGGGTTTCAACCTGGCGATATGGTCTGGTTGTATAATCCTCAAAGGAGACGTAGTTTGTCGCCGAAGCTGCAAAGGCAATGGGAGGGCCCTTATGAAGTCGTGCAGCGTATTAACGACGTCATATACCGTATCCGAAAACCGCCCAGAGGCAAGCCAAAAGTGGTCCACGTCGATCGTCTAGCCCCGTTTGCTGGCGATAACAACAATATGCAAGTCCAGGTCCGAACCAGAGTAATAAGTAGCAGAACCAGGAATCCAATCGGAGAAATGGAGTTCGAGAAGTTTATGAACTTATACGGAGGTTCTGGAAAAGCTTGGTTCGGAGTTACCACCGAGGAACAACAAGACCTGTTCCAGACACAAAAAGATTACGCCATCGCACATTGCGTGAGCGAGGATCTTGACATGTCCAAAGGGGTTGCAGTCGTGTTTAAAAAGAAGTTTGGGCAGCTAGATGAATTACGAAGACAGCAACCGGCAGTCGAAAAAGTTTTAGGACTACGTGGTGACGGACGCTTCGTTTTCTATCTGGTCACCAAGAAATACTCACGTGTCAAGCCGTTATACAAAGATCTGTGGCGAACATTATGGAGTCTCAAGAGAGAAATGGAGTTCCATCATGGTAAGAAATTGGCAGTACCCAAGCTTGGTTGTGGCTTAGATCAAATGAATTGGAGGACAGTTCGAAACATGTTGGAGGTTGTCTTCCGAGGAACAGGCATTCAAGTGTTGGTCTGTAGTTACCAACCAAGGGGAATATTGGGTCAGGAAAAGTCCATTGACTGTTACTTTTATGGTCAAGGAAGTTGCCGAAATGGAGGAAGCTGCTGCTATCGCCACGATCCTTTTTACCGGTGTCGCATCCAGTCTCCTGTTCTGGGACAGAACAGTCCTAAGAAGGGGGCAGTGAAACGTTCGAGAAGTTACTTGCAAATGCAAGAGCTTTCTAGAAACTGTTATCCATTTTCTAGAAGATATTGCGAAAAGTAGGGAACACTCGAGAAGGATTCGCCGATGTGTATATATACCGACGGAACAATTCGTAGGTCAGTTATTGCTGGAATGTGAATGCGGCAGTGTTAAGAAGATTATCAAGTGGAAATAAATCGTTAGCACGCGTGTGTCTACATAAATATACCGAGAATAATCGTGTACGTGATTTTCAGTGTAAACAAGTGTGAGGCTATCCGAGGACGTTATCTTATCTTCTTGTAAGTGATATAAATTATAGTTTAAGTGTTTTTATTAAATATTATTAGATTTCATTAGTTCGGTTAATTTACAAGTGTACATATTTCTAGAATAAGTAAACGTATTTGTAGTCGTTTTATATAAATGAATTTAATAATAAAAAGACGCAACAATATTGTAAATTTAATTTATGGTAAAAGGTTTCAGAGCAGAGCTGAGCAGTAGTTAACTACAAAGTAGTTAAGGTACTAATCTAACTACTTTATTGTTGACGTTAGTTGTATTCTAGATATTCGAGTTACTTTAATTTAATAGTGTAACTGTAGTTGGAATAAATTACATTTTTCGTGTAATTGTATTTAAAAAGTAGTTAGCTACCCTTTTTTAACTACGAAAATAGTTAAACTACTTTGATAATAGCTTAACTACTTTACTAGTAATTAAACTACTTTATTAGCGGCTTCAATTATATGCAATTGCAACAATTTTCCAGCTTGCATTGCAGTTTCGCAGGTTAAAACGTGTCATTCAAGTGATGAACGCTAACGCAGAAATAAACATGGATGTAAAGACTATTCAAAAAAAATGTTATAAATGCAGCAAACCTAATTTGTTTCGAAAAGTTAAATGCCACTGATCTAAACGTAAACAAAGTATTACAAAATGAAAATTTTTTTGATTTTGATGAACGTGGTTTGTCTAAAAAGTTACACATTTCTTTTGATACTGAGAATGAACATATTCACAAAACCAGAAGAATCAAACTGGAACTGTTAAAACACCTGGAAGATAACAGAATTCATATGTCTATGTAAGATGATGATAAGATTATTAAAAAATGTTCATTGGACACAGTACAATTTTAATTTCATCGGCGCTGTCGAGCGATTATTTTCGTTTTCCACTCATAAATTCGCTCAAAATAAATGCATTGGCTGATGCTCTTTTTGAAAAGTTAGTTTTATGAAAAGGAAATGAATATCGAATACCACAATAAGTTTATTATTTTAAGTTCTGTTTTTTAAAGGTATATATTTTTTTTTTTTTTTGAGAATCTGCAATAAAATATATAAGTATTTAATATGGTGAATTGAATGGAGAATCTACAGAACTGATAGGCTACTCAGATTCGGACTTCACCAATGATATAGACACAAGAAGATCAACGTCAGAATCAATGATTCAATGAATTTGCAGATACTTCTTAAATGTTAGAATGTAAGACAAAATGTCCAATCTTAATAGTCTTAGAAAATATCTTTATTAGGTTTTAAGCTTATAATTAGTGGGAGTATTGAAAATTGAATTACAAGGTGAAAACTGTTGTGCGCATGCGGGAAGAAACGGACAACTGAGTTTGGTATATTCAAAATACGTTCACAAAATTTAATGTTATATGTATATTTACAGAACGTGCGTACATTGCGTACATATTATATATATGTACGCATGTACTTTCCAAACGTTTTTGTTATTTTTAACTTTTTTTATGTTAACATGTCTACACTAAAGATATTTGATTAATAGTTTAGTTGAGCAAATTTCGTAAGTGTAGTAATAGATTTATATTCTAAAATAATTAACGTTCTTTTTAACATTCAGGAGTTTTTTGTTATAAAACATCATCGAAAGAATAAGCAACTGAATCAGATGTTAAAAATTATTTAGTTTGAATTAAATTTAGGAAACTACAAGAAAAAATGTATATTAACGATTAACTATAATTTGAATTACCTATTAATGAAGCTTAAATTAACAGACATAAATACTAGGATTTGCTGTATTAGCGGTGAGTAAAATTCAAATGAAAAAGTACCCGATATCTGGTTAGTAAGTTTTGGCTTGGAGGTTATGGTTATGATTTAAGCAGTCAACACGTAAATTGAGTTAAATGTGTACTTTATAGTTTGTAATAATGATGAGCTTTATGGTAAGATACATTTAATTTAATAAATAAAATACTCCTCAAAAATATAATTGGTTTATTTTTGTAGTCATGAGAATAAGGTGTGAAACGAAAAACAGATTTCAAATTCTTAAATTTGAGAAAAGTAGTATTCCGTAAATGTTGTAACACATTTGTATTCTTAAATAATTAACTTTCTTATTAACATCTAGGAGCTGTTCGTTATAAAGTATAATTGAAAGAAGCAATCCAATCATATATATATAGTGTACTGTGTTAAAAATTATTTTGTTCCAATTAAGTTTAGAAAACTATAATAATGTATGTTATCGTTAATAATTAACTATAATTTGAAATATGTATCAATCAAGTGTATAATTAACAAGCATAAATACATCATATTCTACAAATATATGTATAATATTTATTAAAGATTTGAAGTATATTTATTCAAAATTTGAATATTATATACACAATTAGTGAATGTCATTTTTATATATTTACAGAATATTCATTTGGAATATATTAAGATTATCTGGATCTAGCTCCTGTGATTTGTGTTGGTGGACAAATAAAATAGGTTCAGGTAATGTTTATTAATGAAAGAAAAATACTACTTCACTTTAATAAAAATAATTGACTCGATTGTCATTCTTATGCATACGCGCCTTAACTCTAAAAACTATAGCCCCCAAGTTTTAACAGAATATTTATTGAATATGCGCTAATAGGGCATTTACTGTTCACAAAATATTCATAAAACATTATTTGCAGTAACAGAAGAAGTAGTATCCATAGTAGCACAAAATATACGTAATATATAAGTACCCACAAAACCAAATAGGTTCCATAATAATGCTTTTAGAAGCATAGAGGCAGTATTGATATTACTGAAAGCCTTCCTGTAGCAGTAGAATGGTTTATGTTTAGAGATAGGTTTTGACACTCCAGTAGAATGCTGTACAGTTAGTGCTTATAGAGTCCTATTAGACGTTGTACAAAAGCAGGCCAAAGGTAGAAGTTTTCACGTTCCATTAGAATGCTTTAAAATAGTGCCAATGTAGTACTTTCCTATGTTGTAGAATAGCATGACAAAGTTAACGACTAAAAGGTAATTGATTTGCATGCTTTTACAGGGTTTTAATAGCATACCATAAGAAACACAAAAAGCATGAAATGATTAGTTTTAAGTCATTTTTTATTAAGAAATTTGTACAGTATCTTTGTCTAAACTATAATAATTTTTAATCAATGGTTTGCGAATTTGTAGTTTGCTGCATCATCCTAATTATTTCATTTTTTAATCTCGCTTTGCCATAACGTAGCCATTGGAACACCTTCTCATTAATAACATCTATAGGAACTCCTTTGAATCAACTTTGGGCTAACTCTATAACAAAATTATGCGATTAATTATTTTTTATTATTTATTATCAGTCGCATGCATTTTCACTAGATTCATATCAAAAATATGTTTCTTTTTATGAATAAAATAAATTTTTTATTACAATGCTTTTTAAGTTTAAGTCCGCAGGTTGGCCACCCCTGTTCTAAAAAAATAACTGGATGCCAAGTAAAAAATAAACAATAACAATAAAGCGCTAAAACGTGGATAAGCTGATCGTACAAAAATAGATATGTTGTCAATTGTTTCTTTTTGTACTTACTTTTACTTAAATCAGCAGAACTTCTAATAACTTTTTCTTCTTTAATTCAGCACAAAAAAAGAACACATTTACAAATATAGACTAAGCCGTCTTCCTTTCGTAAACGTAAAACTGCATATACCCGTAACCGTATAAGTAGTACTTACTTAGAAGCGTTTCTGGTGAATCAAACTCGGTAGTCGGTACATATCTCGTCACAATTCTCAGAAATCAAAGTATCTTATCTACATTTACAGTATCAAACGCGAATGCATAAGTTTTTTATTGCATACATATTTTTATCAACAAAATTTAGATGTGGGCGTTTAATCTCTACAGAAAGTTATTTTTGTTTAGGTATTACAATTTAGCAACTTGTACAAACGGTTTTTTCTGATATTAAAAATTATATTTCTTTATCTCAAATAAAGAACGATTAAACCGATTTTAGAGGTACTAAAACACTAAAAGAATGTTATCATGTTAGTCGTAATACTTGAATTTTAATACATTGTCAAGGCTGCTATAAACACTTTATTTTTTATATCAATATAGAAGGCCTATAGGAGTGATTTTAAAGGAATCTTTTAGGGTACTTTATTCTCCTTCTATATGCATTGTTATAGAATCATTATGGGAACGCCATTAGAATGCTACATTTCTAATACTTTAGTGATTCCAATCAACTGCCAATTTTAAGGCTGCTATAAACACTTCTTTCTTAAATTAAATATAGTATTTCTATAGAAGTGTTTTTAAAAGAATCTTTTAGAGTACTTTATTCTTCTTATATAGGCATTCTTATACAATACGTTTTAAATTAAGTGTGTTATTAGAAGTCTATACACAAACTACTATTGGCATGCTTTAGAAATGAATATTTGGGAATGCTTATCGAACCTACATGGAACTTATGGTTTTGTGGGTAAATATTTAAATGTCACACTTTTTTATATTGGCCATTTATTGTAATGTTATATCCAGAAGTGGGTAAAATAGTTTTCAAAACATATTTGAAATGCAAAATAGAAAATACATTTATTAAATGTATTTAAAATACAAAATGGAAAATAGTTTATATCGAACTATTTAAAATAGAAAATGGATATTTTAAATAAATTTATAAATACAAAATAGTTTAAAACATCCAATGCCTAACTTATTTGTTTCAAACACACTGGTAACATTACTAGACCAAGAGGTTACTGTTTGGTTTACTGAGAAACAGTTTCTCAAATGTTTCATTCTTCATAAACTTGCATTTGGGTCTCATGATCATTCCCGCGTACGAGAATAACCTCTCAACGGGAGCTGAGAAACAGATAATGGACTATTGAATTTTATAAATAACTTCTTGGCACTTTGATACTGATGCAACATGTTAAAATTGGAATCATTTTGTTGCAGTTTTTTTGAAAAATTACCGATTTGACCAATTTCCTTGTCATTAATAATAGGAGGCGACAAAATTTCTTTAGTTTAGGCTAACAGCGTCTATACTTTAAATGCGGCCCTGATGAGTACTATTCTCATGAAATAGGAAGCATTTATTTGTTAACTGACTAAAGGAGGTTTCTAGTACTTTAACTTCATCATTAACACATTATTTAGGTTCTAACGAGAGAATTTCTAGTTCGTTGAAAAACAATTGCTGAAGTTGTTTTCTATCTATGGTCAGGTGTTTTAATTTTGAAAAGCTTTCCATTTAATATAAACGGTGTTGCTAATGCTAGCATTATCGCCCTCTGAATCCTGCTTCATCCCAACAGCTGCATTTTATTTGTGTTTAGTGAACAACGAAATATTTATTAATCGGCTTTGATATAGGTAGCAAACTTGCAGTTTTATCCCACGCACATAACACCTTTGCAGAACACAAAAAAAAACTATAGATGCTACGGATGCTATGATCATTGATAAGAAAAAGGTTTTGATGACCAGAACACGTGACGAAAATGTAGATACAAAAGCTTGCACAAACGTTGGTATCTTCTAGGTCACCTATGAGTAAAGTATTTAAAAGTAGAAAATGTTTATAAGTTTCTATTTAAAATAGAAAATACAAAATAGATTTCAGTTAAGTATTTAAAATAGAAAATAGAAAATGGCATTTTCATTTTAAATAGGTACCTATTTAAAATAGATTTATTCAAAATAGTTACCCACCTGTGGTTATATCAATAATTTATATAAAATAAATGTTTTAAATATTAGTTAGAAATATTTTCTAATTATATTGCTGTGTTTAAAAGTAATTTTAAAATAAATTAATTACACTTCAGCATATATCCCTATCATCCGGCTAGCATCTTCAGGTTAGGTTCAAACGTTCAAATATATAAACTTTGAAATTTACTTGTCTGCAATAAACAATAAGAAAAATCTTTTATTATCTTACCTTTATTTTTGGCATTTAACAAAAAAACTTAAACACAAAGAATTCCTATAATTAATAGTCCCACCCACAATTTTTTTAATAAAAAAAATGCACGCACTATAGTTTTGTCCTTAGTTCCATTTCCCCATCATATCATCACCAAACTGACCTCCTGCTTCAAACACGTGTGAAACGTTACACTTCCAATAGTTGCTTTAATGTAGAATGTGATTGATTTACCATTTGACCACACTTCAATTAATTAAAATTATTGTTATCATTGGTATTTCCCAACTTTTCTTTCTTAACTCAACCATCAATCTCCATCCTCACGATTCAACTTCTTCCCCTCCTTTCTTTCTCCTTCTTCCCCGCAAAGATAACAGTTTGATCTCGTGACATTCACACGTTTATTCTCTCTCAGATGCATAAAATTTTTGTTCCGCTTATCCACCACGCACTTTTCACTACTCGATGAACTTAAACTTACAAACTAAAACCCTTACTCTAAACAACTTTGAAAACCTATATGGTCCCTTCCATGAATAAATCTTTTAAACTACAAAAAAATCGAGAACACACATTAACAAATTTTTTTTTAGATAAAAAAAAATTCTCCCCTTATGCTTATCGCTAAATTAAAAAACTTTTAAAAAAAAATAATAAAAACAATAAAATAAAAAAACACCTCCCAAAGACGGTGCCGGCTGATAAGCAACACCTGCTGAGTCTAAAAAAATAAAGTACGTAAAGAAATGTATTACTTTAATCTTTTATTATAAGCAACCCACAATGCATATATCTGTACACAGCAATATGTTTTGAATATATGGCAGACATTAGATTTAAATGTCGTCTCAATATAGGATGTCGTCTTGTGATGGCATCTGAAAAAAAAAACACACAATAAGATTTACTCTACCAATTTGTATTAAAAAATCTACATTTTATAATATTTATAAAATGCATTAATATGTATTAAAGTTATTTTAATTGGTATAAAATATACCAACAAATGGTTTTAGTTTAAATTTTTCGATAAAGAAACTCTATGAAGATATATATTTCTTGTTTAAATATGGCTTACAGATATTTTAACAGCATTATTATTTCTATTTATTCAATTACTTTAATAAAACATCTACTATATATTGAATGTTTGTCTTTTTACCAACTAGTATGAATTAAAGAAATTACAAAAAACTTCAAACATGATTAGTTTTAAAAGTGTACAAAAGCATTTTCTTGGGATTGTTATTTAAAACTTAAGGATAATATTCAAACAAATTTTAAAAACGGTTTTTTTGCATAAGCATTATTATTTCTATTTATTTAATTACTTTAATAAAACATCTACTATATATTGTAATGTTTGTCTTTTTACCAACTAGTATGAATTAAAGAAATTACAAAAAACTTCAAACATGATTAGTTTTAAAAGTGTACAAAAGCATTTTCTTGGGATTGTTATTTAAAACTTAAGGATAATATTCAAACAAATTTTAAAAACGGTTTTTTTGCATATATTTACTTATATGTTTTTTAAAATGTGTTGTTTATTAATTATTGACCATAGTTACGTAAATAAAAGCATTTCTTTAATTTATGTTTCTTATTAGTGATGACCGTTGAAATTTCTTTGAATTATTTTCTGTAAATGTTGAACAGCCAACTAAGCAAACATCGAATTTAGGGTGTACTCGCTGCGTTAAATTAAATTATTTACAAAATGACTTTTTGCTTTTCTATATTTAGAAAACATGATGCAAAAATAAAAAATAAGAAGATTAATAAGCACTTACCTGAATATACAATTAAGTTGCACTAAAACTCGATATAAAAATTTAAACTTCGCAAACTGCAAACACGAAATACAAATGCATATTAGTAAAGAAAACTTTTCTTATTCTTGTTCAAGGTCTATATAACTGTTTCTGACCTCAGTACCCAAAAGCAGGTAGTCCGATGTTTCTAGGAAAAAGTCGAGTCTATTGTAAATAATATACTTTTTCAATGTTGCAAAGAATTCTACGAAATTTACTAAAAGGTACTTTGTGTAAAGCCGTTTAGAATTCCACAAAAACATTTGGAAAAGATAACCTTTAAAATCATAAATACCTACTAGCACTACTACTAGTAATTTTTAGTTACAATACTTTGTCTAAAATGTAATTTATTATTGTAAAATTACCATAGTTTTAGTTATAACGCAATTGGTTTTTCAATTCAATTCAAACGCAGATGTCTCGATTTTATATTCTCCTTGTGTAATTTTTTAATAATTAAATTGCGTTTCTTATACAATTCTTAACAGATTACATACTATGATTAAATAATGTAATTAAACATTTTTATAATGGTTTTCTAATATTGATTTTTGAACGTAATTCATTCTAGGCATTAAGGCTTTTTTGCAATGTTTTTAAAAATGTAAATATATATTTTGTAAAAAAAAATCAGCAAGTATAGGCATTAATTAAGTATGGTATAGGTAAAAGATTGTTACCCATAGGTAGATCAGTTTTTTGAATAAAAGTTTGATTATTATAAATTTAAAAAAAATTATTTAAATTGTTTAATTTATATTATCATTCTGACATTACATGTATATTATAAATTAATTTATTGATTTTTTAATTGTAAGTATATTAACAACAATTTTAAGGTTTGGATTTTACCATGTAATTAATAATTTTAGAGTCCCGATGATGACTGTAATTGTTGAAACAATGTCCCACTAATAAATAAAATATATGGGAAATGCATAAATTTGATTATTTTCAATTGTTTTAAAATGCTTCAGAATAATGTTTTTAAATTGTTAGAAATTAGCAAGTAAAACGTTATTTTGGTGTATAAAACGATAATTCATTCTTAAACTACGATGACAATATATTTATTGTTTTTATTTAATACATTTAGAGCAATTTTTGTAGTAATTACGTTTGTTTTATGTAAATATGTGTCCGTTTTAATCATAAATAAATAGAAAATTTTGAAAAAGTTCCAATCGAGTGGAATTTAACGCAAGGTGAACGATTTGAAACAAATAAGAACAATTAGTAAATATATACTTTATGATAAGATTTATTGTTTAACGGAAATAAACGTTTATTATTGCATTTACAAATGCACCTGCTAATACTACTAATATATTACAATGAATAATTTTGAAACATTGTATATATAAACTTAGGGGTCTTACGTGAAAGTTGGTAGTTGGTACACCTGTATTTTGACAATGACACTATTGATAGGTGTAATGGCGTTATGTATACATGTAGTAGTTTGAAACGGTTTAATTTTTAACATTTCGCTCATTATAATTTGTAAGTAAGCGATTATTTAATATTTTGGATTTGAAATAAAGTTCGCATTTACTATTGAAAGTATAGTTTTGAGGTGACAACTACGGAGTTTTATACATTGAAGAAAAATGAGCGATGAAACTCCATTGAAACCTTTGCCAGTAAATAATAACATGTAATTCTTTATTGCATGGCTTTCATTGTATATTATGTATAGATAAGTTAATTGAGACATTACAGTAGACAGCGCAAAGTGTGCATGTATTTGTTAACCAAATTGTCTCTAAATATTTTAATGTCTATTCAAGAAGACCACTTTTTAACCACGTATTAGCAATCAAATTTGACCATAAATTAATCTGTGCAACCTTTTACATATCTTTATTGTAACATGTTTCCATCCAATTCCTATTGGTTTAATTACTTTTAGTTTATGAAGAGGAGGGGATGTATGGTTCTGGTATGTTTTATAATTAATATGATGGGCTGTAAATTAGCATTTAAGAGTTAAAACTATTTACGAACAGTAAAAAAAATGAGTGTTAGTTACGGTACGTTAAATGAAAATGTAAAAGTAAGTTGATTATGATTTTATTTTTTCAGTAGTATTTTTTTCCTAAATTTTTGCAGATTAAGTACTTATCACAAATGATAATTATTGATAAATTAAAAAAAAAAATTAACGTCTCCTGCTAAAAAACATGTAAGTGTTTCATTTGAAATATATTTTTTCTTTACATGTAGACTGGTAATATTCCGACGATAATCAAATTAATTTTAATTAAAAATTTGTGATAAAATAATCTAAATTTTATAATTGCTTTTGCCGGATTGTCCCTATACATAATAAACTTATCAGCAAAAGTGGAATATTACTACTATGATATTGAAATGTTTTGAATTCTTTCCTCCATATCATATTTCTGTAATTTCAGTTCAAAATATTTAAAAACAACGATAAAATGTTACCCATTTTTTTTAAAGAAATGTGTTTTCTAGAAAAAATTATCTTTAAGGTATTCAATAAACAATCAAGTAAAAATGGGTGATAAATTAGTTACAGGAAGTTGAATTAGATTTTTTAGTCATTGATTAATCAATATAATAAAATAAATATATGATTAGCTTTTCTTGTTCTTTATAGTCGGATTTATCTGGTATTTTTGTCTCAAAAAATATAACAGATCACTGAGGTCACTACAGTTCAAGCATTTGCATAGATGATGGAAATTTACCAATTGTATTGGTATAGAAAATATAAATATAACTACGATTTTTGTATATTATAATTAAGGCTACTGTTAATACGTAGTTATAATTATCGTTGCGGCACAATCGTTTGCTCAACTAAATATTGCTTAAATCGACTAGTATTGTGTTTATTTTAAACACTTCTTAAATAGCGCTTTATAGTTTTATTATAATGACTTGTAATACTGGTCTTGTTTAATAGCTTATTTTTATTGTAATTTGAATGTTTTAATTTATTTTGCCACGCTTTATCTGTAACTTTTCGAATAAATATAAATTGACAACTGTAGTTGTATATAAAAATTAGTCAGTTGTAACTGCATTAAATTTCTAAAAAAGAATAAAAAATTTTGAAATGTTGAGTTATCAATACATAGTAAGAATTGTTTATTATCAATTGGATGGGATGAAAACAAAATATTTTTTCAATATTTATCAAAAGAATGATAGTTAAATAGTTCCCATAACCAAACAAAGATTAGAAGTAGTGATGTTCTTAATATTTCTACCCGAGTACTTGTAAACATTGTGAATATCTTCGCGAAAAATTCGAACTAAAGTTTTTGGTGATAAAAGCACTCGCTTGTTCTTGTTTAAGAGCGTTACAAATAAACATTCCAATCTACTAATTATTCTCCAAAAACAAAATGAAACGAAAAACCAAATACTATAGAGGAGATATACACAATATGCTATTGTAGTTTTATTGCCTATTTTTTATCTACAGTAAAAAGCAAGTTACAACGGAAAAGAAGAAGATTATAATAGCAAACTAAAATGTGTTCTAATGGATACAGAATCGATTTATGGTTTTTATTTACATTAGGGCTTTTGTTTTTTATTTGAATTTTTACTCATGAAGTAAAACAGGAATTGTGATTTCGTGTTATTTATTTCTGTTGCTCTCAATTCTTTCATATTATCTTACGCAAAACATAATATTGCTTTTTAAAATTTAGTTTATCTTCCGTTAGAGATCATTTCACGACTAAAGAACCGCGAGATGCGCGTCGGATAAATACGGAATTTGACGATCATGGAAAATAAATTCTAACTAAAAACGTCATCGGTAAACGATGTACATTAACTGTAATAGTTTACGTTTAATTGAACTAAAAAGTGATTGCATACAAGACGATGAATATAATATAAAAAATATAAAACACAAAGATAAAAAAGAGTTTGTAACAACTTGTGGAATAAATGTGGACACTTCAAACGGTTTTTTGGTTAGCTAGTGTATTGTCATAGAAATATTTGCAGGATTGAAATATTTCAAAAATCCAATATCTCTAATTAGCTGTATTACAACATAAATAAAAGATTATCGTACTAACAAATACGTGTAGTAAATCTATCGCATACGACCTAAATTCCGTTGTACTTTGTAATTTTAGATATGAAAAGACGGTGAACTTAAGGTGTTCACAATTTTTTACTGGATTGTACATTTTATTTATTTGCACTAAACAACATTTTGTTGAAAAAGTAGTGTTACCAAAAACATAAAGTTACCGATTTGATGGATCATTACCGGACTGAATGCATTTTGAAGTATTATAAATCTTTCCAGTAAGTTATTATTTCCATACGAATAACGTTGTTTAAGTTGTGAATGTAATCTTTAAAGAAGTTAAAACTAAAGAATGATGTACCATAGACATCAAAAGGTTAGATAATTTTTTGGGAGACTGTTTTACGTCTAGTATTGATTTATGACTATTACCATTCTGTCAGAAGTAGTGGTCTTTGCATAATGAGAATATATTCACCGGAAAGGTTGCATAAAACACTATAATCTTATTCCTTCCAAAACATGTTATTTGTTTAATTAGTGTTTTTTCATTTACAGAGCGTGCCATTTAAGCGCTAATTCATCTCACTGACATTGCATTCAACGCCTTTTGTTTTTTATATTTTTTTACCTTGATAAGTTTTTTGTTTATGGTTTGTGCTGTATTTGAGGTCCCCAACAACAACCTTCCGTTATAGGCAAACAGTGGAAATATCCCTTATAAATGTTATTGTAAATTGCAGATTGTTGATTGTAGAATTAGTTAAGGATTTGTAACTCGGAGGTTTTTACCAAAGATTAGACAACTCTTAATTGAAGTATTTTTAACTCAGTCTTGTCTATGAATGATAAACTTTTTTTCATAATTATATATTTGTTTTTTGTAGCTTAATTAATATTGACATTTTAAGTTATAACGCAAAATACATTGTTCGTGAAGAGTCAGGTTAAGAGCATCTATAAACCTTCGGAATAACCGTCCTTTGCTTCTGCAACTAATCTATCGAATTAACCGAAAAAAGCTTATTACTAATATCGGGATTTATTGGATCTCAAAGGATACGTGTTGGGGAATTGGAGGTTCTAGAAACAGCTTGTGACTAATTCAAACATGCCATGTTTAAAGAATCTGTAATGCTTAGAAAATGCCAACATGTGTTTACTCCTTGGATTTAAAATCATTTTTAATTATATGTGTTCATGATTTATTTCAGTCATAATGTTTTGGAGCCGTTACGTTAATGTTTAGGAAACACGAAATAATTTCTTTTAATTGTTCACTAAGTTATGTAAAAAACCATAACTCAAAGAACACATTATCTCTGAGGAAAGTGTAATTGTATATTTGGTGCGAATGGAATTACGTAACTTATACACAACTTGTATTGTCATCAGTGATAATTGCTACATATTTAATAAATAAATGTTTGTGTAGAAAATTAAAAATGTCTCTGTCGTTCGTTATGTAATTTACATGAACCGATTTAGTCATCGAGAAAATGACGAATACTTCAAGGCAAGATACTAATGCTAATGACATACTGTAGATATTTCGATAGAAAATCGTGCGATGCACCGTGACAATTTGTCAACAAACTGTTGATTGTCTATAAAAGCCAATATCTAGAACTGACTATGTTACAAAGAAACAAAATAACAGGCACCGTAAAAAAATGTTTATTATTACAATATTTTCATCTCAACATTTCAATTTTTTTACTTGTTTATCGAATTATGTTTTAAAGATAACCCTCAATAATGAATGTTAAATCACTGGGATAACCCAGTTTTAAAATAACGTTATCGTTAGTCCTGCTTTTAGCTATTTCTTCCATCACGGAGTATATAAGATTTAATGAATTACCGACTTTATTTTCAGCATTCCAATGGACCGACTAAGTTAAAAATGAGCTTTAAAGAAGAGAAACGTCCTTTATTGGACGATTCCCAAAGTGACGTTATAGAAGGCGCATATGATGACACAGTTTTGGACTTATCTAAACCCATCAACAATGCTGGATCCGAAAAATTGCAGGAGTATGATCCTCTTCTTCACAGACAAATCGAACATCCTACCACAGATTTGGATACAATGATTCATTTATTGAAAGGCAACATCGGAACTGGTATTTTGGCCTTACCCGATGCGTTTCGAAATTCTGGTTGGGTTGTTGGAATATTTGGTACCTTATTTATGGGGGCAGTTTGTACTCATTGCATGCATATGCTTATTCGTTGTGCTCACGAATTGTGTAGACGAGCGCAAGTACCATTTTTAAGCTTTGACGAAGTTGCCGAATATGCTTTTAAAACCGGCACAGAAACCAGCAAAAAATATGCGAAGTTATTTAAGTAAGTATTCTTTATTTGACGTTTTACTCTATTTATTGCGTTTTGATTTAATTTAATGTGTTCATTGATTTCCCACGATTTCTTTCTCAAAGTTTTCCATTTGTATTAATCTCTAAAATTGAATCTTGGCTGACGGATTATGGTGTGCATCCAATTTCTCTAGTGTAAAATGTCCATAAAGACAACAAACAGTAATAGCTAATAGTTGTATGTAAAGACAAAGAAATTCTTATACTTTGTGTTCGGCCTGCACTTTGGCTTCGTTAAAGTTGTTACCAGAAGGTACTAACTTAATTTTTGATGATGCAGGACTGTATTTGAGATTGAATAACACACGAACTTTGTACTTAGTTAAGACATTTATTTACAATATACGAACTGGTTGGTTACATATGAACGATTGATTGAAAAAATGTGTGATCACGTTAGCGTATTATTGAGCTACTGTTCTTTTGTCCTCAAGCCAGGCGGTGAGATCTTTTTCGGGCACACATGTTAAAAGTTAAACTAAGGGGTGTGGCATAAGCGTAAAATACATAATTTGAATGTAAACTAATATATCCTTAATGCATTGTTTTGTTTGCCATTTCATTATAGCAAGAGACTTTTTGAGTCTGACAGCTAGCGCGTTATTTGGCCAATACGTGGGACACAATAAACCTTTGCATCCCTTGAGTGTATTTCGGCATTCTTGTCAAACATGAGTAAATTCTAAAGTTTACAATGTTTGTACTCCTGCTTCTTACATGATACCCTTCTACCCTTCTAATGGGGACGCTGCATAAAATTTTAATTTAAAAAAGTTATTAGAACAGACTATTTTATTATTACTATACACATATTGCAATAACAGTACTGAAAAAAAATTGATGCAATTAAGTAATAAAATTTACAGAATTTCGAGTTGCGCAGAAATGCCTCGTGATGTAAGAATGTCTTTTTCCGTTTTTAAAAAATCGTCAATTACAAGAATTCATAATTTTTTAAATTGTAATAGGCGAAAGAACTATTTGCTAATATTTACCTGTTTTTAACAACTAAATCCTTTCATCTAGAAAACAAGTATCCATTATTTATTAGGTAACAACAGGAGGCGAAATAAATCAGTTTGTAAACGCCACATTATAAAACGTTTGATAGTTTTTCAAAAAAGCAACATTTTTTAAAACACTACTTTGTGAGTGAAATTATAGGTGTAAACTTTAATCAAAATTAAAAAAAGTAATTGTAATTAGTGATGGGTGAAATATCGTTACCGGTGCACGGTTATTGGTCAAATTATAAACTTTTTAATTGTTTGCGTTGTCAAAATTTTTACGACCTTTTTTTTTTAGTTACGAGTTACAAGTGATATTGGTCGCTTGTAGAAGTAACAGTGACTTAAAAGTAACCGTCGCCAATTCACCTGTGACTAAAAAGTAAGCCCATCACTAATTGTAATGTGATTGTATTATAAAAAACTAAAATACTCATTTACTGTCTTTTCTTTAGTGATTACAAAATAATACAAGTTCGCGTTTGTTCTGCTTGTTAATGGATTGTATCTTATAACAAATCAGTTTTAATAAACTTTTAGTGGTAAACCATTAATTCGCCAGTTTTAAAAAAATTGCAACTGTACCCATTCATCTATTGACAGATCCTCTTGTCCAAAAACCATAAAATTCCTAATATTTGATACGTAAAAATTAACAATTATTTTTTTTTAGGTTTACAATTAATCTATTTCTTTGCATAACTCAAATGGGTTTCTGTTGTGTATATTTTTTATTTGTTGCTACAAATATACACGATGTAATACAGCATTATTTTGTTGATATCAACATACATTGGTACTTACTACTACTGCTATTCCCAATGATTTTCATAAATTGGGTTAAAAACTTGAAGTATTTAACTCCAATCTCTTTAGTTGCCGGCATTTTAACTTGCACGGGATTGGTTATAACGTTTTTCTACATGTTACAAGATTTACCCAGTATCAGAACTCGACATGCATTTTCGTCGTGGTCCCAATTGCCTTTATATTTTGGAACTGCAGTTTATGCATTCGAAGGAATTGGAGTGGTAATAAACATGTAATTTAATCATTATTTTTCTTACGTATATGTTTAAAGATCCTTCCTTTGGAAAATAATATGAAAACGCCGCAAGATTTCGTTGGTTTAACCGGTGTTTTAAATACCGTAATGGTAATGGTTACGTCACTTTACACGGCTGTTGGATTTTTTGGTTACTTGAAGTACGGCGACAAAGCAGTCAAAGGAAGTATTACGTTGTATTTACCTCCTAATGAAATGTAAGTTACTTAATCGATTACTTGCTTTGTTTAATGTTTCATGTTGCAGTTTGGCACAATCGGCTCGTTTAATGATGGCAGTCGCTATATTTTTATCATATTGCCTTCAATTTTACGTTCCTTTCCAAATTATATGGCCATCTATACGTGCAAAATTATCAACAGAAAAATCGCGATTTATAGGAGAATACGCTGTTCGTACTAGTATGGTGATTATAACGTTTTTGTTAGCTGCAGCTATACCAAATTTGGGTGCCGTAATTTCCTTGGTGGGAGCATTTAGTAGTTCAGCATTGGCACTTATATTGCCATCAATAATTGAAATTGTAACATTTTGGCCTAATAATTTGGGTAAACATAATTGGATTCTTTGGAAAGATATTTTCATTATGTTATTTGGAGTTGTGGGCTTTTTAATCGGTTCCTATGTAAGTTTTTTAAATGTAATATCACCCCAACAATAGGAAATGAATTTATTTTTCTAAAAATGTGATCTCGACAATAATTTTATTGATAGTTTTAAACGTGTGATGTCTCGGTGAAGTCAGTATTTTACTTTTTACTATATAGCCTAAGTGATTATTTTAAATAATTGCATATCTTGTTATACTATTAGCATTATACTGTGCTATTAGATAATTTAAATCTAATTACATGTACAAATATTTTATCATCGTTTATTTTTATATTTAACATTGTAGTTAAAATTAATAAATTTTATTTGTGTTTCAGTTTGTCTAGTAACATTTTCATCTGTTTTCTTAATTTGCATCTTTGTGGTACAGCAAGTGCTGAGGTGTATGTTGGTTTTTATTAGCTAATCTGTTTTAAATTTTTTAATACATTTACTAGCTGTGTTTTATAGAGAAACAATGTATAAATTGCCATTTGATTTGTTCTATCGCCGTTTGCATGTATTATATTATTGAATGCTTATGTTATTGCCGCAATTAATATATTATTTTACAACGACCTATTGAAATGGTTTCCATTTCTAATACATGAGCTTTAATAAAAAAGCCGAACTTTTATTAAAGACAACAATTCATTATTAAATAGTATACCTTTTTTTTTAAATGTGGGTGCAAAGAACCCATTGAATCAGTTTCCTGCGACTAAGTTCCATGTTGTCTACATTGAGATACCAGTAAATTTTTTAATTTTTTTGTCCGTTATTGTTAATTCAGCATGAATTTACACTATTAGTTTTAACACTTTAGTGACATTCTAACAATTTTACTAAAGACGTTTTTTTGTGTTAGCTCGCAATAAAGTAAAAACTATCCAAACAAAATCACAGACTCTGAAGGAAGCGCCACCCTGTATTATGACTTATTGTCCCAGGTTATACGCAGTTCCAAGTATACTAGATCATATGTTAAACAATTTTGTGCTTTCTGAGCGCATTTTAACGAATGTAGAAATATGATTTTTTATTGGAAAGGATTTTCCAAACCAAAAGTTTATTTTTGTAGCTTCTTTATCTGACGATTTCAATTATAAAATTCAAAAAGCTGACTTTAGATCTCTTTGTTCACAACTTAGATGTTTTTGAAATCAGCGTGACTTTTTGTTTTCGTTTTTTTATAATCTGTTGTAATTTGAGACTTCGATCTAGATTAGGGAACATTACTGTTTTTGTTTTAGAGATGTGGTGCTAGTGTAACTTAAAGATTCTATCTTTTATCTTGGTTGATGACGAAAATATAAAATAGAATTTAGTTACAATTCAAAATACTTTTTAACACAAAAGTAACGTGTAAAAAGGCTTCATCCACTTGACGAATTGAACTGCTTTTTTTTTTAAAAATTTTTCAAATTGTTCATCTGATAAACTAGGTCTAGTTGGTGAATGTATAAAATTTGCAAATGAAAATAGACGTTCCACTGGTATCCATGAATATACAGTGTGTCCGAAAAGAATGGAATATATTATACAGGTCGATAAATATGCACTTTACACGAAAAAGTTGTAAATAAAAGTTGTTTATCACTTAGTTATCTACCACCTGGGAGATATCAATTTAAGTTTTTGCTGTAAACAAAATCGCAACGAATAACACTTACATTTTTTTAAATGGCAAGGGCACGTCTTTATTATACTCATTTGATAGAGTCTTTTTTTCTCTTTTCAACCATATGAAACTTGAATACCTTTACATCAAAAAATTTTCAAGAAAAAGAAGGACATGTCTAACAAATTTATTTTACTGAGCAGTATTAATCAGGTACGTAATATGTAGTATTGAAACAATTGAATGCACTGTCGCAATAGCAAATATTAAACTTTAAATATCTTTACATAAAATTGTTATAACAAAAAAATGTGTTTAAACTAAACTTACAATAAATGTTCAAAATGTAAACCATTCATAATTTGACAGTGGTAAATTCGATTTTTAAAACCCTCGATTGCTTTTGAAATCATATCTCGAGTTATAGCTCTTATCTCAACTCTAATGCGATTTTTCAAATCTTCAACATTATCAGGTCTATTTACATAAATTTTGCTTTTAATATAGCCCCAAAGAAAAAAATCTAGTGGACTTACAACCGGCGAGCGAGCAGGCCATTCTATCGTACCTCTTCTGCCTATCCATGTATTTTGAAAAGTATTATTAATAAAGTGGCGGACATTAATTCCAAAATGTGGAGGTGCTCCGTCTTGTTGAAGCCATATTCTGTGATGAGGTATATCTGGATCTACTTCATGTGGAGATAACTCGGCCAAAGCAGGAACTAACTCAAATCTTAAGAAATCGAGATAAATATTCGCCGTTAAACTACCTTCAAAAAAACATGGCCCCAAAATTTGACTTCCAATCGTTCCTACCCAGACGTTGACTTTCTGCTGGTATTGGGTGTGTTCTTGTAGATACTAGTGAGGATTTTGTGAAGACCAGTAACGTGTGTTTTGTTTGTTAATTGTGCCGTTTAAACAAAACGTGGCCTCATCAGTAAAAAGGATATTTTTATGAAAATGTGCATCTCGTTCAAGTTTGTTTGTTATTGTTTCACAAAACTCCAGCCTTCTGTCCAAATCGTCTTCAAATAATTCTTGAACTACACTTGTATTGAATCGAATTTTATAGGTATACATTTTTCTCACTGAAAAGCATGATTGTTGCAGACTTTAATTGAATAGTGACTATACATAAGCGTATAAAATTAACGGTTTACTAACTCACTTTAGTTTCGAGTAATTGAAATACTCAAAATACATGAAACTATGTATTTGAAATACTAACTACAAAATACCATTTCACATTGTATCTATAAATACAAATTACAAAATGCAATTGTATTTTAAATACTATATTTGAAATACAAGTAATTCGTTACTGCCCAGCGCTAATAACATGTATAGGTGTTATGTACAAGTTTAAACATTTTAATAAGGCCTGTAACTTTAATGACATGGATCTTATTTCAGAGTCTCGTGATCTGATATGTTTCTTAAACTTTAAATGTCGAATATGTAATATTGAGAAGGTTGTGCGAACTGAAACTCTAGACTATAAAATAAATGCTAATTCAGCAATGGTTTTGTCCACCAACGAAATGGGCTTCAGTAAAATGGCACAACATTTGAGTATCATGAATACGTTTGAGATAATATTAGCAACATTATGGGAAACTATGGAGGAAGCGTGGATTGAAGAAACTCTTATTGCCGGAGAAAACGGACATGTTAATGCAGGTTATCCTCTTATAACGGTCATTGTCGATGGAGCGTAGTCAATACGGTTCTATAAGACGAAGTATAATGACCCTTCCTCTAGTGTGGCATGTATTGTTGGTGCCAACACTGGCAAATTATTTATCACCGTTAGGGCAAAACGAAGAAATATTACAGTGGGCATACAGAAATGTTACAAAAACTGGTGGGGAACATCTACGGCAATGGAATCTGACATTATATTAGAGGGTTTTTAAGCGAAATGTGGAAATGCACGGCTTAAAGTACACTGAACTTGTTAGAGACAGTAATAGTAGTATCAAGAAAAAGTTGTATGTACAAATAAATTATACAGGAATGACATTTTAATCGAAAAATTAGAATGCAAGAAACATCTGCGCAATTTCTGTATCATATTGCGAGAAATATCGTTCAAAAGGATACAGTGCAAGGCCCCACCCAAGTAACAATGCTTCACGAAGTGTTCAAAGAAATCGTGACGATTGTGACTTATCTTTACGTTATAGTGGTTTAGAATCTTCGTATAATTCGTAACGGATGCAGTGGCCAAACCGCACTTTTTTGAATCTTCAAAGTCGTCACTAATTTGATATAGACATAAGTGACGTTATCGTCAAGAATTTAAGTGTCGTAGTAGTCATGAATATAACGTTACTAAATCGCCATGAATTTGTTACAAGTTTAAGTTATAGATTCTACATTGCGAATCGTCACGATTTCGACGTTGTAGAATCGGCGAAGTTTCTGCAATATTAAGATGCTCTGCTACCTTAAGTATGTTATTCACTACTCTGGCCTTATGTAGTTTTACAAAAACTACCACCGTGCCATTTTTAATTAAATTGTTATATTTGAGTAAAAAATAGAACATAATGCAAAAATTAGATTAATTTTTATAGTACAGGAAAAAAACAATAAGTTATAGTAGTTTATGATATATCGTACGATTCAAGATTAATTTACATTTAATTCATCAAAAATTTAAAAAAAGCAGCTCAATAAAGTATACTATAGAATGAACACCTTCATTTTTGCATTAATTTAATTTCTAAATTTCATTCTTTATATCATAACTAGACACACGATGAGCGAAATACATGGTTTTATCGGTTTTATATCATAAGATCTAGGAGTGAATAAAACACAATGCGTATATAATAAAATAGAATGGAAATAGAAAATAGTATATACTGCTCTAAATTTACTTCAACGTACAATACATAATTACAATATTAGTATTATTGCATTTATATTATTAGAAATAATATGTAAGTATACTAAATAGATAGGTCATTTTCCTGAAAAAATAAAATAAGCGTATTATCACGCTGCGTTATATATAGGTACCTACATACCTGTACCTGTTTGTACTTCCGTTTGTTTCTTTTCGACTTTTAATCTGTCATAGGTATGCTGAAATATGTATTTCAGACAATTTTCCACGTCTGTTTGGGTGCGTTTTTGATTTTCGCTAACAAACTGTATAACAACAGAAGCGATTTTTGTCACTATCAGTTTTAATTTCTTGTGTTGTCCAGACAAGTTACACATGTTTTGTGTTTCAACAAAAAAAACCTGATATATTTTGTAGAGTAGATTTCATATCTTTTCCACCTAGGCACTGATTCTGCTAGCCTATAACAAAAAGAAAGCAGTACTGATTTCTAGTTAGTTTTTTAAACGAGTGGGAAGTATAATTATTGTAATTTAATTCTGTAAATGTGTCGTAATGTGGAATACAATTTTTTGTACAAATTCTACACTTTTTAAAGATAAATGTTCAACAAAATATTACTATTTCATGTATCATGTAAAAATTGATTAGTAAACAAACTACAGCTGTTTGTCTGTTCCGATACAAGTAATTGCGTTATTGTCATACGGGTTTTATCGAAAGGCATATTTAACTGTACATATATATAGTGATGACAACTCGCACAAATGAAAAAACAATAAATGACTCCTAGTCTTATTTATATCTTAAATTAGATTGATTTAACTGTGTAACATTTGTTGCTTTTTGTGTGTATATAATTATGAATAGTTATATGACATATATGTTACCAATTCGTTTAAAAAGGTTACGGCCACATGTGTAACAATATGTGTTACAATAAATTCATTCATACTTTCGTTTAAGGTTATTGTAAGTGAAATATGAAAACTGGATAAACTTCTAAATTAATGAGATTGTAGATCTCATTTATGATTCAGTAAAACTGTAATACACTTGCAGAGCTGGGCAGTAGTTAACTACAAAGTAGTTAAGCTACTAATCTAACTACTTTATTGTTGACGATAGTAGTATTCTATTTATTCAAGTTACTTTAATTTAATAATGTAACTGTAGTTGGAATAAATTACTTTTTTCGTGTAATCGTATTTAAAAAGTAGTTAGCTACCCTATTTTAACTACAAAAATAGTTAAACTACTTTGTTAATAGCTTAACTACTTTACTAGTAATTAAACTACATACTTTATTAGCGGCTTCAATTACATACAATGGCTACAATTATTCAGCTTGCATTGCAGTTTCTCAGGTTTAAACGTGTCCTTCAAGTAATGAACAGTAACGCAGAAGTAAACATGGATGTAAAGATTATTCAAAAACATTGTATAAATGCAGCAAACCTAATTTGTTTCGAAATGTTAAATGCCTCTGATCTAAACGTAAACAAAGTATTACTTCAATAAAAGTTTTTTGATATTGATGAACCTGCTTTGTCTAAAAAGTTACACATTTTTTCTGATACTGAGAATGAACATGCTCACAAAAGCAGAATAATAGAACTGGAATTGTTAAAACACCTGGAAGATAAGAGAATTCATATATCTATTTGAGATTATTGAGGTAACCAAAGAGTAGCTGTTTACGAAATTTTGCAAGCTTTGGCAACATACCACACGATTCTGCAACAAGTGGCAACATCGCTCTTGCGACATTTTTGCGCGGGATGCATCTTTTTCGGCTGGAAAGCATCATCTTTGTTCGTACTTTCGAAGTGTTCACACCATATTTTTTTGTTCTAAGTATTCTTGTTTTATTGCTCTTTGTGTGTAATATCACCACGTGTTTTATTTCAAGGTAGTACTGTTTTTATTTTAATGCATATCTGATTTAGCTAACTATTTAATTCATTCTTAATTTGTTTAATTTTAAAATATGTTGTACATGCAATCTCTTTCTAGGGTGTAACAGTTGTTACCTGCTTTTGTTTGATCGCGTTAATATTGTGACTTATTTACTGTAGGTCTGTCGATTTGCGGTTTGCTTTAATTTTAAATTGGGGATTGAATTGGGCATTTCTAACAATGAACAAAGTGTGAACTGACCTGTTATGTTTTGTACTAACATTTTCCGCCTTGAAGACTACCTTTCAATACGGTGGTAACTATCCAAATATACTTAATTAAAGTCCGTATTGCTTGGTAGCAAATCATCTCTAGCCCACGTTCGCACAAGATCGTGTTATTGGTACCTATGCGGGGGGCCGTATTAAGACTAATACTACTTCTGTTTTAATTTTATATGTTTCGAGATGTTAAATGTGTGTTAATTGCTAGAGATGCCAGATATCAACCCTTGTGTTCATTTTTTTTTCTTTGGTTTTACGGGCCAAATCGACAGAGCTATGGTTTAGTATAACGATTCATGATCGACCATTATTTTTCCATCCCTTTTGCCTAAGCATGTAACAAGTGTAGACCTTTCCAACTTTGTGGTTCTTTTTGTTTGCGCTTATAACATTATAACTGTACAACATGTTTTATGTATCTATTTCGTGATTTTATGTCTGTTTTGGATTTAATTTGTGTTGCCAATTGCTATTTTATCACTTGACATGTTTTATTTGTGTTTTGAATATTTTGATCGAAGCAGGGGTACAGGGTTTGTTGGGTTTCTTTGTTTATGTAAGTTTTGGTATCGTCATTTAAACATGTGTATTTTCAACGACAGGCTTTGAGATTGATCGAAGTCCTGTTCAAATTTTCTTGTCTTATGTTAAATGTGCATATTTTTCAACAGTTTTGTGTGATTTGTATACTTAAATTTGTTCAGCGTAATTAATGTGTATTTAAGCGAGTAGTTTTTCTTGGGAGTTCTTTTCTGCTCGCAAATCGTCGCTGAACTGCCCATTCTCCTTTTTGGCCTTGTGTTGCTAATTAATAAATTAATAATTACAAAATTTTAGGAAGCTTTTAAATAAATCTTTTTTTGTTTACTGTGTGTTTTGATCTTCCCTTCCGATTACAGTTCTCTGCAAGTGTATTCGTGTCTCTTTAAGACAACAGAGGGCCTTACTAGACGATCACGTTTGTGTGGGTTTTGCCGGGTAATTTTAAACTTTACCGCGTTTTCTAAATTTGGGGCGGGTTTGTTTTGGCGGGAAAGTTGGTTTTTAGCAGCCATTTGTAAGTTTCCCCGCTTTGATTTGAATTTTAGTAACTGTAATGTGAAGTTAGCGTAGAATCTGGGGTTAGAACATTACATTATTATTAAAAAAATGTTCATTAGATATAGTACAATTTTACCTTTACCATCAGCTGCTGTTGAGCGATTATTTTCGTTTTTCACTCATAAATTCGCTCAAAAGAAATGCATTGGCTGATGCTCTTTTTGAAAAGTTACTTTTATGAAAAGGAAATGAATATTAAATACCACAATACGTTTATTACTTTAAGTTCTGTTTTTAGGTTTAGGTTTATTTTATTAATTTTTTTTTTGAGAATTTCTAATAAAATAGATATACATGATAATAGAACAATAGTAGTTACGTTAAAATTGTTTTACTGTTTTCGTGTGAGCGTGATTGATTTACTTTGTCTTCTTTAATGTAATAATAATTCAGTGTCTATAGGTACTTATGTTTATATGACTAAAAGTGGTATAACATAAATCGTCTCAAAACTCCTTTTTCTACAAGTAGTTGAAAAAAAACTTATATTTTAGAATACAACTGTTGAGTAGTTAGTAACCTAACTACTTTTCGATTTACGGTAGTTAGTAGTTAGTAACTTACACTACTTTTAAAAAGTAGTAACTTTAGTTAGTAGTTAACTACTTTTACAAAGTAACTTGCCCAGCTCTGTACACTTGTAACCAGAATTTTACTAAAAATACTCTCTGTTCATATCAATATTATCAGTCACTTTTAAACAAAGAGTATATAGGTACTATAAACTTCATTTAAACAAACTTACCTTTTCATACGTGTATGTATGTACAAATTCTAATGAACAGATACGAAACCGGGAAAACATAAAATATTAAGGTTATGGCAAGTTGCTTTGCGCGGTTAACGAAAACTTTTGTATATAAGATTCACTTATTCGATACTACCGACACCTACCGATACGACACAAATAGTTTGTCACGAACCCGTATCAAAGTCTGTACTATCAAACACTTCACGAATTTGCCAGGAATGTATCGTCGCGTATACGTGACTGACCATAACTGACATTCAACGATCAAGCATAGCACACACGAGCAATACACGAATTCGTGACGTATAAATCTTTTAACGACAAATCGTGATAAATTCGTCAAGATTTCGTCAAGTAAGATAATTTGTCGTCACGAATTGTTACTTGAGCAATTACTAAGTCTATTAAAATCAAACATCTAGCGACTTAGAATAGGTGTCAATACCGCTGTAAACTACAGACGGAAGTAGAAGAAAAAGTTTTTGTGTTAATAATAGTTGTAAAAGTTTGACCTACTTCGCGAGTCATTTACAACAACAAAGATGAGTGCACGTGGTGCATTTAATTGTGAAATATGTGGGAAGCAATTTTCTCAAAATATAATATATAACTTTACAAACGGTGCATTTTACCTTCATATTTATCAAAATGCAATATGTCAACTTCTTGGTGCTTATCATATTGTTTAACGAGATGATCACGAAGATCCTTTAAATTGGAGCATTTATATAACTACAATTCTTCGAAACGTTTAGAAAAAATGTTTGATTTTATTTTATAAATGCACCACTTGCACCCATTTTCAAGTGTTGTGATGCGAAAGTAGGTTAAAAATACACCAATATTAACTCAGCGATAACAATAAATCAACAATAACAAACAATAAAAGGATACAACAACCTTTGAAACAAACGCACAACCAAGAAGATAAAAACATGAGATAGATTGTTGGTTAATTCAAAGGAAAATAAGATTCGCGCCAAGTTTATAAATTTTGAAACGACAGATTGACATGATTGGACGACTGACCCCTCTTGTCGATATTGTAGCCTGTTGTAGTCGCCTGTGTTGTCATGCATATGGTTTAATTTTTTTAATTAATTACCTCGGACACTTATAACGCCGTTTTTGCAAAATTTGTAGGGGAAAAAAGGGTAAACTTTTCGATGAAAAATAGTTACCAGGTGAGATGCCATGCCAGCGCAAAACTGTATATTAAATAAAATACGAGAGGAATTAATCATTTCAGAACAGAATACTGTTGGGCAAAGTACAAGTAAGCTTTGGAAAAAAGAAAGAAGTTCACGGCATCAAATTTTGATATCGTTACTTTATTCAACTTTTTCCGGAGGCGTCGAGACATGTTGGGGACGCGATAATGAATAAATAGCAAAACGAAAATTTTCACAAGAATTTGGACAGGTAGTTCGAAGCTGTCGATTTCGTGTCTGCAGAAACTCCGAATTTTAAAGCTACTCCTGACCTTTTAGTGGGTGAAGATGGTTTAATTGAGATAAAGTGCCCTTACAAAATGGCAAAACTAAAAATATCCCCGAGAGGCAGCTGCATGAACGCAAACTTGTATTGTATTTATCCTTGGAAGAAAATACTGTAAAGTTGTAAAAGAGCCATGACTACTTCTACCAAATCCAGAGGCAATTACAAATAACAGGAAGAAGATTCATAGTTTGGGCATGATTTAGGAGAAAATCGATAGAAATGAAGCTTAAATTGAAGCAATTTTATATGAACTATGTTACCTTTGTTAGCATTAAAACAGAATTTAAATTATCAAGTATCACATGAAAGTGTTTTTTAAGTGAAGGGGGTTGAGAAAAGGTTAGTGTTATATTATCGTTAAATAACTTAAAGAACAGCAATATATTATTATAGTTACTAAAACTTCACATCAAACAAATAAGGTGTTGCCACCGAGGATGGATATAGCAGACTGACTTTCTCAGCCCGATTCCATACACGGTTGCATTCAGAGTTGCATAAGTATCAGGAGTAAGAGTATGTAATTATAACATAGTATAACACGGCCATTCTGACCGTTGCCTTGCCCACGAGACTTCAAAAAAAAAACAAAACAAAAATTTAATACAAAAATCATTTACAATCAATTTTAACAATTTTTTTTTCAACTGAAGGCGCTGTATTAACATGTTATCAAGCAAATCCTCATCCTCATTACGAGTTCTATCAAAGAGTATATATACTCTTTGGTTCTATTTTTAAGCATTTTCATGACGTTGTTCCAATGGAACATCGTCTAACTCGAGGTCTCCTCGAACCTCTTTTTCAATAGGCTCTGAAATACAACAATATTCTTTCTTTTGCACGTTCATCTGAAAACGTTAAACAAAACAAAAATTACTTATCATGCCAGATATTATTAGCAACCTGCTCCGTAAATGAAACAACCTTATGGTAGATCAAATACTTCGTGGTAAGCAGTGCATTAAATTACAACAAAATTATAGTTGAACTCATTTAACTTGTAACCATTCAAATCCTACAGCTAGACACATCACGCTGTAATCGACGCTTAAATTGTACAGTTGAACTCAACAACATGTACCAATTCAAAACCTACAGCTGAACGCATCAGACTGTAATCGACGCTTAAATTGTACAATTGAACTCAGCAACTTGTACCAATTCGAAACCTACAGCTGAACGCATCAGACAGTGTTGGGATGTACCTAGGTAAACGTACCTAGGTACAAGTACCTAGGTAATTTTTGTGTACCTAAGTACCTAGAAAGGTACTTTTTAATTGATGTACCTTTACCTGTACCTAATAAAATAGGTACTTTTAAGCGTACATGTTTTGTACACTTTATATATTTGTTTCGGACTTAATCACATTTGAAATTACTAAAACCTTCCAAAAATAGTACATGACCTACGCAACTTTTCCTTAATGATACCCGAAGGGTACCGTTAATGTGTAGAAAACTTCCTTGTTAAAAGTGCAAATGTAGGCAGTGACAGCACACTTAAAGACAGCCTTCGGATGAATTATTTACAACAATGCAATCGGACTGTTAACATGAGTAGCCAGGGTATCAAACCGAACGCGATAAATTTCGAAACGTAATAATTTGTATAAAATAGAAGTTGATTTTTGGAGAAAAGAGTTGTGGAGTTCTAGGAAAAAGCAAACAATTATAACTGATTATATAACACAATGACATTTTAATAAAATTTATTACGAATCGTATTTCTGCTTATATTAACAATACGTGCTTAATGACTTATTCTAAAAACGACATATTTGAGTTTGTATTATACTAAATTACATAAACATAGCCGAGACAGGTATAACCAACGGTATAACATAAATACTGTAAGCACGACCTCAATGAAAATTAAGGTGTCGTGTACGTCGAATAGTAAGTCTTCTCGGATAAGTACAAAATGATCGGTCCCTTGAAGTACTTACTAACCGACGTCAATTGTATCACTAAACTGCCATGCATTACCCTTCCCGTTCAGTATCTTATAATTTAGTCCCAAAACCTTAAGAAAAACGTTTAAGAATAAGTAATCCTATTTTTATTATTAAATAATGTACTTCATACAATAAACAACAATAGCATTGCTCAACAAACTGCAATTACAAAAGTTGTATAAATTTTAATATCTTTACTGAGATTCACACCAGCTATACTGTGTGTGTCATCAATAGTGATTAATATAGTAGCGTCGTTGATTGATTTCAATTATTTCATGCATTTTATAGCTGTAATGATTTCTATCGTTTTTCAATGAGATTGCACAAATAAGTACTACTATATATAATACTAAATTTGTATTTTTTATGATCATAAATAAGTACCTAAAAAGTACCTGAAATTCTAAGGTACATTTTTTTGTACCTGTACCTAGGTACCAAAAAATGAGTACCTGTCACAACACTGGCATCAGACTGTAATCGACGCTTAAATTGTATTTATATTTTATGCTGCCGTCGTCGTGTCAATAAAACGTACATAAAATTACGTACGACCGTTGTACGACCTTGTATACATAAGTTGAATATTATTTGTAACACAATAGGTTTATGTTATGCTGACTCTTTCAAGTTTCAAAATGTGCAAGTTAAGCAAAACGAAAATGATTGACTGAAATTTAAGTAACTAGCAGGATTTTGTATTGTTTACCTTGCAATTCATCGTCTTCCGAAAATAGAAAAGCCTCGAGAAAAGCACAATCGTTTGATGTCCAATCTACTGGCCATAGCAACAAATCTTCTGCAGCAGCACTCGTTCGAGAATGCGAATTTAATTTCTCTAAGGTATATCTATTATGTCCTAGGCAATTTACAATTCGATAGGGACCTTTTACATCGGAATTCATTTTTGCGTTAATGTTTCGGTATAACAGCACAAAAAGTCACCACGTTGAAGTTATTGTGCTGGTTAACCCTTTTGGTTCGTGCGATTTTATTGCCTTTTCGCATTTTGTTGTAACCGTCGAGATACCAATTGACGGCGAGTTTGACGAGTGGTACATGGATGTTTTACGTCTCTAAGATCACTAAGAACTGATCGTATTATCGGAATGGTATTGTCACAATCTAATAATAGTTGCAAAGGTGATATTCCGGTAGTTTTATTTGGTGTGGTATTGATAATTAATTGGATTTTCTATAATCCGTTCGTCCATTCTGACTTTTTTGCACCTTCAACGCAAAGCAAGTTTGCAATTGTACGCATGTAACGTTCGACTTGACCACTACTTAGCCAATTTTCAGGTATAGCACAGTTTGTCTTATTTTTAATTAAACTGACTTATAACGGATTTCGACTTAAATAATCGGCATGTCCCAGTTTAGCACCCTTTCTATATTCAATTGTAAAACTAAAGTCCTGTAAATACGTCCACATTCGGATTACTCGGGGTTGCAAGTCACGTTTATTTTGGGCAGCACGAAGTGCGTTGCAATCTGTCGCTATTTTAAAATTAACACCAATCAAATAATGCCGAAAATGCTTTAACGCGTTGTAAACAGCTAGCGTTTCGAATTGATACGAATGGTAATTTAGCGCGACTGTAGTAAGCGACTACGTAAAGAATTTTATCTTGTTTTTGAAATAGGATAGCACCATAACTAACTGCAGACGCGTCAGAATGCAGCTCAGTTTCCAAGGTCTACCGGCACGTGCAAAGCTTTGTTTGAAACAACTCGAAAAAGTATTTCCAACGTCACATCTTGAAGTTCAAGAAAAAATGTTGCAGCAGCAGTAGATAAGACGACCTTGCGTCCTAATCCCGTTAAGCGAGTGATTAACGGTCTTGTCTGAAAGTTTGTTTTGCGTAGCATTTCTTCAGTTATCAGTGATACTTGCGCTCCCGTTTCTATTAAAACATTTACCGCGATACCTTTTATTACACCCACTATCACGTCATCGCGTTTCCATACTTTCTTGAACAAAGATTTACGTTTCGGTTGTACTGTTCAAGTCTTTGATGGGCAAAACATTTGTCAATGTTGGGGTTTGTTTTCTTACAGAAGGTACAAAACATATCGTTCCTAGTTCTTTTTGCAGGGTTGGTTAACTCCCTAGTATTATTATAAACAATTTTACGGGGTCAACTAGCTTGTAAATGTTCAAAAGACCCACACTTAAAGCACGATTTGAGACTATTCAGAACACGGCGTGAATCGTTCACATTACTGGCTGTACGCATAGAGATATTGCCTTTCGAATTCAGCATTTTACAAAAACCGGCTAATAAATCAATTAATTGGTCAATTTTTTGTACAACGACTATTCATTACAGCGGTCAGGGCCGGATTTAGAACTGTGGGGGCCTGTGGGCAGATTCACTGTGGAGGCCCCCTGAGGACCGGCCCAATATATGCGTTTTTGTTTCAAAAAAAAACATTATACTCCTTTTGTAACTCAATAAAGCTTTATTTATCTATGTACAAAATAATTTTTAGGTGTAATATATATACATATTCTTTTTTATAAAAAAACCAGTTGTTGAAAGAAAGAGAATTTATTGTAAATTACTTAAACGACATTTTTCTACACTTTCGTCGAGTAAAATCGTCAATCACTTCGGCTGTGTTGATTTCTCGTAATATATCTGATTCTAGACTCATGATGGTAAGATCACTTAGTCTTTCCTGAACCATCGTAGTGCGAAGTCTATTTTTCAAAAGTTTTAACTTTGAAAACGATCTTTCACTACTACAATTCGTAATCATAAGTACACGATACATACGGAGAGCTATTTCTACATTTGGAAAAGCATCTTTCACGTCTTTCTCGATTAATACTTTGCACATAAAATGTTCTACACTAAGTTCTTCCTTCAATTCGTTCGATATATATTCGTCTTTAAAATTTTTAAAGAAATCAATAAATTGTATCAGTTCAATACCTAAACTACCATCTAGATCAGCATATGTATTCACAAGACGATTTGCATGAGCTTCAATTTCTTAAAGACTCAAACTATCTAGTCGTCGCAGAAATCCAAACCGAGCGGATACTGACTCATAAGCCGAGAGTCTTTGGTTCAAAGAAGACAGAAACTGATCAATAACTGGAATGAAGTTTTCTAATTTAAATTTATTTCTAGGTGTTAATTCCACTTCTGGTGCTTGACCATAATCCAGAGGAATTAAACGAACGTTTCGTTGGTAACGTCGATGAACGATATAATCTGCTGTTCCGGCTTTTTCCGCGCCAAGCGATTCATATGTGGAAAAATTATCACGTCTCCTTAAGACAAATTCTTTTAATGAACTTATTGCTGCAGTTGCGGAATTTAAATCAAGTTTCGCACTTTGAAGTAGTTGGCTGGTTGCATTAGTTCTATCTAAAATTTCATTCCAAAATACTGCATAAAAACCTGTTTCAATCATACACATACGGGTATGTAGCCCATTAGCATCGCAACGCGCTTTAGGTAGTTGATCTAGATCTTCCGAAATTTTTAATAAAGTGTCTTTAATTTGAGCGTAACCTGCAACAAGCGCTTTGCAGGCATCAGACCTACATGACCAACGAGTCGTTGTCACTCTTTTAGGTACAAGGATTCGACCAGGCGTTTGATCAGCGAATGAATTTAAACATTCTGTTAATAACGCATATCGATGGGTAGAAATTGTAAAATAGACATATAACTCCTCTAAAAAATCAAAAAAAGCAACCGCAGCAGGGCAACACTCTGCAGCGCTTTTGGCAACTAAATTTAACGAGTGAGCCGCACATGGAATCCATGATGCCAATGAATTTTCTGCGTGAATCTTAGCCTGCACTCCATTATATCTTCCGCTCATCACTGACGCATTATCATAGGACTGTCCTCTACAGTACTTTATATCGATATTATGGTTTTTTAGAAATTCCATTAATGCACTAAATATATCTTGCGCTTTGTGACCCTGATTTGACATAAATCTTAAGAACCGTTCAATGGGGGTATTATGTTCAATGTACCTAAATATTAAAGTTAACTGATTTATGTGACCTTCATCTGGTGTTGAATCTAATGAAATTGAAAAATATTTAGATTTCTTGATTCTAAAAACTATTTCCTCGAGTACCCGTTTTCCCATCAGATGAATAATTTCTTCACATACAGTTGACGAAAGATAAGTTGCATGACCGCTTCCATGATTTGCATAATTACTAATATGTTGTTTCAAGAAATCGTCATGTTCTGCTATCAACTCAAGCAATGTAAGATAATTACCATTATATGGCGAACCGAGTAACTCATTGTCACCACGCAGGGCTAAACCACGTTTACAAGCAAATTTAATAACACATGACCCTTTTGAGTAAAGTTTTCCAATAGTTTCTTGTTTCTAGTGCTTGTTTTTCTAATTCGCTATCTATGCGCTCTAGCTCTTTGGAACGATTAGCTATTGTCACAATAGCATTTAAATGTGCCTTAGATGTTTCATGACTCATTAATCTGTTACTTGCATGTTTCCAATTAAAAAATCCCTCATAACTAAATTGCGTCCGAACTGGAGACATTAACTTACATACAAAACAGTAGACTCGTCCATTTGATGGTGAAAAACATATCCAAGATCGATGAATGATTTCGCCATTCCGAGTTTTACGTTTAAACATACTTGTTTGGCATCGACGTATTCCTATTGCTTCTTCTTTGTGGTCATTGTATGGGCAAGATTTCTGTTTGAATAGTTCTTTATAACAATTTTGTAGATCCTTGGTTCCTTTCTTCGCCCAATAGTCAACAAAACTTCCCATATTTTCGGGCCATAATCCTATATCACAAGCATATTCATTTTTTTTGTATTCGAATTCACTGTCAAGTTTTCTTGCTTTTTGTTGTTGTTGATTTGACTCCTGTGTTTCATCTAAGAAGACATTTTGAGTTTGCGCATCTGCAAGACAGTCGCTTGGTGAAGGTGAAGAGGAACTAGAAGTCGGCTGAAGAACGAAAAACTCAGTCATGCGACGCATTTTTGCTTTGACTTCTTCTCTTTTGTTTTTCTTGCCTTGAGCAATTTTTCGTTTTTCTGCACCACTTTTATAAATACGTTTCCCTTATGACGATCAGCCTGACTTTCCATTTTCTACCATAGAATATAAATAGTGTCACTTACTCATTGTTGGAGAATAGAAAATCATTTCATTAACAAACTATTTACATATTATCTACAATGCTTAATTTAATAACTTACCTCTTACTTCTCTTGAAATAAACGCGATAAAGTGATATAAATTAAATAGTAAAACACAATATTTTAAAAATTACGTAATTTTACACAAAAGTTAATGTATCTAGTCTTAGTTCACACGCACTTAGAAAAAAATTCGTTCATTCTATCTTTCTATTTCAAAGGCAGATCAACTGAAAGTTTAAAACTACAAGACACTCATTTCAAAATTCAAACACATGCATCTGCTAAAGCTAAATAATTTCTTTATAATACTATAAATTCTGTAATACCTATAGTACTTTCAATGCAAGAAATCACTGACTGAGCAAAGGTAAATTTGGAAGCCTTTTGTGTTACCTGGCTTTTATTCCCTTCTTAGAATTAGTTAACGTTAATCTTAATCTTTACCAGGAACTTAAAACTTCAGCAAATAAAATACTTATCTTAACATTTGTAATATGATATTCTTATTGGAAACATTTTATAAATGCTGTCATATTAGTAATTTTTTTAGCTAGTGAAACATAAAACTACAAAAATAAACTCAGTTGAGAATAAGGGATTTATTTCATTAGTCATTGCAGGTTGCGTATTACATTGAATTACGGTTTCGTTTCTATGTTGGTATAATGAATAATGTTAATAATTCGTATTATTTTAAAGTTGTGTGGGGGCCCCAATTTTGTGGGGGCCCATGGGCGATCGCCCCTTCCGCCACCCTTTAAATCCGGCCCTGACAGCGGTATGATCTGCAATACCATCGCATACACACTCAATCATAACATGATCTGGCCAAATCCACGATCGGTCGATTCTTGTTAACTTAGCAATCTTTTGGTGAGCGTATTCATCGTACGTAGCTTCCGATCTAGAAGTATACAAGACAGCTTCTTTTAACAGCTCTCCGGAATTTCGTCGCGCGGAAAAGCTGTTGTAATGGCAAATTTAAACTCAGAGCAATTACGTTCTGCAGTTGGTGGTCTCATAGTGTTGTATTAGCGTTGAGCAGAACCGACATCCTCTACCCCTTCGATCCACTGATTTACATCATCTACCAACGGATTCGGTGATGGCAACGCAAATTGAGTATGAAAATTTTCAGGAAACTCCACAGCAGAAACATTTTTATTAAAATTTGCTACGGCTGTCAAAAGGGTTGCAAGCCATGGCGGCGGCTCCAAATTTACAGTAGCTGTAGGCAAGGCTACTTAGAGGGGAATCTCCTGTATATAAACTTGGAACCTTAGCTTGGAACACAGTTTATGGCGCCCTACAACGGTTGTGGGGAAAACAAATAGCGCGAATTTTAAACTTAAGGTGTGGGTGTGGATAGCACCCATTGTTATTAAAATTATTTATTTTGAATGTTTTCTTGTTTTTGAAAGAATAGTTATGAAAATTGTCACTTTTTTATAATTATGTATTAAAAAAAGCGACTTATTTTATATAACATTTTTTATTTGCACAAATACTATATAAATAACTTCCAGTTTCATTCGAATCAACACCGTGTGAATATTGTAACAACTTTTCTTTAAAACGAATATGAAAACCTTCAGTTTTTAAATAGTAATAAACGTTAGAATCAAACACGTGTAAAAATAACTTGCATTATTTAGTCGATTTTATTCGAGAAATGCAATTCAGCGTTTTTAGCCTTCAAGGTACGAAAAAGAGGGAAATAAAATTTGCTGTGTTTGTATTTTTTACCGATAATTATTACATAGTGGCCTCTAACGGTTGTGGGGAAAAGTTAAAACGTTATTCCTTTTCTCTCAATTGAAGTTACTCGTCTACAAATACTTAGTTTATGCTGTAGGCGATGGCACAGCTCCGGATTCGGCGCAATTTACATCACTAACATTAAACGGTGGTTCCGCCACATTGTTACACAACACTTCTTTAATTTAACTTTTAACTTTTGCTTTATTAAACTAGTTCAAAAATTCTACTTGAGGGCAAACGCGAGCGAATCCCACTTCTGACGTTATAGTATCGTTAAATAACTTAAAGAACAGCAATATTTTATTATAGTTTGAGGTAACCGAAGAGTAGCTGTTTACGAAATTTTGCAAGCTTTGGTAACATACCACACGATTCTGCAACAAGTGGCAACATCGCTCTTGCGACATTTTTGCGCGGGATGCATTTTTTCGACTGGAAAGGATGATCACAAGGGTATATTTTCTATGATGATCACATTAATTTATCTAGGGGATGATCTTTGTCCGTACCTTCGAAGTGTTCACATCATATTTTTTTGTTTTAAGTATTTATTGCTCTTTGTGTGTAATATCACCACGTGTTTTATTTAAAGGTAGTACTGTTTTTATTTTAATGCATATCTGATTTAGCTAACTATTTAATTCATTCTTAATTTGTTTATTTTTAAAATATGTTGTACATGCAATTTCTTTCTAGGGTGTAACAGTTGTTACCTGCTTTTGTTTGGCCGCGTTAATATTGTTACTTATTTGCTGTAGGTCTGTCGATTTGCGGTTTGCTTTGATTTTAAATTGGGGATTGAATGCGGCATTTCCAACAATGAACAAAGTGTGAACTGACCTGTTATGTTTTGTACTAACATTTTCTGCCTTGAAGACTACCTCTCAATACGGTGAAGCTAAAATCATATATTTAATTAAAGTCCGTATTGCTTGGTAGCAAATCATCTCTAGCCCACGAGAGCGTGATATTGGTACCTATGCGGGGGGGCCGTATTAAGACTAATACTTCTGTTTTAATTTTATATGTTTCGAGATGTAAAATGTGTGTTAATTGCTAGAGATGCCAGATATCAACCCTTGTGTTCATTTTTTTACTTTGGTTTTACGGGCCAAATAGACAGACCTATGGTTTAGTATAACGATTCATGATCGACCATTATTTTTCCATCCTTTTTGCCTAAGCAGGTAACAAGTGTCGACCTTTGCAACTTTGTGGTCCTTTTTGTTTGCACTTATAACATTATAACGGTACAACATGTTTTATGTATCTATTTCGTGATTTTATGTCTGTTTTGGATTTAATTTGTGTTGCCAATTGCTATTTTATCACTTGACATGTTTTATTCGCGTAATTATTTGTGTTTTGAAAATTTTGATCGGAGCAGGGGTACAGGGTTGGTTGGGTTTCTTTGTTTATGTAAGTTTTTGTATTGTCATTTAAACATGTGTATTTTCAACGACAGGCTTTGAGATTGATCGAAGTCCTGTTCAAATTTTTTTGTCTTATGTTAAATGTTCATATTTTTCAACAGTTTTGTGTGATTTCTGTACTTAAGCGAGTAGTTTTTCTTGGGAGTTCTTTTCTGCTCGCAAATCGTCGTTGAACTGCCCATTCTCCTTTTGGTCTTGTATTGCTAATTAATAAATTAATAATTACAAAATTTTAGGAAGCTTTTAAATAAATATCTTTTTGTTTACTGTGTGTTTTGATCTTCCCTTCCGATTACAGTTCTCTGCAAGTGTATTCGTGTCTCCTTAAGACAACAGAGGGCCTTACTAGACGATCACGTTTGTGTGGGGTTTGCCGGGTAATTTTAAACTTTACCGCGTTTTCTAAATTTGGGGCGGGTTTGTTATGGCGGGAAAGTTGGTTTTAGCAGCCATTTGTAAGTTTTCCCTCTCTGATTTGAATTTTAGTAACTGTAATGTGAAGTTAGCGTAGAATCTGGGGTTAGAACATTACAAGTTACTAAAACTTCACATCAAACAAACAAGGTGTTGCCACCGTGGATGGATACAGCAGACCGCAGCAGACTGACTTTCTCAGCCCGGTTCCATACACGATTGCATTCAGAGTTGCATAAGTATCAGGAGTACGAGTATGGGTGAGTTTAGTAGTCGGCAAAACTGTGGAATACCTGATAAATTTTATTGTGAATTCCATAAATGGAAGTATTGTATTTCATGCGTGTATTTCTGGATATACCGTGTGAAGAATAGATTTTAGAACATAGGTAGTTTACATACTATATGTAAAACTAAATATTCGCAAATGTTTTCCTAATTATTTTAGACAAAAGTTGTAGAGAATTAAAAATTATAACTTATTTCATATTTATCCATTTTTTAATTATGCTGGTAATAAGAGAAAGTGAAGAAAAAACGAAAAGCAGAAGTAATTGCCGGCATAGCTGCAACCACCGCGGTGCACCGTTTTGTTCCAATTTGACCGTAACCTAAAAAAATTAATGATTATAATAGTATATTTATTCACCATTGTAATCTGAATTTATTCATTGGTTTCTATGTTATACCGCTGTATGTTTTCAAATTTCATATCGTTTGTAAGATAAATTGGTTTGAAAAACACAGAAAAAAATACTCGCCTTTTAATTATGGTTTATTACTCTTTGGTTATACACTAATTCTAAATACCCCGAGGAACACTGTATATGTATGTGTCGCTAAATAATCGGATGTGTGGGTAGCACATTTCTTCTGAGTACACTGAATAATAAAAAGTTATATACTTTTAGAGAAAATAATAATTATTGTCTCTAGACTTTTCTTGCGAATTTTCAAACATGAATGTTGATAGCTACTCCTTTCCAGTTATCGAAATCAGGTTTATGTGTTCCAAGAAGACAGTATCGTGTTGTAGCTAATCTTGCCACAGATCTTAACAGCCGAAGGTGGAGCTACGATCGACGTTGTATTTTTCTGATTTTATTTTTGGTTTCTTGACGTTATTTACAAAAATAAAATTTTTTTGAACAATTTATTTTTCTAAGCTGTGTAAATTTGTCTAGCAAATATTTTTTAACATTTAAAATTTTTTCGATATTATTTAAAGCTCCGACAAAAAATTTCAAAAAATGTCTGTACACAATTGAAGATGTTTTGTAACATTGCAAAAACAATTTCAGCTCCGCGCATACATTCTTAAGGTTTAAGCGAATCTTCTTCCTTTTAGATATTGCACTAGTACAACTGATATGGTTCAAAACTTACACACTTCAAGTTTTTTCGTAGTAGAGATAAGTAAGTATTCTGTGGGTGAATTTCTGCAGGAGTCGGTAAATTGGTTTTTTCGCTATTTCTTTTTGAAAAATTAATCATTATTTTTGCGTTTGTAGAGAACGTTCTAAAGAGGATTATCTACTGTGACAACCACCAGATTCTTTGCTTATTCTAATTTTTAAAAAACACCACCCCATAAAATTTAAGAAGAAAAGATCGAATAATAGTGTAAACAAGCAATAAAACAATTAATTTAATTTTAGAAAAAAATTATTATTGTTTAGAGAAAAAATAATACATTTTCAAAATTGGTACTTGAACACAATGTATACAATGGAGATCATTAACAAATTTGTTATCTTTTTTAATAATTTGGCAACATCTTTGTATAATATTAAAAATACTGATAAAAGATACAAACGTCTACTGAAAAGTCGCAAAAAAATTCGTGTCGATTTTTTAAATGAGATTCCAAATTGCTCGAGGAAAATAAATTTTTCAAAAGAAATTATATTGAAATTAGGCAGCGCAATTTTGGACGGATAAAAATTTAACGGCGACTTTTCAACTGACGATTAATAAAAAAACAACTTTCTTTAAAAGTAAATATATCTTACCTTAATAAGCATCAAATATGAAAAATGCATAAGAAAATGCTAAATTGAATTATTGGTGTTATGTGGTATAGTATCAGATCAGTCCACGTTAATTAATTTGTTTCCTTAGCAGCCAATATAACGTGGTACGAATCTATTTTTTTAACCAACTATTACTATCAGGTCACCCTCAACTTTCAATATTTTGAACACAGGAGGTATAACATTTGTAATACTAAATTGTATCATGGTAGATAACCTCAAGTTAAATAATATAACATTATATAAATTTCCTTAATATATTCTATCTTTTATATGTATAAACGAGTGGTATTAAATCTGTAAATTAAACAAGGGCTATACATGAACTAGCGTTTATACAGAATAAATTGCTTACGCACAGCCCATTGAAAAGAAAGTTCAAGGCTTACACTATGATTTTGATAAATGCATGTGATGTAGAAATACTGTGTGCGACTCGATCAAATACTTTTGGGCGAATATAAAATCTCATAAAATATTAAAATAGCAGAAAAATATATACAAAAATGAATAATTTTAGAACTACAACAATAAATGCTTAAAATTTTTGGAATGCAGTCTTCTTTAATTAACATTGTTTTGGTCTTTTTATGTTTCCTTTTTTAAATATTTGAAATATCTAAATTCGTGGTTTATAAGTCAGCGTAACACATATAGTTTCCGAATGGCCCGAAGATATTTTGACAGCATCCTCGAGTTTCTCTTCCACCGAACCTGGACTAGGACATGAACACAGCTCGTTCTTACCTTTAAAACTACTGGATCTCGAGATACCTTCATATTTTATTTTGAAACTTCCCGGTTTTGAGTTTGATCCTCTTCTTTCAGTACGATTTTTAAAACTGGAAGATAAAAGAAAATTTAAATTTAATCAGTTGCTCTAAAAATATAATGTGATGTACAAGAAAAAGAATTGAAAACATTTTGCAGAATTTAAACCAAATCGCGAGGTACAGGTTATGTTTGTTAATATGCAGTTGAATAACTGCGATCAAGAGATTCTCTTAGCTATACTATTTACTAACGAACTAAACGTAAACTACACCATTCCCTAGTTCAGTTTTAACAGACTACTGTGTCACGTATGAAATTCTAATTGATGGATTGTAATTCTAATCAAGACATTTTATAGGATGTTTTTAAAACATAATTTATTGTTATAAAGTGAATTCTACCAATTGCTGACTAAATTACAAAAATATTTCTGTTTATTAAGATTTAAAAGAAAGTTAACGGTACATACAAAACGCCCCTTATAATGATACCAAAAAAACGTGAAACATATTTGATCGTGATTGTTAGTAAATACAGTGAAACCTGTCAATGCGGAACCTCTTTAAAAAAACTCGAAAAACGGGCCCAGAAAAACATACATACTTTTATTTAAACCTGACAAAAAGGGCACTTTTGTATAGCGGAAAATTTATTTGGTCCCGCCAGTTTACGTTTTAGCAGGTTTTGCGGTATTCAGTAAATGAATTCAAATTAATCAAATTGGTGCATAACAAATGTCGAAAACGACGTTCTAAGTATGACATGAACATTTTAATAAATGTAATATTTTAATCTGAAAATATTTAAAAAATGTAAATCAGGATTAATCTGAATACACATACTACATTCTCAGATATTTTGCATACAGTCTATCAGATTCATAAAACCCAATAATCATGTATGATTAATGATAACAAATTCACATGAGTATGTAAACTCAAAATATTTACTAAACAATCATTATTAGAAATTAGTATAGAATGATAGTAATCATACTGTGTGTGCAAAAAATTATCTAGATCGCTATTTACAAAACAAATAGACATAGTACAAGCATCTGACAAAACTAGTTTCTGAATATATACTACAGGAAAAAGAACCAATTCAAAAATTGTCACTATAATACAACTAAACAAACAAAAGTACTGTCCTATTATTGACTGTTAGTATTGTAACCAATAATATGACAAAAGGAAACAAGTTTGGTTAAACAGAGGTTTAAATCCTGATTCTACAAGTGATTCTAATCACAGTAATTGCATCGACAGAATGAACAATGAACCTCAACATCTCAAGAAGAACCACCACATCAGAAAAATAAAAATAATAAAACTCTTGCCTAAATTAAGAAGAAAAGCGTATACTATAGATAATTTTTAATGCAATAGAAACCATGATAAATTTAAAAGCCACACTGCATGTCCAGTACTTTTGCCTAATCTCAAAAATCAAATTGTATAAATGGAAACTAAATGTTGTGATTTATGTTAAGCATGTGTCACTTTAAGAGTATAATTTTTATAAGAAAAAAAAGTCAGTTTTTCCACTTACCACATAATTTTCAATTCTGAGGTTTTTTTTGTTGAATTTATAGTACTTGTTTTTATCGGTGGATACGAGAATGTGCACTATTTCTTTTTCAATTTGGCCTTGGGTAATAACTACAAAGTTGAATAGACCCCATTAGTGATGACGTCAAAATTGTCTGGGAAATTTAAAATTTTGGACAACTTACATTTTGACGTCGAGAAATTGACGTTGTTAAGGTTTATAATAAAAAGGTGTAAGTTTGCTTCATATTTATGGAGTTATTATAACGAAATAAGTGGCAAGGGGTCTTGAAATGTTAACCACGAAGATTCTATTTGTGTGTTAGAAAGAAATTTCAATGTAAAAAGACACACAATTCTTTTAATTTCGAATTTACGATAAGGATGCAAACCACGACAATTCAACTTAGTTACGCCATACGTCGCTTTATTATGATTTTGTATTCGCGGTGCTTTCAGGACTACATAACTTCCAATATTACTTAATTCTCAACTTGCTCTCGTTCCTGTGTTCATTATCATATTTCCTAAGCCTTTACTTTTTATTAATATTAGTTTCATTGTTAATTGTTTTATACTAATTTATTAGATTAATAGTAGTAGTTTTTAGTACATTATTTTATATTATTTGACCTAACTCAATTGTGACGTATTTACTAAATGCGCGTATTGTAAATTGTTAAAAATGTAAACTCAAACGAAATTGAGATCTTGTATGATAACATACTAATAAAGATAAGGAAGATAAGTACTGAAATATAATATTCAATGCGCGTCATCGACTGTTCATCTGCGTTATAATGGATGAACGTATTATTACTGCTAAATTAAAATTTTGTATGTCGGTAGCTACTTTTTAACCCAAGTTGGCGTTTTATATGTTCAATTTTCGACCTTAATGACATTGCAGTATAATCGTTAATATATTTCACTGAAAACAGGACCACTCGAAAACTACCTAACATAACTAAAAAAGTAAACCCTCAAATGAAAGTAAAAGATTTACATCTTCCCCTAAGCTATTTCATAATTTCCTCTTTTCAATAGTATAAGTACAGTTTACAAAAGAAGTAGAAAATTATCATTGAAAAATATTGCTTACTTTGTGACTGCTTTTTATGCAAAAAAATATTTTTTTCAAGAATTTAAAATACCTTAGATGATGCTGACAATATTCCTCTTTCATAGGAAAACATTTTTGTGTTCTTACAACTAATATTTTTTGAGATTTCCTGTGCCCCGTGCACGCGCGAGTGCTATATGAAATACATAAGCGAAATCCCAACCTTTTTTTATAACCACGGTATAGAACAGTGATTTGACCCGTTATACCGATCAAACAATAATTAGTGTCGTAAAATTAAATTACTCAGTTTAAGGAATTCGTAATGTAACTATTACAATCGCGTTGTTGTTTGTTCAAAGTAATATTAACGATAATGATTACTTTTTAAATGTATTTTCCCAAGTCTATACACAATAATAGTAACATTATAGTTTAAGAAATAAAAAGCAATTTTTTTAATTATTGTTCAACGTATTTTTCTAAATAATGTATGTTTTATTTCGCTCTTTAAATATAAATTATCTCAAAATTGTCAAATCGATCACGCGTCCAAATTCGGAGATCGAATATAAAATAAACGTAATTATAAAGAATTTTCATAAATTAAATTGATTTTTTTGGTGAATTATGTGTCCCACTGCTTTTATTTTGAAAAATGTAGGTGACTTGTTTAGTAATATCACAGATAAATAAGGTATACAGATAGCCAACCGCATGCATTAAATTGGACGGTACTTTTCTGGCGGCCAAATGAAATTAGTTTGGCGGCAACACACTTGTGAGATTAGCGCTGTAATAGCGCTACCCAAAGAATAGTCAGAAAATGAATTGTAGAGATTTTGTAACTATGGTACATCTATTTGTTTGCAGATGGCTAAATATTTGTATGTATATCGTTATATTCTAATTATTGTGAGTCTTATCTTATTTTTCGTTATCTTGTAAGTATATCGAATTCAACATTTGTTTATACAAGGATCACGTATAATTGCTGGAAAGTGAACACACGATTTTTTACGCTTCTTATTTCATGATGACAAATACGCTTCAAGTTATAAAATTATAATCATAAACTAAGTATTTGTAGACGAGTAACTTCAATTGAGAGAAAAGGAATAACGTTTTAACTTTTCCCCACAACTGTTAGAGGCCACTATGTAATAATTATCGGTAAAAAATACAAACACAGCAAATTTTATTTCCCTCTTTTTCGTACCTTGAAGGCTAAAAACGCTGAATTGCATTTCTCGAATAAAATCGACTAAATAATGCAAGTTATTTTTACACGTGTTTGATTCTAACGTTTATTACTATTTAAAAACTGAAGTTTTTCATATTCGTTTTAAAGAAAAGTTGTTACAATATTCACACGGTGTTGATTCGAATGAAACTGGAAGTTATTTATATAGTATTTGTGCAAATAAAAAATGTTATATAAAATAAGTCGCTTTTTTTAATGCATAATTATAAAAAATTGACAATTTTCATAACTATTCTTTCAAAAACAAGAAAACATTAAAAATAAATAATTTTAATAACAATGGGTGCTATCCACACCCACACATTAAGTTTAAAATTCGCGCTATTTGTTTTCCCCACAACCGTTGTAGGGCGCCATAAACTGTGTTCCAAGTTTATATACAGGAGATTCCCCTCTAAGTATATTATAATTCTTACATAATTTAACAAGAATGTATATATAAATGATAATCAAATTAAATCTACGAAAGTTACACAAATGTCAAAAAATGTACAATTATATCGGAACAATAACAATAAGTCCAACTAAAACGGAATAATAAATTGGTTGTTGTTATTGAACTAAAATGACATGTTATAGATAGTTTGTCAATTTTTGAAAAAATAATTTATTGTCATTAATTTACTAGTAAAAACGTTATAATAAGAAAACACGTATTTAGCACATTTTCTCTTGATTCAATAAAGTTCTCATTTTTTCGATATACAAGATTTCTTGAAATGTTGAGATGGTAATTTCCTGTTCAAATTATTCCACGCTATCACTTTCATTTTCTAATTTTTTTTTTAGAAGTTAATATACTATATATGCAAATATCCATTACTTGCTTGTTGTTAGTCCCACTTTTTTTGATAAACTAAAAAATTACTATTGTGCTGAATTGTGTTCAGTATGTGCTATCTTGTGCCGTAAAAACATTTTCTTTATTCACTCATTTATTTTACGAAGACAATCAATCAAAAATTACTAGTATGCTGAATTGTGCTCAGTATGTGTAAAATAATTTTTATTTCTTTTTATATGTAGATTTTATGAAACAACAAATTGTTTTTTTTTCTCTTAATTTTAAAATATTTTATTTTTAAAATTATTAGGAAAAACAATTTGGTTTCATTTTTTTTTCAGTACTACCAAGCACGGTGTCGTGTATCACTAGTGTTACGCGTACCACAGTTTGGGAAATGTAGGATTTGTAGATACAGTACAAGTTATCCCTCTTGGTGATTCTGTTTGCAAAATCCACTTTTCGTAGCTTTCTTTGTTAGTGTAAAAGTGCACGATGTACGTAAAACATCATGTTTTTAATTAAATGTGTTTCTTTTTTATTTTAATTATATCAAAAATTACTTGACTCAGTGTGAGGGAGCCTGATGAAGTGTTCATCCTGAACACGAAACGTCGCAAATTACTGAAGTAGTTGCTTTCATCCAACCTCCTAAAAGAAGGGGTCATTAATTTGACCAAACTTTAAAATTAATTGTTTACCAGGAGGCGAACCGTTCTATTATTGCAATTATTATTTTTTACTATTACATGCATTACATGTAATCTTAAATGTATACACGGATTGTTTTCAGTGTAGTACAATAAACAGTAAGATGTCATTTTTCATTTTGTATAAAACAAAAAGACAACGTCTACTATCGACTACTATCATAATACTAATAATTTTGTCGTTATGAACTCTGCAAATGGTGAAAAGAGAGAAATTGTTTCTGCGGCACAAAATAGCACTTACTGAGCACTACTCAGCACAATAGTTACTTTTCATTTTATCGAAAAAGGCGAAGCTATGTATTATCGTAAAAACTTTTTTTTGTTCATAAAATCTGCAAATAAAAAGAAAGAACAATTGTTTTTACGGCACAAAGTAGTACATAATGGGCACAATTTCAGCACACTAGTTGTTTTTGATTTCATCGAAAAAAACGAGTCTACCTGTTTTCGTAAAAATTGATGGTTTTTGTGAAAACAGCAAATGGAAAAAAGGAAATTGTTTTTGCGGCGCAAGGTAGCACATGCTGAACACAATTCAGCACAATGTTTTTTAGTTTATCAAAAAAGGCAGTTCTAACTATACTGACATATTTTCAATAACGCTCTCCAAATTTTTTTCTGTGTGTTGTTGCATTATACCGATTATACAGAAATTCTTGTACACGTTAACGAAATTTTTAAATGCCATACGTTGATATCTGAGAAACTTGCATATAAAGCTCAAAATAATTTTAACTGAGTAAGATAGTGGAAGAAAATCATCTTCATTCCAATCAAATTTGACTCCTCTTTCTTGAAAATCATGTTTAAGAATGTCTGCTTTTTGAAAATAATTTATAATGGCTTGCTGTTTTACATTGATATTCCATATTTTGCTGAGATCTCTAATGGCGTCCAGTAAACTTATACTAGTGGTGTGCATGCACATTATTTCTTTGGTAAACAATAAGCATTTAAAGAAAAGTTTTGCGTCATCTGCATTAAAAATATCCTCTTCAACGTACCCTCCACTTCAATTAAGTAAGTTTTAAGAATCGGATAACAATGTATTTTCCGTATTTTGCATCGGTTGCACATTCTAAGTACAACATAAAAAGTCAGCTGAATCCTGCTGCTCAATTAAAACTTAAAATAATTGAATGCCGTTTTGCATGTATAGCTGTGGTATAGCTTTATGTTTGCAGTGCATTTATTAATTTATTCAAGTACGTATTTTAACTGACCTACGTAACGTAACCTCATTTAAGCATCTACGTTATCTTCTAGTTGTTTTTAGTGTACTCGTGTAGTTCTTAGAATAAAAACGTTGTTATAACATTATTTTGTATTTGTTTTTGATGTCAGTAAATTACTGAGAAAAAATGTATAGTTCTTAGAACTAAATTAAACATCATAACTAGGTCTGAGTAGTGGTATCAATATATTCGATGCACAAAATACTGTATCACTCACCTCTAATCATAACATCTTTATAACATCGTTTTTCATTTTTTTTATTTCACAGTGTCAATAAACTTAGGGCAGTAATAAATATAAGTTGTCCGTAGTTTTCGATTTATTTGGCTCCAAATTTAAATATTTGAAATGTTGCATTAGAACATTGTTTTTTGCTTTCTATTGATGCTATAATTTCACCTTTTAAATTAACCCGATACACGCTGTATATATTCGTGTATGTGTTTACTCGTTTCTAATCAATAAAAAAATCATTTGGTTATTGTTGTCAAAAACCCTAAGTGTGATTCTATTAAGCGGCGTGCACTGTATTTATTTAATATAGTTTAATTCTTTTATTGGTGTTTAATTTATTTAATTAAATCTATTATATTGGTTTTTATTTTAATAAAATATTTTTTATATGTATACGTTGCCCACATTACAGCTTAATTATCAGTATTGTATCATTGTATTTTTTCGTAAACTTTACATTTTTTATATTTGATTATTAGTAGTCTGCAAAATTTAACAGTTTCAAATTTCTGTTGTTCTGAGTCGACGATTCAGCTGATATGTAACCGACATTAAAGTTACCGTACATAAACATTATTAGTCACAAGCCCGTAAAAGTTTTAAGATAATTTCTTCGAATTTTATTACGTCACTACTGCAAGTACACCATCTGTCAAAGAAAAGACAATTTATATCAAAGTTGTGATGATTATTTTATCCGCTACTCAAAACAATTTTTCTTACTTTGCCATCTGTCGTTGATTTTTCGTACGTTACAAATATTATAGTTAACTAACATTTTTGTATTCGTACTAACTGCCAAAACCTTCATATACGTTGGCTATCTGTATACCTTATTTATCTGTGGTAATATTCAAGTTTTTAACGGGAAGTTTAGTAGCGTACATTTATTGTGCTCGTTCATGTTTTCACAATTAATCAAACTATTTTTGCCATGTTTAAAAAACAATATTAAGGTTGGGATTTCGCCTATGTATTTTATATAGCACTCCCGCGTGCACGGGGCACAGGAAATCTCAAAATATTAGTTGTAAGAACACAAAAATGTGTTCCTATGAAAGAGGAATGTTGTCAGCATCATGTAAGGTATTTTAAAATCTTGAAAAAATTATTTTTTTGCATAAAAAAAGGTCACAAAGTAAGCAATATTTTTTAATGATAATTTTCTACTTTTTTTGTAAACTATGCTTATACTATTGAAAAGAGGAAATTATAAAATAGCTTAGGGGAAGATGTAAATCTTTTACTGTCATTTGAGGGTTTACTTTTGTAGTTACGTTAGGTAGTTTTCGAGTGGTCCTGTTTCCAGTGAAATATATTAAGGATTATACTGCAATGTCATTAAGGTCGAAAATTGAACATATAAAACGCCAACTTCGGTTAAAAAGTAACTACCAACACACAAAATAATAAGTAATAATAAGTTCATCCATTATAACGGAGATGGCGCTGTGAACAGTCGATAACGCGCCTTGAATATCATATTTCAGTAGGTACTTTATCTTTATTAGTAAAAATAAACTTTGATGCGTAAGCAGTATGTTATTATACAATGTCTTGATTTAGTTTGGGTTTGCATTTTTAACAATTTACAATACGCGCATTTAGTAAATACGTCACAATTGAGTTAGGTCAAGATCTTGGTTGCATACAAAGCTAAATTTTAACGTGATTTTGGAGAAATTGATTACAATTTATTTCGAGTTTGTATTTTTAACAATTTTCATTTACGAATTGGTATTTGTGTATACTAGTATAAAAGTATAATAAACCTATTTTTCTTTTTGTTAGAAATAAAAGCAAATATGTACATTGCACGCCGCTTATTGGAAACACGGATAATGTTATTAAGAGGGTAATGTTATCACTTTATCAAAGAACAGACCAGACGTAAGATACTACATAGAAAAAACATCGTTTATATTAATCATAATTTCGGTATATGTTACTAATTTTCTTCTCAAGTTTGTTTCTATACGTGAACAATAACCTATTTGATATGAATTTTTTTGCTGAATTTTCACAATACGTTTTTTAGAGTAAAAAAATTTATCATGGTACCCTGAAAATAGTTGTTTTGCAATTTATCTTTATTTTGACTGATCTACGTAACGGTACATAATTTAAACCTCTGTAAACACATCTTCGAGAATTAACTTAGAAAGCATGTTCGTTCTTAGAATAACTTAAATTAGTGGCTATAACTTGATTGATTTGATTAGAACGCCGTATTTTTGAATTTACAAAAAAATGTACTTTTTAATTACCTAAATTTTGCTTACATAACTTAAGACTCTTTTTAAGTATTTCAGACATGAACGTTATAATTTGACAACATTCAAATTATTTAAAAAACTATAAGGTTATTCTGATAAACGTGATAAAACACTTATTTTGATCGGAGAATTCAAAAATTTAATAATATACAGGAACTTTTATTTAAAAAAACTAATATTTTATGGCTTTTGCGACACCCTGTATAATACGGAAATAATTAAAAAAAGTAACGATAATAGGCTCCCATTTATTCTAAAATATTCAGTGCCGTATAGCGGTATAAGTTATGACCGCTTATCACAAAATATTGTAAAAGATAGTAGCAATAAACAGTAGTTGATATGAAATGTAGGTTTATGTAACAATAGTAGTTAATACGTAACATACAGAAAGTAGTAGTAGAGCTTGGTAGTAGAGTGCTGTCAATGAATGTAATAGTAGTTGTAACGAGTTTATATTTCCAATACATATTTTCCATATTTCTCACAGTCGTCGTTATTAATATTTAACAGGTTATGGGCCCAGACATTTGTGTGTTCGTTTTAACGTGAAGGAAACTTGCGTAAAAGGGTTATTTTAACAGTTGTGAATTAATACGTAATTAGTGTTATCAAGTGTTAAGTACTTACGTGTTAAATATGGAAACCGAAAGCGTAACAATGGGAATTGTTAAACTCGAAGGACCTGAAAATTGGAATATTTGGAAGTTTCAGGTAAAGGTCGTCTTGAAAGGGATGGAAATTTTTGATTTTGTCGATGGTAGTTGTGTAAAACCTGAAGAAGATAACAGAAAAGCAGACTGGTTAAAAAAAGACGCTAAAGCTCAAAGTGTTATCGTGACTCGTCTTAATGAAAAAACCATGCTGCATGTCATAACATCCGAAACATCAAACAAAATGTGGAATAAATTGTTAAGTGTACATGAACAAAAGTCCACAGTGAGTATACACCTTGTTCAACAACGGTTTTTCTTGTTTAAATATGACGGAGACAGCATGGCAGTACATGTGGCAAAACTGCAAGAAATATGCAATGAATTCAAACAGTTGGGGCAAGATCTGTCAGATCAAATGGTTATTACAAAGCTACTTATGTCATTGCCGGACGAATATAAGCAGATCAATTGGTTGCAAGAATACTAATTGAAGAAGAAAGGTTAAAGAATAGAGAATAGCCTGCAGTTTCGGCTCTAACCGCAAGCAGCAAAGAACGGTCAATCAAGTGTTATCAATGTGAAAAAGAAGGTCACGTTAAGAAAAATTGCCCAAAAGGAAAAGTGGAAAATAAAGAAAAGCAAGTCATTATTGCAAGAAACCCGGACATTTTACATTTTATCAGGGAGTGTCGACATAGATTACGAAAGGTAGCAGACCAGGCAAGAAGCAGTAATTCGGATCACACAGAAAGTAACGCATTTGTAGTATCTGCAACACAGGCACGTTCTTGAGGTGACGGTTGGCTAGTGAATAGTGGAGAAAGCGAGCCCATGTGTAATGACTTGACTTGGTTTAGTGATTACAAAGAACTACCAACTCCGAAACTAGTAGTGATTGGAGATGAGACAGAAATAAAAGCAATTGGTGTGGGATGTGTAAAATTAGAAAGTTTCAATGGAATGGCATGGATCAACACCACAATAGCAAATGTTTCGCTTGTTCCTGATCTGGCTCTGAACCTGTTCTCGGTGAGTAGTGTTGTTGATAAAGGATATGTCATGGTGTCAAGTAATGATGAGTGCAAGTTTCTGAAAGACAATAAAGTAGCGGCTGTAGCAGATCGTAGGGGGAAGATTATATAATGAAATTCAGGCGGTATGAAATGGTGGTTAAAGAAAAAGCAAATGTAGGTCATAGCATGGTGGATTTAACTACGTGGCATGAGCGTTTAGTACAGTAGCCTGTATTCAAGGAAAGCATCACAGAGCATCATTCAATAGCAGTAAAACCAGATCAGTTCAGGTTGGTGAGATTATACACATAGATCTGTGCGGTTCTATGGAAGTGAGCCTCGGAAGTGAGCTCAATTGGAGGTGCAAGATACTTTCTTCTGTTTAAAGATGATTATTCGCACTATCGTGTTGTGTATTTTTTGAAGAACAAGTTCGAAACTCTGGAGAAGGTAAAATTGTTTCTTCAAACTTTGGACTTGGAGACCGGAATGAAAGTTAAGGTATTACGTTCTGACAATGGCAAGAAGTTCGTCAACAGGGAAATGAAGGCAGTGTTAGATAAAAATGAAATTAAAAGTTTAGATGAAGGCGGTGAGCAACATGAACCCGAGGAACTGGATCGTAGAGCAAGAATTCCTGAGCGACCTATCAGGCTTGAGGATTATGAAACAAGTTTTTTATGCATAGACAATGAGCCGTTGAACTATAGTGAAGCTATGAGTGGTAAAGATGCAGGTAAATGGGCTGAAACGATATTACCCAAGGACAAAACTGCAATAAACAGTAAGTGGGTGTTTAAGATAAAAATGAACAACAGTGGGTTGACACAGTACAAGGCTAGGTTAGTAGCAAGAGGCTTCGAACAAGAAGATGTGTTTGAGTTAAGTGAATTGTATGCACCACTAGCGAGATTAACTACGTTTAGAATGTTCGTGGCAATTGCCAACAAATGGAAGAAACCAATTTATCAACTGGATGTGTGTTCGGCATTTTTGTATGGAACGTTCGAAGAAAAAGTGTATATGTATTTACCTGAGGGTTATGGCCATAATGAAAACACGGTTGGTAAGTTGAACAAATATATTTACGGACTAAAGAAATCACCCAAGTGTTGGAACGAAAAATTTAATTCGGTTATAGAAAGTGAAGGGTTCTCTAGATCAGCATGTGACTATTGTTTATATGTAAAATGTTTGCATGGTATGTGTCTATATTTTGTTATACGTTGATGACTTGTTGATCTTTGGAACAGATGAGTCCGAAATAATTAAAGTGAAATCAGTTTTGAAACATAAGTTTAAGATAAAAGATATAGGGTTTATTACAAATTACTTAGGTATTAATGTAGATCAGAACATAGGTAAAGGAATAACAATTTCTCAAGAAAGCTTTTTATGTAATGTGTTAAAGCGTTTTGGTTTGGCAGATTGTAAGCCAATGAGTACTCCAATAGATCAAAATTTTAAGTTAAATTTATTGCATACAAATTGTACTAACCAGGAGTTAGAAAATAAGTGTAGAGCAATAATAGGATGTCTGTTATATGCAGTTTCCGGATCAAGACCAGATTTATGTTGTAATTTAAGTTTTTTTGTTCGTTTTCAAAATTCTGCTTGTGAGGAACTATTGAAGGTATAGGCACGGATAATTATAAGGTTTAATAACGTATATTTACCTATTCTGTTCGTATATTCATAAATATAAAATCAACAATGTATCGTCTACGTACAACGTCGAAAACGTAAGGGCTTTAGTTTTGAGTCGGCTGCTTATTTATTGGATTTATTGCAAACGCCAACTTCATGTTGGTGCCAACCTATCGCACCACATTACCCCCCTTTAAGTAAATGGGTTTCATTTGTGCACGCCAATGCTAACATTTTACAAAATACAATCTAAGCAAAATACAATGCATAACCTACAAAAATATTAAAAATGAAAACTAAATAACAATAATAATATTAACAAAAAAATCTAATACATAATTATACGCAATATTTTGTGGTTAAGTGTCTATTTGTTTAATTTTTACCATGTCCGAATACTTTGCTAGAAATCGCAGTTGTCGACCCGATCTAGTTTGTTTTGGCAGAGCACTTTCACTAGCACTTGGTTGATTCGAAGAATTTTCGTTTTCTTCATCGCTTAAATTTGGAGTTCTTTCCACTTCACTTTCATAAAAAGCAGGTTTGAGGCGATCAATCGATATGTTTTGTTCATTGTTACGTATTAGTACTTTATAATACTTTTCGTTTTTAGCGATTACCTTGTACGGTCCCTCATATGGTGGTTCCAGGAGTTTTCTTACTCGGTCAACACGCACAAATACATATTTGGAACTGTTTAAATCCTTTGGTTGGAATACTGTTTCTCTCTGGTGATTGGTTGCAGTTGGATATGTAATGCTTTCCATATGTTGTTTTAACCTAGCAACAAAATCAGTTTCCATCACTTGTGACCTTTTATGTGTTGGTGGTGTATGAATTATACCACCTGGTAATCGTAATGTAGTGCCGTAAACAACTTCTGCAGGTGTAGCATGTAGCGGTTCTTTGATTGTGTTGCGAATCCCTAACAAAACTAAAGGTAGAGACTCTGTCCAGTGAGTGTCGTGACACTTTAATGCTGCCTTCAATTGACGATGTAACCGTTCTACTAGTCCATTGCTTTGTGGATGAAATGAAGTTGTTCGCGTCCGATGCATTCCTGTGATTTTTTGCAAGTCTGAGAATAAAGTTGATTCGAACTGTCTTCCACGATCAGTCGTAACTATGAATGGAGCAATCCAGGTTTTGTACATATGTTTTGGCACATGTTTCAGCAGTGATGTCTTGTATTGGGACTGCTTCGGGCCAACGGCTAAATCGGTCGATCATTGTCAATATGTACTGCTTAGCATTTGAATAGGGAAGTGGACCTACAATATCGATGTGGACGTGGGTGAAGCGAGCATCTGGTGAAGAGAGCATCTGGTGAAGCGAAAGTACCGATTGGGGTACGCGTGTGCTTATTTACCTTGGCTCTCTGACATGGTATGCATGTTTTCACCCAATTTGTAACATTCTTCTTCATATTTGGCCAAAAGTACTTTTCTGTCACTAATTGCGTTGATCCTTTAGTCCCTGGATGTGACAAGCTGTGTGTAGTGTCGAACACATTTCGACGATAGCGTAGTGGTACATAGAGTCTGTTTTTCTAGCACTTGATTCATAAAACAATTCTTTTTTACCCATAAATGCTGGAAATCTTGAAAACCTATATTTCTCATTGTGTAAGAGGCTTTTTAATTCCTCGTCCTCTTCTTGTGCCTCTGCGAAAGAGTCTGTGTCCATTTCACATTGCTTTAGTTCTTCGATCCGTGACATCGTATCTGCTGGTATGTTATCTATGCCTCGGATGTGCTGAATGTCTGTTGTAAACTGTGAAATGAAGTCGAGGTGTCTGCATTGTCGTGGGCTACACTTCTCAGGGTTTTGTTTAAACGCAAATGTGATTGGTTTATGATCTGTATAAACCGTAAAATTTCGTCCTTCGAGGAAATGTTTAGAGTGTTTGATGCCCTTGTAAATCGCTAATAATTCACGATCATATGTGCTGTACTACTTTTTCTCGGCTTGATTAAGTTTAATTGAAAAAAATGAAATCGGTTGTTGTTTGCCTATATCCCTTTGTTGCAAAACTCCTCCAATGGCTATGTCCGATGCATCCACTGACAAACTGATTGAAGATGATGGGTTTGGATACACTAGGATAGTTGCCTCTGCTAGGTCCTGTTTGGTTTTCGTGAATGCTTTGACCGCAGTGTCGTTCCATGTCAATTCGACATTCTTGCGATTGATATCCTTTAATAATGCGTACAATGGAGCTTGTGTGATGGCTGCACTCGGGAGCCATCTTCGGTAATAATTTATCATGCCTAAAAATTGTTGTAATTTCTTACTTGTTTTAGGTAATGGTAAATCATTGATAGCTTGCACCTTGTCGGGAAGTGGATGGATTCCCTTTTCAGTGATTCGTACTCCCAGGAATTTTAGGTTGTTGCTTCCAAAAACACATTTATCTAGGTTCACAACTATACCATATTTTAAAAATCTCTGCAGCACTAACTCAAGGTGATTCATATGTTCCTCTTCGGTGCTGGATGCAATTAACACATCGTCGATGTAGGCATATACGAAATCGAGATCCCGCAACACATCATCGAGGAATCTTTGAAATGTTTGTGCTGCATTTCGTAACCCGAATAGCATTTTTACAAATTCATATAAACCAAAGGGTGCAGTTATTGCTGTTTTTGGACTGTCTGCTGGGTTGGCTGGAATTTGGTGGTACGCCTTGACGAGATCGATGGATGAAAAAATAGTTTTTCCACATAAATTGTGACTGAAGTCCTGAATATGAGGAACTGGATATCTATCTGCTGTCGTTGCCGCGTTCAAACTCCTGTAGTCGCCACAAGGTCTCCAGGCTCCATCAGCTTTTGGAACCATGTGTAATGGACTTGCCCATGACGATGAAGAAGGTTTGACAATGCCTGCTTCAAGCATTTGGCGAAATTCCTCCTTCACGAGCTTTAATTTATCCGGTGCTAATCTCAGAGGTCTGCAATACACAGGTGGACCTTGGGTCTCTATATGGTGCACAACATTATCTTGATTGTTTTTAATTTTGGTGATGCTCTGATTACATCAGGGTACTTTTTCAGTTGTTGGTGATATTTTGTATCACCATATATGGTACGTACTGATGTAACCATCGTCCTTTTGTATATGCACTAGATGTTTAAAGAAGTAAGATCGTCTTTCAGTTTTTTATTTCGTATGTCGACACTTAACCCGAAATGGTGTAGAAAGTCTGCACCTATGATTGCACTTAGTACATCTGCAACTACAAAAGTCCACCTAAACTTACGTCTTAAGCCTATACCTAAATCAATCGTCTTTTGACCGTATACTTTAATTTTAGAACCGTCTGCTGATTGTAAGTTAAAGTTAGCACTTGATGCATTGTACCTGAAAGATGCAGGTAGAACACTAAGGTCTGCACCAGTGTCAATTAGAAAATGCACTTTGGATAAATAATCAATAACATATAGGCGACGAGTGAGTGGTGTAGCAGAAGTCGTCGCACCTACTGCTGTCTCTCGTTTTTTTGAAAGGTGCATGGCGTTGTACACTTTTTTGCTTTTTCTCCAAACTTACGATGATACCAGCAGTGACCTGACTGGCTGTTGTCCCGGTAGTTACGACTTTGGCTTCGGTTTCGTCTGGGACTCCGGAAGCGTACTTCCCGTTTGTTCGATATTTCCTGTAGGATTTGGTCCATTTTACGAGTAAGACTTGCAATTTGACTTTCACAGGAGGTATGTTCATGTGTCTGTTGCGGTTGGTTGATACTTGCTACTGTCGGTGAAAATTCGACAATCCGATCAGCGACATCTGCTAACTGCTCCAGTGGAATTTTATCTAGGGATACTAATATTGGTTATGCTGTTGCGGGCATTTGTTGTAAGAAGAGTTCCTTTAAGGCTTTATCATTTACGTGCTTTGAGTTTTGTACTAACTGTTTCATGTGACGTAGTAATTATGAAGGTTTTCTACTTCCCAGTTCTTCTCCCGAAAGCAATTTCTTCAACTTCTGGGAATCTGACATTGTTGTACGATTTATTATAGCAGTTTTCAATGATGAGTAGGGTTGTTGAGAATCAGGTTGAATGATTATGTCGCTTACCTTATCTGCGACTTCTGGAGGAAGGACTGTGAGGACGTAATTGAATTTCGTTTCTTCTCGTGTTATTTTGGGGTAGGCTAATTCGAACTTTGCTTCGGCCATCGAAAACCACAATTCTACCTTAGTCGGCCAAAATGCGGGTAGCATTATTGACGTTGCGGAAATGGTTGGTGAAGTAGCAGACTGGGTGTGAGAAATACTTGGTGTACTGTTTTCATCAGTTATATTTGAATTGGACTCCATTGTTTTGCACGTGTTGTTAAAACAATATTATCTAGTTGGTTCCACGCACTTTAAATAGTAGTTTAGCGAACGTTTTTATTTTCCCGCGTAATCAACGGTGCGGCGCGGTGAGGACTTATCTTCTTATCGTTGAGCACGTGTTTTATGTTACCGACAATCGAGGGTCACCATTATAGGCACGGATAATTATAAGGTTTAATAACGTATATTTACCTATTCTGTTCGTATATTCATAAATATAAAATCAACAATGTTCCAGTAAAACAAATGATTAAAAAGATTACTCGCGATTACTGTATCGTCTACGTACAACGTCGAAAACGTAAGGGCTTTAGTTTTGAGTCGGCTGCTTATTTACTGGATTTATTGCAAACGCCAACTTCATGTTGGTGCCAACCTATCGCACCACAAAGGCATTAAAGAGAGTATTAAGATATGTTAAAGCTACTGTACATTACAAATTAATTTATAGTAGTGATGAAAAATGTATATTAGAAGGGTTTGTAGATGCAGATTGAGGTGGTGACTGTACGGATAGAAAGTCTACCACTGGTTATTGTTTTAAATTATTTGGTTGCACCATTTCCTGGTGTACTCGTAAACAAGTAAGCGTAGCTCTGTCTTCTACTGAAGCAGAATATGTAGCATTGAGTATAGCCGTGAGTGAGGCATGTTGGTTGAAAAATTTGCTTAGAGATTTTATGCAAAAACAGATTAACACTGTACAAATATATGAAGATAGTCAATCAGCAATTCGAATAGCCAAAAGTCTTGATAACAATAAACGCCTAAAACACATTGATATAAGGTATAATTTTGTAAGAGATATGTTAGCGAAGGGTGTTGTAAGGATCGCATATGTCAAATCTGAAGAACAGACAGCAGATATCTTTACAAAACCTTTGGCAAAGGATATGTTTATAAGATTTAGAAATAAATTGGGTTTGAATACTGAGTTGAAGGAATTAGCTTAAGGTGGTGTTTTGTAATTAATCAACTGCGAGATCAACTTTTGTTTATTGAGGGGGTGTGTAAAAGATAGTAGCAATAAACAGTAGTTGATATGAAAAGTAGGTTTAAGTAACAATAGTAGTTAATACGTAACATATAGAAAGTAGTAGTAGAGTGATGGTAGAGTGCTGTCAATGAATGTAATAGTAGTTGTAACGAGTTTATATTTCCAATACATATTTTCCATATTTCTCACGGTCGTCGTTATTAATATTAAACAAATATGAATGGATAATTAATGAATATTTACTAAACTTGTTTACTAAACATCAAACTTAAATTTCATCTTCTAATTTACTGGTAAGTTTTTGAATGTTGGAACGTATTTAATTAGAATTAAACAGTTTTTTCCAAAACAAGGTAATCGAGAATTAACTTCATTGCGAAGCAAAGCTGAATACAGTACCCGATAATATCTTTTTTTTTATAATTTTGGTTTGCGTTATGCTTATTAATTTTCTGCTATTAATTTACGTGAGTTTGGTTGAAACATTGTTATGACAGGAAACATTCAGTGTTAGGACTGCAAAGAAATTCGTACGAGACAAGTATATTCTTTGGTCGGGACAAAATCACGTTTTGAAAAGTAGACGATAAAAAAACATACACAACGTTTTCATTGGTAATAAAAAGTATTGTCAACATGCATTCTTATCAGTCGTACAACAGTACCATCAGAAATTCGTACGAGACAAGTATATTCTTTGGTCGGGACAAAATCACGTTTTGAAAAGTAGACGATAAAAAAACATACACAACGTTTTCATTGGTAATAAAAAGTATTGTCAACATGCATTCTTATCAGTCGTACAACAGTACCATCTGTTGTTGTATAGCAGCGAGTTTATGTAACAAAAAGTTTCATCATTTTACTGTAGCAATGGAGCCACTTTACTGTATTTGATTTCTTTCCTAGTTTTAAGGTACTTCTCACTTTACTAAATCCCTACCTTAATAAGCAAAGGTATATCTAACATAACCTAAAAGTCCGGAGCTTTTGGTGATTCCATTCCATTGGTGACTATTCGCTCACGTAACCGATTCAGGCACAACGTAACCGAGTTGTTGTTTTCCAGCTCAGGTGATTCAATGAAATTTATACAGGCTTCCCAGCAAGTTAATAAAATCAAATTCCCTGACTTTTCCCGGTTTTCCCTGACTAAATCTTTTATTTTTCCAGGTGTTTTACCAGTATCGTAGCTATGTAATATGGTAGTTTCAAAATAATAATTGGAAACTTTTTATTATTAATTTTATTAAATGAACGTACAAAACAATAATAAACAATATAAGTTAAATTAGATGCAAAACTGTCAAAGAGAAAAAAAGCATTTAGAAACTTTTGATTTTTCGGCAATGAACTCTCAAAGTGGTTAAAAATAACTATAACTAAAAAGTTTCTACTGTAATCGTATTAGTTATGCATAAAGAAACATACTTATAAGCAGAAAAATGAAACGTACACCAGTTATAAATTCTAATCCCGTCATAATCAAATTAATTTGAGATATAAATAAATACAGAAGTTGATTTTGACTAGCGATCTTCTCGAATGAAACTGTTTATTTGACAAGCAAAATAGAGATAAATATAATGGAGGGAGCGATCACATAAAATTCGCAAAATTGAAAAATTTCCCTGACTTCGTGAAACGATTGCATGTTTTCCCTGACTTTTCCATGATTTCCCCGACTATTTTTTATTCCCTGACATTTCCCGGTTTTCCAGGTCGCTGGGAACACTGTTATATGTTGACTCTATTCACGACTAATATAATTGTTTTTTTTTTTAATTTATCGGTAATTGAATACTACTCAAGTTTGATCGATTCCGAAAAGACCTTCGATAACGTAAAAAACTGGCAATACAAGAAGTGTTACAAAATATAGAATCAATCATAAGTATTTAAGAATCAAACAGGATATTTATGAAAAGCCTGTATCAACTGTTCAACGTAACAACAACACCAATAGCACTAAACAACTATCTGTAAAACGGAAGCTCGCCAAGGCGACACGATTTCGCCCAAACTGTTTAAAACTACACTCGAAAATGAGACTAAACCACCTCCGGTTTGCTGGCGACACTATTTATAATTTCTGGTAAAAAAAAGAACTAGAAAGCAATGTAAAGAACTAAAAATAAATCAGAATAAAACAAAAGTAATGAGAAACAGGAATAAAAAATTACTATAACATTCCATTAATGTGTTTGCGTATTACCATTTTTATAACATACGGAGTACAAGTCTGGACATAATGGAAATTTCGATTTTCAAACTGTAGGTTGTATTCCTGACAAATGTATTTTAAAATTAATGTGTATCCAATATTTTTAATGTCGTCGCATGTTCATTTATTTTTATTGGAGATAAATAAACAAGTAAATATTTGACAATATTAAAAATATTGGATACAAATCAATTTTATAATAAATTTGTCAGGAACACAACCTACAGTTTGCTTAGAAGGAAACAAAAATGCCGATAAGTTAGCTAAGCTAAGTTCAAATTGCGTTTATCTAGAAGGATGTAGTGTTGAGAATTGCATGTGTTTTTAACACCATAAAATGTATAAATAATGGACGTTCTTATATAACCAGTACGCTCACACCAAGCCTATGAGATTTTTTATTATTAACCTTGTGTTACGTATAAAAAGCTGGTTTTATAATCAAAACAGAAAGGTCATTATGACAATTAGAAGTTAAGGCACAAAATAAAGAATTCTGTTATTAAGGTTAGGTCACGGTAGCATTCCTCTCCACATCCTCGACATTTAGAAATTCCGCCCGTTGAAATTTTTGACATTAACCGGTTCCATAATTTTGTGACCAAAATCGTATAATCTCTCGCGCAACAAACATAGAGTTTTGACGTATTCTACAACTAGTTTGGTTTAAAACACAAATGAATCCAAATTTTAATGTTACGTTTTAAGCATAATCGATATTTCCTTTTCAAGCTATGAATAATTGTTGTCATTTATTAGTAACCTGTTTCTACAAATACGGTTGCATGAATTCAGCTGTTTCCAGTTGAACACGGTCTAATCCTGAAAGATGTTTTAATTCGGTATAGAATGCCATCATGAAAATCTTGGAAACATAACAGTACACTAAATAGTTTATAATGATTCTGCCAATATGTAACAATATTAGTTTTTATTTTTATGATTGCTTAAGTATTAATTAAACAAGCAATAAAGATAAGCGATCACTAAAATAAATAATAATCTTGTCCCTACTTATACCATAAATATTGTTTTTAATATAAGATAAACAAAGCATCATGACGCTTATTTAAAAATAGGTGCATTAAAAAACAGAATTAGATTAAAATAACTAGAATAATCGATTTTTGTAAGTATTAAACTAAGTATAACAGTAAAAAAATGCATTTAGATATTTGTTTATTAGGATACGTTATACATGAAACCGTTTAGGTTCGGTGTTTGTTGATGGCTACCATAAACATAAACATTCAGGAACAAAGGAATTCATAGTACAAAGTATGACAATGTAAAATAAGTACTTACAATCCTTTTTGAAAGAACAAAATGTAATATTATTATCAATTGGTAAATATGATAATTGCATCACAGGAACAATCAAACAAGAACATATTTTTTCAAACGCTACGGTAAATATATAAACATTATAATAAGAAATTAAAAGTATCTTTAGACAGTGACAACTAATGAAATAGGCGAGAGCAGGGACAAAAAACAACTTAATTTTTTGATATCTATAAAATAAGCCTACTACTGATTTATAGTTATTTGTATTATATAGATTATAGTCAATATTTAGTCAGAATGCACTGATTTATTGAGCTAATAACATTTTGTTAAATTATTACGACGTTATATATCAATACAGAGTGATGATGGCTTATTAGAGGTATTTCTAGAACCAAGTTAAATAGAGTTTTCCAACATGGCACATGTGGGTCTTAAAACATGATCTTTTTAAATAAAATATTTTCAATAATGACTGACTTTCGTTTATACCGGAAGTAGTTATCAACTTTGTTATTTTAAACAGAACACCCTGTATATTTTACCCATTTTTGGAATGTTGCTGAATTCTAGGTTAAGTTTCATAAGCGCGCCTATACCGTATGTTTACCGTTTATGAGATATTTTAAAAAGAATGAAGGAAATTACATTTGTTGACTTTTATGAGAGCGTTTATGTCCTTGTCCAAAAAAGAGAAATTATTTTGAAATTTTGGTATTAGCGTAATAAAATAGTCGTTTTTGTCCACGTAAATTCAAAATTTCAATTTATTTTACCGGATGTCCATATTATTCCTACCATTAAAAACTTTTCAAAATCCCTAAAACTTCATTATTACTAATGGAACACCCTGTATTTTATTTGATTTTTGAATTCTACATACCTTTTAAAGATCAATCAATCAATCTTGTACTTTTTGGAATGTAAGGCGTTAAAAGTAAAAAATATGAAACTAAGTAAAATTATAAGAATTTTTAAGAAGGCTTTGGAAGAAAACGTTAAAACAAGTCACATGACGTAAAATTTGCTCAAAATACCTCGTATAGAGTTTTCCAATGAAGATGATTTAAATTTAATTATAATTTACGGCGAATGCAACAAAATTTTAGTACGCATGTAGCGGCCCTAAAGTAAGAAGAAATAAACCAGTCTTGGACGATGTGGGCTTGCAATTTACAGTATTACCTTTTTCTGCTGCACATCCTAATTTCAGTTTACGCGAACTATCCAGATTAATTACTGTATCATATAAGACCACACAGAATTTTAATAAAAACACAAATGGCAACCTTCTAAGTATTGGCATTTTTAAAATTTGAAACCCACAGATATGCCATTACGCACGGAGTTTTGCGAGTGGCTGCTGGTTAGGATGCAAACAACACGACTATCAAATAAAATAAATTTCAGAGACGAGACCAAATTCACTACAAATGGACTATACAACCGACATTACAGCCATTTTTAGTCAAGTGATAATCAATTTCACTTAGTTTCAGTTTTTACTTTTAAAGCCTTATATCCCAAAAAGTGTAAGATTTAGATATAGGACTTCCTTAATGAATTTATCTTTAAAATTTACGTATAATTCAAAAATAAAATAAAATGCAGTGTTCCATTAGAAATAATGAAGTTTTAGGGATTTTGAAAAGTTCGGAATCGTAAGAATATTATAGACATCCGGTACAATAAATTAAAATTTTGAATTTACCTAGACCAAAAAGTATATTTGATTTACGGTAATACCAAAATTTCATAATAATTTCTCTGTTTAGGACAGAGTTATAAACACTCTCATAAGAGGCAACTAAACGTAATTTCTTTCATTCTTTTTAAAATATCTCATAAACGGTAAACATACGGTATAGGGTGCGCTTATGAAACTTCACCTTGAATTCAGCAAACATCCCAAAAATTTAAAATATACAGGATGTTCTATTTAAAATAACAAAGTTGATAGCTATTTCCGATATAAACGGAATTCGCTCATTATTGAAAATATTTTAGTTAAAAAAACCATATTTTAAGATTCACATGTGCCATGTTTGAAAACTCTATTTCAATGAATTCTAGAGATACCTCTAATAGGCAATCATCGTGACACACCCTGTATATTATTACTAAGATGAGAACGTCTTCTGGGTTTGGACCGTGTCATTGTTGTAACCGAAGTTGCCAACGTTTAGCCCACTTTCGTAAAGGGCTTCATCATGGCGTGAAAATCTAAGAACCTCTGAAGAGTTAGATAATCAACCTTTGAAACAAGCTAGATTCTAAACTCTAAAAAAGTAAGAAAGAAAACGATAAATCAGAAAAAGCAAACGACAATCTAAGCACTACAGAAATAGGTAACAACTTTTGAACCAGGCCAGATTCTAAAATCCATTAAAATCACTTCTATGGAGTATATGTCATACATTCTAAAACCCATTTTAATAAAGCTTTTTTTAGTACCATTAATTAATATTCCGCAGATAAGTTAGAAAATCACAGCTATAGAAAGCAGAATTCCAACAAATTCACCAGTATAACTAAATATCACTATTTTCAAATTGACTTATGACAATCAAAGTTAAATATTTGCTTCCGTTCACGAACTTTTTAAATGGAATAAAGTATTAAAAAATGATCAAAATGTCAAAAAAAAACGAAATCTATCAAAATTTCTACACAATTGCGCATAAGCTTATGTCTGCTATTGTGAAAGAATCTCAAATGTAATTTTGACTCAATGCTGCCGACTACAACTAATTTAAAGAATACGATTTCCTACCTTTTTAACACTTAGTAGACGAAACTGTTAAAAATAATGCACTAACCTATTTGAACGGGAACCATTTTCTTTGTTTCTTCTACTATTAGAGCGATGAAGATAATGTCGTTTGTCTCTTGAATTTGTGCGTCGTACGCTCGGCTTCCTTTGAATCGACTCAGCACTCAGAGATAATCCAACTGCGCCTACTATATTACATTAATTGAAACAACCCATAATCATTAAATGTTAAGGTACATACCAATTGTGCCAGATGAAGATTTTCGCAAAAGTGCGCTTGTTAGTGCTGAAACGTTGGCATCTGCCAAAGCTAAATCCAAAGAACCTCCGCAACTAGTACATTCGACAGAGGGTGTTAAAAACCATTGCGACCGAGTTAACATACGTGCTCTTTGACGCTCGTGCACCTAAAAAGTCGTATTAAACAAAATTTTGACACTTTGTTTTATTCACCTGAGGTAAATAACTCAAACTGCGGGTACTTTCAGCGTATCTATTCACAGCGCGTAGTTCGTCCAAAGTCATTCGTAATGCTGACGGAGACGATTGTGTATCACTGGATGTATTGGAATTATTTCCAGCCTAGAAACAAATTAATTTAGATAATAATTTAAAAAAACAATCGTAAAATTAACCTTGTATATTCCATTTTGTTCTAAAGATATGGAAAGACGGGTGCAAGATTCTAGTAACGTATGTTCAGTAATCATTCCTAAAGATGTGCTAGCAGTTTGTGGTTGAAGCCCTGCTTCGGCTAAAGCAGGAGTAGATTGACCTTTTTCTGCCTGTGTTATGGCTACGAATATTTGTTTTTAATTACAGATTCCAAATCAACAAAATAAAAAGCCAAAAAATAAATTTACAAAATTTATTCCAATAAAAAATATCACAGGTGCAATTGTGAAATATACAAAATCATTTGAAATTTACAAATATGCGTAAAGAAAGAAAAAATGCGTACAAAATTTTAACTAAATTGTGCTACTTGTCTCTTTATTACCTTCCAATCCATACTTTAAATGCCAACGTTCACATTCACATTGTAACCAAGTCTTTTCGGCTTCTAACGATAGCTGCCCTGTAAAGTAAGATGTTATTTAGTAATCTAGTTTTTATTGTTTTTAGATAAAACAAAAATATAGAATACATGACAAAAAACAAAACGTACCTAGTAAATAATGTTCCAAAGCTGCATACTCACTAGCGTATAGTTGCTGAGCCGAGTGACCTTTTGGTGGCGGAGGTGGATATTGAAAAGAGCATATCCACTCGCCTTGAACGCGCAATACTCGACCAGTCACTCGAGCGTAAAATTCGTAATTTTCGCGACCAAATAAATCGGCCGAAGCAAACTCTTCTATTAGATGCTTCATCACTCGTGTTGCCACCTAACGAACCAAAATTTTCACTTTATTTTGAATTCATAATCTTAATTCATTAATTACATGCAATCTCATCTATCGCTAAAAATTAATGCACTATAAAACTTCTAAAGTTGAATAAATAATATAAAGAATGCTGGCTGTTTGTCACGAACTATCCTAGGTTCAATTAGAACAATTTCATCTAAAAAGAAAGATAAGTAAACTCCAATTACGTTTAGTACGCCCAAATAAAAACTTGTTTTTCCATGAAAAGCATTTTAAACACACGTACAAACCTTATCTTAAGAAAAATTTACAATACTTAAAATTAACGATACAGTAAAAAAACGGAAAAAAGTAATAGGTAAAAACTTTTCAATTTTTAGTTTTAAGACCACCACCAAACTTATACATTCAGTTCTTCAAATTTTTAAACAAAAAGAGTATATAACGATGCGTGATTATAATGATAGTGGAACCATGCAAAAGTAGGAAGAATCAGCTTGAACCTAAAATTATTATTTTTGAAATTACAAATTCTAAATGATTCAACACAACTCAGGCATTAAAATAAAAGTTTATCATAGTTAACATACGTTGCTATAGCTACTTGATTATACATTGATAAATTTTAAATAAAATAAACTACTGTTGCCACTGATCTCTATAATAATATGGATAGCTGATACTTATGAGAAAAAAAAATTAAATATGAGCTCAGACTGCGTAGAAGACAGTGCCACACAATACTGAGATTAGAACTAAATTGAACGAATTTTACTCACTTAAGAATTAATCACATATTCTTAATCCACTTGCGAAGAAATCAAGAAAAGTGAAGAAAATTATACAATGTCACTGAAACTATGTATAACATACATATTGAAATAAAAATCCAAAGTACAAGCTACAACAACTATTGCTGATGCGCCCAAACAATTTTCTAAATGTTTTTAAACATACTAATCTATTTAGAAAATATCTTACAAACATGTTAATATTTAAGACAATTGCACTGACAATTAAACTATCACAAAAAAGTATTGTTAGCGCTACATTTTAGTTCCTGTGGCGCTGATGATTTCTCTAAATGTGTCAACGGCAGACTACAGTATCAGCTATCCATATTATTATAGAGATCAGTGCCTGTTCCCGTGACGAAATCTGGCGTTTGCCGACGCATACCGGGCTTAACCGATGTCTATTCCAGTGCCGTAAGTATAACTTTGTAAAGTTGTGCAAATTTTTAATTTGTTACCAATTAATTTGTGAGTTTAATTAAAAGAAATGATGTCCAGCAAAATAAGTACGGATTGCCCATGAATCTCTTTTTACGAAAACAAGATTCGAGTGCCTAATAACCTTACCACAGCATATATTCATACAGTAATTTACCTACTACGTTTCTTTAGGCAAAAATATTTCTGCACATATGCTATGCGCAGAAGTAAAACGAGCATAACTTAATCTAGCAAACGCAAAAGTTGAATCGCGTTTGTTCCAAAAACTATTTTATTAATTAATTTCTATGAAAGTGGCTGGAGAAAAAGTATAAGGGTATGTTAAAACAATGTGAAATTTTTAAACTATAATGTAGCATCGTACACTACTATGGATGGAATCCGAACTCAAACGCTTCTGCGTATATGTTGCTCTCGCCAAGTTTTGTGACGAAACTTATATTAAAGTGAACTTTAGTTAAAGTGGGGTAAGTGAGATAGATATCAATAGCACTGTTTAACCTCAAAATCGGTGTAGGCTTTATAATCTACGACTTTCAGAATATTTATTGCATAGTGTTTATATGAGATAGTTGTTTCTTATAGTATTTTCACGAAAGATTTCTTTATATTGTAGTTTAGTAATAAACAGTTATTAATTATATATGACGCTGTTTCATCATGAACTGCGCATAAACTAAAAGGTGTGTTCCCGAATCTGTTTTTATAATTGAAGCAATTTAAACCTAACACCCACGTTCAAATATGGTTAGTACATACGACTAACACTAACTTATTTGTTTTCTTTTATTTTAATTATTTTCAGATCAATTTCAAAGTGAATATACTGGTAAAGACAAAATACCATTTTTACAAAAACAAACAAGAAGTCACTAAAATGCCTGTCCGAATTATCCGAATGTATATCATACATAAAGATAATCATGGTACAATAAAATTGTGATAATAATTTCAAGACTTATGTAATACAAACTAAAATGCAATGACTGCATCCATGAATAATATAATAATAAATAGATGTTTATCATCAACTAACTTATAAAAGTGAAGTCAACATTCAGCCATTTACTAGACAATAAATTTCCCCGAACTTTACTTTGCGGTGCGAACTATTGAAGAGAGTGCAGTGAGAAAATATGAGAATTAGTATCTGTTGTTATGACACTGATTACAGAAATAGACTCAATAGCGACGCTGTAGAAGTATTGCTTCATAGTAAAAGATTCAAAAAATGTTAATCAAACAGCACAATGTTACACAGTAATAACATTTAAAACAAATTAAGTGACAATGACACGGATTATCTATTTACTACGTTTCCATGATAAATTGAATTCGAATTGAAAACGGTATTGGAAGTCAACACTACCATGGAAACACTTTCAAATCAGTATTCAAATCCACAAACCACCCTTGTTTTCAAATCGATTTGAATTCCAAGGTCGATACGGCAAATTCTAGGATCGTAACGGAATTAAAAGCACAATTTTATCCTGTAAACAGTATCGTATTGAACCCAAGCATGCCCAGTTACTTAGCCGCATTTGTCTCACAAAAAGTTGACATTTGACAAGTACTTCTTAACCATATTTTTGTACATGTAGTCAAGTTGTCGTGTAAATTAGTATTTGTAATTGATCATTATGAGTTCCAATAATTGTGTATGGTCGGTACGTCAACGGGACATTTGGCGAATGTCATTTGTAACTGGGTTCAACTAGATTTGAATTCGATTGCAAACTACCTCATACCGTTTTCAATTCGAATTTAATTCTACATGGAAACGTAGTAAATGTATGACCATTTGATTTATAAATATTCCATACACGTACGGACCTTCTAAAAACATTTCCAACGTTTTCTCAGCCTCCTAACAATTGATCTTGACCAAAGATAGTGAGGCATTTAGAACAGTAACTTTTCTAAATCTTTAATTGTATTTACACATGTTTAAGCACTAAATCTGGTGATTATCATAACGACATGAATGCCAGCAATTTTTTTTTAAATGTGTAGAAAACAAATTAATTCAAAATTTACCATCTCCATCAGTTCTTGTAGTTGATAATGCATCATACCATAATGTTATAAGTATGATAAAAACCCAATCTCAGTTACGCTAAAACAAGAAATCGCGAATTGGGTTACAGAAAGAAATATACCACACAATCAGAGTACAGTACTGCGCCTACTATTAAAAAAATTTGAGCTATAATAAAAAACTAGGTTACATTGAGAAATATTACAAAACAAAACTTTAGCCAGAGAAAAATTTAATAGTATCACTGCAGAAGATTGGTGTGCTGTTTGCAATCATGCAGACAAGATTACTGATGACTACATTGGTAAGGAACATTTAATGAAACAAGGAGTAGAAAAGTTAATGTTTACAGTTAATACAGGGGAATCTGATGAATCGGAATATGAGGATAATGAAAGTGGTAAAACCACTAGCCCATTAATGTGGATTTATTATGTAATTTTGTTCTAGATTTGTAAATGCACTGTAAAATTATTGCATTAATTTAACGTAATTGTAAGCTTTTAGTATTTTCTCGAGTTATATTAGTATAGTGAATACTGAATAATGCATATTATATTCAGACTATTACATTTGAAAAAATAAAATTGAATTCAAGTGATTTTTTTTATATAGAATCATTATGCCGCTGTCTAATCTAAGCCGCGCAGATTGAATAATGACGTCTGTGTATTTTACATTTCGGTTGAGCGCTACCAGAAGTTTAAAACCAGCGGCTTACTATAACTCGATTTACCAGACAGACTGCAAACACCGTATAGAACTTTTTTTTGTGATTGTATTAAAAAAAGGCCTTTTGGTTTATATAATGTAAATCTACTCAACTTTCAGTGTTGAATTTTAAATTAACAGATGTCAAAATTATATAGAAATATGTACAGCTTAAAATTTTAAAAATACTAAATACTTCAAAGATGATTAATTTTCAATTAGATACTAAGTGAAAAAAACAATACCTTTAAACTAAGTTAAAGAACACTAGATTAAAAACTACGCAGCCTTATTCATGTTTTTTTGTTCAACCACTATTTTTTGCATAAGTAATAGTTGACTTATCACTCCATATCCATACAGTGATGTTTATAATTTGAATATTTGCATTGAGATTTAAGATTCTTGACAATCTTGTTTTTATTGTTAAGTATGAATCAGCTACCATAATTTTGGAACCACAGAAAGAAAAAGCGGTCTATAATCGATAATTCTTTCTGAACGTTACGCAAAGTATTTTAATAATAGTAAAATTATATAACAAGAGTATATTCAAATACGCCTATTATACCATTTAAAATAATAAAAGCTTATGGCAGATTTTGTCTATTACATCAATAACGTCTAAAGAGTCTAATAACTACTATGACTTTCGTAAAAAAAATATGAAAGCAATTAAGTGTAGTATTTGTAAAGGATATTCAAAAAGTAGCCTAAAAAACAATCGTTTATTACAAGTATATTACTACCACCACAAATAAAAAATATTATACATATATACATATAATAGAATTTGACCCTCCCATATATTTACATTTTTAATAATTAAATTCATCATCGATAAGAAATCAAGAATGTGTTCGGGTAAAATGGGATAACGAATGTCCACTAGATTAATTCCTCGTGATCGTAATGGTTCATATATGTTTTAATAATGATACGCAAATGTAGTAATTACTTACAACTACGGGAGTACAGATAATAAATCAGAGAACTTAGACGCAGAAGAAATAGTTCAACGAAGATACTCTGCATTAAATGTTACTTTATCTTTATCCGTATAAAGTACAGCTGATTCAACAATTAAAATGAGCTTAACAGTTTTCTGAATTTCCATACATCACTAAAAATGTAAACATCTGACGATGGAACCAACTTATAAAAATTCGAGGAAACCTATTATTGCAGTATTTGATATTCAAACAATCTAAATGAAACGTAAGAACGACCAACACATACCTAATACGTGATAGTTTAATGTAGTTCTTGAGTTAACGGCAAAATATTTTAAAAGAGCTTCAATCAATAAAATGAGTTAGAACATGAGACCTGTTTTCTTTTCATTTGCACTGGCTTTTGTTTTGATTTTTTTATCACACGTAGTGTTTGTAGTATTGATACAACAAATCATAATGCTTTTAAACCCTGTTGATGTGGCAAGAATTGTGGGATTAATACAAGAATGTCGCAGACAGCGCAAATCGGTAAGAGCCTCAGTGCTGCCAAAAAACGTACCAGCACTATGAAGAGCCAGTCTCTTACCCGAACACCAAGATTTTTAGCTTCGTCAGTGTACATTGCGGTAACAAATATTACGTAATTTTTTTTTCTGGCTGTGTGTGATCATCTAAATCGTGATTTGAAACAAGGGCCGTGGTCTGAACGATGGTTATTAGCAATAGTTTTCACAAAACTGATGACGATCGTGGTAATAGAAAAGAAATCATTAATTTTCACATCGCTCATATAAAATTCAATCAAAAAAAAAATATAATAGGAACATTTTCTGTCGAGTATCTCAAAACCTGATTTACAAATTACAAAATAATTATTAGTCAAATATAAAACACATATTTAGAGCACTTTTATTTAAACATAATATATCTGTATTCAATTTTTAAAAATTTCTTTATTCTACTTCAGTAATAATTGTATTCGTTAAAATTAGGAATTCTATTTGTAAAGTAACGATTAATTTTAATACATAATTTAAAATGCAAATTCTTTTTGAAAGTAAAAGGGGGTTCTTAGAATGTTTGCTCGAGTAAAAATCCTTTAACTTGATTCTGAATAAACAATCGCAAAATGAACTTTTGAGCGATAGTCGATAAGGACTTAAAATGCGATCATCCTCAGTAGAATAAACGAAATCTGTATCATCGATCATTCAGGCTACTGCACAAGGGTCTATAGGGTCCTAAGAATTCGACACGTTCGAGCTGTTGAGCATAATGGACAAGAAATGTGCAAAACTACCAGAAAAGTCTACGCGCATTGTTATAAATATTGTATCTGACACATAAGGCGGGTTGCACAAAGCAAATCAAAAATGTAGCAAGTGATTATTTCTGAAATCAATTGTTACATCACGAATAAACGTTGTTTCATTGGCTATTTAGCAATTGTTTTGAGAAATAATCAGCTGTTACATTTTTGATTTACTTTGTGCAACCCGCCTTTACTCTAAATTTTACTTTAAACTATCCACTCATACATAACATTGGCATCTAGTTATCTAATATCGAAGTTTTCATTAGAATTCCTTAAATTAAATAAAAACCGCGATTTAAAAAAACCAAACATTAAATTTCTCAACAGACAGTGCGAAATCAATACCAATTAAACGATGAAAAAGTTGCGCAATTGGAGCGCTAATGTTTTATTTGAACTTTTTCCGTATTATAGCTAACATTAGAAATTATTATAAACTTTAACAGAGCAACGGCATTGTTCTTCTCCAAAGCTGATTAATTCAAAGAAAACCTTTTCAACACTATTTTGAAAAATACTTTAAAAAGTAAAATAAGTATAGAGCAAATTTTTCATTATCTCAAACTTTGCTTACTTTGAACAACTTTTACTAAAATATTTGTTTTTCAGGATCAAAATTACAAAACCAGTATACAAAATGATTTTATTGTTAATTTTGTCTTTTAAAGCAAAACTAAAACTGTTAAAATCAAAGATAGATGGAAAATCAAATTACCTATAAAAAAATAACTAAAACAAATAGTATTCCCAAGAAAATTTCATTAAAAATTAGTGTTTTCTAAAAGTTCAAAAATCGTAGCAACACCAAACTTCAAAACTTAAACCTTGCTTTATATTGCGTATTTCAAAAATTCAAAATACTAAATAGAAATTATATCTGACTAAAAATATCTTTAGATTATTCATTCATAATTTCTAAGGACTTCACAAAATAACAGTCTTGCTACTTAAGCTGTAATTGACTAAACAAAAAACGTTTAAAAACCAATAACGATCACACACACACACAGATGAATAATTTAAGACTTACGTTAACTTCGGCCTGTATGCAAAAAAAAAGCACTGTACAGCACAAGCTTTTATGCTACAATTATTAATATAAATAAGTATGTAAAAATGTGCCATGTCTAAATATATACAATTTTTTTTTTTTTGACGTGCTGACTTCATTATGTCTTGAAAACTATATAATGAGAATATTTAAAATGTACACTATTGACAAAACAAATAAAAACGTATTTACCTTAAAACGTATGACATCTTCCATCTTAGCCGTTTTCCCATCACTAACGCACGAATGAAAAAAGCTGGGTGCCACACTAACTCCCAAAGCTTCACTTGTCATACCGGTACTAGCTTTTTCACTGTTCGAAGCGATCACTCGAAAAGTTCCAAATAACAACACTAATAGTCTTTGTGTGAAAATTGGTAACGAAGTAATTAATCTAAAATACAAAATTAAAACAAACAATAATATACAAAAACAATTAAGTAATACCTATGAATTTCTTCTCTTTGCATGTGTACATCAGTCATGTCGATTATTTGAAAAAATCGTAGCTCCACGTCTTTACCAAAGATACCACCAGGAATTTTTCTGAGAAATTTCTTCAGCACGCTTGCAATTGTGTAAACACTAAAATTATCCATGTTAAGCAAACGCCCTGTTTGTAAAAAGTGCGTTAACTTTTTCATTGCACCTTGGTGCCCAGGTGCACGAAATACATCTTTGCGATATGGTGCTTCTTTATTTAATTTTAAAATTAATACCTTAAATACGCTGGTAAAAATTTGGATTTTTAAATGGGTCAAAAATACTTACAAGTAGTGGTCCCGGAATGTCATTTTTACAGACTTCTTCGAGTGGTACACCAAACTTAACTTTTTCAAGTCTGCGAGGATAAGGACCCGAAGGATGTCCACAAGATGTAACAACGTTACTAAATGTGGCAGCTCGCCGATGCATCCTTGCTGCCCAGCTGCTCATTTCATACAAACAGGGCCGAGGTCTGGCACAATAATGTTAATTCTAATATAACCTATCATTCCATATGACGATAATTTAAAACTAGTTGAACATTCATTATTACGTGATATTTATGCGTACAGAATTCCTCTGTTATCTAAGCATTTTTATTAAAAGTTTGTTTTTGTTTGCTTTAATTATACATTTAACCACACCTACGGTTGTATAAAAATCAATGGGCGGCAACAAACAACTAGAACCCAAAATCTCTAAAAAAAACTATTCAAAATAAAATTGTAGGGATTTTTTCGTTTTATTGTTACCTACATTTAAATAGTTTTTATTTTAATTGTTCTAGTTCTCAAAATTTATTCCTATTTGTTCATTATTTAATGCCAGAAATATAAATACAATAAACGTTCTGTAATTTGAATTGTGCTAGTTTTTTTTAAATTTTAGATTATTTGTTTATACAGGGTAATCCAGAATGAACATTATAGTTACGAACGTAATAAATTACTCAAAAGTAATAACGTTGAAAATAAAATCTAACAAAATTTGGTAAATCTCCTTAGAAATTTAGTTTATTTATTTAGGGTAACGCTTTTTCAGTTTGCCCTGATGGTTTACATTCAAAAATTAAAACAAACAAATTTAACTTCTTAAAAAAAGTTTTCAAGTTAAAAAAAAAACATTTTCCGTCGATCGAATGTTAATAGCAATATTAACGTATAATAATGTATCAGAAATATGTATATCAAAAATAAACGATTTTGTATAGCAATCAATGAAATCGTTAGCAACCACTGATTTAACGATATTGCGCGACTAGTAGATATAACAACGGGTTACGTATACTTTAGTTTTCAATCAAGCATACAATCAACAGAAAAACTTTAAAACTAACTCGTTTGAAAATCGACGACAAATAATCTCGACAATATTAACGCGTTCGCTCGCTACACTCGCTCACGGCGTTAAAATATCTCGATTATTAATAGCTATCATTAACAACTTTGTTGATTATTGTTATACAGAGTTTGACATGGTTTGATTGCACATGATAATGATTATTGGGCGTTTGCCTCATTTTCAAGTGCTACTTGTCAGATTTCATTTTTGTAACAAATGTTTCTATGGCAGTTAAGTTTGTAGCTTACTATTAAGCATAACTTGAAATTATTGGTACAAACATACAAGTGAGTTAGTTGTGATTAATTTCTAATCATAATTTGAACTCGCACAACTTTGTGATGTATTAAATGCGAAAACGTGCATTTGACATTAAATTCTTAGATTACTGGTGATAACGATCCTTCATAATAATAAAAGAACAAAACAAATTGACTAACACATACCTGTAGGCTATAATCTTACAAATTGCTATACAAAATTATGCAATGGATATTAAATAATACTAATTTCTACACCTGTTTTTTTATGGTATTACATTAAAACTATTTTCTAAATACAAGTACCACAATTAGCTAAATACGGTTTTTCCATATCTATAACTAATCACAATTACTTTTTGTAATCGCTAATTTCAAATTTTTAAATTCTGTATTTGCCGCCCAGGAAGTAGAGGGGATGGCAGCACTGTAGCCAGTTCTGTTCTTCCTACTTACTTCATGCTTAATGTTTTGTGAACGGCATACTTTAAGTGCGTTTGTTTTATTATGTACTTTTAATAATTGCATTTATGTACTGCATTTCTTTATTTTGTTCCATTAAATTAGTTACAAGAAAGTAGCGTTTATTTACCGCGAATCGGCAACGTTACAGTTCAGGTGTGGGGTTCGTCGGGTCCTTGTGGGGTTTTTGTTAAACGTGGTATTTATTACGCGTGCTTGTTGCCGTTCGAAAAGATTAAAATAAAAAATATTTAAGTGTTATGGGTATAAAATATGGACAAGGTGTTTTTCAAAATAGGGATATCGGAAGAACGTGAGAATGTCACACAAGCCACCATTCAGTGCCGCATTACCCATAAGGCAGACTAGGCACGTGCCTAGGGGCCCCGGCTTCTGAGGGCCCCCGGCTGCTAAAGACTCAACGAAAAATTTGATTTGTAATTTTTAAGGTAATGTTTATTTGCGTTGATTTAGCAGGGTTACGAAACAAAGTTTAAATAATTTTTTAATTTAATTACGTGATTACGTCAAGCACCATGAAAAATACTAACCATAAAAATTGGGTGCATTAAGATGACTCAGCGGTTGAGATAGCAGCTGAGAACGTTTGTTTCTGAGCGGGAAAATTTTACTGAAGGAGAATAGCTAACTTTATCTACGTGAATAGCTAAATAGGAATTGCGCTAAGTTAGCTGTCGAAGTTGTTTATGCTAACCGAGAAACACAGTAAAATTTAGTAAGCGAAATTAATAATGAAGTATATAATGTTGTTAACAACAAAATAATGAAACACATTAGGTCACTAAGCAACTGAGTAAGCGGCCAGAATTATGCGCATTCAGTGTAATTTTGGTCAACTGTTGCACAACCGTTGAGTTTTCTGAATGCACCCATTGTTTTTTTGCAAAAGCGTTGACTCAAACTAAAGGCCGTCTGACACGATCAACTTTTTCAACGAAATTTTGAATGAGAATTTGAACGAAAAATATTGTATAAAGAAAAATGCTACAAATTTTTAAATAAAATACATCGTGAATGACACTAAGTTATATTCTCCATGAAATTACATATTGCAGTGATAGATATTAGTGATAGTATAAGAAAGAAAATTTGTATAAGTAAAAACACGTAGTATAAGGATAGGGAGGAAAAAGGGGGGAGTGATGTGATGAGTTTGTTTTTGGGGACCGGAGAGCGGACTCGAGTGTTGAGAACGAAAGGTGACGGATGCGAGATGGAGAGAAGTTTTTCTTCTGGACGCATGAGGAAGTGGAAGTAGTGCACATGTAGCAGTCATAACGAATTTAACATCAAATGGGAACAATTTTACAGTATCTTTAACTGGTGCAGTTTAGTGATCAAACGGCAAAGATGAAGCAATGAAAGTGACAAAGTTTTAGTCAAAATTAAGAAATTGAATAGATGCGCCGTATGTTCGTATGGTTTTAAAAATAACGAAATTAACAAAAATTATTATAAGAAGATAAGTTAGTGTAACGGTTCCGATGTTGAGTGTCTTAAAAAGTGTCGTAATTAGGATGCAGACTTGAATTTAGTTAACGTTCATTCTAAGAAGTTGCCCGTTTATGGGAAAGGTTCGGTTGAAAGTATTAATAGTGACTTTGTTCTTTCGTAAAAGGAAGGTGTTTTTACAATCGGTTTTAACGAGCAGTTCTGAGAATTTGAAGTTTAGTAGTTAAGCGTTTATTAATAAATGTGCTTATTATTTGTTCTTTATCGTTGTTTTCTTATAAAAGGTCGTTAGTTATAAGCAGTGTAAAACTATCACCGCAATATGAAAGCATGCGCATTGCTTGTATAACCTGAAAGATTATAACTGATTATAACCTCATTTTATTTGTTTCGTACGTATTTTTTAGAGCATCCATCCTTGCACTTCGATAATAATATAACGGGTGTTTGATTTTATACAAGCATTGATATTTCCATGATATTTCTGATACTCGTCGTATTTGAGGTTACAAAACATTCGTTACGAATAGAAAATAAACAAAACTAACTTCGCATGCGCGGATATATTTTTAGATGAAAAATAGAACAGGTTCTATGAATTTCGTTCAAGTGTGTCTGACACGATCGAAGAAATTTTAATTCAAATTATTCAAAATTTGGTTGAAAAAGTTGATCGTGTTAGACAGCATTAATACCGTTGAATGGCAGATAGCACAATTTTCTAAGAAATTAGAATTACTGCGTTCGGTAACTGCCGCTTGTTTTATAGACCTGCTTTTAGTAAAGTGCATGCCGCTTATTGGAATCACGGATAAAGTTAATGTTATCACTTTCCCAATCTACAAGGAAACATTTTTGAAATGTTTTTTTCAACGTTTTACAATATATTTACATTTTTAAAAACATTGCAAAAACGTCTTAATGGCCAGAATTACGTTGCAAAGTCAATGTTAGAAAAACATTCTAAAAATGTTTAAAAAATATTATTTATAATGTTATTTATATATATTTATAATATTTTACAAATGTTACATTAATGTATAAAAAATGTATAATCAACGTTTTTTTTTTAAATATTGCAATATACTTAAGGGCAGTTATACAATCATGGTAAAAATGTAAGTTTACTTATACTTGCTTTAATTTTAAAATACTGTCATATTTGGCTGTTAGTTTTATTTATACTAGCCAATAACGACAGCATTTTACAATCAAATTAAGTATAACTTAACTGACATTTATACCATTATTATAGAACCTGCTCTAAAATGCTAACAAAAGATAAATAATACAATCTTCGTGTAGTCTAAATATTTCAGTTTCATGTGGCTGTAAACGCATTTGATGCCTATAACAAAAATTAATACATTAACATAAAAGTAAAACAAACATTATTCATGTAATTACTTTATATTAATTGAAATAATTATAATAATCCTCTCAAAAGTTTGCAATTAATTAAAAATTTTTCTATTTAATGAATAGGATCCTTCAGAGTAGAAAAACGACAACAATAGAAACAACCTTTATCTGTTAAGGCCTGAACAATAAAGGTTGTTTTTATTGTTGCCGTTCCTCCACACCGAAGGATATTATCTATAAAATAAGAAAACTTTTCACTACCTCTTTGTGTAAAAACGAAAACCAGAACTAACAATCCAAGATTTTGAAACTTTGTACACACAAAAAATACTGAAAAAATTACATACCAAGATTAATTTGTTATTGAGCACGTTCAAATCTCCGATTTCATCGTATCAATTTGATAACCTTAAAACATCACAAAGAATGGAAATCATAAAGTACATAGAATGAACGTTTTAGTGTACCACTGCTGTAACAAATAACATTATACTTCAGCAAAATTTCTTGCAACAAAAAAACAAAGAAAAACGTACCATAATAAATGCTGATATAAACTAAAAGTATCTATTTGAGTTTCACTAGAACGTAAATTAGAAAACGATTAAACTGATACACTAACGATACATTACACAGCATAGCGAGTAATACCATGGAAATTGTTGAATCTTTGAAGCTTAAAATATAATGCAATTATAATATACAAAATCGCCATCTTTTCACGCAGGTACCGGTACTTTGCGCAAACGCGATTATTAAGTACTTAATTCAAATTTGCAAGAAAGTTTTTAGAAAAACGAAAAGGTTTAATATGTATCTATTAATAATTTGTAACAAAATTTCATATAATTGTGTTTTTGTTACAATATATAAAAGAGACAAGTGTATAGGTGAAAGCAAGCAAAAGTATGATTTCTAATAAAGTAAAAACGTTTTTTATGTTACTAAAAAATGTTTTAGAAAACAGTTTTAAAATATTTCAATATCAATGTTTAAATGAAATATTTTTAAAACGCAACATAAATATTTTTTTAAAAAACCTTTTTTATTTCGACTATTTTAAAACGTTGTAACGTTTTTAAAACATGAAAAAAACGTTTCCTTGCTGATTGGGTTTTGAAAGAACGTATGCTACTACATAAAAAAACATCGTTTATAATTTCGGTTTATGTTATGAATTTTTTTCTCAGGTTTGTTTCGATACTTCATGTATGACCAGTTTTGCATAAATATTTTAGCTGAATTGTGACAATACGTTTGTAAAGTGAGTAAAAAATGTAATAATTGTACCCTAAAATAGCTTTATTTTTGCAATGTTAATTATTTATTCAAGTATTTTGACTAACCTACGTAACATTACCTCATTTAACATCTGTATTAACGGCACTTTAACTACATCTTATGTAATAACATTATTTAGCATTTATTTTTATTTTTAGTGTCAGCAAATTACCTACTGAGAAGAAATGTGTAGTTCTTAGAACGGTGAATTACGCATGATAACATTTTTGATTTCGTTTTATTAATGGTGTCAACTATTTATTTAATGTAACATGTCAGTAATTGTTTATTTAGCTATCTGGTTGAAAATTTAGTTTTTTTAATGTTTTATTACAAGTTTTATTTTGATATTTTTTCTATTGATGCTATAATTTCATCTTCTAAATTCTAATTCTAAACAACTTGTTAATCAGTGACACGCTGTATGTATTTACTGCTTTCTAACGAATAAACATTTATGTGTTTCCCCAATCAACAAGGAAACATTTTTGAAATGTTTTTTTCAACGTTTTACAAAAGATATATTTACATTTTTAAAAACATTGCAAAAACGTCTTAATGACCAGAATTACGTTGCAAAATCAATATTAGAAAAACATTCTAAAAATGTTTAAAAAACATTATTTATAATATTATTTATATATATTTGTAATATTTTAGAAATGTTACATTAATGTATAAAAAAGGTATAATCAACGCTTTTTTTTTAATATTGCAATATGCTTAAGGGCAGTTGTACAATCATGGTATAAATGTAAGTTTAGTTATACTTGTTTTAATTTTAAAACACTGACATATTTGGCTGTTAGTTTTAGTTGCACTAACCAATAACACAGCCAATAACAACAGCATTTTACAATCAAACGAAGTATATCTTAACTGACATTTATACCATTATTGTAGAACTAGCCCTAACATGCTTACAGAAGATAAATAATACAATCTTCGTATACTCTAAATACTTCAATTTCATGTGGCTGTAAACGCATTTGGTGCCTATAACAAAAATTAACACATTAACATAAAGTAAAACAAATGTTATTTAAGTAATTACTTTATATTAATTGAAATAATTATAATAATCCTGACAAAAGTTTCCAATTAATCAAAAATGTTTCTTTTTAAATTTTCGAACACATTACGAAGCTCATCAACTTCAATATTTTGAATAGCATTAGTAATTGCATGTTCCAAGGCTTCAATATTGTGCAGTTGATTCTTATAAATTGTGTTTTTTAAATGTCCGTAGAGATAAAAATATAGTGGCGTAAGATCTGGAGACCGTGGACGATACAACCCTTGGCTTATTATTCTTTCATTATAGAATTGTTGAATAAATTCAATTGTAGCTAGAGTAGTATGAGCCGTTGCATTATCTTGCTGAAAGTAACCAAATTGAAGTTCGTTGTCGTCTAACTGCTCGAAAAATTGGCCCAAAATATCACGATAACGAGCTGCATTTACAGTATTGTAAAAAAAAAATATTGGTCCAATTATCCTTCTCCTTGACATTGCAATCCATACACCAACTTTCAAAGGATGTAATGTTGTTTCCACAAAAGTGTGCGGATTTTCGGTTGCCCAAGTGCGATAATTTTGGATATTTACATATCCACTTAAATGAAACCATGCTTCGTCCGTAAAAAAAGTTAAATCCAATAGGTCATCGTTATTTAAATGTTCATTAAACCATTCACAAAATTGAACACGCTGCAAGAAGTCAGGAGCACGTAATTCTTGATAAACCGTAACCTTGTACGGAGTCATTGAAAGGTTCTTTTTTAATGCTTTGTGGCAAGTTCCTACTGACAATCCTAAAAATGAAATGTTTATATCTTAAAAATAGAACTTAAAATTATTTTATACCTGTTGCCGCAGATAATTTTGCCACTGATTTATTTGGACTTTGTTCCATGCGATTGCGAATGTCTTCAACAACAGGTGCAGTAAGTACAGTAGGCCTCCCTGTAGGTTTCCCCTTACAAATGCAATTCTTATTTAAAAATCGATTAACTAAAACTAGTTTACGTTGTCGGAAAGCATCATAAGCAAAGTTTGCTTCTGGGAAATATTCGTTGAATTGATCGATGCAACTTTGAAGAGAATACGACCAAGTTCCATCGGGATTGCGAGTACCACTTCGAAAATGCGCCATTACAATGATCGTGTCTTGTTCAGCGGTAAACATCGTGAAATTCTATTAATATAAAATTTAAAAAATTACAAAATTACAGCTGTTATTCAGTACTTACTCAGAGAAAACACAAATAGTGCTGAGTAGTTATGATATTAACTGTTTTAAAATATAAAAATAGAGAATAAAGAAAACGATGAAAAATAATACTCGATGTAAACAAAACGTCAAACGAGAATGTCAAATAATGTTACTAAATGTTAACAGCTGTGGTCACACTACCAACCTAAAATAATGTTGATGCTCAATTCTTAGATCACGTGGGAAATGGGTTTTAATGAAGGCCCTGTACTTTGCGCAAACGCGATTATTAAGTACTTAATTCAAGTTTGCAAGGAAGTTTTTAGAAAAACGAAAAGGTTTAACATGTATTTATTAATAATCTGTAACAAAATCTATATATATAAAAATGTTATGTTGGTTTGTGTACGCTTCAAAAACTCAAAAAGTTCTGCACCGATTGAGTTGAAATTTTAACATGATATAAAATCCGCATCAAGGATTGTTTTTATCTATTTTTTGCATCAGTCACATATCTGCGACCGCAAGAAAACAGTTTTTTTAACGATCAGCTGTGTACCAGTGACCGCACCATCTGCCATAAGCGAGGAAAACACTCGCTGACAACCGCAATAGTAATGACGCAGTCACATGAGAAACAATTTCGTTCCCAATTACATTGTTTATTTACAAAAAAATTTGCATCTGATTCTAATTATTATACAATCTGAATTAAATATTCACTTAAATCAAGAATTTTTGGTGTGATAGTGTTGTGATCGAACTGCGCCTTTCACCAAATCGTAAGTAGAGGCAGTGTTGCCAACTGTTTGAAAACTTTCCCCCTAAAGCAATTTCAAAACCCACTAAATTCAAACTAAAACTCCCCAACTGCGACACAAGTACATAATTTTCCATATACGTATAAAGACTATACCGATACCATTACATTGCTGCAATAAGTGTAAAGTGAAGCAAAGATTGTGAAACAGAGATATTAAAATCGCATAAGTTCATGTCTTAATTTCCCAATATCGTTTATGCGCACACGCAAATCCTCCTTATTTAGTATTACGCAGAATGAATAATATTTTCTCTGATACAAGTGCTTTCTTCAATAATTTTTACATAAAATCAAATCGTTTACAAACTTTGGAAATTAACATATTAAGGTGTGGAGTAGGTATAATTTCTTATTTTCCAAAAAAGTCACAACAGAAAATATAACCTAAAATACATTTAAAAAACCACTTTTTTAATTCATGAAAATAGCCAATCAACGTTCAAGTTTTTACATTTGCGCTTTCAATGCATTGAGTATTAAGAGACAGACTTATGCAAGATGTATATAGCTCCGTTTCAAGATGTTTGCTTCACTAATTGTCATACATGCTCGGTATAGTCTTTAATACGTATATGTAATTTTCAATACTTTAAACTAACAATAACAACTAGAAATTCAGCGGTCAGCTGTTACGACTTATATATAGACATATGCATCAGCACCATCTAGCAACCATTAATAGTATCATTTGATCAATTCAAATTTTTTCATAAATTTTTATTGAATACAAGTATGGAGTATGGAGAGTAGTGCAATTAAAAAAAAATACACATTAAAATTTTATCCCTAAAAATACCCCCAAAAAATTCTTCTCCCTAAAAAACTCCCTGTATAGATTTTTTCCCCCTAAATTTAGGGGGAAAACCCCCAAGTTGGCATCACTGAGTAGAGGTTATATTTTATATCAAAGATGGACAGTAAAAATATTATTAACTGACAGGCAAAATAAAAGGACTTAATATAATTCAAGTGAATTTCTAACAGAAGTGAGTAGTTATATCTTTTTTATTACATCTAACACGTGGACGTAATTATATTATTTAGTAATTATATTATTTATTTTGGATTAACCTCACTTTTAATGTATATAAATATAATTACATTAAATGTCAACCATTCAATCACAATGTGCCACTGCAAAGCGTGGCAAGGTACAGCTAGTTTTATATAATTGTGTTTTTGTTACAATATATAAAAGAAAAAAGTGTATAGGTGAAAGCAAGCAAAAGTATAATTTCTAATAAAGCGAAAACGTTTTTTATGTTACTAAAAAATGTTTTAGAAAACATTTTTTAAATATTTCAATATCAATGTTTAAATTAAATATTTTTAAAACGCAACAAAAATATTTTTTTGAAAAACATTTTTTGTTTCGACTATTTTAAAACGTTGTAACGTTTTTAAAACGTAAAAAAAACGTTTCCTTGCTGATTGGGTCGTTGTATATCGGATTGTTATCATTCGGTTATAATTATTAAAAACCCCAAGTTCCAATGTGATCCTTTTAGGCGGCGTGTACTGTATTCCTTTTCAGTTTATTAATACGTTTTATACGATTAAAATAGTTTTTAAATGTAAATTTTTATTATAGCGGGAAATAACCTTTGTGCTTTTATGCATTAAAAGTATTTTACAATTTAAAATGTTTGATATATTCATCAGCTTTTTTATTAAGTAGACAAAAATCTGCAACTAAAGCACGGTGAGGCAATGTTTTAATAAGAGATAATAAAAGCTTATAGTAGTATTTGAAATGAACAATAACTTTGTATTTTGTTTGTAAACGTTTTTATTATATGTGGTGCGTATTTCAGCTTGGTGCTGTCATTCATAGTCTTCTGTTAGCGCGTTTTAGTCTTTATGGTACACGTTTATTTTTAGTTGATATTATCAGCATTAACTTCTTCTGAATAGTGCTTAACACTAATAGTCCAACCCATTTATAAACAAAAGTGAAGGTAAATTAAAATTCAGTGTTCCATATGAGGATGCAGTATGTCAGTAGCGCAGAATAAAGAAAACAGCAAAAAAGACAACAATCATTATTTAATATAGTGCAGTGTTGTAACAGATACTTTTTTTCTAGTATCTAGATACAGATACAGATACTTTTCATAAATTGTATCTAGATACAGATAAGATACTTTTTCAAAAATAGTATCTAGATACAGTTACAGATACTTTAAGAGAGTATCTAGATACATGTCAGACACATTTTTAACAAAATCATGAAATAAAATTTTAAAAACCTGTATTTAGTTCATCTAAAAACACAATAACTGTATCCCAGTCAGCACATTACGTCTTATTGACGTCAAAATTACGAGACTTCATTAAGACGTGTCAGTGTCGTCATATGACGTCAGTGTGCTGCCTCGGTATTAAGCAAAACATTACCTTATCAACCTTAATCACATAAAAAAATACAAATTTACAAATAAATCTTATTTTGTTTTAAAATTAATAGCATGTTAAATGTCTCGTCATTATATTTCGACGTAGAGTTAATAGTAAACTACTAACACTAAAAAGTTTCTCCAATTCTATTTGAGCTGATGAAGAAATTCAGTGTTGCCAGTTGACTTTGTCGCGATTCCCTGCATAAATTATAAAAGTTCCACAATGACCACAATTGTACTCATACTTCTACAAAGTTGAAATTTGTTTTTTTTTAAAGTATGAATTTGGTTTGATGGCATAAATGCTAACACGTCACATTTCTCAAGTAATACTTGATTATATAAAATGTAGGTTCATACACGGTTTTCCCCAAAATTCCACAACAGTTTATAATACCCACAAAATACCCGATACTACATAAAATCTTTAAATTTGGTCGAATTCCATTAGAATTGGCGACGCTGAAAGAATTGCACTCATAAAACACCGAATACAAAGTCTCCAAATTCAAATTGTAATGTACATGATGAACTTACAGAAAAAACTACCGCGGTGTTTACTAAAAACTTGTATAATTTACAATTTGAGCAAGAACAAGTATCTAAGTATCTAAACCACTCAGATACTACGAAAAATGTATCTAGATACAGATACAGTTACATTTTATCCAATGTATCTAGATATGTAACTAGATACTCCAAAAGTATCTAGATACTGTATCTAGATACTTGTATCTAGATACGTCACAACACTGATATAGTGTTACAAATTTTATTAAAACTAATTTATTTATTTATACTAAAAATATGCAGTCGTTTATAACTAACCGAACTAATTCTAAGGATATATAATAAAAACACTAACACTAATTTATATCACTTTCACGAAGATAAAGTCCGCGGATAACTATTTAACACTTATTGTTTGGTTACACAAAGTTATACTCCGTATATTTATCTCACATGCGTTAATCATTTATTTATTTAAACTTAAATAATATTCTTAATACTGCCGTCTTTGAATTACGGAAATAACTGACTATGATTTGTTTGTACCACATTTATATATTTTGGGCCAAACGTTTGCGAATGTTCTATATCTTTCGATGAACGTTCTGGAACTTAAGAATAATTTCTCGAACGTTTCACTGCCCCCTTATTAGAAATGTTCTGTCCCAGAACAGGAAACTGGATGCGACAACGGTAGAAAGGATCGTGGCGATAGCGGCAGCTTTCTCCATTGCGGCAACTTCCTTGACGATAAAAGTAACAGTCAATAGACTTTTCCAAATATTCTCCTTGGTAGGTAACTACAGACCAACACTTGAACGCATGTTCCTCGGAAGACGACCTCCAACATGTTTCGAACTATCCTCCAATTCAGTTGATCTAAGCCACAACCAAGCTTGGGTACTGCCAATTTCTTAACATGGTGGAACTCCATTTCTCTCTTGAGATTCCATAATGTTCGCCACAGATTTTCGTATAACGGCTTGATACGTAAGTATTTCTTGGTGACTAGATAGAAAACGAAGCGTTGGTCACCACGTAGTTTCAAAACTTTTCCGACTGCCGGTTGCTGTTTTCGTAGTTCATCTAGCTGCCCAAACGTCTTTTTAAATACGACTGCAACCCCCCTAGACATGTCAAGATCTTCGCTCACGCAATGTGCGAAACCGTAATCTTTTCGTGTTTGGTCTTGTCTTGTTGTTCCTCGGTGGTAACTCCGAACCTAGCTTTTCCAGAACCTCCGTATAAGCTCATAAACTTCTCGAATTCCATTCCTTTAATTTGATTTCTCGTTCTGCTGCTTATTACTCTGGTTCGGACCTGAACTTGCGTATTGTGGTTATCGCCAGCAAACGGGGCTAGACGATCTACGTGGACCAGTTTTGGCTTGCCTCTGGGTGAATTTCGGATGCGATATATGACGACATTGATACGCTGCACAACTTCATATGGGCCCTCCCATTGCCTTTGCAGCTTAGGCTACAAACCACGTCTTTTTTGGGGATTATATAACCACGCCAGGTTGAAACCTACCATTTTGTGCCTTGACGTCATATCTAGTCTTCATTCAATGTCGCTGGCAATTTATGTGTTTTTACGGACCTCTTTATGTACTACATCTAGCCTTTTGGTCAGCTTGCTGACGTAGTCCTCTCTAGCAACTTCTTCTTCCGATCTTCGTCCAAATTGGAGGTCGTATTTCGTGACCGAGCATCACATAGGATGGTGTTTGGCCTGTGATTTCGTGAACAGATGATCGGTATGTTATTAGGAAAAGGTGCAGATACTGATCCCAGTCTCTTTGGTGTTCGAACACTACTTTGGCTAAGTGTAAATTTTTAATTTATTTGTTATAATCAGGATTTAATTTTTGTAATAAATATAAAAATGCAGCTAATTGCTATTGAAGCTAAATCGCTGACTGAACAAATCTAAATAGTAACGCTTCTAACCTCGATTAACTGTTCTAGGTTTAATCAAAATTTAAGTGCAAATGTGAATATTAGATATAGTATTATTAGTAGGTAATACACTTTGGCTATACAATTTTTTTTCTTACCTATACTGTCAGTTTTACGCTGTCTTCTGACACAACAAATTTAATTATGAAAGAATTCTTTTCGTCGTATCATTATTAATATCATTTCTGCCACTTGACACTCAAACAAGAAATTGCATGTTAAATATGAAAAAAATAGTCAGAGAGAGTGCAAAAAAACTGTTCAGTTAACCCATGTATCACAACCTCATGACGAAATTGAGCAATGACTCGGAAAAATCAAGATTTAGTTAAAATTAAATCGAGACGTTTAAAACGTTATAAATTCGTTATAATTTAATTTGTATCAGAAGGAAAAATTAAATTATTTAAAGAATCTGTTAATTCGTTTTATTGAGTAAGTAGAAATGAAATTCATTTCAAAATTAAATATTTTCGTTAAAAATTTGCTAATTTTATAGGTAGGTGAATTAATAAAATTTACAACTGGTCTAATAGGAAAATTGGGTTTATGAATTTTTGGTACAATCCTAAATCTTAATATTATTTCTTTTGATGTTAAAAATCTTTTTCCTTCAGTTCCTCCTACAGATGTATTACTTATAATCTCTAATCTTCTTTCAGTTTCTGATTTTCCTGATTTTTTAACAAATGATTTATTAAAAATTACTAAATTTTGTTTAAATAACGTTTTCTTCCAATTTGATAATTAATTTTTTAAACAAAGTCTTGGTCTTCCAATTGATTCTTCTTTTTTGCTTCTATTTTTGCTGAAATATTCTTAAACAATTTAGAAAGTAAATATATTTCTAAAAACCAAATTTTCTTACAAAAAATACTTTAAAATATATTAATAATCCAAATTCCGTGAAATCTACTTTTGCGCAACATGTTTTAGATAATCGTCATACTCTTTTTTTTACAAATTATTTCATTCTTTTAATAACATAAATAACAAACAAATTCTTGAATTGCTAGAGTTTATTTATATTAAAATATTAAAACGTTCGAGAAGTTATTCACAACTTCAAGAGCCTTCGCGAGGTTTTTGTACATTTTCAGAACGTATACCGAAAGATATGGAACATTCGAGAAGGATTTCCAAAATGTATAAATGCGGCACAAACAAATCAGAGGTCAGTTATTCCCAGTAATTCGAAGACGGCAGTGTTAAGAAGATTACTCAAGTTTAAATAAATAAGTGATTAGCGCGTGTGAGATAAATAACCTGGTACGTGACTTTAACGTAAACAATAAGTGTTAAACAAGTGTGTGAAGTTATCCGCGAACTTTATCTTATTTTCGTGTCAGTGATAGCGCTATATATAAATTAGTGTGTTTTTATTAAATATCCTTAGATTTAATTAGTTCGGTTAATAATAATAATAAACGTGTACATATTTTTAGTATAAGTAAATTAGTTTTAATAAAATTCGTTACAATAACAAATAAAAATTTTGTGTTGATCGATCAAACCAATTTCAATTATGATTTTAAACTTAAATTTTTTTAGATTTGTTTCTAAATTGCACCATCTTCTTCTTTTTTTTTAAATAATTTACATTTAACATTTTGTAAAAGTTACATTTTTTAATTGTCTAGTTACAAATTTTCATATTTAACATTTTTCAAAAAATGTAAGTTAAAAATTTTTTGTAATCTTAACTTTTTATAAGTTGTAAATATTTTTTGTAGTTTTCTGAAGATGAGCATAATTTTAAGCTCGAAACACATGTAAAAAATAAATTTTAAAACTTAGCGAATTTTTTTATTGGTGGACTGCTAATTTGAGTAATTTTAATAATTACCCAATAACAATGAAACAATTATTTAAACATATTTGTGAGAAGACTTCAAGTTTAAATAATTTTAATTGTATAAACAACAAGAGAAAGAAAGCAATAAAACAAGGTTATGTTAAAAGTTCATAATTTGTCATAATAAAGTTGTATGCAATTTAGTCTGGAATATTGTACCGTGTAAAACGGTTCTAACCGTTCTAACTCTCGAAAAAGTTTAGAAAAAGTCACGAAATAGCAAAGTCTGCTTGTAGCGTCATAGTCACGATTTCGTCATAAAGAAAAGTGAGCGGTTTTCGTTAAAATCTGTAACCTAATCGTTACTTTAGCCTAAAAGATGTTGTGACGAACTAATAAAACCGTCAGCGTTTCTGTGAAAGTAACGTGACGATGTGCTACATGGTAATGTTACCTGTAATAGTACCTGTCATCGAATATACTACTGATAATTACGACAAAGCTCTGCTTGCAATGGTTTTGCATGTACTTTCTGTATATCGATTAGAGGGTATCTTTTATTTAACGAGCAATCATACAATTATATTGCCGCCGCTTTATCAAATAACTGCCGTTACTATTATTTTTTAAATATGAAAGACCATTGAGAGTCCATGTTTGTACGTACGCATCAACAAGTTGTTGTATTGCAATTCTTATTTTTGTTGTTTAAAACATCACTGTTCAGAAACACTTGCTTCCATAAATCAATTTAGTTTGAACGACTACGATGTTTTTAATCACTAATTTAATTTTAAGTCTGAATCAGTTATTCTGATGAACAAAAATCAAGAAACAAAACAAAACTTCTGTAGTGAAGGAGCTTACACCACCAATACTGACTAATACTATGTAAGAAATGGTGAAATTATACTTATGTATATCTAAAAATCCATTTTTATAAGACCTTCAACATTACCTCCAAAATTCTAAAATTTCTTTACAGTAAGGTCATTAATAATATGCCTTTATAGGACTCATTCGAGAACTCATGTCTACATGTACAATGATATCAAGAAATGTTAATTATTTGGGTAACCGAATTATTTGATGCTTTTGAATCAACAATATACAGAGCAAGATTTTCGTAATAACATCGATTTGACTGAAGATTTTTTTTTAATTTATCAAAAATTTAGCAAGTAAAGGTACATTATGCAAAATTGATTGTTGTTTTGAGTGGCATCATTTCAAAATGTGAGTAGAAAAGATAAAACAATATCGCATAAGACTGATCAGAATGATAAAACATTCAGCAATTTCACAATTCAATATAATTAACTTAATACATGGTAAGTTAATGTTTTTTTGAACAACACATTATTGTATATTTATCTTTTAACAGTAGCTGCGAGAAACAATTATAATTTAAATACTGCAACATTAGCAAATATCAAAAATGTCAAGACATGGTTCAGAATAATGTACCAGATTGAGAAGGAGGTTGTACAAACAGACAAAGTAAGCGGTTGTAGAAAATGATAAGTTCTAAACTTCAGTGGTACTAGCTTGTTTTTTTTTTATTTTTGCAAATATTTGTTATTCTTATTTTAAAATTTTATTCAATTAAATAAATGAATTCGTGGGTTTATAGATATATATTTCAGTTCATTAGTTTTAGTTTTCATATGTTTACTTCTTTATTTTTAATCAATCATTTAGCATTTTTGTTCTTATGCTTATAGATGCTTCTTTTCTTTATATCCAATTAAAGAATACTGTATTTTTAATATTTTTATAAATATATAAATAAAAATATATGTACATATAAAATAATGTATATTTAATGGGCCAGTAAAGTTGCCATTGCATCCACAAAATGTTTTATTAATGGCGCGATACAATCGGGTAATTAACGGCCGGATTGACACCGGAGAATAGAGAAAATTTCGACTTTTAGAAAATAGTGTAGGTATATCCATTATATCAAATACATTATTAAAATTGATCATTTTTGAATTATTCCGAGCACACAACGAAGCCTGCCGAAGTGAGTGTGACGTAACCAGATACTTTGGAACAATATTATGTTAATGTGATAGCCTGGCCTAGTTTTTTTGATTTCGTTGTTATTTTATGTGGTTGTGATGTAACCCACTCGCGTTTGAAATTTAAAACCCTCGAACAAACAAAAAGAAGCGACATCTCGCTGTGGCTGTGATCGTCTAGTCACCCCCCCCCCTTTCTACGTTGTATTAAGTTCGTTATACACTGCTTACTCTCGATACGTGGGAAGGCTGTTGTAGGTTAAATAAAACACACAATAAAAAAAAATGAATCGTAATTTTTATTCGAGTTTAACTCTAAATTTTAACCGAGACCGTGCCTGTTCGGTGGGACCCGTCGTAGGAAGGGAAGAACAGAGCCAAGAAACCCCTCCGGTCCTTGAACTGAGTGTTAATACAAATAAACTACATAATTAATATACAAAACAACAACTGTTATAAAAGAAATCAATTAATACATAATAATGGGTAAAAGAAATTACTTGTCTTTTAAGTACTTTTAGCAAGTATGGCAACACGGCGAAACTAATAGAAACTTGGCAACAAAGCAATGTAAATGGAAAAGTAAGGTTAAGTAGCAAGTCGGTTTTGTACAAGTTTTGTATGTTACTATTATGGAAGCGTGACAAATAAACTAACTTCCTTTGAAGAGATTATGTTTCAAAATACACAATAAAAAGAAGTAAATTATGAATTAATAAAAGCCAATATCATAAATGCTTCGGCTAGCTATACATCATTTTAACAAGCGACAAATAAATTACATTTGGGTCGAATCAAAATAACACAGCACTAAATTAAATTAACAAGTAATTACGTACGTTGCTTATTTTATTGTAACCTTTTTCAGATAAATGAAATTACACCGTCAATCTAGAAGTTAGAATGTCGTGAGTTTAAATAATATGTTCGGATAAGCACATGCACGTACATCATCATATTAAACTGAAGAAGGGTTAGTTAACCGACGGCCTATCGGTGGGTAGTGAAGTCCTGGGTTACGGATGCAATTCAGCTATTAGTTGATTGGTCGGGACAAACAAACAAGGGCCAAAAATACACATATAATAAATACACAATAATATCAAACAAATCTTATAAAATGTAGGGCCCATTATCATGGAAGCAACCTACCGCGACTTTAATACATATAACGAAGCAGGCACCTGTCTATATCATAGACTTAGGATACGCTACTTCACAAAAAAAATACACAGGGTCCTCATAGTATGACAACTACCTGCAGCCACATGTTGTATGCCCCTCACGGTAAATAAAATATTATGTTTACATTCGACAAGGCAATTCAAACAACGGTATTTACACCAGTTAACGTACGGATGGTTGTTTCCGGTCATGAAGGTATGAATATCATAGTATAAAACAATTCTAACTTCTAGCAATTTGAGCAACTCATAAAACACACGAGCAATAATCAAACAAAAGAAAGTTACAATAAAACGTGCTCCGCCATTCGCTACGCGACTTGAGCAAGTTTACATTAAAGAACAAATAAAATTGCAATTGTAAAATAAAATCGTTCGTTCGACAAATATTTTCACTTTTGTTTTTCTCTTCATTTTGAGATCAAGAATCGTTTTGCTTAAGAGTCATTATTTCTCGAGCGTTTTGACATGTTGTTTGAAGTTAAACATCCTGAAGGACTAAATTGCACAAAATGGCTCTAAGTAGCAACGCAGAAAATTGGATTTGCATACCAGTTCCTATATTAGATGTATTTGTAGCTTCATCAAAGCACTGACTGACAAAAAAAACATATCCAGTAGATGAAGCACGCCAACAAAAATTTTCAGCAATGTAGCAGACTCTGCATTTAGCGTTTCTTAAAAAAAATAACGGATTTATATTTAACGCTTTCTTTAAAATATGATGTATACGATGTAGTTCTTAACAATATAAATGAAAAGTTATAGGTTATAGTTTCTGTTTGTTTGTGTATTCACGATGGGTGTTCAAGATAAGAAAAAAGATTTATTAATCTAAACATGCGCAATTTTTAGAAACATTAAGGAATTATTGTGGGCGCTAAGAACCCACAAAAAAATTATTGTGGGTTCAAAAAGTAGCTTGAACCCACGAACTCGGCGCCTATGCGTTTTGTTTAAACACAGTTTATAAAAGAAAACATAAATTGGCACAGAGAAAAATAAAAGAAATATAACGGGAAAAGTAACGGTACACACGCTAGCTTTTCAAACAAAGGAAACAACGGCAAAAACTACCCTGCTTCACGTTTACAGCACAAATACAAAAACAGGCTGATTTACATGAATTAAAATTATTTTACATACATACTTACCTAGCAAGTAACAAAAATTGGCAAAACAAAAACACAAATTATACAAAGAAACTTATCAGGGAAAAAAAACGCGTATTACTATCTCGAACAAGATTCACCCTCCAGATCCCGACCGCTTCCTCCTGTCGTACCCTTAAAAGTCTCCCACCCTTTTAAGAAGTACATGCGTAAAACGATGGTAACACGGCGCAAGTCGTATTTTTAAGTTTTCCCGCTAGATAACGATGCTTACGTAATTACGCGCGTCTTTCTGATTTTAAATTTAAATTGAACCATATGGTTTTAGTGATTTTTTAGTATAGATTTTGTGCTTGTAGTTGTGAGTACATAGTGTTGTTGATAACTTATTTTTTCTTTTGCAAAACGTAGTAGTAGCAAAATAGTTTGTATTGAACAACCTTAGCTTTCGTTTTAGTTGTACTAATAGTAGTTAGAATTTTAATATCTTTTACAATAAATACTTATAGTTCTGGTTTTAATAAGTAATTAAATTTAATCATTTAGTTAAATAGTTTACGTGTCATATCATACTTTTTCGTTTAGCAGTAGTGGTAGTTATTGAATTTCTAACATCTTTAGTAATAATACTACCCAATAGTCAGTGTTGGGATGTACCTAGGTAAATGTACCTAGGTACAAGTACCTAGGTAATTTTTGTGTACCTAAGTACCTAGAAAGGTACTTTTTAATTTATGTACCTTTACCTGTACGTAGGTACTTTTTAGAAAGTACCTTTGTACCTAATAAAATAGGTACTTTTAAGCGTACACGTATTGTACACTTTATATATTTGTTTCGGACTTAATCACATTTGAAATTACTAAAACCTTCCAAAAATAGTACATGACCTACGCAATTTTTCCTTATTGATACCCGAAGGGTACAGTTAATGTGTATAAAACTTCCTTGTTAAAAGTGCAAATGTAGGCAGTGACAGCACACTTAAAGAAAAGAGTTGTCGGAGTTCTAGGAAAAAGCAAACAATTATAACTGATTATAGTGATTATACAACACAATGACATTATAATAAAATTTATTACGAATCGTATTTCTGCTTATATAAACAATACGTGCTTAATGACTTATTTTGAAAACGACATATTTGAGTTTGTGTTATACTAAATTACATAAACATAGCCGAGACGGGTATAACCAACGGTATAACATAAATGCTCTAAAAGCACGACCTCAATGAAAATTAAGGTGTCGTGTACGTCGAATAGTAAGTCTTCTCGGATAAGTACAAAATGATCGGTCCCTTGAAGTACTTACTAACCGACGTCAACTGTATCACTAAACTGCCATGCATTACCCTTCCCGTTCAGTATCTTATTTAGTCCCAAAACCTTAAGAAAAACATTTAAGAATAAGTAATTCTATTTTTATTATTAAATAAAGCACTTCATACAATAAACAACAATAGCATTGCTCAATAAACTGCAATTACAAAAGTTGTATAAATTTTAATATCTTTACTGAGATTCACGCCAGCTACTGTGTGTGTGTCGTCAACAGTGATTAATATAGTAGCGTTGTTGATTGATTTCAATCATTTCATGCATTTTATAGCTGTAATGATTTCTATCGTTTTTCAATGAGATTTCACAAATAAGAGTTGGTTTACTAATTTTTTTATTTTCTGATCATAAATAAGTACCTAAAAAGTACCTGAAATTCTAAGGTACATTTTTTTTGTACCTGTACCTGTACCTAGGTACGTTTGCCAAATCTGTACCTGCACCTGTACTTAGGTACTTTTAAATAAATGTACCTGTACCTTTACCTAGGTACCAAAAAATGAGTACCTGTCACAACACTGCCAATAGTGATGGAGAATAAGTAACTATTCGTTACTTGAGTACTCGTTACTCGCTAGGATCCGAAGTAACGATTACTCGATAGGCAAAGTATTCGTTACATAGTTACATTCGTACCATTCGATTACAGTATTCACATCTGCAAAATCGGTTCCAGTACCCGTTTGTACTTACTACACATCATTACTCGTTTTATGAATTGTAATTTTGTAGGGACAATATTGAATACAAAGCGCATCAACGACGCAGTACCTTAACTTTTTAAACACATTATTATACGGATAATAGTGATCTCGCTGTTCTTCTCTTAGATTTCTTAAATTAAATTCCTTAAATTGTGCAATTTATAAAACCAAAATTATCAACGTTTTGAGGTATAAGTGTACTTATTCGTATTCATACATATACAAATGTTAATTCTGTTATTTTCTGGATAACATCTTTTTCAAAATTTAGCAAAAAACAAAATTTATTATTATCGAAAATTTATAATTTTATACTTTGAAATATTTGTTGAAGCTTTTACATTATATATTGTGTTTATTTCCATTTCTTAAAATTAATTTTAAAAGCGTTAATAAATACTAACAATCCAAAGTACATATGTTCTGTTTTGTATTTAAAATGATAAGTTTCTCCGGTATCAGCTACTGTCAAAAATGTTTAGGGTGAGTTGGGGCAAGTGCGGTTTTGGGGTAACTGCACCTCTGGGGAATAGGGGAAACTGGTTTAATAAATTTAATTTTCTGCAATTGGTATTGTAATGTTACCATATTACTTCAAATTATAAGTTATCTTGGTAGCTCATATTGTGGTTTGTTTATTCATTATTTACAGTCAAACGTAAGTGTTATTGTTTACTTGTTGTATTAAATTCAACCTTGAGGGTTCTCATTTATGTTACTAACATTATTTATGTCAACAAATAATTCACGGCATCAAGAAGTTAAATTTAAAGGTTAAGTTTAAATATGTGGCTGTGGCTAAACTCACACAACCGATTGTATTAGCAGTAAACAAGGATGGCGCACTTGCCCCCTTAAAATTTGATTTGGGGTAAATGCACCATTATATATGGGAAAGTGCACCAGTATTTTTGAAGTGATATAAAAGCTATATTTTTGTTTATAGGGAGTAAAAATGGTGCGAACATATAAAAGAAAGACGACAAGGCGCAGTTACACACAAGAAACACTAGAATTAGCATTACAAAGTATTCGCGTGGGAAATATAACTATAAAAGGTGCTGCTCTCCAATACCAGATACCTCGAGAAACGCTCCGTGATCATTTAAATGGGCGCCGAGGAACAAAAGCGCCTATTTCAGGAGGCGGCGGCAGATCAACTGCTTTGTCACTTCAACATGAAAGAGAATTGGCTGAAGGGGTAAGAATTATGAGCAGAAATGGTTTTGGTTTGACACGACAAGAACTTCTTGATATGGTACAAGAGTATGTCACTAGAAATAAGATACCAACGCCTTTTAAGAACAATAAACCCGGAGAAGATTGGTGGCTAGCATTTAAAAAAAGAAATAAATTATCGTTAAGAAAACCAGAAGCCCTAGAAAATGTAAGAAAAAACCAAACAAACCCTTTTATGGTTTATGGATTTTATGATTTATTGGAACAAACGATAATTAAGTATAAATTGGTTGGAAAGCCCCAGTTAATATGGAACTGCGATGAAAGCAGCTTCTGTCATGACCCGAAGAAGACTAAAGTGCTTTCTGGCATTGGAAACTCATGTCATAGGTATACCGCAGGAACAGGACGTGAAAATACAACCGTGTTGGCCTGCATAAATGCTACAGGGGATAAACTCCCACCAATGGTGGTTTTTAAGGGTAAAAACCTTTGGGATGCATGGATCCCTAAAAAAGAGGGTTATCCTGGAACATGTTATGTAGCTACAGAGAGAGGATGGATGAACACCCAACTCTTTAAAAACTGGTTTGAGGGCCCTTTTCTTAAGGGCATAGGCCCTGAGAGGCCAGTATTATTAATTTTTGATGGCCATGGCAGTCATGTTGCTCCAGATTTTATTAAGTCAGCTGAAGAAAATTCAGTGATTATACTGAAATTGCCAGCTCATTTAACCCATTTATTGCAACCTTTAGAGGTTTCATGTTTTAGAGGACTTAAACAAAAGTGGGACATTGTTTTAACTAAATGGCAGAAAAATAACATTGGCAGGCAGCCTAACAAATTAAATTTTTCAGTATTACTAGGCCAAGCGTGGAGTGCTTTAACAAAGTCGAATATTATTAGCGGATTTAAAGCTACTGGTATTTATGATGAAGATGTGGAAAACGAAAGCAAAGTCAATAGGAATATTATAAGGACAGACATTTTTAACCCTAGTGATTTGGAACGTTATAGGGCACACAAAGCTAATGTAATCGAAAATAGAGAAGAATCGCCTAACACACTACAAATTGGAGATGACCAAACACATCATTCTGATACAACAAATGAAACAAATTCATCCATTGTAACCGTACCTGAAATAGCACATCAACGAAATTTCGAGTCATTGCCCAGCACATCTGGTATGCATATCAACACAGAAACGTCATTTCAACAACTGCTACTACAAACTGTAAAGCCAGCCACACCACGAACTGCAATCAAGAAAAGAAAAGTAGGTTCAGAAGCACAGATATTGACTTCATTAGATGTTATTCCTCCTGATGTTATCACAAGTGAAACCACAAAAAGCAAAATTTTTAAAAGCCAAGCATGGTTGACGATTCTTCTAGTGACTCTTCAGACTTTTCATTGCATGATAGTGACAGTAGTGAAAATTTTGACATCGAAGATGAAGTGGATGAGCCATTCCTGGCTCCTGATACTATAATGGAAGAAGACTATGTAGTCGTGAAGTTTCCTACAACAAAAAATATTCGCCATTTTGTAGGACAAGTTCAAACCATCCTGCCAGATGAATCCGAATTTGAAATTAACTTCCTGAGATGTGTTAACAAAACTATTGGTAAATTCAAATGGCCCCTGACTAAAGATATATCATCTGTAATGCATAGTGACATTATTTTTAAACTAAAAAAACCGGCTATAGACAGACGGAATCTGTTTCTAATCTTTAATGTAGATTTTTCTACTTTAAATATATCATAAGTCATATTTTGAATTGTTTTTGCTTTTGATAATGTATGCTACATATTTTGTTTTTATCTTTATGGTATGAGAATAACGACTGATTTATTTAACAAATTTATATGTAAACCTTTAAATAATAAACTTTTGGTGCACTTGCCTCAATTTGTTTGAATAACATCGTATACAGAAATACGGAGGGGTGGTGCATTTTCCCCGTGGTGGTGAGGCAAATGCGCCACCCGGATATCTTTTTAAAAAATATTTCACCACTCTCTTAGTACAAAACGTAACGACTTAATTTTTGTATACCACAAAGACAACATATGACTTAGTACATTTGTACAATATTAGCAAAAAAAATCATAACCTCTGCATGCTAGGCATAATTGAAATCAAATTTATACTTTTTCGGTGTGCACTTGCCCCAACTCACCCTACATAAATTAGTGTTTTACAACACGTTCTAGTCATTTATGCACATACGTCTAAAGTAATCAAATCCCTATCGCGAAACGATTCAAGGAATTATATTCCGGTACCCGTATTTATTACCACAAAAACATACAGTTGTCAAAGTAGTCATAGTATCCAAAGTAATCAAAGTAACGAATTAAAGTAACGAATACAAAATGTATAAGTAACGAATAGTAACGATTACTCAAAAGTAACGAAATTCACCATCACTACTACCCAATCAACAAGGAAACATTTTTGAAATGTTTTTTTCAACGTTTTACAAAAGATATATTTACATTTTTAAAAACATTGCAAAAACGTCTTAATGGCCAGAATTACGTTGCAAAGTCAATATTAGGAAAACATTATAAAAATGTTTAAAAAATATTATTTATAATATTATTTATAATATTTTACAAATCTTACATTAATGTATAATCAACGCTTTTTATTAATATTGCAATGTGCTTAAGAGCAGTTCTACAATCATAGTATAAATGTAAGTTTAGTTATACTTGCTTTAATTTTAAAATACTGACATAATTGGGTGTTAGTTTTATTTATACTAACCAATAACAGAGCCAATAACGACAGCATTTTACAATCAAACTAAGTATTACTTAACTAACATTTATATCATTATTATAGAACCAACCCTAAAATGCTTACAAAAGATAAATAATACAATATTCGTGTACTCTAATACTTCAATTGGCTGTAAATGCATTTGGTGCCTATAACAAAAATTAACACATTAACATAAAAGTAAAACAAACATTATTCATATAATTACTTTATATTAATTGAAATAATTATAATAATGCTCACAAAAAGTTCCAATTAATGAAAGATTTTTCTATTTCATGGATAGGATCCTTCGGAGTGGAACAACGGCAACAATAAAAACAACCTTTATCTGTTGTTAAGGTCTGAACAATAAAGGTTGTTTTTATTGTTGCCGTTCCTCCACACCGAACTAACAATCCAAGATTTTGAAAGTTTGTACACACAAAATAATGATGCATCAATATCAGAAAAAATTACATACCAAGATTAATTGGTTATTGTGCAGGTTCAAATCTCCCATTTGGCCAACATCATATCAACTTGATAACCTTAAAACATCAAAGAGAATGGAAATCATGAAGTACATAGAGTGAACGTTTTAGTGTACCACTGCTGTAACAAATAACATATACTTCAGCAAAACTGCTTGCAACAAAAAAACAAATACAAACGTACCATCATAAATGCTGATTTATACTAAAAGTATCTATTTGAGTTCCACTAGAACGCAAATTAGAAAACGATTAAACTGATACACTAACAATACATTACACAGAGTAGCGAGTAATACCATGGAAATTGTTGATTCGTTGAAGCTTAAAATATAATACAATTAAATATACAAAATCGCCATTTTTTCACGCAGATACTGGTACGTGTTGGTGCGTGTTGGTACTTTGCGCAAACGCGGTTATTAAGTACTTAATTCAAATTTGCAAGAAAGTTTTTAGAAAAATGAAAAGGTGTAATATGTATATTTATTAATAATATGTAACAAAAGTTTATATAATTGTGTTTCTGTTACAATATATAAAAGAAAAAAGTGTATAGGTGAAAGCAAGCAAAAGTATAATTTCTAATAAAGTAAAAACGTTTTTTATGTTACTAAAAAATGTTTTAGAAAACATTTTTAAAATATTTTAGTATCAATGTTTAAATGAAATATTTTTAAAACGCAACATAAATATTTTTTTGAAAAACATTTTTTATTTCGATTATTTTAAAACGTTTTAACGTTTTTAAAACATGAAAAAAACGTTTCCTTGCTGATTGAGTAACTGTATCAATTAATGTGTTTATAAGTAGTTGCAACTAACAATATCACATTTTGTGTTGTGTTTTGTGATTTTCTTTTGTCCAATATAGGTACATGTTAGTATGGTCCTACTTTCATATTTATCTAAATAAAGCATTATACTTAAAACATAAATTTATTTATTAGCAACTTTTAGAAAGAGAAACAAACACCTTATTTGGTTTTTTTTGTGGTGCTGATACACAAGACATCAGTAGTTGTAGCTTTTCGAAGACGAAGGTTTCATGCTAATAAATTTAATAGTAATAAATTTAAAGTGCCTAACATTGAGAAAAAATTTACTTACTTGTAGTATATTGGACGGAAGAAAATCAATTTTGCATAAAGTGTAATGTTGTTAGTAGCAACTATGTACTTATAAACACATTTAATTGATACAGTTAGTATTATTTGTAAAAAGATTTATTAGAAAAAGTATTAAAATTTTAACTATTACTATTAGCAGTGTTGTAACAGATACTTTTTTTCTAGTATCTAGATACAGATACAGATACTTTTCATAAATTGTATCTAGATACAGATAAGATACTTTTTCAAAAAAAGTATCTAGATACAGTTACAGATACTTTAAGAGAGTATCTAGATACATGTCAGATACATTTTTAACAAAATCTTGAAATAAAATTTAAAAAAAGTGTCTATTTGGTTCAGCTAAAAACACAAGAACTGTATCCCAGGCAGCACATTACGTCTCATTGATGTCAAAATTACAAGACTTCATTAAGACGTGTCAGTGTCGTCATATGACGTCAGTGTGCTGCCTGGGTATTAAACAAAACATTACCTTATCAACCTTAACCACATAAAAAAATACAAATTTACAAATAAAGCTTATTTTGTTTTAAAGTTAATAGCATGTTAAATGTCTCATTATATTTCGACGTAGAGTTAATAGTAATAAACTACTAACACCAAAGATAAACTAACACTAAAAAGGTTCTCAACTTCTTTGCTCTATTTGAGCTGATGAAGAAATTCAGTGTTGCCAATTGACTTTGTCGCGATTCACTGCATAAACTATAAAAGTTCCATAATGACTATAATATTGTATTCATAGTTCTACAAAGTTGAAATTTGTTTTCTTTTTTTTAAAGTATGAATTTGGTTTGATGGCATAAATGCTAACACGTCACATTTCTCAAGTAATACTAGATTATATAAAATGTAGGTTCATACACGCTTTTCCCCAAAATACCACAGCAGTTTATAATACCCACAAAATACCCGCTACTACATAAAATCTCTAAATTTGGCAGAATTCCACTAAAATTGGCGACGCTGAAAGAATTGCAGTAATAAAACACCGAATACAAAGTCTCCAAATTCAAATTGTAATGTACATGATGAACTGACAGAAAAAACTACCATGGTGTTTAGTAAAAAAATTTACTGCTACTTACAATTTGAGCAAGAAAAAGTATCTAAGTATCTAAACCACTCAGATACTACGAAAAATGTATCTAGATACAGATACAGTTACATTTTGTCCAGTGTATCTAGATATGTAACTAGATACTCCAAAAGTATCTAGATACTGTATCTAGATACTTGTATCTAGATACGTCACAACACTGACTATTAGTACAACTAAAGCAAAAATTAAGTTATTTTATACAAACTATTTTGCTACTACTACATTTTTACAGAACAGGCGCGGCTTCAAGGGGGGGGCCGGGGGGACTATGCCCCCCCCCCCCCGACATTGAAAAAAATACTGAAGTTTTTCTCACTTTGTATGTAATACATTCGCTTTTTTTTATAGTTGTATAATTTATGATGCTTGATGGCTTGCAAGTAAAAGCTTGGTGCATAACGAAGTGTTATTCAATTTTATATTATTTAAAAATGTGATGAGCCCCCCCCCCGCTTTAAACTGTTAGAGCCTCCCCCCGAAATAAACTGCTGGAGCCGCGCCTGTTACAGAACAAAATTACGTTATCAACAACACGTACCGCACGTACTCACAACAAATATAAGCACAAAATCTACACTAAAAAATCACTAAAACTACATAAAATGACAACAAAATCAAGGAAATTAAGATAATGCGAGGCTATCACATTAACATAAAATGTTGAAAGGATCTAGTGACGTCACACTCACTTTGACAAGCTTCGTTGTGTGCTCGGAATAATTCAAAAATAGAAATAATTTATTTACTTATATTTCCAATTATAAGTATTCGGTGCGTGTTTTTTATGTATAGCATACATAAGCGTCCTTGAGGTTACCAGAAAATATACTTACTTTTTTGTTTCCGTAACAGTGAATGTTCCCTATTGGGCCAATGGCTAACGATGATGACTCAATAAGTACTTGCCGGCCAAACGTCGCATTGCCAGTACTGGCACAATATATTTGTGTTTGCTAGGATTGTACATATGTAGGTAAATAACATCTGGATGACGTTCTACCTTAGTTTTTTTATTAAAACTACCCGGAAAAGTTACGACATAGAATATATTTTAGTTTAATAGATCTTCAATTAATATAAGTGTTATTAATTTGTTAAACGTTACAATGGAAAAGTAATTAAAACTGGTGGAGTTTATTTTGCCACTTTAAAATCAGTACTTGCGTGTTGTCTGTACATCCTGTACTCGGGGGTGGACAAAATACACCTTTTATTAGGTAATTGAAATACAAATTACATTAGTATTGTGTATTTAAAATACTAGATACAAGATATAGGTCCGGTTTCACCAACTAAAATTTAACTGTAGATTAACTAACCTACGATTAAATTTAAAATCCTGTCATATTATTGGTTAGCTTAAAACCACTAACCAATGATATGACAGGATTTTAAATTTAATCGTAGGTTAGTTAATCTACAGTTAAATTTTAGTTGGTGAAACCGGACCATAGAATACAAAATGTCAAAAATATAGAATAGTATTTTAATTACAGTTCAAAATACAAAATACTTTGTAACACAAAATTAACATGTGAAAAGTCTTCATTCACTTGGTAAATTGAACTAACTTTTTTTTTTTAATAAAAAGGTTTATTTTCCTTCAGAAAAACTAATATTTTTGAAATTGTTCGTCTGATAAACTACGTCTAGTTGGTGAATGTATAAAACTTGCAAATGAAAATCGACGTTCCACTGGTGCCGAAGAACATATAAACTTGAATCAAATCTTCTAAATATTTTTCTTACTGTAGGATATGATTTTAAATTAAGAAACGATTAAGCAACTTTACAACCATAATTGTTTATTGCAGACTTCAGACTTTAATTGAATAGTCTCGAGTAATTGATGTAATTGAACTACTCAAAATACATCAAACAATGTATTTGAAATACAAATTACAAAATACTATTTACATTGTATCTAAATACAAATTACAAAATACAATTGTATTTTAAATACTATATTTGAAATACAAGTAATTCGTTGCTGTACTGCCCAGCACTGCCTGTACTAAATACAAATATATCCCAAACGTCAAAACAAAAATAATTATTTGTTTTTAAAAAATGTTACGTTGGAGATGTGCCTCAGATGTAGACAAAACAAACAATTAATCGAATATGTACTCGAAAGGTTGACAGTAAATCATATAGCGTTTTTCACTGGTCATTCTAGTGCGCACTTTTACGCACTGGGTGTTCCTGTTATTTTTCACTGGTATTTTTAATGCGTACTGATTCAGTTTTATTATTTTTCACTGGTCTGATACATGCACTTGATTCTGTACTAGTGCAGATTTTGTTGCACTGACAACAGATGCAAGTGCAACAGATCCAGTGCAAACATGGCGAATTTAAATAATTTGAATGTTGTCTATATCCTCAACATGTAAGAAATTGATTGATACTAATTCATTTACGTAATTTACTGTATATACATTATCAGCTAAAAACACATTTGATATATGCAAATTCTAGATAAATGCATTTTAACTTTCCTCATTAGCTTAAAGTACGTTGATTGGTCTGAAAATTGTAAAGTAACAACGTCGTTACTAATTCGAAGCGTAACAATATAAAGAAGTTCTCCCATTATATATTATATAATGCACTGTTCAAGCATTTCATTTTTCACTGGAAGTGCAATGTTAATGCACTGCCTGTAACACAATTATAGTGCACAGTAAACTCACCCGGTGTTAGTGTGCATTTAAATTTGTTCAGTGAAAAACGCTAATAGGAAAAACATTGTTTATGCAGTAGGATGTTTATAATGTTACATACTGTATATGGAGGCAAATTTTCCCGTCCCGTGGTTTATACTAGTGACACTAAAATTCTGTTAAGATTAAAAAGTTTCCAAATAAACGAAATAAACATTTATTACAGTTTGATTGCAGTACCATAGATAAAATATTGCAGTACTTATTTAATACTTATCAAATACTTATATTGTCTTTGATTCGGTATTAAAATAATTTTTAAGCATAAAATGGGAAGAAAAGCAACAATTGCTTCTGCTACATTAAATCAGTGGGCTTTAGATTTTGAAGGAAATCGAGAAAGAATCTTGGAATCGATCTTGGAAGCAAAAGAATTAGGTGCAAAACTTCGAACCGGCCCTGAACTGGAGATATGGTAAATACAACTTTTAAAATTAATCGTTGGTGATAACATTAAAGTGTATAATTATGAATTACCTTTAACGGTGTTTTTAGGTTCATTGCATTTGTCACTATCTGCCAATTGATGATTGGTATTTTTTAGCTTTCCGTTTCGGTCTGCTACTTTAATATCTTTGATTGAATTTTGAAAACTGTACAGAGCTTGGCCACGGAATAATTTAGAAATAAAAGTATATCTCTCTTCATTTATATCGTTCGCAAAATATTGTCTCGCCATTTTGTGTGACTAACTGTGACATTTGTCATAAATTATAACTGTAAATTTGATTCACAGCGAAATTATGTATGGATCAATCATACTTTCAAATTAACGGTAATATTTACCATAAAAAGATGGAACAACAATGGGCAACAGCTTGTCTCCATCTATAGCTAATTTGTTTATGCGTAGGTTTGAAACCGATCTAAAACAAAATTTAAATTACTGCCCAAAAATTTGGCATTGATACTAGTGTTTGCAGCTCCCAAGAATTTGTTGACGTCTTAAATAAAAATTTGAGAGTATTAAGTTTATCCATGAAATAGGAGACAATGGGAAGTTGTTATTCCTGGACACTTTCGTGACCAGAAAGGGCAATAGTTTAGATATTGACATTTACCGCAAAGATACCAACACCATGCGATTTATAGCAAATGACTCAAACCATAGCTTGCCACATAAACTTGCTGCTTTTCAATTTTTGATTCAACGATTATTGAATTTCCCATTGTCAAAAGATAATTTTAACAAAGAATTAAAATATATTAAACATGGATTTTCGGAATTAATAGTCAACAATATCATTAGAAAGCAAAAACATAAATGAAATATTAAAACTGTGACTTTGTTACAAAATATTAACAGCAAAAAAGAAAATAAATATGTAAAACAAAAAATAAAACTTTTATGTGATTATTTCATAAATGTTATATAACGTAGTTGCTCATGTTCATGACTTGTTGGATAGTGCCACTGTAACCTATTTGTGTAAGTTCTTTTATGCCAGAAAGATAGAGTATTAGTTAGTTGTTTAAATCTTGTATTATCTTAGACTTACAAATTTTTAATAAATTTTAGTGGCCTGACGAAGTGCTCACTTGTAGCACGAAACGTAGCCTTATAAATAGTATAAAGTGGTTTTTCTTGCTCCTACTAAGTGAAAAACAAAAAAAAATTTGTGCAATACATATAGAAGAGAATTAAGAATTTTACTAAGTTTTTGTTTATGTAATTTTGTGACATTAAACTATCTATAGTGACGATAGTTGTAACTGACGATAGTTATCGATAGTGCTATTGATTTTTCTCCACCACTAGATACGACTGTTTTTCACTATTTAAAAGCATTTGAAAAAGGATCTAGAAAGCTATGTGGTAATTTAAAACTGCCTGAGGACAATTATATATTTTCTTTTGCTACTTTGGAAAACGTTTTTCAAAGCACCTTTGAATCGTCGTAATGTAAAAAAATTATGTTGTGTGCCCATAAGAATGTTTTATACCCTAAAATATATTTTCATAAAACCACTTGCCAACTATTTACTACTTTTTAATCATTTGTTACATTAGTATATAAGTATAACGACATGATACGATTTATAGTAATGCTTTATGACTGTGATTATACTATTTTTTAAATTCATCATTTTATTCTGCAAGAAAGATTTTTTTGCAATGATTTAGTTTCTACGTCGTTGTTATCAAATTTAATTATTTTTTAGCGGTTACAGCTGTGAAGATCATTTCTATGAAAGTGACACATTTTTGCACAGTTGGGAGGTATTATTAGATTTATTGGCATCACCAATATGTAGAGATATGTTAATTGATGTTGGAATGCCGATAATGCATAAAAATGTAGCTTATAATTGCCGAGTAGTGTTTTTGAATAAAAAAATTATTTTAATAAGACCTAAACTACGTGTGTGTGATCAAGGAAATTACAGAGAATCGCGATGGTTTTCTGAATGGAAAAAGGTATTTTTTAAAATTTGTAAATGAATATGTACTGAAGTTTAAATTAAGGAACGACAAACTGAAGATCATTACTTACCTAGAATAATTACCGCAGTTTCTGGTCAAACTATTGTACCAATAGGTGACGCTGTAGTATCTACAAGGGATACTTGTGTAGGTTTTGAAATATGTGAAGAATTGTGGAATCCTCAGAGTTCACATATCGCTATGTGTTTAGATGGAGTTGAAATCATTTGTAATAGTTCAGGAAGCTATACAGAGTTGAGAAAAGGATACATTGTTGACGATCTAGTCAGAACCACTACGTTTAAGTGTGGTGGTTGCTATGTGTATAGCAATTTAAGAGGCTGTGATGGGCAAAGAGTGTACTTTAATGGTGGTTCTTCTATTTCATTGAATGGTGATATAATAAATCGCACAAAACAATTTTCTGTTCAAGAAGTGGTAAATCTAAATACTTACACGTTTAATATTAATGAATGCTTATGAAATTTCAGGAAGTAATTGCATCAACCATAGATTTAGAAGATATTCGCACTTATCGTAATAAATTGCGATCTTTATCACATCTTGCTGCTGCGTCACCTAATTATCCACGTATTTCCATAGACTTTTCTTTAACTCCTGAATATGAGATTGGCTTACCAGTTTCTGTTCCTATAACTGTAGAATATTTAAAACCAGTGGAAGAAATTGAACAGGTAAGCTGCTCTTTTTAATTGTAAATATATTTGTTTACTTTATTAGGGCCCCGCTTGTTGGTTATGGGACTACTTAAGACGATGTGGTCAAGGTGGATTTTTCTTACCATTGAGTGGAGGTGCTGATTCTTCAGCTACTGCTCTTATTGTTTATTCTATGTGTACTATGGTTGTTGACGCGATTCAAAAGGGGGGTGAGTGTGTATTTGATTGAAATTATGCATGCGATTTTGTCATTCACAATAACTTGGGTTTCAAGCTGATGTATGAGTTGCGTGCGATGAGTTCGAAATCAAGGATGAAATAGACGACTGTAAAATTATTTATAGTTCTAGCGTTGATTGAAAGAGTTTACTAAGATGCGCAACTCCTATTGTTAAACGCGTACCGCATATAGGGTCTGACATGTAGATGTACTAGCGTATTAACAGGGTCTGAGAATTTAATAAGGAGAGGGGATAATACTCGCATAGTTTTAAATCTCAGATACTCACTTTAGACCCTGAAGTGAGGTCTGATATGATGGACACGGTTAAGGTACTCCTTTATTATTTATTCCCTGATTTAACGTTTCGTATCTTAGACTCCGATGGGTCAAGCGCGCTCGGTCGCTCGTCACCAATATCAATAAAAATAGGTATTTTTATATTAAAATTTCGAAAAGGAAATAGATATGTATGATATAGATATCCATTATCTTCTCATAGAGTTTTATAATTTAAGGGTTTCGCTATTATATTATGAAAACAACATATACTTCTCTACGATTTTTAAAGAAAGTATAAATTATTAAGCAAGTTACATATTAATCATTTACTCAAGAAGACATATTGCAGTGAAAACTGCTCTTTGAAATTCTATTCATTGAAACAAAATAAACCTAAAAAATTTAGATTTTGTAGGATTTAATGTAGCTTTTAGACAATTTAAAGAAAAGTTGCAATGTACCGATTTGCAAGTAACAATAAAGTTTAAATTCACCTTTTTATTTAAAGCTAAAGCTTGTGAGATTTTTCTTATAAAACTGATCAAACCAAATATGTAATGTTTTTGAACCAAAAAATTGATATGTACCAGCTGATAATACTATGTACGTTAATGAAGATCCGTTGCTGATTACAATAAAAAAAAAATAAAGTTTGGTTGCACAAAGCAAATTAAAAATGTAAGAACTGATTATTTCTCAAAACAATTGCTACATAGCCAATGAAACCACATTTATTGGTGATGTAACAATTGATTTTAGAAATAATCACTTGCTGCACATTACAAGCGCAGCTTCTTCCATAAGAAGTGCAAGTGCAACGAAGAGTAGAAGGAGTGCGATATACGGTACGCTTTTATCCGTAAGCGTTGCGCATCTTAGTACACTCTTTCAATCAACGGTTCTAGGTCGATATTTTTTAGCTCTTCAGAATTGTATGTATTGAATCCTACAAATATGATTTTCTGAATATTTCTTTATTTAAAATGCACATCGGCATCTTTTATCGGTAATTACCTACACCGCCGTCATTTCAGACCACCAAAATCTACATTTAATGGAAACGGCTGCACAACTTGTGTAAAACTGTGCAATCAGTAACTAATCGCCACTTTTTCGCAAAAACACAACTACCTGTCTTTTCTAAAATTTTATACAGCAATGATATTTTTAAATTAAATGCTTAGATAGGAATGTACAAGCCATTAAAATAGTTACCATGTTATATATATAACTAAATAAAAAATATCACTTTTTCGAATGAAGAAAAACCTTTGATAAAGTCACAGTTCACGTCCACGTGTTGTTTGTCCATAGATGCTACAAGGAAACGGTGAGTTCTAAGTCTGCGAAATGAATGGGCTTGGTATTCCTCTATAAAGTTTATTAATACATCGTAATCTTTTGAAACTCTGGTTTTAAGATACTAGTTGCACTTCAAACATCTGATCAAGTTATTTATTTCTACTAATTTTATTTATGATTGCATATAGACACCAAAGTTTTATCTGACGTAAGAAAAATAGTAGCTGATCCAGAATATGTGCCTTCACAAGCTACAGAACTATGTAATAGGTTATTTGTAACGTGTTATTTAGGAACAGAAAATTCTTCAAAAGAAACCAAACGATGTGCAGTTGCCTTGGCATCACAAATTGGAAGGTAACGTTAATCAATTGGTATTTTTTTTAATGTGCACTTTCTACTATTTTAGTTACCATTTGGTTGTTTCGATTGACAAAGCAGTAACCACCGCTTTAGAAATATTTAGCACTGTTACTGGAGTATTCCCAAAATTTGCTTCAAGGGGTGGTTGTCCTCGCCAAAATCTAGCTTTGCAAAATATTCAAGCTCGTTTAAGAATGGTTTTTTCGTACTTGTTTGCACAACTTATGCTATGGGTACGTGGTCGACCAGGTGGACTTTTAGTTTTGGGTTCAGCAAACGTAGATGAAGCCTTAAGAGGGTATATGACTAAATACGACTGCTCGAGTGCCGATATTAATCCTATTGGTGGTATTTCAAAAACCGATTTAAAATCGTTTTTAAAACATTGTAAGGAAAGATTTAATATCGCAATAATTGGGGATATTTTGAATGCACAACCAACTGCAGAGTTGGAGCCTTTAGTGGATGGGAAAATCCAACAAACGGACGAAGAGGACATGGGAATGACTTACAACGAATTAAGTGTTTTTGGGAAATTACGCAAAGAAAGTTGTTGCGGGCCTTATTCAATGTATTGCAAACTTGTCCAGATATGGGTAAATCAGTGTTCATCCAAAGAAGTTGCGGAAAAAGTAAAACATTTCTTTAGGTGATTAAATCAAAATATTAATGCGAATTAATATTTATGTTTAAATTTTAGATGCTACGCTATCAACAGACACAAAATGGTTGTTTTAACGCCATCATATCACACAGAAAGATACAGTCCGGATGATAATCGATTCGATCATAGACCGTTTTTGTATAGAGCTAATTGGTCCTGGCAGTTTAGAGCTATTGATAAACAGGTTAGTAGTCAAATTTGTATAAAACATAATACTATTGAAGTGTCTTAGGTTGAACTACAGTCTGGTATCAAGAGGACAAGTTCAAGTAACTATGTCGACATAAATAAAAAATTAGAGACTACCTCTAGACAACGTACAGGAGTTCATGTTTAAATACAATGTTGTTGGATTATTTTATTGCTATTTTTGAGCACGGTTCTTTATCTAGCAGTTCTCAGGGAAATAAATACAGTAAACTATATTAATTAGTTAATTACATAATGCAAAATATGCAACACAGAATTATCAAGTTTAAAATAATAGATTTCATTTTAAAATGACATTTGGGTTTTATTTCTTTATCTGATTATTCCGTTAATTTACGATCCACGAACATTTTTTAATTGTTTATCGCGAAACGGTACAGTCGGTCCTTAGTTTGCTAAATTCACAAATAAACAATGCCCGTTTTTAATTTACTACTCGCTATTAGAAAGTATCCAATCTATAGCTGAATGTGATTCGAATCCGAATACCAATTTAAATTTTACAAAATGATGTATGTGTTCCAAATAGATATTTTTGATTAAACAAATGAACTGGTTTGAACCTCGCTAAACAAAACTTCGTACAAGTTAAGACAATAGATTTTATTCCCTCGCATGTTTGCTTCATCGTGTTATTTCATTTTGCATAATATGTTATCATCAGCTAAACCGACATAAAAGTATGAAATTTGCGCTATTTTAACTTCATCGGTTGTGGATTTAATTACCGCGTAACTAACACTAATGATACAGGATGTAGGTAAAATAGTGTACAACGTGAGACCAGAAATTCCTTGGATCAAAATAGAATAATTTAGGCCAACTTACCTATATTCAATGATGCTTTATTTAACCGCTAGAGGGCTTCAAAATATTTTAAATTCTGTTTTTACTTTCTTATAAGGTAAGTATAACGATCGCAATTTTTTTTCAAGAAAAAATTGTGTTTATCTAAATTAAAAAATAAATAGGCAAGACGGAAAATAGAAAAGCAATAATAGCTAAGCTAGAGACATGGCAACAAAAAAATTATAAATGATAATGACTAGGGCACAACCAAAAACACGGTAATTTTTTGTAATAAACACGATTGACTTTTAGAAAAATGTAAAAAAACACGGTTGGTGTACCAAAGTTAAGTAAAAACACGAATTAATAAAAAATTAGCATACATTGTAATAATCATTCTTATTATGCATACAATAATACACTAGTAATCAATATTTGTTATAAAAATTATAAAACACGAAGAACTCATTATATAAGAGATATGATGAAAATAATGCAAACATAATCTGCAATTCCAGATTTTCTTCAGAGAAACGTTGACGTTGGGGTGCATTGACACGTGTATACTGGCTTACACTGCGTTCGGCATCCACGGAATTTCCAGGTACAGACAGATAGCGTAATGCTTGCTTACTGAGCTTGGGAAAACGTTCAGCATTAGACATCCAAAACATCACAGGAGAAACTCCATCAGTTACTTCAGGAGCAAAACTTTTATAACCAGGAATTTCTTTTTTTGCAATCTGATTATTAATTAGACCAGGAACACATTCAGCAAAATTATCAAATTTAAGAATTTTTGCTTGTTGCGGATCAAAAAGTCTTACAGCTTTCATAAACTGAAGACCCGACTGACAGAATTTTGGACCGCGTGTCACTGACTTGATATCTGAGGTGTAATATTGTTGAAGTTTCAACGCTGTATCTGCTAATGCATTGCGGTGTTTGTCTGTAAACGTCAAGTTACTAGAATTCTCTGAAGCCCAGGCTAGTAAATCCATAACGCGATTGTATGCTTTATAAACGTTTAAGTCCCTCCCTTCGAACCATTGTAACGTGTAAATTTCTACTGCGAGTCAAAATCCGCCTGAGAGTTAGGCAACTAACAGTAACATCTTTGGCCTCGAACCGTAGTTCGAAATCACGCCTACGGAGGCGCGAAAGTTGTTAGTCGTCGACGAATTATATTCATTTTTATGCTGTTTGTGGATCGGTTTACAACAGGGGGAACATCGGAAAGGTGAGATAAATGGAATTTCTTTTCATCTGGTAACATCTTCTACACCGACGTTTATTTTAGCCTTTTGGAAATAAATCCGATTGAACCTCCGGTGCAAATAAAATCGGCACGATGTCTTGTGGACGGCCAGACACATAAAGTGGGTTAGTATTCTTACACGTGTTAGTAATGGAGGCCAACCAACTAATCTTCACAATTTTTAGCTTCTTTCTTTGGGTCTTTTTCTGTCCTTGTTACGTTGCGGTTGATATTAAAGTGGATGCTGGATACTCGATCTTCGCTTCTGACGTCTTCGTCTGTCGTTCTGAGGTATATCTGCGTGTACTTTTATCTGTAATCTGAGGGAAATGGTGAACGCGCTAAACCAGTTCGGATGTTCGACAAAGTAAGGAGAACTACTACGATACTCGAGGTATTTATGACACCTTTATATTGGAGTCGCGGGAGTCTCGCTGTCGACCTTATTTCGACCGGACGCTGTAGCCTTCGTTTAGCAGCGGCCGCGATGCGTGCATGAGGAAACGCAAGATCGTGTTCGTGTCGCCATTTTATCATATATTTCAACTAAGATTGATCCTCGTATAAATATACATAAATGATTGCGGAAGTGGGAGACGACGTCGAGTATAATTGTTTTCTTATTTAAGTTAATTACCGGCGGGAAGAAAAAAGTTAAAATTGTATAAAACTATCTTATCAGCTTACTGTGCACGTGTCTTTATAACTTGTCGGAGTAATGTTAATATCACCTAACGTCAAACTTTATTGTAATTCATAATTTTTTCTGTATAATAATTCATTCAATACTTTAACTGTGTAATGGTCGAGTCATTACAATTATTTATGATAACTTCTCATTCACTTACAGTAATTATAAATTTTATCAAAGGTAGAATTTTGGGAGTTACCCGTCTCTCTATATTAAATTGATTATTATTATTTACCGGTCCTACGACGCTTGATCAAGCTGTCCCCCAGACGGTACGTTAATTAGCGGGAACGCGTTTATCTATTAAATCATCGCTACCGTAGCCGCGGTAATTATTAGCTACGTAAGCGGTTTTAGCTTCTGTGGCTTCCAAACTCTATTGTTGTTACTTATATATATGTACTTGTAATTGATATTTGTGCTTAATAATTTTTTCTCTGTGGGGTTATATAAATAATTGTCAGGAGTTTACCAGCGGCGTAACCGTCGCAGTTTGTGTTTCCTCCGTTCGGAAGGAGATGGTGAATCATTTTTTTAATAAATGGTTATTGTGAATACTACATATGTTTTCTTTTGGGGAGACTTCGGGTCTAGGCTTTCCTTTTCTCTTCCCTAGACCATAATTTCTGCGGATAACAGTTCGAGAGAAGGTGGCGCACTTGGGCATTCAGCTTACCGGAACTAATTGAGTATCTTATGATTTTCTTTAACCCGACGACCATCTGCGGCGAGGCTAGCCAAAAAGGTAAGCGATAACATCTGGTTAATTACGTGAAATGATACTATTCTTCAATTCTGTGTTTCTTTCTCCACCTTTCCCCATTAGATCACAATAAATATTGTAACACCATTTTAGGAACTCCATAATACTGACGGTATTAGATGCAATGAATTTAATGTCGATGGCCACATCAACATCTTCTAATAAAACTTCTAACTCTTGTAGCGCATTTGTTGAAAGCGTGTTTTCCATTTCATTCGCGATGAAGCGAGCATAATATTGCACATACTTTGCATGATGTATTGTAGAAAACCAACTATTCCATCGAGTAATTATAGGCACTGGCGGCAAAGTTACATTGTTAACTTCAATTATATCTTCCAAATATTCTTTATACCTATTCTTTCTGGTGCGCAGTGAGTAAAAATGGACTTGAAACAGGAAACTAACTGATCGACTTTGGGAACATTTTTGCGCGATGTTTCTCCAACAATATTCAGAATATGGGCATTACATGTTATATGCACACAGTTGGGCAAAAGTGCTTTCAAATTTTCAAATGCCTTTGTCATATAGGCTGCATTGTCTGTTGTGAATGAACAAATGTTGTTAAAATCAATATGGTACTTATACAGACAGTGAACAGTTGTTTGAGATACAGTTGTGCTATTCACGTGGTTTAAATAAAGCACATTAACAGAAAACACTTCTAATTTAGATTGAGTGGATGTTGTAATTTGAGGAATAAACAGAATGTGAAGAACAAATCGATCCTGTGCATCACCGGCTTCGTCAATTACAATTGCAATTGTTGGAGCAGATGAAACTTTAATAAACAAATCATGTTGCAGTAATTCATATACTTTCGGCTGGTAATCGGAACGCAAATGTTGAGATATTGGTAGGGAATCAAAATTTTTTACGTTCGCTTTCAAAGAATCACGCAATTTGGGGTGATCTAGTTTGTTCAAAGCTATGTTTGCAAGTGTACATGCTTCTACCAATTGATAACAAGCTACATTGCGGGCATCTGTTTGACGACTGAATAATCAAAGAACGGTACGCTGCTTTTTGGAAACACTTTCACAGGCAATATCGGCAGCTTTTCTTTTAGCACAATGCGATAGAGTTTGTAAATGACGATCTATAGTTCCTTTGCGTGTGTGATCAATTGTTACGTTGTATGTTGTGCAAAAAAGTTTGCCTCCATCGGCATGTAAAGTGCCCTTTGGATATTGTTTTACACGATCAGTACATACAATATTCACCGATTTTTTTGAAGCATTTCACTAATTGTTGCGTTGATAAAATAATGCAAAAAATATGTGAATATACCTTTGTTCAACTTTACTTTTATAAATCAACCACTAGCACTTGGTGATTACACCTTGATGAAATGCTTAACAGTTCACTTAATTGGTGTCGGTAGGAATGTGCTAAGCCGTTACTTTAAAAATCTGCTGCAACAGTGTTTTTTCGTATGTACAAAACAAACCATGGGAACGTAATCTAGACATAAATAAAAATCTATTTTATTTCATAATATGGAAAAATTATCTTGAGATGTTTTAGGTCTGCACTATTTATTTGTTTGCTGGGATATAAATTGATATGTAATCTGATTTATGCTTAGATTTATGCTTTGCAGCAATATTTTTAAAAAAATTTATGCGTGCGAAAAACCACAAGGTTGAAAGGTATAGTTTTAAAGCTGATCTTTCGGGTTTCTCTTTCTTAGTTTAATTTCAAATCATCAGTTACATTGCCGTAACTGATTTGAACAAGCTGATGCGTTTACTTTTTAGCATCCCTATCTGTTAGACAGCAAATTTGTAGGTATAAACGTAATTAATATGAACTATTAGTTTGATAATCAATATCATGTTTCTTGGATGCAATGTGCGTATGTATTATGCACACAAGCATTATCTGCAATAATAAAACCCACTTTTACGAAATATTTATCTATATTATAAATTTATAAATTAGCTTATCATAAATAAAGTTGAGCGTTTACAATTTTTATACGGAATATGAATTACACGGTTTTTTACATTTAACACAAATTACACGGAAAATTTAAATATACACGGCCCGTGACACATCCGTGTAATCGTGATTTTGGTTGTGCCCTAATATAATGACTAATGACCTAACAACAGAAGAGATGAATATTCAACAAGAAATAAGAGAAATATCCAAGGAAGAGGAAAGATGGGCTACAAAATATTAAAGATAAATGAAATATGGTATGAATGGGATAGCTCAAGTAGAGTTAAAAACAACAAATTGAATAAAGGAGGACGAAAAGGGATGATGACATCGGCGAGGAAAAGGACAACGAATGCGGATAAAAACAAATGAAAATAGCAACTTGAAATATAAGAAGCATGCTAGAACCTGGCAAATTGCTAGTTATAGCAGAGGAACTACAAAAACATCAAATATGAATAGGATTCATAGTGGGAAGAAATGTCGGAAGCAGAATAACACAATTTACACCCGTGAGCGGGAGGATAGCAATGATAAAACTACAGAGGCTCAGAAGAAAATAACTTTAGTAGGAATTTACGCCCGAACAGAAGCATGCGAAGAAGAAGAAAAATTCTATAAAAGGCTACAAAATGTGATTGAAAAGAAATCAAGACAATAAAAGTTAATTGTATTAGGAGACTGCAACGCCCAAGTGGGAAGACAGGATTTCCTAAATGAAGTACGAGAAAAACATACAATACACGAAGTCACAAATGAAAATGGATACAAAATGTGCGAATTAGCAGTAATTATGAATCTGATGGATAATTACTACAATATTCCAACACCCAAGAAGACACAAAGTGACGTGGAGACATCCAAACGGAACAACAGAAACACAAATTGATCACATTTGACTGACAAAGAAGAATGTGAAAGAAGTAACAGACACAAGAACATGTAGAGGGGCAAATGGAGACACGGATCACTATTTGGTAGTAATGAAATTGAAAGACGGAAAAGATACAAAAAAAACGAAAAACCAAATACACAGTAGAAAGCTAAGTGATGTAAGTAAGAATATGGAAGCAATGAACAATGAAGAAACCATAGAAGAGAGCGATGATGAAAGGCGAGAGGACGAAAAAGTAGAACAGAAATGGTGGAGACTTAAAAACAACATCACAGCAGCAGAGAAAACAATAGGCAGTCATTCCGATTTGCAAATGAAATATTATCACCATTAAAACGTAATTAGTGGTCAAACAATTGCAGTTATTCGTATGAAAAACTATAAGATGCATAAATCTTCCTTTATACAGAACGCTAAAGACTTCAAATAAAATTTGAAAATGCTGTAAATTAAAAAAAAACAAAATTAGAAAAGTGCAAAACGCATTTTTCGCTCTCTCTTCGTAACATTTAATTTAAGTATTACCTATTTCAAAATTATATAAATTTAATAGCAATTAACTGAAATTTGCAATTTCGTAGTTTGCATTTTTTTATGTTTTACATTACTATAGTACCTACTAGATTTTGATAGAAATAATACCTTAGATTTTATTAAAAATTATATATAAACTCTGATCCTAATAAAAAACATGATTAAAAAACTATTTAATATTTTATTTAAATATTTGTATTTTACATGCTAATAATGTGTGTAATATCCATTATTGATTATACATTTCCGTAGACTGTTTGGCACCAAATTTATTAAATTGGCACACACATTAGCTCCTCGAAATCTTTCCAACAGGGTAATAATATAGCGATGCCAGTTCAAATCCGGTGACTTAGGTGGCCAACGGATTCTTTCCACTTCTGGATGTAAGAACCATTCTTGAAGTACCGCTGCCGTATGTATAAGAAAATTGTCCTGAACAAACCGAGTTTGTTTTCGAGATAAACTGCTTGGAGGGCAACATAACGTCTTCCAAAATTGTCAGGTAAGTTTGAGCAGTTAAGCGTCTATTGACACGTGATAATTCCCCTGGAGCAGTATCACTCATCCATACCCAATAAGCATCACTAATTATCCCACTTCTTGTGTTGGATTGCACATGTTTTGACTCATATCTAGAATTAGGTGGCCTGCAGAAGGTTTTTTCATCTGAAAAAACAACAACTGTCCAAGCTGATGGCTGATGTCTTCTTTAAAGCCGCCGATATTAGACTACAGTATAGCTATCCCTATTATTGTAGAGATCGGTGCTTGTAACGGTGACATTAACTCACAGAACTATGTAGCAGTGTTCTAACAGGTACTCATTTTTTGGTGCGTACCCAATAAACACAAATCAATGGACCTATACTGGCAATGTACTCCTTAGCCGGCACTCAGAATGCTGGCAATGTACTAAAATGAAGTACATTGCCGGTAACCAGGTGTCACACCGGCCGATATATTGCCGGATGAATCTTGCGTATTTTAACACAAGTTAAATGCAGAATGCCAGTGAAATCTGTGCAATATAATATGTACTTTGCCATCACATAAATAGTGCACAATTTCAAAAGCATTGGCAATGTTAGCAACTTAACACAAATTAAATGCATACAATGGTATTATCATTTTTAATTTAATTTATAAAACAATTTGGAAACTCAACATACAATGTCCATAAATGTACTAAAAAAAATTTTAAAAATATAAAAAACATTTACATTTCTTCTGTTCTTATGTTTATTGGCGTCTTTCGTGCCCACTACTCCTGGTGTTTATTGCGTGTTGTAAAGCTGCACCACAATTTGAATTTTTTCTTATGGATACTGTAAAATAAAAATTACATTGTAATGCTACTCAAATAACTTATACATTTTTTTAGTAATTTCTAAACTAAATTATGAAGTTTTTGAAGTAATTATAAAGAATTGCTTTGTAAATAGTCGTGAAATAAAATACAATATGAATGTCGAGTTTGGCAGTAATGCACTTGAAATCACATTACGTTAATATACATGTAAAGTTAATGTTTTAAGTTTTAACCTATAAACTATAAAATACTCTGAAGCCTCTTACCATAAATTAAGTTTATTTTTACAAATTTGTTTTGCTTTATCTAGACCAATTACTTGGTTAAAACATATCTCGTTTGCTGCATCTTTTCATCCAACAAAGTCGATATTGAATCAATCTAAAAAAAATTTCAATTAAATACAACTTAGCAATAAGAATAATGAATTGGGAAATTGTAGATAAGTCACAAACTAACATCCCATCAACTACAAATTCCAAAGTCATTTTATATTTGCGCGAAATCGTGTTAGTTTTTAGGTTATATGTTTATTATTAAGAAATAATATCGGTTATATTTCAATTTAATACTTACTTATTTTGTTAATCCATCCTAAATGATGAAAAACAAACACATTTTTTCTAAATTTTAAAGCAGAAAATGGTTTGCATACAATAAATACAAGATTTTTTGTGTAAAGCTAAACAAGTGACAAAAGCAAGGGTAGGGGAAGAGCTACAAGCTACTTCACGGTGACGGCGACGAGAACCGAACAACATCGAATAATCTGCGAATAAAAATGTGTTTTAGGGGCCTATCATAAACTAACTATTTGTAGACGAGAAACTTCAATTGAGAGAAAAGGAATAACGTTTTAACTTTTCCCCACAACCGTTAGAGGCCACTATGTAATAATTATCCGTAAAAAATGCAAATACAGCAAATTTTATTTCCCTATTTTTCGTACATAAGTTTCGTACCTTGAAGGCTAAAAACGCTGAATTGCATTTCTCGAATAAAATCGACTAATAATGCAAGTTATTTTTATACGTGTTTGATTCTAACGTTTATTACTATTTAAAAACTGAAGGTTTTCATATTCGTTTTAAAGAAAAGTTGTTACAATATTCACACGGTGTTGATTCGAATGAAACTGGAAGTTGTATTTGTGCAAATAAAAAATGTTATATAAAATAAGTCGCTTTTTTTAACGCATAAGTATAAAAAAGTGTCAATTTTCATAACTATTCTTTCAAAAACGAAAAAACATTCAAAATAAACCATTGTAATAATAATGGGTGCTACCCACACCCACACATTAAGTTTAAAATTCGCGCTATTTGTTTTCCCCACAACCGTTGTAAAGCGCCATAAACTGTGTTCCAAGGGTTCCAAGTTTATATACAGGAGTTTCCCCTCTAACGTAACTTCTCTCTGTGGTCCATTCTGTATTGTGTCGTTAATTATGGTCGTTAACTAACGATGTCATAATGGTAACGTAACACCACAGTAACACTATCGTTAAAGAAATAGTCCATGGCAATTTAGTGATGTCAACTCGATTAGTAAGTACTTCAAGGGACCGATCATTTAGTACTTACTATTCGAGGTACACGACACCTTAATTTTCGTTGAGGTCATGCTTACCAACGTGCTTACAGCATTTATGTTTTACCGTTGGTTATACCCGTTATACTTAGTTCTCGGCTATGTTTATGTAATTTAGTATGATACAAAGTCAAATACAGTCAAATATGTCATTTTTAGAATAAGTCATTAAGCACGTATTGTTTATATAAGTAGAAATACGATTCGTAATAAATTTAATTAAAATGTCACTGTGTTATATAATCAGTTATAATTGTTTGCTTTTTCCTAGAACTCCACTCTTTTTCTAAAAAACATCTATTTTATACAAATTATTTAAGTAGGTACGTTTCGAAATTTATCGCATTCGGTTTGATACCCTGTGCTACTCATGTTAACAACACGATTGAGATGTTGTAAATGATTCGTCCGAGGGCTGTCTTTAAGCACACTTTAAGTGTGCTATCCACTGCCCACATTTGCACTTTTAACAAGGAAGTTTTACACACATTAACGGTCATTAGGGAAAAATTGCGTAGGTTATGTATTATTTTTTGAAGGTTTTAGTAATTTCAAATAATGATTCAGTTCGAAACAAATATATAATACGTACAGTACATGTACGCTTAAAAGTATGTACCTATTTTATTAGGTACAAAGGTATTTTTTAAAAAGTACCTAGGTATAGGTAAAGGTACACAAAAATTACTTAAGACACTTTTGTACCTAGGTACATCCCAACACTATTTTCTTCTAAACCAACGGTTTAATCAATTTTTACGAGCAAAAAAGTTTCACTGAGTCAGCTACCGATAAAAAATACAGTCTAAGCCGCCTATAACGTCCTTGCATATAACGATCCGTCGCATATAACGAACCATTTTTTGCGGTCCCAAACAAAGTGCCATAAGAATACATACAAAGTTACGTCGCTTATAACGAACCCGTATGTAACGATATGTCGGTTATAACGTTCTTAAAAATATTACCTCACTACAATAAAGAAACATAAATTCCAGAAATTTTACCTCAAAAAATGTTAGGTACTTAGGTAAAACCTATTGTGTACGTAATCCTTTACTGAGCTATTCATCCGGCTTAAAAACATACCTTATTTAAAGAATTTACGAACATTTCTAAATTGTCATCGGCGGCAATTAAAAAAGAAATTCGGTGCTTTCTACAATCTTCCAATGTACCTCAGACTATTTTAAGCAGTTTCGCGGAAATAGAAAATTGCGTTGATAAGTTGTATTGGGCCACGAAACTTAAACAAAAGAAAATTACAGATTTTTTTTAAAATGCGTAGTTAGATAGATAGATGTTAAGAAGTTATACTTATATACATATGTATGTAGTTCTTTTTAAATAAACATATAAATCTTATGATCACCGTTTATTACGAACTTCGTTTATAACGTACTAGTATTTGAAGTCCCTTGTGGTTCGTTATAACCGACTTAGACTGTATATTAATAGCCATTGTATATACAATTTAAAAAATATAACTGATTGTTTGCTCATTATATCATTTTTAGAAACTTGTATATTTTTAAAACCATTATCTAAAGCACTAAAAACCTGCACTCCAAAGGCCAAAATCCAATGACGAGTTTTCGACTTATTTAAAAAACTATAATTTTGTAAATTTTGAAGCCCTCTAGCGATTAGATGAAATGAAGATAAATAGTTACTCATCGCAGGCTAAATAGCTCCTGTGTGAGACTTGACTGGATAATAAACTCGACTTTTTTCTAGAAACATCGGACTACGGTAGTCCGATGTTTCTAGGAAAAAGTCGAGTCTATTATAGACAGTCAAGTCTCACACAGGAGCTATTTAGCCTGCGTTGATTAAAACGTTTATGTACGTTCAAGTTTCTGCCGTATTCGGTGGTTTTTTTCTGATGACGCGCATATAAATAGTTAAGTTGGACTAAATAGTTCTATGTTGAGCGTTGTACACGTATTTTACGGACACCCTACATAACTGTCAACTCTCAAGTCGAAGTATGAATTATTCTATTCTTCACTTTTATTTTTGCTCAAATAAACTTTATCAAGTAGTATATTTAATACAAATTATTCGCTTTTAAAAACAACTTAAATATTTTTTAAAAACTCATACCTTTGTCATTCGCACGAAAAGATCCTTGATGCTGCACTATACTATTCACTATAATAAGGACCACTTGTACAGCAAGCCATTACCGTAGAAACTTTTACCTTTGTGTTCTTTCTAAATTACACAAACTTGATTAAACTAAACCGAATTTAAAACCCTGATTAGCCATTAATCGATAAAAATATTAGACATTAACTTTATCTGGTTGTCTTATGCTGTTACACGTTAGCTTGTGACTTTTTTCAAGTCAATCAAACTAAAGACAAAAATAACACCTATTATGTGGATAAAACTTTAATAAAAATAATTAACCCTTATACATATGAGTATAGTATGTACAACAACAGCCTAAAAACGAGGCACAAGCGGTATCATTTAGAAATCTTTAATTGATAGGTGATGGTGGTGGTGGTAATGGGCTAAAATAAGTAGAAGACCGGGAACTTGGAGATGGAGGACAACTTTCACTATGGCAATGAGATCGAGGAGTGGGTGGTGGGGGTATAGGCCCGCCTTCGTAACGGTAACGAGTTGGATAATTATAATCACTCTCGTCACACACATCTGTTGAACATGGGGTAGGAGGTGGAGGTTGATTTATTGAACGATAATGTCTATAAGGTCGGTAACGAGATGTAGGACTGCTCCCTCTTGTTGAAGCTGCAGTTGTGGCTGGGCTCGGTGGTGGGTTTAAAGTTTCGCGGGGATAACACATGCGATTGGAACTATTTGTACTGCTAGAGGCACCGGTAATGTGATTTCTGTCATAGCTAGAACTATGACTTCCATTGAGCATCGACATATGCACAACATCAGGAATTTTACTTTGTACTTTAATTCGCATTCTAGGTTGCATTGGGCTTAGAGGATCTTCCGATTGATCATGTACAGTTGAGTTACTGCCGTTTAATCGTCTACATAGAAAAAGAAATAGCACTGAAAATCCTATCACCACCGAAATTATTATTAAAATGACGACGATCAATGTGCTTGTGCCACTTTTATGATTTGCTGTGTATCGATTCGCATCCATGCATACTGATTTGTGCTCATCAGCTCCGTCTGCACAATTATCCATCCCGTCACACAAAAGACTCGAAGATATGCAAACATCTGTTAAGGGGCAACGATATTCATCAGTAACTTTACAACAGTGTGCTTCATCAAAATGATCTGAGCACTGTGGAATGCCATCACAGACTTGACTTTGATCAATACACTGTCCACTTTGGCACTTAAATTGGTCATTTCTACAAGCAGGACATCCTGCTTCGTCAGACCCATCTGGACAATCCATTTGACCATCACATCTCCACGCAACAGGAATACAGTCTTTATTGTGAGATGCCTGTGCCGAACAAGTAAAATGATCATTACCACAATCAGGTAAAGCCGCACATGTTTTCTTATCGTCCTGAAGAGCCAGTCCAATTGGACAAGCGCACACTGGATTAGTTCCGTTAATTATACATAAATGAGAACAACGTTTTGGGTGCATTTGTGCACAAGAATGATTACGATCTGGTTGTTTCACAGAAACTAAATCAAGAACTGCGGATGCATGAGTAAGTACGACAGATCGAGAACTACCAGTTTTTAATTCTAATCGTTGAAGTTGTTGAATTTCACGATCTAACCAATATAACCAACCATCGTGAATAGCTAGTTGAGTAACCCTAGAATTGCTTTCGTTAAATACAACGTGTCTGCAAGAAGACAAAGTTATTAACAATGCACAATTGGGATTTTATAATCTTACTGATTGTCTCCATCAATGTTGCACATGTAAATACTATGGCCTTGAGCCCAAACCACCATGTCGTTTTCAGCATCAACGGCAATTGCTGCAATATCATTACCCCGTGTTATCACAATTCTTTGCGTCCCGTCCATTCTAGTTCTAATTAATTGTGATGCCAAACCAACGTCCGTATAAAAGATTAACCTATAAAACACAGTTTATTTGTGGTTTTGATATTAGATTAACTAACCTTTTAGTAGGATGAATTGCCAATAATCGCGGTTTTTCTCCTTCTTTTTGTACAACAACCCCAACAGTTGAACTATTATCTAACCGAGTTATATTGATAACGTCTTGGGAAGCACACGACCAGAATAGCAAACGTCCAAGTACGTCGACAGCAATATCAAAGGGGTTGTGACCTTGATTGCCTGGGACGACAATCGACGTTGACAAACTCGAATCCGATGCCCTTTTTATTGCATGTGTTTTTCCTTCAACCTGCACAGTAAACGTTATCGTTTTAAATATTCGTGGTGTTTGTTAGACAATTTACCCAATACAAATAGTGATACACTGGATCAAAATCTATTGCTTTTACACCTTTAAGGCCTTGAATTGGTAGCACAGCCTCAGGAGAATCGGATGTGTCCGGGACAAGACGTACGGCTAAATTCTTTTGACTATATATCATAAATTGCTTGGGTGCTAAAATCATTTACTAAACCGCATGTTTATGGCAAAAAAAAACAACTTACAAATACAACTATTATTCTGCAGAATATAATGTGTAGGGCATGCGCAAGAATACGTAGCAGGAGTTTTAAACATTTCGGTAGGCTGTCTAAGGCACAAATGTGAGCATCCGCCATTATTATTGTAACACTGATTGTGTCCCTTCTGTCGAGATGAGTGTAAAATTAGTAGGTCAGTAACACTTTCAGACATAGAGTAAATTTTATTGCAATGTGATATATTTGTTTTATCAATTTGGAATATATCTCCTAAAACAGAGTCATTCACTGAAACATTATAATGAAATATTAGAATAATTTACCAGTAACTTCGTCACTCCAATATATAAAATTTTGATACATAGTTAACCCTGCTGGTTTTCTAACACCATCTTTCATAATGACTTGCTTATCTAATCCATTTAAATCAGATGACAGTATACTTAAAGTACCAGTTTCGGCCCAATATAGTCGTTTTCCTTCATAGTCCAGTGTTAAACCTATGGCATGTTTTGTGTTCATAATTAACGTTTTTCTGTCAGATCCATCCATCGTTCCTCGTTTGATACTATTTGAATGGCCCCATTCTGACCAATACATATAGCTAAATAAAACCATATAAGTGATAAAAAATAGTTCACCATATTAAAAAATATAGTAACTAAACACATGCGCAACACAGACCAATTTTGTCTATTAAAACGATATAGTGGATTAATAATAGCATTGTATATAAATGTTATAGTAGGCCAATCTAATGTAAATTTTTTGCTCCCACTTTTGGATGCAAGAATACCGTATTGGTTGCATCCAAAATTTAAAAAACGCTAGTTTTAGGATGCAAACACCAAATGTCACTATAAAAATATTTAATTAAAAAGCAACCTGTTAAATCTGCATAACGTATATCGTTAATTAGTTTATTGTTTTATATGTATTAAAATATAACCCAAACATAACCAAAGTTTTGTAGAATACCAAATAGAATACAGATTGCAAAATATTGGTAAAATCTATCTGCATTTTTAAATTAGAATTGGAAACTAATAAGGAAATATTTCTAAAATTAATAATTTAATATTTTTTTCTCTAATCAAATAGCTGATTAGGTAGAAAACGTCGGGAAATAAATGTGTTTACAAAAATTGTGAGATTTCAAAAAGGAAAACGCCGCAATTAAAATTTTATCTGTTTGAATTGTTTTTAAATTCTAACCCAAAAAGTTTAAATTGACATTGCTAATACAATCGTAATATGTTTCGTGCCCTGTACGATGAACTTTCTGTTCAATCGATTCTCTTCATTGTATTAATCTTTCGATTATTATTCTTTTAATTGTTCAATTGTTTCTATTAGTAGTTATAATTTACCCAAGCACAGTATGTTAAATTGCTTGTCTGATTTGTGAATACAATAAGTACATATTTTTAATTGGGATGTGCTCAAGTTTAGCCAAATAAAATGTATCGTTTACTTGAAAGTACTGTCTCGGTTCTTTCATATAAATTAGCACATGTTCAATGCATTTTACTTGTACAGCAAGTGGCACGAGTAGGTATTTAGCATTACTTGCCAGGAGAAGGTTATTAAGATTATATTAAATAACGATGTAAGTTGGGATAATGTGAGGGAATTGGGACGAAAGAAACGAATACAACGAATCTTTAGCTTACTGCTTCTAAGACTCAACAGAAAACGGTTGTACTTAAAAATCACATTTTGTTGTTTTAAATTAGCATATTTATAAACTGGTATTGTCACCAATGTTATTTTGGTGTTTCTGCTTGTTAATATGGCAATTATTTTAATTATTCGAATTTTCATGGTGTTATAGGAGTTGCCCTTAGCATATGTTATTATTATTTTAGTATCGATAGGGTTTTATTACTTACCCTTAAAATATCATTGGTTCCAATTAAAATTTATGTTTTGTATTCTAATATACCACTTGAAGTTTACGTAAAACTTCTTTTGACTTCAAAATACGAAGATTAGGAAATTAATATCTTATATTTTATCAGTGTTAAAGTTACCATTTTAATTTTTTTGATAACTTTTAAAATAAAACGTAATTGTGATTTTTGGTTTTGATCTTTTCGTTTTTAAACCGTAAAAGAATACTTGCGATTGAAACTGTTTTTGAAATTGTAGTCTTTTTTAATTTTAATTTCTTTGACCAGATATTAATGTTTTTATCTTATTAGTTACGTGACATTACGACAAACCAGGTGTTTCAGTTTTTGTTCGTCAATTTTAAAATTGTTTCAGTTGTGTATTGAACTTATAAAATAAGCTATTTATTGCTATAAAAATTAGTTTTTTGTATATTTCTTTTCGTCAAATAAATGACATCTATTTCTGTTATTTATTGTAAAAAATCAAAATGAACAAAACACAACAACGCTTTAAAGTTATGGAACTTTACTGTAGTTTAAGCATTTTTTACAAAATAATTAATTATATATAGCGTCAATTAAAGCGGTAGTTTTAAAATGTAACCCTATTTCGTCACATGACAACCTTGAGTTTCGGCAAGTTTCGGTTGCTCCTGACTAAACGAATTGTTATCGAATATTTGTAAATTTGATATCTCGCCGTGCGATTACTAAATAAATAACAAAAATATGTCAGAGATGTAGGAATAACAATGTTGTTGCCGAAGTCAGTAAATTCGTACCGAGTTTAGTACTTTTGTTAAATTAAAAGTAAATGGGTGCTTTTGTAACTGATTTCAGTACGTTTTTTTAAAAAAATAATCATAACAAAGTTTTCATTGGCTAAAGCTCAGGTTGCTGCTATCCGTTCATACGCAAAAATAAAAATATATAAAAATCGAATTGTTTGTAAAATCTTAGTGTCTCCCACGAATAAACATCATTAGTTTAAGCAGTTTTAAAATTCGTTTTGTTCGAAGTCAACATTCGAAGTTAGTGTAAATAAAAAGTACATTTACCTAAAAATCAGTACGTTTTTTCATGGAAGTCGATACTTAAAATTTTGTCTAACAAGGCTTTAGCCGAACATTTGTCTTCGGTATCGCACAAACTTTTGTACGTATTTGACTACACGTCTCACGCACATAAACGAAATACGATTTAATTAAGAAATGCAAAATCACCTTAAGACTGAAATAACAATTTTAAAAGAATATAATAGTAAATAGATATGTCATATGTGTTTCCGAAAATCGTTTTATAAAAGAGGCATACTAGTTACAAGTCATTTAAAAGTAGACGCTTTCCCAGAATATTATAATTCTAATATGAACTCAAAACCTATAGAATATTTTCATGTAATTACACCAACTAAGAATTATGGGTCTCAATGCTCAACACAATTTTCCGAGCAAACGACGCCAGAAAAAAAATTAGAAATACCGCAGAATGTTTGCTTCCTGACACCAGAAAAATGTCAAACTGGTTTATCAATTGCAAATAACACGTTATTTTCAGATTTTGAAGCCGACGGATTTTCAAAACAAAAAACGTAAACGAAATAGCCCTAAGCTTTTTGTAAAACTTAAATAACAATTGGAGGGTATTAAAAAGGAACTTAAATATACAAAGAATAATTATTTAAAATTGAAAAGAAAATATTACGATTTAAAAAACGCTTCAACTTTAAAAAATGTTCTTGCAAAAGTAATATTTAACTCTCGTCAACATAACAGTTTTCCGAATATGCAGTTATTCCGAGGAAACAAAAAAAATAGCAAAAATATGAAAAAATATTGTCTCGGGGTCTATATCATTGAGCACCAAGTGCTTATAAATTTTCAAAAAACTTAATCTATTTTTACCATCATTGTTTACAACAAAAACTTGGATCGGATCTTTTTTTTCCCGGAATAAATAATAAATTATTTAACGAGTTAAAACGTAAAGTTGAATGTATGGAAACTGATGAAACAACTTATCATTATTAGTTTTGACGAAATTTCTAATAAAAAAATGCTTCGAGTATTTATAAAGCATTAGGTGAAATAGGATTTCAAGATCTCGGTTTTCTAGGACGATCGAACAAATTTGGAACAGAGGCACTCTCGATTTATGATTCGTGGATTATACTCTAAATGGAAAATGCCTTTAGCCTATTTCATATCTGCAAATTCAACTTTTGGAGATATACTGCAACAACTACTAATTATGATTTTAAAGGAATCAAAAAGTATTGGTTTAGATGTTAAAGGAATAGTTTGTGATCAAGGATCCAATAACCGCAATGCGTTGACACGATTAGGAGTAACTTTTGAGAATCCGTATATCGTGGTAGACGAGTGTAAATATTTTGTTTTTTATGATGCTCCACATTTGCTTAAGAGTATTCGAAATAATTTATTGAACGGAGATTTCATTGTGGACAATAAAACCTTTAAATTTGCCGATATCCAACAAACTTACGAAATTGATAACCGATCTGAAAAAGGTAGAGCGTTAGTGAAAATGAAAAAAGCGAATATGAACCCAAATGCGTTTGAAGAGTTATCTGTTAAACTAGCTGCTCATGTTTTTAGTGTATGCAACTGCAATTAAAACTGGAGCTTTAGAAACACCTACGGCAAAGGAAACGGCAAATTTTGTGAATGAAATGGACAAATTGTTTGATTGTTTAAATAGTCGCATACGATTTTATAAAAATCCATATTTCTGTGTTTTATCTGAAGAAAGTCTTGAAAAAAGTAAAGATGTTTTTCAAAATGAAAAAAATTATCCTTTGATGGAAAACTAACTCGACCCCCATATTTTGATGGATTTGTTCAAAAATATTTAATGCAGTTATTTTACTTTATGAACAAGAAAAATAAAATGGAAAGAATTTTTTAATGACAACGATATTAAACCACGACGTAATTGAAAATTTCTTTTCAGTTATACGACAAAAGGGAGGTTATTGTAGAAACCCTTCTGCAAAAATGTTCAGATTAACATTTAAGCAAGTTTCTATTAATAGTATGTTACCACCTTCATCTAGTGCTAATTGTGAAGCGGACGATAACATTGTTTTTAATTTTGTCGGCTCTATAATTACTCGAATCAAAGATAATGATCCGAACGCAAATATAAATATGAATAACAACACAATTAAATGTTTTGACGAAAAAAAACAGATTTATATGAAATGAGTAGAGAAAACTTCTGATATGAGGTAGACTCTTTTGGTGTATCGTTCATATGAAAACACATGCGGAACTGTTTCAAGTTTATCTGCTCCTACAGATAACTGTAAGGAGATTTGCAATATAGCATTAAATGTATTTCAAAAATGGTTACCGGAATTATACTTTTAAAAAGAAATTAAAAAGCAATTAATAAGTAGAATACTTACAACTGTAGAAACAGTAAACCCATTTTTGTATAACGTATTTTAGAAATCTTTATGTGCCGAACATTTAAAAATTTTATTGGACGTATTATTAAAAGCAAAGATACTCTCCGAATGCAAACGAATTAGTAAAGATATAAGAAGTAGTAAACGTAAATGCCAAGCAAAGATTGCTATATTAAAACATCAGTAAGTGCAAACATTTTAACTAGACAGAAACCTAAGGGACTTTTTCCACACACTCACTGCCGGGTCAATATAACATTTTTTGCCTAGAATGAACAAAGATTAACAATAACACATATACAGGCAACAAAAGTAAGCATAAAGAACAGAAAATTATTTTATACGTGAAAATAGAAAAAACTTGGAAATATATTATATTATTCCATTTACCAAGCTTCATATGTATCCTACAAAGTTACAAATTGTAGAAGCACTGTTTTACATAGAATGTCAAACATTATATCTTCTCTTTGTAATCCTATGATCATTTCTAAATAAACCTCACTGTGCAATTAAAAGGTATTTGTAAAGATCATAATTACAAGTTCACGATGCATTTTAATTGGCCACGATTAAGCTTCTTAAAGCGATTTAGAATGATTATTCAGTTTTAAATTCAAAGTCTTTGAGGACAGCTATTTTGCTATTTGAATTTTTCAAACGTTGATTTTGCGTAAATTAGGAAATGTATCTAAATAGTGTATCAAAATATTTTATTACAGATCATCATCTCTGTGAAAAATGAAGTATACTTTACTACAGAGTTTTTGGATCATTTTCCAGAATGTTGAATCTTCCAGAAGATTTAAATGTACAGAACATTTCCATGTAGTAAAATTAATAAGGAACCATGAATTTGATTTTTTCAAACGTCAGCAGTAAGGGACAAAAAGATGGTACGTAAAACAACCTTAGAAATGTAACAATTATTATATGTTGTTATCCACAGACTTGAGTTGATTACAAAAGAAAAGTGTCGGATCAGATGTTAAAATAATATTGGATGCCAAATGCAGTAAGAATAAGAGTACAAAGTGCTTTTTGTCGACATTTTAAGTTTTTAATATACATTTAAAAATAATATTTTGAGCACTTAATGGGGATATAAGAATTATTTGTTAATGCTTGTACGTATTAGGCAATAATAAACAGTTGTTTATACTCGATAAAGGAAATATGAACTCATTGTGGTTGTCCGAGTAACTGATGAAATTACATAATTTTTCCTTCACACTATTATCTTTATATGCAACAATTTCAATAATTACCAAAAATTCTAAATTAAATGTTTTACCAAATTTGTCAATCATTTATATTTAATGTGATTAATAACATAAGTTTCATTGTAAATGTAAATAATCGATTGGTTTTATCTCATGCAATGCTCGTACATACATTAACGTTAGAAACTATACCAAAAATCAGAACATAATTAAAATATATGAAATTATCAAAGCAAATTATATCGTGTTGAAATTAACCCTGAATGCTGATGTGCTAATCACCCCGTTTTGTGTTTTGTTCCAAGTTGTTTTACCATAAGAAGCCAGTGTATTATCTTGTTAGGTTAAAGATTTGTCATAATGCTTTTAGTTAAGTGCTGGAATATGCGTAATAATTTTAACTTGTTTCAACTTTTGAATTTCAATACTTTTGAACTGTTACTAAGTAATTCTAATAGATATGAAGAATTTTTCTCAATATAGGTAGTAAACCGTAATAATCCAAATTTAGCTCCTTTCGGTGTTTTACTAAAAACAAAAATATGATAAAAAAATTAATGTAAAAACTGCCACCTAAAAGCAGGTACTTTACAACAAAATATTTAAATTATTGAGGTTATGTCAGTAACATTGTGGTAGTTACGAAAATACAGTTAGTAACTTTATAGAAACGCAAAACTACAGTTGGCAGAAGTGCATATGAAAATTCCAATATAAGCGATAGAAGAGGTGAACTCGCTCTCATTCGTGTTCGTCAGGCAAAACTGAAAATATTTATGCATCCAGACCTGAATAACTCGAGTCATGTTTTTATCCGCACAGATCGTACTTGACCTCCATTAACTTCACCATACGAAGGTCCCTACAAAGTAATGAGAAAACATGAAAAATACTTCGTACTCAAATTAAAAGACAAGGAAGAACGCATTGCTATCGATATATTAAAACCAGCGTTTGCCACCTGCGATGCAAGTAACTGAAGAACATTCGTATGCACAACAGTTGGGAAGAAACAGTATCCTTGAACCATTATTAACTACCAGCCAACAAAGGAGAATCGTTCCTTTCCAGTAGGTTGCTCTCTGGAAGGGGAGTGTTGTGGTGGCTACGAAAATACAGTTAGTAACTTTATAAAAACGCAAAACTACAGTTGGCAGAAGTGCATACGAAAATTACAATATAAGCGATAGAAGAGGTGAACTCGCTCTCATTCGTGTTCGTCGAGTAAACTATAAACTTTAAGTAATTCATATATCACTGTTAATGTTATTTGTGTTTGTTGTATTTTGTTATTTATTAATATAAGTTTGATTCCACGGGTATAAATTTTTTTGTTGTTGTGGATCGGTATTACCTGTATATATATACCAAGTTATCCATAACATGTAAACAAACTATTAGAAACGTATGTCGCGTATTAATTCATATTTAGGTTCGTGTCTATAATTAATTTTAAAGAAAGTTCATATAAGCGATATCTATCGGCGTCTAAAATAATCACGTAATTGGGAGTTGAAAAATGCTATTACAGTGTCTTACTATCAGTGCCGGATTAACATATTGCGGGGCCACAAGCACAACATCGTGATGGGGCCCCTCTAAAATGACCTTGGACATAAATTTAAAGAAACTATCTATTTTAACATCTTGTGCATTTGAACACCTTCAACAGTTTGAACAACTTGAAATAAATAAAACAGTACTTGTGGTATGAATTAGATCACAAATCAGATAATTTTTTTTCTGCTCTTTTCTGCAGACAATTGGTCGATGATCACTTGGAACTGAAGATGTCGCAGCTTATCATGTTTCATACTCATAATACTCAAGTCAACTAACATTTTCTGGGACATGGTCATTCGCAAATAATTCTTTATTCGCTTCAGTTTACTGAACGATCGTTCCCCAGTACTGCTTGATATCATCAAACTTAAATATATGCGCCACCGTGGCGCTGCTACTCTTTTCTAAGTAACCATTGCTTTGCAATTCTTTTAGTTACATTTAGTTTTACGTTTATTCTTTTAGTCGTGAAGCTATGGCTGCGCGGGGCCCCTGAGCGTGGGGGCCTCAAGCAGTTGCTTGTTTTGCTTGTTGGTAAATCCGGCGATGCTTACTATAACATTCATATACAATGATAATAGTGACATTATAGATCCTTTGATTCAAATTTTGACCAATTAAGCAGCTAAGAAATGATGAAGCCTTCGACCAGACGACGACATTGTCTTGCCAAACAGTCAATATTTTTAAGCTTTAGTATACCGGGTGCCCCAAAATTAATGGAAAATAAAGCTACCTCGTACTGTAGAGGTTAAGATAAATCGATTGGACCCTATTTATGTATGTGCCAAAAAGTATCGTTTGTCCGTCTACTTAATAAAACATTTACTGTCAACAATAAACTGGGACGATTATATTTGTTTCCTGCCAAAATCGTGACTTTTGTTTTGTGTGTCCACAGTCAACCAAATTTTATACTATAATTAAACTTGTATAATAGCAGACTTCTTTTTAAATCGGAGAGAGAGGAAAGTTCTACCCTAGCTCTATTTCATTTTACCGGCACTGCCACGTTAACATCTACAATATTCCTAAAACAACTAGAATTTTTTACATGTTCCCAAACATGTTCCTAAATAAACGTTGGGAGTGGTGTACCTGCTTTGCAAAAAGTCAAGGACAATAACCTAACTTCTAAATTAAAATAGTTGGATAATTCCAATGGAAATTATCTACATAGTTTATATCATTACTATTATTTGAATTCTTAATAAATGGTTTGACTATTCATTAGAATAATTGAAGTCTGTTGATCATTTTTGTTTTTATTACACCAACATTGAATAAGATATGTTCGAAACAATTTGGTATTTCACTCGATTAAAGAATTCGATTATGTTTTCGATGCAAACTTATAATACGTAATGAATCTGAACAGTTAATATTGTTCGGAGATGGATTTTTTATAGTTGTTATTTTAATGATAATTCTAGTGATAGTTATTTCATTTTAATTATTGCTACTAACCGAGTTAAGAATTTGTTGTATATTATTTCAGTTATGCTTAATTATATAGTTCAGAGTGTATTATATACATATTGTATATGATTATGAAATACATTTAATTTATTCAATGATAATTTAATCATTTAAACATTCAATTGTGTCCATCACTAGTTATAGTCATAATCGGAAGTTATAACAACTTTGTACATGTGACCCATAACGTGGCCCCTGCTTTTGTGTTTATTCAAGTTTGTTTTGGTTTTTTTTTCAGGCCTCGAGTGTTTTTCAAAAGTAAAACAATTAAAAGTTAGGTTATTGTTTTGTTTTGTTGAAGGTTTTGTTGTCAAGAATGACATTTATTTAGGGACATTTACAAAAATTCTAGTTAGTTTAGGGTAATTGAAGGTGCTGATGTTGCAATGCCGTTAAAATGAAATAGAGCTAGGGTAGAACTTTCCTCTCTCTCCGATTTAAAAAGAAGTCTGCTATTAAATTATGTATATCTAAGTTTTTAAAATTACAGTGTTGTTTGTAGCGAGAATTAGTTGCCGCAAGTAGGTATTAATGTTAATCATAACGGTTTGAAATTTTTAAATAATAGAAACGACCTGCGGCCTCGCGTAGCAATAACGTTCATTATGTTATGCTTTACTTTCGACGGTTGTTAGTTGTTACGTAAATTACTATTACATCTATAGTCCTCGCAATTTTACTTTCGATGCACGTCATTAACGTCAGTGACGTAGTTATTCAACCATGTTGTCGGTATTATCATGTAAACTTACTGTTTTCGTACATTCTTAATATTACATTGCGTATTACGTTTTCATTAAATGTTTCTACATTCGTAACAGTTGTACTACGCTTACGTTTTGAAGAAATCTAAGAACCTCGTTGTTAGCAACCGTTGTAGTACATACAGAAATAACTGTAGAATATATGTATGTATTACCACAATTTAAATATTAAGTAAAAGGGTACTTCTCGCACAGCATTTACTGATATCAATGAACCACCATTATCTCGTTCAAGCTCAAAATAGTACAGTTTTGTATCAAAAATAATTATAAAAAACAATGAGCACTTTGACATAAAAAACACAAATTTAATTTGACAGATGTCAACAACGCTGCAACTGTAGTAAGCACACCAACAACGTGATAAAAAAAATTCCATAAGACAATTCGGTATTTATTTAATTTTTGCTATAAATAGGGTGGTATGAATTTTACGTCATTAATGACGTGCATCGAAAGTTAAATTGCGAGGACTTTAGTAAAAAAAAATAATTTTTCGTGTTAGCTGTCACGTAAGTCAACTTTTCTCGTTAGTTTTCGAAAAATGTAATGTTTAAATGTTTAAATCAAAATTATTCCAGAATATAGCAATATCATTAAAACAACTGAAAAAATAATTACCCTTCCTCAGGATGTAAAGCTATACTGTGAGGTTCATCGATGTCTCTCCATATCAGTGTTCGTCTACTTGAACCATCTAGCCTTGAAACTTCAATGCGATGCGTACCAGAATCAGACCAATACATATTTTTAGCAATCCAATCAACTGCAACTCCCTCTGGGGATGATAAACCTAATTCAATAACGCGCACGGGGTCTGAACCATTAACGAAAGAACTCATAACGATTCGGAGTTTATTATCACACCAATAGACTCGATTATTTTCCAGATCAAAATCTATAGACCTATAATTTCAGATATTAACACACATAACTACAAAATTAGAAACACAACTTACGTAGCGTGTTTAATGCCTGCTATTGGTATAATCATTTCTTTACTGTTGTTTTCTATGCTAAGGCGGCCTAAATTAGATTTTCGGGAAAACATAAGAAATGCCTCAGGTAAGACACAAGTACGATTGTCACTAGCCAGCTCATAATTCATCTGACAAGCACAAACAAATGTTTGATTGTGTCTGTACAAACAAATATGTGAACAACCCCCATTGTCATTTCCGCAAACGTTTGAACCCCGTACTTCTCCTAAACGCACTGCTTTTAATCCCATAACATTGGCCATTTGGTCAATAATAATTTCCCTATTTCCGCCAGACACTTTATGAGCCCTATCTATAGCTCTTCGTTGCCAATCCGTCCAGTACAAGTAATCTCCCATTAAAGAAAACCCGAATACATGTGGAACGTTTTCGTTAACTAATTCGCGACGGTCAGTACCGTCCATATTAGCGTATTCGATTAAGTCGGTTTTAGCGTCACACCAATAAACTTTGAGATTTTCAAAATCTAAAGTTACCCCATTTGGCCACCCTAATTTAGTCGATATTATAACTTTCCGTTCCGAACCATCTAAATTTGATCTTTCAATTTTAGGATTTTTCTCATACCAATCTGACCAAAATAACCAACCAAGTTGTGGCGCAACGGCAATTGCTCTGGGCTCCGCAAGTCCATCAAAAATAACCACATTCCGATGTTTACCGTCTAATCGTGCTACTTCTATACGATCCGTACCCGTATCAGTCCAGTATATATTTCGTGCGACCCAGTCAATTGCTATTCCATCAGGATGGAAAATTTCTGTTACTATAATATCACTTTGTTCCGTACCGTTCAAATGTGCTTTCCTGATTTTCTTGACATTATCGTCAGTCCAATAAATAAATCCATCCACCGGATCATAGTCTACAGCTATTGTATACTTAATGTTATTAAGAGGTAAAATTTTATGTGTGTAATCGGCAGAATCTAAATATACTATACATATATCAGTACGTCTTGCTAAAATTAATAGTTCTTGAGGACCTTGGGTACATGTTAAGTTATTGACTAGTTTAGTTCCTATTGGACACGCACATGAATATCCAGGTGGGTACGGTGCAAGTAAACATAGGTGCGAGCACCCACCGTTGTTATTCTCACAGGGCTGTTGAGTTAATGGTTGACGTCGAGAATCCCAAATGTGAATGTCCATTGGCACAAAATCTGAATGAATAAATTCTTTGGAGTTTTGAGAAGAGTTTTTGTCGTAAACGTGAACTGACCTAAATTTCCGAGTATAAAAAAAGAATCTACGAATTATAGTATTGTGCTTACCAAGTTTTCCAGTCTGTCCAATAAAATTTATTTTGAAACTGCGTGAGCGCGAACGGGTATTGAAAACCGTCTTGAAGAATCGTATGTCTGTGTTCACCGTTGTAATCAGTGACATCTATAAATAAAAGTTTGCCATCTATCCAATATATTAATTCAGCATTATAATCGATTGTTAATCCGTTTGGCCAAAATATATTCTCAGAGATTATTACTTTTCGAGTTGCTGAGTCGCCGTTCATACCCGCTCTTTCAATTTTCGGCACTTCACCCCAATCGGTCCAAAACATTAAACTAAACAAAAAAAACGTAAAACCAAACAATAAGCAATAAACACAGATAATAACAATTAACACAACTTTAATTAAATAATAATTTTTTTATAAAATTTGACATAGAAATAGTAAGCGGCGCCGCAAGAAAATAGAAAAAAAGAAAATTTTTATTAGTGTAGCAATGACCAATAGCATTTTGTGATTGGTGTAATTAATTGCAATCATGTAATTAATGCTATAGTTTGGAGCGATGAGTCATGCTTTACAAAAATGGTATAATCAATTAGAATAACAACCACTACTGGGATGACGAAATCCTAGAAAACTACGACTGGCAAATGTCAAGCTAGATTTTCTATCAACGTAAGGCTCGTGAATGATTTCGTGAAGGAATTTTTACAGGTAATAGGTACAGAAACATTTTTCTAAATGAATTTAATGACTTGCTAGATGATGTACCAGTAGCTATTGTGCGTTATATGTGGTTTCAGCAAGACGAAGCGGCTCCACACAATCAAAGAACTGTTAAAGACATTTTAAATCAAATGTTTGGAAATAACTGGATAGCAAAACGTGGTCCTTTCACTTTTAGATTGTTTTGTTTGGAGATACCTTAAATAAACGGTTTGTCAGCGCGCTCGACAATATTAACGATCTCAAAAATCGAATAACAAGCTTGAAGCCAAATATCTTCCTACATGTTACAAAACGTACGCAAAAATTTATTAAGACTAGAGGACACTGAATATATCATTTAATTAACATTTTTGTCTTGTGATTAACTTACAATGTGATGTTTGTCTGTTATAGTTCTTAATTTGTTTTCTAATACTGTTGATGTTTATATTCACATTTAATAGAATACAGAATCATAATTTAAAAAAAAGTATTGACTAGAATGGCCATGATAATAAGAAATGTTTATCAAATATTAAAAAAAAGTAACCGTTCTATTAAAAAATTTTTTTTTTTAAATAAGTAGCATTATTAGGCATTGAATGCTTAATCAACTGTTTTTATATCTTTTATAATAAAATAGATATATGCTTAGACACGTTAAAACAATCACACTCTAAATTGTTTTTCATGCTTTTAGTTATAACACTTTTTTTTGATGGTGACAGAGACCATAAAACACTTATGCCGGTAGTCATAAGTTTAACGTGTCGTTTGAAAAGGCTCATAGCTGTATTGAATTGGCAACATAATTCTATAAACATCTAACCTAATTATATAGTAGTATTAAGTAAATAAAATTAGGTTTAAAGATACATTTAAAGATGGCCTATTTTTCTATTCCAGCATAAAACTTTAGTCTTAGTATTTATTTTTTCATGCATTTTAGAAATAGTTGTTCAGAATTTAGTAAATCATATGAAACCTTATCAGAACAAAAATTGGTTCATAATAATTTGATTAAACCAAGCAATGCTGTCAAGTTCGTTTTACTGTTTATGCTGTTAAGTAGTATAGACTTTCCTATATATTCAGTGTACAAATTAATATTTCAAAGAGAAATTTTGTATGTACTGGAAATGTATAGTACTAACCCTTTCATAGGAACTAAAGCAATGGCACGAGGTTGATCAATATCAGTCCAAAATAATACTTTACGATATTCTCCTGAACTGGTAGCAACTTCAATTCTATTGGTTTCACTATCCGTCCAGTATAGTTTATTGGTGAACCAGTCACATGCAAGACCATCTGGTGATAATAAACCACCATCCTGACTACTAACTATTTTGATCTGAAAGTCCAATGTAGTATGATAAAGAGAAATGGTTAGAACAAAGAACTGACCTTGTTGAAAATTTCAATACCATTATAGTTGGCACATTGTATACTTTCAAGACCATGATCGGTCCAACAAATTTGTTTTTTGGCATAATTAAAATCTAAAGCTGCACCATCAGTCATGTTTCGAACAAGTATCTGAGGTTTAATTTTTGTGTTATTTGTACGAGCTAAGCGAATATCTTTTGTAGTAGAATAAAGTAGTAAAGGAGCATTTGCTTGTAAAGCATCTCCTGCAACAAATACAGAAATGTATACAATAAAAATAACATGCTTCTATCTTAATGTTTACCACTGATTTCGGATAAGTAAGCACATATTGTAGTTGTAATGCAGATAAACACATTTAAGTTTATATCCTTCATAACCCAAAAATAATACTTAAATTTCTAAATTTTAGTTACGTCCATCTACATTTTATGTATTTACATCTTATTCCTTCTATGTTCCTTAATGGTTCCTTATAAAACAAACTTATTTTGTAAACAAACAATCTTAATGGAAAAGGAAAAAAATACCAACTTAAATAGTATGTCACTAGATTAAAAACGAAATTTCACTAGATTTTTGCAAAAAACAAAAGTATATACTGTTACAAAATAAAATACACATTTTTTTACTGTTAAGAAAATTAAAATAAATCTATAATAGTTTTTTTAGGCAAAACTCAAGTTGTTAAGTGCAACCAAAAAACAATAATTTCGTAAAGTGTAAGTACTTATGTACATGTATTTAGCTTTATTTTGAACATTATAAGATTAAAAAATTAGATTCTTTTAACCACTAATATCCGACTGTATTACTAAAATTTTGAAATTTACGTATTTTAAATACTTACTGTTCGGGCTGAAAGTTTGAATTAGAAATACTCAGTAGCGGCTCGTTAATTACACTTTGTCAATGAATAAAAATTATTTTATATACGAGTCAATTCTTCTGTGCTTGACAGCTTGCGAACAAATCGATTACTATATCTCAAAAGCAGCAGATATATATATCTATTGAGCATTCATTATACATTCTATTTTTCATTTAATAACCTGACATTTAAAAGATGTTCTATATAAATATGCTGTAAAACTAGTATTTGTTATAACATCAAGCGATACGCTATCTGATGGCGTTTTTGATAAACAGAGTTAGTGACATACGAGCATAACCTAATTTCTTTTTTTAATTCTGCAGCGGTTTTTAATTACTACTTCTACAGAAGATAAATGATTGCTATCGATTGACGAACACTATTTAACATTAAATTACATTTTACGTCCTACTAATTCATGCTTTTGTAAAATTTGTACATGCTACAATACGACGTTGAATACTGAAACAATCATTTACTTATTGTGGCGAGAATAATTAGTTGATTGCACATTTGTACTCGACCATGTACATTTTAAATGACTTCTAGGAGGTGACTTAAGTAAAAATAAATCATAGAATAATTTTTTTCTTTGACCTGATTTTGATAGTTGCGTAACTACACTGCATATATTTTAATTAGCAAACTTGTTAGGTAGAGCGCGCTTCAAACACTTGTGTGTTATACAAAATTGAAATGCATTCGATCTTTGCAAACCATGTATATATTATCGATCTTATGGGACCATAAAAATGACAACGTTGTGTGATGTCATTTCAGCATTTAATATCACATATCTTTGGTATGTACATTGCTTTGGCGCGAAAAGCTTTTTTATGGATCTTTGCTTTTTTTGAATGTAACTTTAATTTAATATTTTTAGGAATATTACAAAATCATTTGAAAATCTATATAGTGTTAGAATTTGTTTTTCAAATGAAACACTAATTATACGAACTTCTGTATTAGAGTAAAAAAACATAAATTCATGCTATATAGACAAGCTTACAACTCAACGTTCGGTATCGAACTGCCCCTAAATCTCATATGCACATGCATGTTACCAAACCGTCGAGCTTTATATTCTTGATCGTTTTTACACTCGGCCTTCCTGACGATGGAGCGTCCTCGCGACCTACCAGGACACATCCGGAGCCATCCTAATGATGGAGCGTCTGCGCGGCCCACCAGGACACATCTGGATCCATCCCAATGATGGAGCGTCTGCGCGACCCACCAGAACACACCTGCTGCCATCCAGATGACTCGGGAAGCATGGGCAGTTGGCGGATTGGCACATCAACCAAGGAACTGGACATAGTACACTAGACTATGTGTGATGATACTTTGCAATCTCAGATAGTTCACTGGACTATCTGGTGGCTCACTAGGCCACTGTTGCAATTCTATGCAGTGCACAAGACTACCTGGTGGTACACTAGACCACTATAGCAGTTCTAGGTAGTACACTAGACTACCTGGTGGTACACTAGATCACCACTGCCAAATTTAGATAGCGCACGGGGCTACCTAGTGGCACACTAGACCACTGTGGCGATTTTAGATAGTACACTAGACTATCTTGTGGTACACTGGACCACTGTGGCGATTTTAGATAGTACACTAGACTACCTTGTGGTACACTAGACCACCACGCCAATTGTAGGTAGCGCACTAGACTACCTGGTGGCACACTAGACCACCATTGTAATTTTAGGTAGCGCACTGGGCTATCTGGTGGCACACTGGACCACCATTGCAATTTTAAGTAGCGCACTGGGCTACCTGGAGGCACACTAGACCACCATTGCAATTTTCGGTAGCACACAAGACTACCTGGTGGCTCACTAGACCACCATTGAGGGTAGAGAACTATTGTCCTCTGAACCCCTCCCATGACATACTGAGTCATGCTTTGGTTGGCCAGACCAATTAATACAGGTGCACAAGATCTTCGGTAGATGGCTAAGCACTCATCCTACCGTCTACGACCTTTGGATCCATCATCGTCAAGATCAATGACAATCAGATATACAATGATTATCTGAAAACAGGCGCATTAAAAATAGTCATAAAAATATGTAACAAACTAAATCTACTAAACCAAACAAACTTTAAAAATATATTAAACCATTTTATTGCTATTCCGCCAATTGTGACCGGAATAACTTAAGGCGATCGCTTGATACGACTCCTCGGAATCGCCTTCGGTCTTTCGTAAAGGAAACTACTCTATATCGATCATTTCCCAGCACCGCCGTGATTTTTACGGGCCTGATATACTTTGGCACTAATTTACCACTGGTCAAGCCCTTCACTAAGAGAGTCTTTTCTACCAAAACGACATCACCTTCTTTATACTTGATCGCCTCTAAACGCTTCTTATCGTAACGAGCCTTTATTTTCTTTGCTGCTTCGTCACAACGCTTTTTAGCTGTCGTTCGAATTTCACGGATATCTTTACGCGGTATATTTGATAATCGGATTTCGTTCTCCAATCTTGGCCTTAGACAATACAATAATTCACTAGGGGCTATACCCGTGGTTGCGTTTTTAGTACTATTTATCCCCTGCTGCACTTGGTTCAATATTTCATCCCAGCAATCGTGATTACCTCCAACACTAGCGGTTAACGATTCTAAAATTGTTCGATTAGATCGTTCTACTTGACCGTTGCTACGTGGTGTGGCAATAGCATTCTTTATATGTTTTATTTGGTACTTGGTACAGACTTGTCTGAACTCTTGGCAATCAAACGCTTTTCCACGATCAGTTATCACTCTTGTTGGAGCACGGACTAACTTGACGAGCTGTTCAAATTTGTGGCAAACGTGTGTACTACATGTGTTCGGCACAGCTTCGATCCAGACAAACTTTGTAAAGCCGTCGATTATCACTAATATTTGAGTGTTTCCTTTTGCTGTTTTACAGAATGGACCCAAGTGATCCAGATGTAGGGTATGGAACGGTTCAGCTACCTTTTCTATCGGGTGTAATTTATTTTGTCGTTTGCCAGTCGGTTTCTTCGCAACCAAACAGGCTATACAACGACTCACAAATTTCTTCACAAAATTTTGCATATCGTTAAACCAATAAACTGATTTTATAGCATCTAATGTACGCTTCCAACCTGGATGCCCATTATCATCATGGAACATTTTTACTATTCTCCATCTCACATCTCGAGGAATTACGATTTTTGGTTCGTTGTTAATAATTCTACAAATCTTATCGTCTTTTAGAGTATAGCATTCTTCGGCGTCGTTGTCTATTATTTGTTTTCTTATCAACTGTAAATCTTCATCTTGAGATTGAACACCATAAATCCAATCGTTTGTTTTGATCATATTTATCGATACGGGATTGCGACTTAGCGCGTCAACATGATTCATTTGACTTCCAGGACGATGCTCTACTGTGAAATCATATTCTTGCATCGCCAGCCACCAGCGTCCAATTCGAGGTGTCATGTCCTTTTTTACCCATGTTAACCTTATGGAGTTGCAGTCAGTTATTACGGTAAAATGACGTCCATACAAATAATTGCGAAATCTTTTTACAGCTTCATAAACAGCAAGCGTTTCTAATTCATAGCTGTGATAGCGCGTTTCAGCATCGGTTGTCTGTCGACTCATGTACGCCACTGGCTTATAGGCACCACTATTTTGCTTTTGTAATAATACACCTCCGATTCCATGCTTACTAGCATCCGTGTGGATTTGTGTTTCGGCGTTCGCATGATAAATTGCTACCCAGTTCCAATTAGAGTTTTTCTTAAGTAAGGATGTTAACGGTTTGGCTTTTAAGGCAAAACTCTGAATGTATTTTCGGAAATAAGACGCTAAACCAACAAATTGACGTGTTTGATGGACATTTGTAGAAGTTGGAAAATCTTTAACTGCCGCCAGTTTGTTTCGAGAGGGCGTTAAGCTACCATCGCGTATTTCAGTTCCTAAGTATTCGACAGAACTTTTCATAAATTCGCATTTTGCAAGATTTAATGTAAGTCCCGCATTACTGAGGGTATTCAAAACTTTATCAAGTCGCTGTAATGCTTCCGACGCTGTTTTAGCCGCAATTAAAATATCGTCTAAATACACTAGAACATAATCATGTCTTAACCTTCCCAAAGCCATATTTATTGCTCTTTGAAAAACCGCAGGCGCATTCGAAAGGCCAAATGCTACTCTAGTATATTGATAGTGACCGTCGGGTGTTACAAAAACCGTAAATTTTCTACTGTCTTGTGCCATACTTATTTGATGATAACCAGATTTCAAATCTAAAACCGTAAATACGTAATTTCCCGCTAATCGCTCTAACTGATCTTCGATAAGCGGTAGAGGATATCGATCCTTTACAGTGATAGCGTTTAACTTGCGGTAGTCAACCACCATCCTTAACTCCCCATTCTTTTTCTTTATTAACAATATAGGGCTCGCATAAGGTGAAACGGTTGGTTCAATTATTTGTTTTTGTAATAGATCATCCACAATTGCGCGTACTTTTTCTCTTTCGAATATGGATAAGCGGTACGGTTTGTAAGTAATTGGCACCGTCGATGTTAGTTCGATGTGCATTTCCAAATCAATATTGCTTAAAAGCGCGTTATTTTCATTAAAGCATTTTGGATATTTGTGAATTATGTCTTGCAGACGTCTCTTTTCGTCTTCATTGATGTCAACACCTGTTTGCGTAGTAACTTCGTTAATTTCTAAACCTCTTGCGACACATGTGCCCTTAGGAATATCTATTTTTTGAACGTTTATATTTCTAATTTTTATCACGCCCATCCCATCGTGAATCTTTATTTTATTAGCCGGTAATATTAAGGTGAGACCGTCTCTACATTGTTCGGAAGGATTTGAGTATATTACGCCATCAATTATATTTGCATTGACCGTAACTAAATTAATACCGGGTTTGACCTTAACATCTGTACTACAATAAATTTTAATGTTATTTTCACCCTCAACAACATGTGTTAAATGTTCAAATAAATTTCTTTTCGTTAGCGTAAGGAATTCCGGAGTTTTCTAAACAAACACGCTATTGTCGTCGGTCACAGGCCGTCCCACGAGAATGTCAACAACTTGTAATGCGTCGGGTACCACATAGAAATTAGTCGTCATTTTTATTTCATCTATTTCGATTTCAGCTTGCACTATTCCTAATGGTTTAATGGTAGCCCCACCGTAACCTTCGAGTGTCACGTCGCACGGATAAAGTTTCAAATTTATTTTTTTGAGAACGGCATTTTTCACGGTGTTACATTCACTACCGAAATCAACGTATGCGGATACAGTGTTACCATGTATTTTAGCTGATTTGTAATATTTATCACCCGAAACGTCATTTATGTTACACATAAGTTTATGAATTTTTTTATTTTTAGAATCGTCTCTTCTCTTTTTAAAACATTCAGTTTCGTAATGTCCCTTAAATTTACAATAATTACAAGTCTTTTCGGAGTTAAATTTTGTGCAATTCGCCTTTTTGTGTCCTTCGCGTCCGCACGAATAACATTTAATTGATCTTTTCACATGAAATAATTGTGAAACCGGCTTATTTTTATGAAATGGTTTATCTACATCACGATTGTTTACTTTCGCATCTTCCGTATTAGCTACTAAATATTTTAATAATTGTTTTGTAGTTACACAACCGGACGCTCGCACACCCGATTTTAAAAATGGATCATTTAAAGCAGGGGTTTCCAACTTATGAGTGACCGAGGGCCGCCATTAGATTCATGGAGTAAATAGGGGGCCGCATCCGCACTGATATATATATTTATATAGCTACTATTAAATAGGTGCTAATAAAAGCCGCGGGCCGCATGCGGGAAAGCCGCGGGCCGCGTGTTAGAAATCCCTGATTTAAAGTATTAGCAATTATATCGACAATAATGTTTTCCGCGAGTTTACAACTTTGTCCTAATGCTAATTTGCGATAATAGAAGTCTAGCAAGCTCTGATGTTTGCTCCTCTCTAAATTTACAAGCTCTTTTAACTTACAATAAATTCCTTGTTGCGGAGGAAAAGCTTCGATTAAATTTGTTTTCCAATCTTTCCACGAGAGATTGAGGACTTCTTGATTATTGTACCAAGTTCTAGCGTTACCTTTTAACTTATTGGACATGCAAAATATACGATCCCTATCGTCCCATTCGAAAACGTCTCCAGTAGAATCAATGGTATGCAGCCACTGCGCCATAGTCATGTCATCTAATCTGCCGCTAAACGCTGTCTATTCTTCCCTGGTAACGACTCGATTTCGCGTTCAATTTATTTTTGAGTTTCTTTCTTAAATTCCGGTTTTCGCGAGAAGCATCACTTGAACTATCACTACTACACGTACTACAAGAAGTGTCACTGTCACTACTCGCGTTCGCACGCCGTTTTCTATTTGTCTTAGGCATTTTTAATGCGTTTTATTATAACTTGCCGAATTACCGACCTATGCGTCGCTATTTTTTTTTGCACTTATCGCAGTTACCGCACAATAAAAAAAAAACAGTTGGACGTAATTTAGTAAGTTTAAGCAAAAGTATTTGTTTTTAATCGACGTAGGCGAATCCCGCTTCTGATTTGTTAGAATTTGTTTTTCAAATGAAACACTAATTATACGAACTTCTGTATTAGAGTAAAAAACATAAATTCATGCTAAATAGACAAGCTTACAACTCAACGTTCGGTATCGAACTGCCCCTAAATCTCATATGCACATGCATGTTACCAAACCGTCGAGCTTTATATTCTTGATCGTTTTTACACTAGTTTAAAAATTACTAGAAATATTGCCGGATGAATCTTGCCAATGCAGAAATTGCATCGAACCAATATCGGCAAGTTACGTATATTAATATAAGTTAAATCATTGAACCACAAAGAGCTGTATAAGCCCGATTTTAATGCATTAAAGGAGCTACCTGACAGCAACATAACTGCGGAATTTTTAGCTACTTAAACGCTTCATGGAGGCTTCAGTTTTTTCACAAGCCACTTAAAAGTGTTCTAAAGAGTAACTTTAAAAGCTAAAGTAGTTATAAAAAAGCCGGTTTTAGCTGCAATTTGTTCACTGGGAAATTCTTGAATTATTAGAGTTCATTTATATTAAAATATCAAATACAAATTTTTTGTTGAACGAGCAAACCAATTTCAATTATGATTTTAAACTTAATTTTTTTTAGATTTGTGTATAAATTGCACCATCTTCCTTTTTTTAAATAATTAACATTTAACATTTTGTAAAACTTACATTTTTTTAATTATCTAGTTACAAATTTTCAGATTTGAGATTGTTCGAAAAAATGTAAGTTAAAAAACTTTTTGTAATCTTAACTTTTTATAAGTTGTAAATATTTTTACTTTTTTGAAGATGAGCTTCATTATTTTAAAGCTCGAAGCATATGTAAAATAGTATATACATTTTGAAAGTTAACGAATTTATTATTGGTGGACTGGTAATTTGAATAATTTTAAAAATTGACGAATAATAACAATAAATCGCCATAACAATTTTCTTTTAATTTAATTTGCATTGTTTTAGTTATTTCCATATACGTATTAAAGACTATACCGATACCATTACATTGCTGCAATAAGTGTAAAGTGAAGCAAAGATTGTGAAACAGAGATATTAAAATCGCATAAGTTCATGTCTTAATTTCCCAATATCGTTTATGCGCACACGCAAAATATTTTGTTGTTATTGGTTGGTGTTTCGCGTCATTTACATGCAGTTTACACTAACGGCGTCCATCTTGCATCGAAGTGATTGTTATACTTTGTAGACCATTATCAGGCTTAATTTAGGGCCACCTACATGAAATCAACGAATTATACAGAACATTTAATTCAAAAATAAAAAGTTGATAAGACAAGGGATTAATTATTTTAACTCTACCCCACATTGGAATGGATTTTCTCATATGCCTATAATTTGTTTGTCATTTATATAATTATAATAAACTTTTAGAATATAATGAAACAATGTAAGATACGAATGTAATTGTTTTAATTTTTTTAAATATATAATTTCATTGAAATAATTCGTTTATTTTGTATTATTCTAATTCTATAACATGTATGATCTTACAAGTTTTCTATTAAGAAATTACTTATAATAACCACTTAAGTTTGTAAATCCTCCTTATTTAGTATTACGCAGAATGAATAATATTTGCTCTGATACAAGTGCTTTCTTCAATAATTTTTACATAAAATCAAATCGTTTACAAACTTTGGAAATTAACATATTAAGGTGTGGAGTAGGTATAATTTCTTATTTTCCAAAAAAGTCACAACAGAAAATATAACCTAAAATACATTTAAAAAACCACTTTTTTAATTCATGAAAATAGCCAATCAACGTTCAAGTTTTTACATTTGCGCTTTCAATGCATTGAATATTAAGAGACAGACTTATGCAAGATGTATATAGCTCCGTTTCAAGATGTTTGCTTCACTAATTGTCATACATGCTCGGTATAGTCTGTAATACGTATATGGTTATTTCTATGTTTTCGATTTATATTTTACAAAAATAAATAAATATTTGAATATACATATTTTTTTGTTTTCTTAAATATAAAGCATGATATTGTTTAAGTTTATTTGACATTGACTTGTGTCGTAACAATACAAGCTATTGTTTATGATATTAACCTGTTTTGAACAGGTAAACGGTAAAGTAAACACAAATATAAGAAAAGGTTATAACTCGTACTTCATAACAAATAAGCAAGTTCGCAAAATAAAAACCACGATTTTGCAGATGGCAGCAGGTCTTAGTCTATTAGTTTATGAAAAGAGGGGGTACAGACGGGTAAAAAAAAGAGAAACAAGAGAGATAAAACTACAGTACGATTTTTAACACACTATTTGCGTCTCTTCTTAAATTATTACTCAATGGTTAAATGCAGAATGCCAGTGAAATTTGTGCAATATAATATGTACTTTGCCATCACATAAATAGTGCACAATTTCAAAAGCATTGGCAATGTTAACAACTTAACACAAATTAGATGCATACAATCATTGATACAATGGTATTATCATTTTTAATTTAATTAATAAAACAATTTGGAAACTTAACATACAATGTCCATATATGTAAAAAAAAATTTAAAAACATATAAAACCTATTTACATTCATTCTGTGCTTATGTTTATTGGCGTCTTTTGTGCCTATTACGCCTGGTGTTTATTGCGTGTTGTAAAGCTGCACCACAATTTGAATTTTTTCTTATCGATACTGTAAAACAACTAGTGTACACATGTAAGAAGTGAAACTTCTTTATGGCCTTATTTTTCGCAAAATGATCTACATGCAACTTTTCAGAAATTGGTTAAATAAAGTTAAATTAGATAAAGTTTAAACAAAAGGATTTTTTATCATAGACATGAATACAAATAATACAATTGAAGGGTCTGGTGCAAAAAGAGTACAAGTGATTTTTTAAAATTTTTGATTAAAACGCATATATGTCAAGTTAAACCTACCCTCTGTTAGTACAAAAAACATACAAAGTGCATTTTGATCTTAGCAGTGACATTTTTAGAGAAGTAGCATAACACACTAAACTAAAACCTCACAATGTTTTTTGCAAAAACGATAATAAAAGCACTAACTCAAATTGTCTACATATACACTTATACCCTTTTTGCACCAAACCCTTCAATTATTTCACTTTAACTTTTTGCTACTAAGATTATTACAGCATTTCATTAATTGTAATAGAATTATTACTATCATTGTCATCGTTATTATATATTTTTGTAATTAATGGCTTATGGTAACTGAAATATGAAATTGAATCTACAAAAATTAGTTAATTGATTTACAAAAATTAATAACATATTTCAGAATTTATACACTATGCCAATTAATTGATGTTCATTAAATTAGCAGTCGTATTAATTAAAAATGTGACGCGTAACGAAATAAGCGACATGCTATCCCTACTGCGTTGGAGAAACTGAAAGTACTCTTCGTCTGAACCAACCGTGTTTCACTTTAACTTTTTGCTACTAAGATTATTACAGCATTTCATTAATTGAAATAGAATTATTACTATCATTGTCATCGTTCAATCAGAAATTGAGGTTAACCTTAAATATCTTAAATTTAAAAATTAATAACATATTTCAGAATTTATACACTATGTCAATTAATTGATGTTCATTAAATTAGCAGTCGTATTAATTAATAAATACTATTTTAATGAAATCATATACATTGACCGATAGTTACAATCAGAAACTGAGGTTAACCTTAAATATCTTAAATTTAAAAAAATAAATACCACAATTCCACCCAAGTATTAGAAAAAGAGATATAATTACTTACTTTTGTTAAAAATCCACTGGAATTAAAATTAAAATAAAACCTTTGATTTGTTGATCACTTTAGTATTGATATATTATTTATCACGTCGCTATTGCGTTTCAGAAATAAAAAAGATGGCGCGTAACGCAAAACCAACCGTGTTTCACTTTAACTTTTTGCTACTAAGATTATTACAGCATTTCATTAATTGAAATAGAATTATTACTGTCATTGTCATCGTTCAATCAGAAATTGAGGTTAACCTTAAAAATTTAAAAAAAAAAAGATGGCGCGTAACGGAATAATTTAAATGTGACGCGTAACGAAAAAAATGTGACGGTAAATTTTTTTCCAACGCCGATAAAGAAGTTTCACTTCAAAAATTACATTGTAATGCTACTCAGATAACTTATGCACTTTTTTAGCAATTTCTAAACTAAATTATGAAGTTTTTGAAGTAATTATAAAGAATTGCTTTGTAAATAGTCGTGAAATAAAATACAACACGAAAGTCGAGTTTGGCATTAATGCACTTGAAATCACATTACGTTAATATACATATAAAGTTAATGTTTTAAGTTTTAACCTATAAAATACTCTGAAGCCTCTTACCATAAATTAAACTTGAAATATTTTTACAAATTTGTTTTGCTTGATCCAGACCAATTACTTGGTTAAAACATGTCTCGTTTGCTGCATCTTTTCATCCAACTCAGCAATAAGAATGTTTGCGCGAAATCGTGTTAGTTTTTAAGTTATATATTTATTATTAAGAAATAATATCGGTTATATTTGAATTTAATACTTACTTATTTTGTTAATCCATCCTAAATGATGAAAAACAAACACATTTTTTCTAAATTTTAAAATAACAAAATGGTTTGCATATAATAAATACAAGATTTTGTGGCTAAAGCTAAACAAAAGTGACAAAATCAAGGATAGGGGAAGAGCTACGAGCTACTTCACGGTGACGGCGACGAGAACCGAACAAAATCGAATCTGCGAATAAAAATGTGTTTTAAACGTAATGGCAAAATGCGTTGTTTATAGTATTGGGATTTACGTACAGAATGTGTACTTTTTATGCACTACAAAAACCACAAACGCATTTTGCCTTTAATCGCTGTAATGGCATTGTACACTGCCGGACTTTCTGTGTTTATTGGGACGCTGATCAAAAGTAAGTGAAGTTTTGCTGTTATCTATTTTATAAGTAACTTATATATATATATATAATGAATATTTCAAGTAGTAAAAAAATATTTTGTGAGCATATAAATGTAATTCAGTTAATTGGTTATACCTGTCTCAAACAAAATATTTCACTGAACCAAAGTATATAGAGATTAATCAAGTTAAATTTGTTACTTTGGCGTTTTGTGAAGTGGAACGCACATTTTCCGCCTACAGATTAGCGTTATACAGCCTAGTTTTATTTGAGATAACTGTAACATTTAATATTTAGTTTCAATCGTGATAAATAAATATTAAACATAATAGGTCATTATAATTTATAATATAATAAACATCCTATTATTGTAAATGTTTTAAAACTATTCTTATTACGGGTATAATTAAAATCATAGTAACAAAACTATTTATTTCGTTGTTTTATAAATATTTAAGTACCTACTTCTCGAGCTCTAGTCATTCATTTGGAAATCACCTTGATTTACAAAGCAAAATAAGTTTTATACAACAAAACAAATTGAGAACTTAATCTTATTATTCTGATTAGTTACAATATCATTTTTGATTAAGGACTTGTGAACACTTACCTTTTCAATATTTCAATAAAATAAACCCAACGTAATATTGTTAAGAGCTTACGAATATTGCTAATAATGTCATTTTCTGCTCCATAAAGAAAACATTGACCTATGTTCTCCATGCTGCTCGGCAACTATACTAAACACTATAATTAGTAACCCTGTAACAGCGTCCAATTAAACCACTCAACGAATGTTTATATTCGATTTCGTTTATCTAGCACTAAAGATATATATTTTTTGTTCTGCAATATACATTTATTTTGTAGGACGTGTATCAAAAAAAGTATTAATTTTGAAACAGTTCGCTTCACAATTGTCAATTAGTTTGTACAAAAAGTATCTTACAAAATAAATTCTTATTTTTGCTAACACATTTTTCAATCTAGTGTACTTAATAATTTTCTTTATAAATAAAAACTCAAAAGAATATACGAGAATATTGAGTTTTATATAAATACAAACATAAAATATTGTCTAAAGTGAACTTGACAATTAATAACCTTACGTATTTTTTTTAATACTTTGGTAGGCCCCAATAAAACTAAAATTATTGTAAACGAATTTATAAAATACTTTAACATGTAAAATGTAAGTGTTTATTAATATATAATGTATAAGGTGATGAACGTAGGCAGCTGACTGATCTCGCCAATAACTCAATCATCATCGGAATTTTCAATTAAAGGCAAACTATCTTCGTTTCCACGTAAATCTGCCGAACCTAAAACCAACTACTATTCTGAGATAATAAACCGCAATAAAAAAATTATAAAATAGACACAAACTATTTATTTTATACAAAAGTGTAATTCAATACATGTTACTGCATAGTTATCACGACGCTAATAAAACTTTCCGTTTTTTTCTAATCATAAACTTTTAACCAGTCTTTTCTTGCTTTAAGTTAAATAAAAATAATATAATTGGCAGTGTCGTAATTATACCTACACCGTTGTTGTATATGTTCACCAGTAAAATATCTTCACAAAGCCAACAAATGTATTGCTTAAAAAAACTTAATGGATGTCCGAAACGTTTGCAAACAAATTTGAGCACGGAGATAAGTCATGAGGACATTAAACACTAATTGTATTACCGAATTAACAGATACTGTCATTTTGTACAAAAATATTATTGTAGTGAAAGTTGATTCCCTTAAATCATGTAACATTCTAGTATTTACACTAAGATTTTACACATACACTTGTTTAAGCTAAGTATATAAATCAATTCTGAAACATTTGTTAATTCTACTCTATATAACGTTGTAACAGTATTGGAAGCACATCAAGCGCATGTTGTTAAATAAAATAATTGTTTTAACAAAGATTAACTAGAAATAGAAGGAACTTTTTTATGTAACAATTTCGTAACGCAAAATTGAGCATTTACAAAGCAAGAAGCCAAACCTAATATACATGCAAATGGTGTGTGATCAGTGCAATTACAGATTTATCACTAATATACAGCCACCGCCAGTTAGACAACGAGCTAAAACTATGTCAGTGTGTTTAGTAATATTTACGACTTCGTGTTTTAAGTGATCTAGCAGCCGTACCATTTTTTTCAGTTGGCACAGTTGTAGTTGGTGTGGGAATTCGTTGCGACACTCCTGCGTACGATATACTAAATAATTCTATATGTAAGTGCTCACAAATTTCTCTACAAATCTGTGTGGAGTAACGTATTAAATCTAACGTGACCCACACCTAAAATACAGTTCGTTAGCATAGTGTAAAAATATTGTAAAACACCTACCATACATAACCATAGTACAATATGTTCTGGAATAAACGTGTTAAAATACTGATTAAAAAAAAGCATGGCTGGGCCTATCAATGACCAATCCATGTATTCCATTTCGCTTTTCGTCATATGAGCAACCTAATAAAAAAAATACAAAAGCACTGTAAAATTAAGTAATATTATAACTTACCACAAGTCTATTTGTAACTTTGGCCGCTACCATACCAAAAGCTAGTATGTAGAGAGCAGGGTGTTGTTCGTAAACATTTTCTATCGATTTACGATATATTATAAAAGCAGGTACTAAGACCATAGAAAATGGTATTACAGGAGATAATACACTAGTTCCCTGCAGATGAAAACTAAATCAGTTCTTAGTGTTAAGTTACCGTAGAAAAACAAACATGCCACATATCATGCTAATGAAAAGCAACTACACAAAATTAACGGTAACCAATTCTTGAAAAAGAAATCGTAAACCAAAACACAACAGAAAACTTAAGTGATGAACTAGTTTAAACACATTTCATGTAATACTTTTGAAAAAATTGTGTTTGTAACAACAAAAAAAATAAAAAATGAACATGGCTAATAAAGGTGGTAAATTAAGGAAATTAATATACATATCAAGCTTACACCAACATAATCAAAACTTGATAAATCCATAACCAATTACAGTATTAAAAACAAAAAAAAAAATTGAAAAAAACTAATATCGATAGTAAAAACAATCAGGACGATTATTTACATGTTTAGAAAATCTAAAAGAAAACTGATTGAATGTGTAATTTATAGTGCTCGTTCCAACTCATAAGATAAAATTAATCTATACGTGCCAAATAGAAATAAACACATAACACATTCCATGCAGATGTAAATTGCAAGGATTTCTTATGTAACAATTATTTAAAAAGATTAATTAGTGAGTATTATTCTTGCAATAGACTAAAAAAACTAAATACTATAGAAAAAGCGAAAAAGCTCCTACTGTAAGCAAATGATTCATGCGCCTCTATAAAAAACATTTATTACCAGTTCAACGAAAATTGCCAAGTTAGTAACAAATTATAAAGAAGGCAAAATTCGTTGAACGCAATTATGACAGGTTGATCGTGGAGCAATCTTACAGCAACTGTTGATCCATTCTTTCCAACTCCGCCTGTGAATATAACAGCTACACTAGCTTGTGCCAGTAGGAACGATATTGCGCATGCCACCACAATAGGCAACAACTTCAGCTCCATATTCAAACCGGGAATCTTGCATAAAAACATTACATATTAAAATAATGACAGCGGACATCAATATTCTACTTAAATTACAGCGCGATTCAAAAAATAAATCTTACTCTACAGCAGTATTTGTTTTCTTCTGAGCTGACATAACCTAGTACGAACAAATCAATATAATAAATATAAAGAGAAGAGAAATTATTTATCTCGAAATTGCTCCAGACAACCTGTATCCAAACTTGCATTTTGCATAAAATTAACAAAACTTCACATATATACAAGACATCCTCACCTTTTTTTTTTTAATTTTAATACACAATTAAAACACAAAAAAAGCCAAAACATGCACTCCCAAGTTCGTCCCAGATAACCTGTGACTACAAAAACCAGAACAAATTAATCAAATATAGCGGCAATTAATTGGCCATATCCATGCTGTAGGAAATTTGTAGAACTTACTGCAACTGTTGAACCATTTTTTCCTACACCTCCTGTGAAGATCACTGCCAGCATATTGTATAACGACCAAATACCACATATAAACGTTGAAATGGGTATAAAGTACCACAAAAGAAACATTTCACTAAAAATCTGTTACAAGTGTTATGTTAACTTTTAGACAGATAAATAAATTACAATATTTACTACTTATAAAATGTGGGACTCGTTTGAAAAATAATCTAAAATAAATTATTATCTGCATTTTACATAATCATTTAGAAATGTCGTAAATACACAAAAGCTGTAAAAAATCAAATAAAAAAAAATGACAAATTTTGAAGTTTTAAGTATTTTTACTCATTTTCTCATCTGACTACTACGTGCGGTGTTTGCTGCCCCAGACGTGCACACGTAAAGTTTTTGTATAATTCGTCATACTGTAGGCATAAAATATATATAACATAGTAAAACAACAAAAAACCGAAAGTTAGACAGAAATGTATACGAAAAAGAAATCCGTTATATCATTTAAAATCAGTAATAGGAGAGAAAGTGTTGATCTACAAGGAGTTGCACACCATATTAACCTTAACTTTCTTTTAGGGTTATCGAAAAAAGCCTTATTACTAAACGCAAAATATAAAAGCAAAACGAGAAAGAGTATATTTTCGCTAACAAAAAGCTGTTTTCGAAAACCATAACAAATTTTATAAATATAGGCGTATAAATTAACTACAAAGAAGATCTGATGTTTTAACACAATGTAGTTAAGCTATGTATAGAAATTAAAAATGATTAGAATAATGTCTAGTTTGTACAAAGTAAAATAAAATTATTTGTTTAGGTTTCATAGTTACAAATTAAAATTAACAAATCAAATAATACTATTTTATAGTCAGTTTCAACGAAAGATCAACAACAGGGTTAAAGGAACCTTCTGGCAAGGAAAATCTTCTGATAATACTCCATATAGGATCTGAAGACGTTTTTGTTGAGAATGGTTTGCTATGCTTTGAATCAAAGAAAACTGGAGATTATCATAAAGAAATGACTGGAAAAGCTTTCGAAAACTGATTTTCACAAATTCTACGCCGCTTGGCCAAAAATTATGTGATTCTGATCGATAATAATTCTTATCGTAGCAGGAAAACAGAGATGATTCCAAACTCAGTAACGAAAAAAAAACAAACATACAAGCTTGGTTGGAAAGCAAGTCGATTGTTTACTATCAGATATGGTAAAAGCTGAACTTTTGCATCTTGTTAAAAAGGTCAAAGTACGTAACTAATAAAATAGCAAAAGAACAGGGCCATACTGTTTTGCGATTGCCTCCCTATCACTGTGAATTCAATCCTATTGAACTGATGTGGTGTCAAATAAAAGAACTCATAAGGAACAATATAACCATTAAAATAAGAAATATTGACCTAATATTTCAGCAAGCTGTAGGCAATGTTTCTGCAGAAAACTTGAAAAATGGTATTCGTCATGCACAAACTGAAGAAGAAAGAATGTGGCAAACTGACATCGCAATAGAGATTATAGTCGAACCGTTGATATTTCGTGTGGAGGATTACTCTTCTTCATCTGAATCACCCTAAATGTCATTTTTTTAAATACAAAATGTTATGTAAATTCCCACAAAATATGTCATAATTTCAGTTCGTGAACTTTACTGATATGCAAAAATTTAATGAAATACTATACGTTTCAAATGTTTAGTTGTTTCCTTGGTGTTATTTGGCACAATTTTAAAATAAATCGTGTAACTAAATAAATAAATAAATTGTAACAGTATTTATTTGTTATAAGTTATAACTGCCAGAAATTTTTAATTTTGTACGTTATTATATATATTTAGATTCAAAATTTGTGACAACTAATGCAAAGATTATATCAGTTGTGGTTTTTTGAAAAATTGGTATTTTCGAAATTTATTAATATTAGGAAATAAAGCTTGATTTTATTGTACCGCAGAAATCGCTTAGTAAGCAGCCCGGTCATTAAGGCACTTGTAATCATAAATGGTTTAGTAAGTGTTTTGTTATAAGTTGCACATATTGGCAACGTAGCATATATATGTAGAATAGGAGCATGCACGAGATACAGAATGTACTAGATATGGCGACCGGTTAAGTTAAGGGTAAGATTTGTTTGTATTGTTAAGCATTATGTATACAATAAATAAACTATAATAAATGAATGCTACTTTAACCATAACAACATAACCTTACAGTAAATAATTCAAGTTCGGTTATTAAATAATTTTTAACGGTAAAAAAGATTTTCAAAATTCTTTTCTGATAAAATTTTCCAAGGAGTTTGTGTACATTTTGTAGGTAAACATTCGAGTACAAAAGAAAGTTTTTATTGTTAAAGGTTTAAGATTAAATATGCACCAAAATAAAGGATATAACATGTAGGTAACACTTTTATTTACCTAATCTTCTTTACAATTTACACCGATTTATTCTATATAAAAGTAACTAACAATAACAGTCATAAAAAGAAATTTTATATTATTTGAATAACGGCACTTGTTAAGTTGAAGATGCCGGGTATCAATTAAAACTAAGTTAGCTGTGATTCCAAGAAATTTGTATACATTTAGATAGAATTGAAAAAAAATTCTTAATTCGTGTAAACAACCAATCATTTTAGATTTTTTGAAAATATATACATGTAATCAGTGTAAAATATCTATATAAAGTAATATAGATAAATTAATCTAGATGTTATATGTATCTGCATATATATAATTTTTCATTTAAATTACTTCAATATATGAAGCGTGCCATATGCAAAAGGTCGTAAATGCCGTTTTTTAGGATATATGTTTTATATCTGAAATGAGGTCTAAGTGCCACGCCTCACTTGCAGAATAGATCGATAGGTCGATAGCACCCTCCACTGCGCAGTGACAGCAACTCAAAGATCAAAACGTCGTAAGTGCCCTATTACTTGCTAATATTGTTTTGTGGTACTTGCATTCGAGGGTTGATGTTATTAGTGTGGTTTTTGTGTCTAGATTATTGCTAAATTAATATATTTGGGTAGTAAAAGGTATGCAATGGAAATTCCCGAAGAGATTAGGGCAAAGAAAAGGAAAAGAACTGGAAATGTAAGAGTGATTTTTATAAAATGAAAGATTACAATGAACAACAAAGTTTTCTACGTGGTTGCATTAAAACTTCTTTAATTAATAGAAGGCGACATGGTGTGTATAAAAATCCAAACGAGAGTAGACGACAACGCACTTTCAAATATTTTTTACCCCTTCCTGGGTCATCTGAAGTACAAGTTTGTAAATCTACCTTTTGTGACACATTCGGAATAACGCTAAAAAGGGTTAGTGTTCTTTGTAACAAGACTTTGTTGGGAGATCTTACGGTTAGCGACAAACGAGGTGGAAAAAGGCCACAGAGAAATCAGGCTTGGAAAGAAAAAATCGTTGAATTTATTGCATCAATACCTAGCAGGGAAAGTCACTATGGTCGAGAAAAGCACCCTAACAAGAGGTTTTTCTCTAGTGATTTAAATGTAACTAAGTTATATACTGCTTGGGTATCCATTTGGAAGATGAAGCAAAAGGTTTCATGTACATGTGGGAAGAATTAGCAGGTAAACGAGGATGCACCAAAATTGGAAGCTGTTTATATATATTACAAAAAAAGCTTAACGGATTTGGTTATTGTGTAATTTCATTATAAAAACTATTTGTCGTACTAGAAGGGATTGTTATAGTGCAACACAGCAATGTCAAGTAAACGATTACAGTTTGCACTACATTTTTGTTTCTCCTGTACAATTTGACATTTAGCACTTACGATCTTTTGCATATGGCACGCTTCATATATAAAAAACTCAAGCGTCCCGTAAAATTTCGGGTTTGTAAATTACAATTCATATTTATGTAACTTATTATCTAAATTATTTCACATTATCTATTATCTGTTATTTATATAAAGTTTGAATTTTTTATCTATTATCTAACACTAGATAATTTTCTAAAGAAAAAAAATTGAACTATATATCATTTAAAAATTATCTATTTACAACACTGCATGTAATATAAAATTTTAAATAGAAATTTTTAGTTTTTAACAATACTCTTATTAAGTAACTTCGGTTAAAAAGAAAATATGTTAATAGCCCATAGTTACCTACTAAACGATTTACACTGTAATAGAAAATCTACTCTTTCTAATACTATAATTTAGTGCTGGAGTAATTTTAAAGGACCTCTGGGCAGAACCTTTCTGCGCGACTGTGTAAGGACTACGTATCAGAACGCTACTTATTTCAATATACTGGTAAGAATGGGTTCGTTGTGTCAATTTCGTCTACTACGCATATCACAGGTCCTTTACAAATTACGTAAACTATACTTTATGTACGCTGTCTAAAGGATGTTTCGTCATTTACTCTCAAGGTAGATAAGCTTAAAACCTCAATAAGTTCTTTTTTTTTATGAAACACACTGTACATTGTTTTATACGACTGTGTTTCAAACGCCCTGTATATAATTTTTATTTAAAAATTTAAACAAAAAGGTGTAGTAACTAATATAACCTTTTATTAAAATCAAAGATTCATATAACATGTTTAGATATATGATTCGTACCAAAAGTTATGTTTAGAATTTACTATCAAATAAAAAATACTAAAACTTCATAATTTGCTTAAAGTTTTCAAATGAATCCCACACACTTAATGTAATTTTATTTATTTAATCCAAGCTCCAGTAACAAGACAAAATAATCTTAAAATTGTTTTTTGCCTTAAGAAAATCAGCAGTTTTTACTAAAAAAACACTGAACTTTTGTATTTATAGATTTTAATCAAAATGTTTACAAAAATGCATCCCTTTTAAAAAACACACTTATTTATGACTTCAAATTAATATATGTATTACAAGTCTATCTATATATGACTGTGAATAGAATTTCTAAAAATGTATACTAATGTATTCTAATACTAATACATTGTCATTAAAAAGAAAAAATGGTTAGAAATTGTTTTTACAAATATTCCTTTAAAATTATGAATACATTGATCTTGGCTACTCTGAGACAGAATTTATTACAAATATTGACAACTATAACTCATTGAAGGATTGATTACACTTTCCACGTAGCGGTGCATGCCTTTCGTATTTCTGTTGATAAAAAAGATACAAGAATGTATAAAAACTAATATTTTTTACAATTTAATTAAAACAGATTGATACTTGATAAGCTACTACTATATATACTTATGAAAGTAAAAATTATTATTCAGAGTAAACATTAATTCTACGTATTCGCATTCATTAGCTTACAATAAAAAATTTCTCTTGATTATTCCTAGCACCTTATTAAAGATTAACACTTTTACAAGTAAATTAAAGTGTAATGCTAACAAGAATATCAAAAACCATGTTTTCTATAAACCTAGCTGAGTAATATCGTGTATAAATCATAAAGAAACAATAATGAATAATGTGGGGTGGTATAATAAATTACACATATGCAAATAATTCAAAAAATTTAATAACTGAATTGTTTAAAACTTTTAATGTATTACAATAGTACATGTCATCCTATTAAATACCTAAACATATAAATTAAGGGAAATATTTTAACTTGTGCCTTTTACAAATCGAATTAATAACAAAAAGTAAATTGAATCTAGTTGCTTAGACAATCAAATTTTCGTGCATCTATGGAAAACAATGGAATTGTCGTGACAACTATTGATATAAGTGTTAAACGAATTTATCGTAATTAAGAGAATTATTCTCAAAATAAAACGCCCGTAAACGTAAATTGTAACAATTTGAACATGGATCTATAAACAAAAATTCGTTTAGTGCAATGTTATTATGAATGCGGTAAAAATTACACTGCTGGAATACGAAGATTTGGTACAAAAATGGGTTTAAGAGCAGACCCGTGCCAAATAAAAGCGTACGGTAATGTAATTAGGAAATTTGAAAAAAATCTGTAAGTCACCTTCCGAGATCAGGATCTTAAAGAGTGGCCAAAAGATAAATATATCAAACATCCTAATTTAAAAGCTTTTTACAAAATTAAGATAGTAGAAGACTTTTAGTTTTTTAGCGATCGTATGGTGTCCCAGTAACATTACAAGATACGTTAAAACTGCTATATGAGAGTAATTTTGGTGTCAATTGGACTAGGATAGAGCTCGTGAAATTTTTTACATGGATGATATTGAAAAGAAAACATCAAATTCCAATACTGCTGTTTCAAAAGGTTGCATCTGTTATTTTTGAATTTCATAATAAATCGAAAAAGACCCCAATGGTAATCGGAAGGTTAATGGTGAAGTTATTACTCAAAACTGTCGAGTATGGTTATCAAAAAATAAACATGAAGTCGTTCAGCAAGAATTCACCGTTTCGTGCGGTTTCACGGCAGAGAAGGGAAAACCGTATCTGTAATTGTTAATGGTGAACGATACAATGTTAAAGGATTATGCAATGCCATAGTTGCAAACTCCACATTTACCGACCAGTTAAAGAATTATTATCCGAGTCTTTTCAAGATGTTGCTATACGCAGACATTAGCAAATTCATGGTCGCCTAGATCGACTTACCGTAACCCAGCAGATTATTGGATGGCTGTGGGGTTATTTAAAAAATTTGGTGTTAAGTGCTGTATGCAATTTGAAAAATTGGTTATTTTACAACAACAAAATGGAAGTCTTATCGAGCATTTGCAGTAACCAGTGTTTGACATAATCCAAGCAACTAGATTCTATTTACTTTATGTTGTTAAATACAAGGCGACTGATAACTAACCGTGTTCTTTTGAGAACGTGATAGTTATGCAAAAAAATCAAAAATTCTGAAAAAAAAAGTTCTATAGGTTCAATTTAGACTTTTTGTAATAAACTCCATTCAACTTGTTCTTTCATTCCGATTTATTTTCAAAATTTGTTAAGGCATTAAGCGTGCCAATGAATTGAAAAACTTCTCTACTTTATAACCTTTCGAATAAAATATGCATTTTTGAGAAATATCCCTTATTGCATAAATAACACAGAAATAACAAGTGCATGTAAGAAATCCAATGCCACTTTTTGCTAGTTTGCAATCATAATCTATTATTGCATCCGCTCCAAAGTTTCACGACAGTCAAAGTGGCTGCGATTTTTATTTCCAGTAATAAACTAACATTTGAATTTTGTGCCATTACCCTGCTTGTGATTACACCCCTTGTGTTAAGTTATTAGCTTCTTGTTCGTTAGTTGCAATTGCTTGTTCATTTTTGTTAAGAAGTTTTTTTTTGCTTTTAATAGGTAGTTTCACTGTGATAATAGCATCGTTTTCAAATGCCGAATACGGCAATATTTTGTTTATTTACGGGTTTTATAATAGAAATAGACGCGTTCCTCATTTAAGTGTGTTTGGTTTAACCCGACGCCTACCTGAAACTGGAAATGTTAGAAAATTCTTTATACTAGACCTGCTGGTTATGGCGTCGATGTAGATGAAACAATCTTTAGAATAGTCGAAGAAAACACAACCGCCAGAACCAGGGAAGTAGCCACCGATTTGGGTGTCACATAGTGGAAGGTTTGGTCAGTTCACCGCCGAGATTAATAAAACAAACTAGCATGAATGAGTATTATTGGAAATAATTTAATCCACCCCTCACTTTCTACCTGATAATCTCGGTGAAGATTTTTGAAACCATCGTTTGCTGAATTGCTAGATGTACATTTAGAGAATAAGACCTGAAATTTTTCAACACGATGGATGTCCCGCTCACTAACGCTGCACGATAAGAGAGTTGTTGAATTAGAGGTTCCCAAACCGATAGATTGGAAGAGGTGGACCGATACCATGACTTACCAGGAGCCACGATTTAACGCTCTTAGTTTTATGAAATATCAATGAAATTGTGTATAGTAGGTACCGAAGTCGCGACAAGAACAAACTGTAGAAGTCACAGAAGTTTTTTTTTATGCAATTAAGAGATATTTCTGAAACATGTTTACCTTATTCGAAGAGTTGTAACGTAAAAAAGTTTTCATTGGTACGCTGAACGCTTTAACAAATTTTGCAAATGAATCGACATGAAAGAACAAATTGAATCCTGTTTATAAGAAAAAGTCCAGGTTGATTTTTATGCATAACAACGATGTTAACATGTACTGTTGTGTATACTAACGACAAAAAAAATTTACTCCCTTCTAAATTATTTTAGACATTATACCATTTGTGTGTGACTAATTTTGTAAAAAATAAAAGATCAAATACTTCACAAACCTTCAACATTTCAATAATGATTATGGTTTAATTAATGGCACGTCCTCAAAGGAATATGGCTAGGTACCGGCTACCCTGTATATGCACGCTGTCCAAACTTGCTATCTTCTTTATTATTATAGCTTAAATTAGCAAAGTTCGAGCATTTATCCCGTGAATTACGACAGTGTAATCATAAAAACATCGGATTTTAGCAATATTAAAAAAACACTAATTTTTTTAATTAAATATCCTATGTACTTTTAATTAATTTTAAAAGAAAATAACATTGTGAATAACAAATGTCTTGCGCACTACTACTTTAAATTTCCCCGTTACGTGGAAAGTGTAATAAATGTTTTAGCAATTTAACAAATTTGAAATTAAACTGTAAAAAAATCTGGAATAGTTTTTTTAGAGTGGGCTGGTGTAGGTTCACAAGTGAGGTACAGTATTTATTTTCGAAGTTATTCGTCATCAATTATTTATGAAATGATATCGTTAACTAACATGTGTAATGTGTTTTCTTTTTATATGATTACGGTAGCATTATCAGATTTTAGCAAGTATTTAGTAGTGTCTCTTTAAAAATAAATCAAAAGAACTAACTTTAAAATAACAAGAATAGTTATTTTATAAAATTGATCATTTAAAGTTAACACATACTCACTGAAGATACCTGAAATAATGATTATTAACATGCATGTAAAACAGAAGCAAAATACAAAAAACTAAAAGCAGAAGAAATTCCAAGATCTGAAGTTCACAAAGAAACCAACTAAGTAAGAGTGTTTAGAAAAAACAAATGGCAAAATTTAATTAAATAAGTTCATTAAATCATTTGTCGGAATTACATGATTTATTCAGTATCATATTAATTCAACTAAGGTTTGATTATAAGTCTTTACGTAACTAATAATTTTATTCAATATTTCCTTTCAACCAACCAATATGAATTTGATATTAAATAAATATCATTGCATAAATTTGCAACTATATAAGAAATACAAGATCCTTTTTCCGGGAAATAATTTACAAAAATCTTTATCAAGTATCAATTTACAATAATACAATTATGTCAGAAGAATAAGCAAGAAAATTCATTCTAAGTGTAATCAAACCTTTATTAAAATATACAGGGTCAGAATATGTGGGAAGTACGATAACTACAAATAATAGCCATAAAATAAAGACGATTGTAAATTTATATCCTAGTTTATTCGGAAACTTTTTTGTCTCTTGTAAAGTTTTGATTAAACGCATCGTTTTGCTGAGAAAAATAAAAAGCTAAACTTGTTTTCTAATAAACTTACTACATACTTATTACGCATACCATGTAGCATGCTGTGTAGAAAATTTGACAAATAAAACGTTTAATTAAATAAAAGTTAGAGAGTCTGTAAAACTAAGGTTGTTTTTGTGAATTTTAACATGAATAATTTTTCAAATTCAGAATTAACTGATACGAACATGGTTGATAGTAAGTGTGATGGTAATGCTGCGGCGGCAGCAAGACGTTACGTACTTCTGTTCCCTAATCGTGCTATACCGAATAGGTAAGCAAAAAAATTGTGTCAAGCAATTGTTTTTACAAATTTTCTTTTAGAAAAATGTTTCAGCGGCTTGAGAAAAGATTAAGAGAATCGAGATCTTTCAAAAAACGAAGTCAATACTCCGGTCGTCAGAGATGTTATTCCTTTTTTGAAAGAAAGAATATTGAATTGGATAAACGATCATCCTAATGACAGTAGGAAACGAATTTCAAAGGTTCAATGGTTCTCAATCACGTCTTCTAAAACAGCTTTTTATTTATTTAAAGCAAAGCAATGCGGTTAATCAAAACTTTATAAGAGACAAAAAATTTACGAATAAAATTTCCTATCAAAAACTATTTTTAAATAAAAAAAAAAACTTCAAGATTAAAAAGTTCCAGAAGATTTAAGAGTAGAGTACTCTAAAAATTCATCTTCTGCTTATTTAATTTTCATTAAATTTTCACAATTTTTTTGTTTGTATATAAGTACTCACTGACAATTGCAAAAATAGTCGATTACATTTTAGTTTAGAAGTTATTAATAAAAAAGTTATTTTTTTCCAACTTTGAAACTCTAATAACTTTTTACCTGTGCATGCTAGGATATAATTTGATTTAAACAATCGTCTTTATTTTAAACTATTATTTATAGTTATTGTACTTCCCACATATTCTGACTAACCCTGTATACGGTAAGTTATAACTTATACAGCCTTGGCCAAAATTATGAGTTCACTTAACATTTTGTGAATATAACCCTACGCAATGATTAAATGCGTTTAAAAAGTTCTTAATAGTAGTGAGTCATATTTACGCATATCATTTACATAAGCTTGCTGATAATTCGCTTGTTTATAAAGTAGGTAGGGATCACAAAATGAATTTTTGTTTCTTACTTCTTACCGAGCATTTTATGTATACTGATGTAAGTAACCATAGTAGTGCGGTTATAAAATTACATTTTATATAGTCGATTTATGTGTTGTTGTAAAGTGTCAACATGCCGAAAAATAGTGAATTAAGCATTGTCAAGAGAGCACAAATAATAGCTTTATATTCGCAAGGCTTAAGCCAAAGAAAAAAAGCACGGCAAGTGCAATGTTCGCAATATGGCGTTCAAAGTACTATTCGACGTTATCAAGACACTGGTTCTTTTGAATGAAGAAAGGGTAGAGGCAGAAAATCAATGACTACTGCAAAAGAAGATCGGATTTTAGAACGTTTGTCTTTAAAAAATCGCAAAAAAACATCTAAAGAGCTCTCCAGAAAATTGTTGAAGCAATATTCTATAAAAATATCACCAAGAACGGTAAGGAGGCGCTTGAATAAATTTAATCTAACAGGTAGACGAGCTCGTCATAAGCCGTTACTGACGAATCGCCAAAAGAAATTAAGATTAGATTGGGCAAAGGCACATGAACATTGGACAATGGAAGACTGGACCAACGTGATCTGGTCAGACGAAACTAATGTAGAGGTAGGTTAATTAAGTGCATATTATGTACTCTAAAATAGTTTTCGATATAAGGATTGTATTTATCGAACTTTTATAAAGATCCAAAAAATAAACAAAAAAACAAATTCTTTTTTCAGATTTTCGGTCAATCTGGAGGACAATTCGTTCATCGCCGAAGAAATGAAGCTTACCACCCCGAGTGCATCGTACCAACTGTAAAGTTTGGAGGTGGTAGCATTATGATTTGGGGATGTATGTTGGCGAGAGGCGTCGGGAAGATTTTTTTGTGCGAAGGGAGGATGAATAGCATCACCTATATTTCTATGTTGACAGAAGTTTTGGAACCGTCGATTTTGAAATTATTTCACGAAGAAGAGCCTCCATACATTTTTCAGCAAGATAATGCGCCCTGCCACACATCAAAGGCATCAGAACATTTTTTTACTGAAAATGCTATAAATTTGTTAGATTGGCCCCCACAATCCCCCGATCTATCACCTATCGAAAATTTATGGCATATTTTAAAAGTCAATATTAGTAAGAAACATTGTACATCTAAAGAAATGTTACGAAATGTTATTAAAGAAGAATGGGAGAATATATCTCCAGATTTATGTAACAAGTTAGTTAACAGCATGCAACAAAGAATTAAAAAAGTAATAGCAGTTAAGGGTGGAGTAACTAAATATTAAATTATTTTATGTATTTGGCTACAATAAATTAAATTTTGCATAAATATTTCTTGCTGTTCCTTTAAACCCATTAAAACCCTTAAAAATTTAGGTGAACTCATAATTTTGGCCAAGACTGTATGTATTAAGCACCTTGCTTATACAGTTAGGTGTATCCAACCAGCAAACGGTTGGGTGCCATTTTTAGATAATCAAGTTGCAGAAACTTTTGACCAATTTTAGCTGGTACAAATAGCTGCAACGTAGCATTTGCATCTAATCTAATATACAGTGGCGGCCAACTACTTAGAAACGATCTAAGTAAAATAAATGTGCCGTCATATTTCTTAAATTAATTGAGTATTCGAATTACTTTACACATTTATTGTTAATATTCTTACTCCTAAACATAAAAGTATGAAAAAACGATTATTATTAACGCAAATAAATTTAAAAAAAAAGATACAATAATTGTACAACATATGCATATGGCCAACTACTTAGAAACGAATTAAAAAAAACTATTGAATTTATGCTAATTTTATTTTATAAACCAAATTTTTTATATTGTATGCTAATATTTCGTAGGATAGCCTTTCGAATCTATTACTGCTTGTAGTCTTCTTGGCATGGACCCCACAAGATCCTGACAACGTTTCTGGGTAATCGAATTCCAACTTTTTGCAACAGCTGTGTAAAATTTAATTAGATTCGAAATATTTTTTGATTTTACATCAATTTTGACTTGGTGCCATAGGTTCTCAATTGGATTGAGATCCGGGCTTTGCAAAGGCCAATCCAACACCGTCACAAAATTGTAAATAAACCACTTTTTTGTTAGTTTTGCCGTATGTTTCGGATGATTGTCTTGCTAAAAGATCCATAAAACACTTAAATTCTCTTCAGCATACGACAGCATCACTGTTTCTAATATTTTAATGTAGTCATGTTGTGTCATATATGCCCTGTTATTCGGAAAAGCGACCCGAATCCTTTCCAGGTAAAAGCACCTCACACCATGACGTTTCCACCGCCATGCTTCACGATCGGAACAGTGTACCGAGGATCAAATTCCTTGCTTTTGGGGCGCCGAACATACACTTTTTCATCCGACGCTATTCTGTTTATTTTAGTTTCGTCGAAAAACAATACTTTTTTCCAGTCATTCACTATCCGATGTCGATATTTCCTTGCAAAATTTAACCGACTGTTTCGATTTTTTTGTGAAACTATTGGCTTCTTCCTGGCTACTCTACCAAATAACCCTTCTTCTACCAAACGCCTTCGTACACTCCTTACTGACAGTCCATAGGAAGATTCGCCAAAAATTTCCTTTTTTATGTCTACAGCAGTCTTCATTGGATCTGCTTTGGCAACTCTGATAATTCTTCGGTCAGTTTTTACTGTAGTTTTTCTCGATCTGTTTTGCCGAGAAACAGTATCAGTTGTTCCAAACTTTATATAATGTTGAACTGCATTGTACACCATCTTTTTCGAACGTTTTATTAAAGATGCAATTTCTGAATAACTTTTATTTTTTCTGTACCAGTCAATTATAATTTTTCGTTTATCAGCACTACAGTTTTTGCCCTTACTCATTATAAAACTGAATGTTTTCACATTTACAAAAAAATATCTTAAGAATTAACAAAAAATTAGTATTTTTAGATCGAATTAATTCAACAAACGCTCGCAAACAAATGAGAAAAAGATATCGTTTCTAAGTAGCTGACCCTCTGCATTTATTTTAAAATTATTGTATATTTTTTTTAGAAATTTGGTTACACTAATAATAAGCGTTTGTTTATCTTTTTATCTTTAGGAGTAATGATACCAAAAATAAATGTGCAGAGTGGAAAAGTGGAAATTTTTTTTTAATGAAAACATGTAACAGATTGTTTATTTTATTAAGAGTAGTTTCTAAGTAGTTGGCCGTATGTGTCTGATGTTTTCCGGTGAATCGAATCCCACTAAATACAATTAAAATACTTGCCAAAAATCAAATGCACAATCACGTATTACACACACAAGCTAAGTATGTTATGTATTTCTTTTAAAAGCGACGGCGACGCTATTTGATTTTCTGCTAATTTTAAAGAATATTTAATTTAACACGTTTCTTTAATTAATTATTAATAAGCTGAAGCGTTTTTGCTGTGTTTTATGTGTGTTTTTGTTTGGATAAACTAAGTTATCACATTAAACTTGTATTACTTAACATAAGTACATTTTATATATTTTAAAATTTATTTAAGATAATTATCTAAAGAATTTTTTACAACTGATTAGGTGATAAACAAATAAACTACCGTATGTAGTACAAACTTAGCAATGATAATTTTTCATTATATTTTACATTTATTTTTCTTTTCAAATCGTTGATGATCGACTTTTAATAACTAAATCGTGTAAGCTCTTCCGTATAAAGTACACTATAGAAATCGTAATTTTTGGAAAAATCGTTATGCATATACAATGTTGTGTGTAATATATGTAAAACGAATTTGAAGAAGGATTACCCCGTCATAGCGCATTATGAAATAAGACTAAATGATTTTGTAAAAATTTAGTTACACGTTTTTAAAAACTTAAAAAGAGAGATCAAATAAAATAAAAAAACTTAATGCTACATAGTTTTTTCTTACTCACTTCGAAAATTTGCAAAAGTATTTCCGTTAACAATTTAGGAATTTGAAAAACAATATAATCTGTGAGCTCACACCGATCCTACTCTAGAAACATAAAGCTTTTTGACGATTTACTACCGAACATTCTACTTCTAAAATATTTTGATTGATTGTGACATAAATATAAAAATAATAAAAAGTTGTTCAAATTAGTCAGAAAATATTGAGTACATTTTTGCAAACATTGACATAAATTGCTATGATATACAGATTAACAGAAACAACTAGAATTTCTGAATTAACATTAAGAAGGAAAAAGGTAATTGTATTTTTACATTAACTGAAAAAACTATTGTCTAGTCCTAAATGCAAGATCAACAGATTTTATTTGATCTTTATATTTTTCTTTGCCAGCTATTTTATACTTAATTAAAGAGTGCGTAGTACAAAATCAGAGAGTACAAAAATTATAACTCAATTTTCTGAAAAAAGCAGGTACCCACGAAGATCGATATAAATATAACAAAAACTTTGAACCATAACACATAATAAAAATTGGTATAAACGAATAGTGTAGTCTACACGATAAAAGTTTTATAAATATGTATGACATTTTAAAAATCAATATTTAATAATACATTCTATTTGTATTACAAAACTTCAAGATCCCACATATCTTAACTAATACTAATTTATTTGATAATTATTTTGACATCGTGCTTCCATAAGTTTAATGTCAAGTTTACACCAAATTAAGTCATTTTTTAATCAAAATTAACATTTGATATTTCATGATAAATTTTAAGACAATTATTAGCTTGATACATAATTGCAAATTGTTTAATACATAAATGAAAGTTTGTTATTACCTACATAAAATGTATTAAATTAGCAGTAACTATTGTATTTACATAATATATTTTATGATTATAACAATCTTATTTAAAAGAGCTGCATTTTTGTATATTGGTATATTGTGTGTAATTATACACAGTTTGGTCCATGTACTCTTAGCATAAAGTAGATGAAGTTATAACTTTCACCAATAAAAGATTTCTAATAGAAACTTACCTTAGTTGACCATACACTTGGACCAAATATAGCAGAAACTAATTGAATAGTCATAATGGAAAATTGAGCTTCCGTAACGTCAATCCTCCCAAACCTTAAGGTTCCAGAAACGTAGGTCTGCCAATGTGCACAATAAAATAATGTCATAGCACAAAAGCACTAAAATAAAAAGTGTGTATTAAATAGATTAGGTTTAGTTAAACTTACTTGAAAAAACATCCATCCTGGATAATGACCTAATTGAATCGCTATACAAGCAGATAGTGCTACAAATACTGTTGAAATTGAGTCACAACCATGATCAAATAATTCGCCAAGAGGATTTGCTGAATTTGTTCTTCGAGCTTGTTTGCCATCTATTGCATCTAAACTTTGATAAATAAATAATCCTAAAGCACAAAGAAAGCATGCCCATCGGGGCACTTCTGATTTTGCATCAGGTGCATACCTATTAAAAGTCATCGTCAATTAGAAACATAATTGTCACAATTACTTTGTACTTACCCAACTAATATTAGAGTCGTAATTATATTTATGAATAATCCAACAATTGTAATTAGGTTAGGTGCTAACCAGATGGGTAGTTTTTCAACTAACCACGTCCACCATGGTTGTAAACATTTGTCAAAAAAACTAACACTACTGCAGGAATATTTATGTTCACTTAAACGTTTTAATTGCGCATTTGATAGTAATTTTTGCTTGTATAATTGCATCTTCATGCACGTTTAACCACACATTAGTCCTCGTTTAATTTGTTTGGTATGAGTCGATTCTTAAATTAATTTCAGTAGTACTTTTTCTAAATTTAATTTAAATTTTTCGGAAACGAGTAAACGATTTATAATTATTCGTAGTTTTTAGTTAACAAAACGTAAACATTCCACATGTAGCAGTCATTTCGTCATTGCCCCCACCACAAAAAATAAAAATCATTCCACAACACTAAGTTCAATTATTTGACATGAATTATTGGTATACTTCATTTATCTTTCTTTATTACGCACATTCACCATTTTTATCTCTGTTTAATAAATACTGCCAACTTATTTAATTTTCAATGCTTATTTTTGATTTAAAAATGAAACCTATTAAGGGTTCAAGGATAACCACCCGATATTTTCAATAACTATTTAGTACAATATTAAATATTAAATAAAATTAATAACTAACAAAATTATCGATATATCCATATAATTATTTTTCTAATTTTTAAACATAATTAAACTGCGTTATAAAGCTAATAAAACTGTTTACGAAATATAATTGATTGATATAATTTATAAATAGCGTATGATGTGTATATTATACTTAACGCAGTGTACAGCAGGAATTGCGTTTGTAAAAGTTAATTTTTCCGAGTACGAGTAGGAGTACCTATTTGTCTAAACACTATAAACTGATAAATTGACAAGTAAGTCTAATAACGATCTAATAAGTAACTGAAAAAGAACATGGGTTATATAATTAACTTCAATGACCAATTAACTTCCAGAAGACTGATCAGGAGCTTATATGTATAAATAACGAATAGTTATTGAAGAATCAATCTTTAGAATAAGTGTGCCAAAACTTAACAAAACAAACTTTCTTTATTGATGAAGTAATTTTTGGCAGTTGGAACAGTACTTACACCATAACAAGGTGTACACAATACAAAAAAATAAATAATATAATGTTTAAATTATTATACTTTACACTTGTAAACAAAACATTAACAAAAACTTCCCTGATGCAATTATATAGGATAGAAAAAACGGAGAAGAAAAATAGATATAGCAAGATTCTTTAATAGCTCCTCTCGACTGTAGTTACCTAATATATTAGAATTGTATATTTAGTTACCTACATAAAAATCTGTATAGCAGTGCTGTAATAGGTATTTACATAATATACTAGTAACCATAAGAAATGTTTATGCTGATTTTATAATGCCAAAATGTAATGTTTTAAAACGGTACTACTTAAGTTTGTAAAGTTTTTTTGATAATTTTTTTTTTAAATTAAGAATCCCAATAAACACAGAAAGTCCGGCAGCGTACAATGCCATTACACCCGTATAACCAGCCGATACAGATTTCCGTGAACTGTATAGATCTCTTCCTAATCTATAAAGATTAGTCGATAAATAATTTAACTATATAGAAACTAAATAGTATAAATAAATATTTCTTTACAGGTATGTTATGTATTTAATCTGTATAGTAATTATAAAGTTCGTCTGTATATGTGTATTCTGTACAGAATCTATGGCTTTTATGTATAGGATACATACAGTATCAGTGCTTTATTTGATAACGCATCAATATAGCATAAGTAAAGATTTCCGATACAGACCACATACAGACTTCCCTTTGTCAATAATATATATAAATAGTAATTATAACCAAAAATTTATAACTTTTGTCTGTACAGGCGTATCCTGTACAGAATCTATGGCTACTATATATAGTATACATACAGTATAATTGCTTTATTCGATAACGCATCAATACAGCTAGTGTTGAAAATCGATGATTTTTAAGTTAAATTTTTTCTTTAGAAAATTATCTAGTGTTAGATAATAGATAAAAAATTAAAATTCTGTATAGATAACAGATAATAGATAATGTGAAATAATCTAGATAATAGAAATGATAAATGGAGTACATTTGAAGAACTACTTCAAAAATGCGTAAAATTACTAAAAAATTTACATAATAATTGTAATTTCCCAATCAGCAAGGAAACGTTTTTTTCATGTTTTAAAAACGTTACAACGTTTTAAAATAGTCGAAATAAAAAATGTTTTTCAAAAAAATATTTATGTTGCGTTTTAAAAATATTTCATTTAAACATTGATATTGAAATATTTTAAAAATGTTTTCTAAAACATTTTTTAGTAACATAAAAAACGTTTTTACTTTATTAGAAATCATACTTTTGCTTGCTTTCACCTATACACTTTTTTCTTTTATATATTGTAACAAAACACAATTGTATGAAATTTTGTTACATATTATATTAATAAATACATATTAAACCTTTCCGTTTTTCTAAAAACTTTCTTGCAAATTTGAATTAAGTACTTAATAATCGCGTTTGCGCAAAGTACCGGTACCTGCGTGAAAAGATGGCGATTTTGTATATTATAATTGCATTATATTTTAAGCTTCAAAGAATCAACAATTTCCATGGTATTACTCGCTATGCTGTGTAATGTATCGTTAGTGTATCAGTTTAATCGTTTTCTAATTTACGTTCTAGTGAAACTCAAATAGATACTTTTAGTTTATATCAGCATTTATTATGGTACGTTTTTCTTTGTTTTTTTGTTGCAAGAAATTTTGCTGAAGTATAATGTTATTTGTTACAGCAGTGGTACACTAAAACGTTCATTCTATGTACTTTATGATTTCCATTCTTTGTGATGTTTTAAGGTTATCAAATTGATACGATGAAATCGGAGATTTGAACGTGCTCAATAACCAATTAATTTTGGTATGTATTTTTTTCAGTATTTTTGTGTGTGTACAAAGTTTCAAAATCTTGGATTGTTAGTTCTGGTTTTCGTTTTTACACAAAGAGGTAGTGAAAAGTTTTCTTATTTTATAGATAATATCCTTCGGTGTGGAGGAACGGCAACAATAAAAACAACCTTTATTGTTCAGGCCTTAACAGATAAAGGTTGTTTCTATTGTTGTCGTTTTTCTACTCTGAAGGATCCTATTCATTAAATAGAAATTTTTTTAATTAATTGGGAACTTTTGAGAGGATTATTATAATTATTTCAATTAATATAAAGTAATTACATGAATAATGTTTGTTTTACTTTTATGTTAATGTGTTAATTTTTGTTATAGGCATCAAATGCGTTTACAGCCACATGAAACTGAAATATTTAGACTACACGAAGATTGTATTATTTATCTTTTGTAAGCATTTTAGAGCTAGTTCTATAATAATAGTATAAATGTCAGTTAAGTTATACTTAATTTGATTGTAAAATGCTGTCGTTATTGGCTAGTATAAATAAAACTTAACAGCCAAATATGACAGTATTTTAAAATTAAAGCAAGTATAACTAAACTTACATTATTTATACCATGATTGTAGAACTGCCCTTAAGTATATTGCAATATTTAAAAAAAAAACGTTGATTATACATTTTTTATACATTAATGTAACATTTGTAAAATATTATAAATATATATATAAATAATATTATAAATAATATTTTTTAAACATTTTTAGAATGTTTTTCTAATATTGATTTTGCAACGTAATTCTGGCCATTAAGACGTTTTTGCAATGTTTTTAAAAATGTAAATATATCTTTTGTAAAACGTTGAAAAAAACATTTCAAAAATGTTTCCTTGTAGATTGGGTTACAAAACCAAAATATTACGTGACACTGTATTTTTTTATATATATCCCGTATAACATATCTGTATAGATTCTATACAGTACCTTTATCCTATCTGTACTTCTGTACAGGCAATCTGTATTAATCGATAACGGGTCGATAGTATTTACGTATCGCTGGAGTACAGGCATCTGTATACAATCTTTACCGTACAGTTACTAAATATATACGAATAAATATAGTTATAATACAGATTTAATAAAGATAGAATAAAGTACGCAATTTTTTGCAAATAAAAAAAATAGTATTTTTATATTAGTTATCTTATAGGCGTCGTCTTTATCACAATTGTCGTGTGTATACAGTCCTTAACATTTTTTAAACGTAGGTTTAATTTAGTTTGGCACTGATATTTTTAGTTTTCTTTCGTGTCCATTCTGGGGGATTCGAACCTGGTCTTCTAGTGGTCTGAAATTTGGGAAATCCATTATCCCCATTGAGCCACTACAGTTAGCTAATTATACTAACCTTATAACATCTTTTATTATTAGTGATTTCTATATGCGTTGTTTTATACATAACTATGTATAAAAACAAAAATAAAATTTAAATAAAATTCATTAGAAAGTAAAAAATATTTATTTTCTCTAATTAAATTTAATTACAATTAAACAACAAAATTTTTATTTTTATGAAAAAGCCTTTTGAAGTAGCTTATTTACCTCTTGGTCACATTTGTCTGTAGTTGATTTCGTCTTCGGCTTGTCAATGTGTTTTCGTGGACAACCAAACTTGTATCCTAATAATCACATTATAACAACAATAAATATTAAGTATGAAAAAGTGCAAACCTTCCGGTTTTCCTTCGACTTCTTTACAAATCCGTTGACTATAAAGAACCTTTTTAAGGAATCCTGCAAATAATTCCTTTTTAGAAACAAATCATGTAAAAATTCAATTCAAAAATTGTCATTTTATCACTTTAAGGTTCAATAACCTCGCAATTTAATATGAATTCGTGCACCTGATTAAAGTAACTATTAATTGTACGTACTTACTTAAAAATAATATCCACAATTTAAATTGTTTAATTGATTAAAGTGTCACAGCTGATTACCGAACGCCATAGGCCGAACTCATTTTTGTACACTGCGCAATGTGACGTCATGTTCATAACAAAACGAGTATAGGTAAAATATAGAACATGTAAAGATTTGATAAAGAAAAATGTATCGAATGTATTTACCGTATCTATACAGGCTAATTAAAGATTCACAATTAGCGATTCGGTATAGAACAAATAAAGAAACGATACATTTCCTGTACATTTTAAAACAGTATCGATTGAATACATCATTCTATACCGAATCGCTATAGACATTTTGTTACTGTATCGATGTGTTATACGGGATATTATTTAAATCAACTAAATAAAAAATTATATATATATATATATATATATATATATATATATATATATATATATATATATATATATATATATTTATTTACGGCATACGTTGACATCCTCCAATGTAAATACTCCGGTTAAGATGGCATCCTCTACAAGTTGAACTCCGATATACGGATGCCAACTTGCCATTCCTTCAAAGTTCATGCAGTTAACTTCTTTTACTATTAGATGGTGCTTAATGTAATTTTCAGCCGGAAGCTATTTTAATCCGTTTTCGAACCGTTTTGTTTATTTTAGTTGGTTGATAATGCGGTAGCAGCGCTTGTGTCACCTTTGGTGTATATTCAGACGGTACTTTTGGCGGTAACTCTGGCATCCGAGTAAATTGCAACATAGCCAACAGTTGATAACGCCTTTAATAGTTGTGTTTGAGATTTCTGTGCTTGATGTAAGAAAAATGTCACTGCGAAGTAGAAGGATCCTTAACCTGGCATTAACTAATAAAGAAAATGGTAAGTGTTACAATATTTACAATTGATTACATAAATTATTTTTGTATTACGCAATGCATTTTTTGAACGGATAAAAACATTTTCGCTTGACATTTTATCAAACTGTAATGCCGGATTGTATAAACATTTTCAAGTAATACTTAGTGCTAAGTAAGTCTTAATTTCTATAGAAACGTTTGTTACAACAATTGTTTCTATAGTAATTAGGACTTACTTAGCACTAAGTACAACTTAAAAATGTTTATACAACTGGGCATTAACTCTTTAGGTTATTTGAAATTTTTAATTTCTCTCCTAAAGAATTTTATTATTTTGAATAAAAAGGCAATTGTAATTTTTGTTAGAAATTCAAACTGATCAGTAAAACTGGTATTTTTCAATATTTCTTCAAGTTCAATTATACATACCCACCAGAAATATAAATTCAACATTTTCTTTCAGTCTGATATGCATAAGTAAATACATGATCCACGCTATAAAATTGGTGTCAATGACACTTTATAAATCATAGTACCTAGTTACTCTCTGCGCAAAAAGTATATATAGGTACTCGAGATAAATAAAAATGTAAGCTACATAAAAAAAAACCATTCGACTGAGCTTGGTGTCAAATTAAAGCATGTTTATTTCTACATTGTTTAAGAGTAACAACTTTTTTAAAGTGTAAGTACTTTAAGGATCATTTCTACGGCTGAACGGTGCAAAGTGCCTGTGTTTGGGGCTTGCGACGCTATAACTAAGTTTAGAGGTAAATAAAAACAAAACTACTTGCTTAAATGGAACAAAATTTTAGTATGTTGTAAATCCAACCTTTCTTGAGATTATTTCTCAAAACTGTCGTCAGATTCCTTTTTGTTTTTTAATTTTAAAAATCAAATCAACTTTCTAAGAAGTTGTCAGAATCATTGTCACGATAATCCAAATTTTTAACAAAAATTTTAAATCGTTCGACTTTTTAATGATTAAATATAAGAAAACGTATATACAAATTTAAATTACACACCATATATTACTTATACCCATTTTAGTTATTTATTATATACATTATTAACTGAAACAATTATATCTATTATGTACAACCTGATAATTGCATTATGTATAAGAATCATCTTCTCGTCGTAAAGTAGACAACACAAATGACACAATATTCTACGATTAATAAAAGCCATGCCCACAGAAAAATAATTATTAGGTACTAGTAATATCAATGCATTTTGACTGTGTTGTTTGTTTGTTTAAATAGTCATCGTAGCTGACTTCAATCTCTTGCTTACTGTTATTGCTGAATACGATACGAACCATTCGTCGAGACTCATATATGATATGCTCAGTAATTAATAATATACGCAACTACAGTTTTCAGTATTTTTCAATTTCAAATCGTCCCAGTCCCAGTAGAAATTAATCTATAAACAATAAGTATGTATTAATTTATTTACTTAGTTTTTCATAATACTTACATTAATAATTGTTGGTTTCTTGTGGAGTATAATTTGTAAAATACATCATTAGTGTATTATTAATTTATAAACTTGTAAGTAAATCGATTAACCGATACTTAAAAGGCCGTAAAACGATAACTTAAACCTAACCTATAGGGAATTTAAATTAAGTTAGCAGCGCCAACTATCATTCAAGTTGTAACTAACGGGTACCGGATAACGAACCGGATAGGTTTGACCAAGGTTTGACAGCTGTCGCTATCGTACGTTATTTGGCTTCCTTCATTTGTTTGTTTTCGTGATTATTTGTGTATTATAGTTTTTTTATTATCATTTTATAGACAATATTTAGTGTTTAGAAATTAATCTTTTGTGATATTTGTATTTAAGGTAAAATTTGCATATTTGTAGTAAAATTATAAATAGTTTAAAATTAAAGTAGGGTTACAGATTATGGATACTATAAGGTTTTCAGTTATGGATTATTTTAATTATTTGAAAGGTGACCAGAATTCTAGATGTGTATACGAAGGAGAAGAAGTTTTAAGCGCTGGTCATATAATTTTTTGTGGCTGCAGAGGAAAAAAGAAAGATGTTTTAGAAATTGTATCCTTGTGTTTACAAACAACAGCATTGAAAGATTTTCCTCATACCATTCAAGGAAATTTTGTTATTAATAAAAATCAAGCAACTGTTGGTACTATGGTTTGTTCTTGCAAAGCAGGCAACGGAGGACGTTGTAAACACATATCTGCAACATTATTATTTTGTACCAGGTACCAAGTTAAACAAAATATAAAAACTGCAATTTTAATGATGTTAATACAAGCTTATAAAATTTAGTTTTTTTTTGTTCTTGTTATTCTTATTTTTAGAATAACTTTGGAAAAATTGGAACCAGTTTCTCAAACTGATTTAAAGTGTGTTTGGTCAATGAGAAAAGCAGAAACAAAAAATATGTATGAAGCAGTTTCTATTGACGAGATGCCTTGTTTTAAAAATAAGGTTAGTCGAAGTGTAAATATACAATGGGATAATGGCAAAGAAAAACAAATAGAAAATAATATGATTAAGATGTTAAAACAATCTGCAATTGCTTTGCACAGGTAACTATATAGAGAGCGTAAAAAATAAATTTTATAATATAATAATTTTAGGGTAGGTCGTAATAACTCCATTGATAGCTACAATATTGTAGATAATAATATGATTCACAATTATATTTTAAATCAAGCTGTTCAGTCAGTTTTAATGATGGAGTTAGCAGCAGAAGACATCAATTATTTATGCAACGGTTGTGCTTATATGTTTAATGAAGATGATCCTCACAGCATTGCAATTACCACCTTTAATTCAAAAACTGCATGGCACGTAAATAGAAAATATCGGGTTACAGGTAGTCGTATTTACGAAATATTTACATATAAAGGATCAAATTGGGAAAACAAATCAGAATTGTATTTCAACCCAAAATATTTTAATAACAAGTATGTTTCACATGGTTTAAAAGAGGAAGAAAATGCAAGAAATGAATTTACTAAACATACATCTTTACGTGTTGAACAAAGTGGTTTAATTATATCTTATTCAAATAAGTGGTTAGGATACTCCCCTGATGGAATCATATTTGAAGAAAATACTCCAGTTGCTCTTCTTGAAATAAAATGTCCTTACTCAGGTGATATTTAAGTTGAGTTTATTGTCACTTTATTTAAACTATTATTTATTTCTAGGAAGTACAAGTGCTATTGGAGATGTTCTACCTCAATTAAAATACATTGAAGTTAAAGACGGGGTATATGTTCTTAAAAAAAATCATAAATATTATGGACAAATACAATTAGGAATGGCAATATTAAATTTAAACCTATGCTACTTTTCAATGTATTGCTCGTTTGATAAAAGCATGTTAATACTTCCTGTAGAATTTGACTATGAGTATACTAGGAAATTACTTTTTGTGACGAAAGAGAAGTTTTTTCAAAACATGATTCACAGAATATGTGAAAAAAATAAATAAGTGTTTATCTATATCTTGTTTTTATTAACAAAAATTTACACACAAAATTTATCATTTGCTAATATCGGAGAAGATAAATTGGTAATGGCACAAGCAATGAAAAAAATTTCGTTTATGTATTCAACCAAAGACCATTGCAACCTGTTGCATAGGATTTTAAAAATTTTTATTCGTTGGTTAGCTCTCTCAACGTGCACTCTTGCAGCTGCAATTTTTGCATTTTGGACGGCTTCACTTTTCGAAAGCTGTTTCTTTGCTTTTAAAAAAGGAGGCCGATATAAACATATAGCATATGAAGCACAAATATCATCAATCAAGAAGCCTTTGTCAACCATCACTGCTGCATCTTTTTCCAATTTTGTGATGATTTGACTTTGTGTAAAAATGCACTTATCTGAAGCTCTGCCTCCAAATGCTTTACTAACAAAACTTATTAGGCCTGCTGGTGTCACTCCAGTCATAAATTTTACTGTTTGACTTGATTTATAATTTGAATAAAATCGAATCCTACAACACAAACATTTTGGTTTTTGAACAAAACATTCAGTGCAATCTAAAACTACTTGAGTGTCCTTAAATTCTTTAAAACAGAGAGGCATATTTGTATCAATCTCCTCTTTACTTGGAAAATATACTGCAGGCTGTAAAACTTGATATAATATTTGTATCATATCAATAAAATAAGTTTTACATAAAACTGAACTAATCTGAAATAACACTGCTAAGGTTGCAAAACTTAAATCGCATTTCAATTTAATAAAAGTTAACACTATTCTATCTTTTACTGAGATTCTGTGTACCCTTTGATCTTTATAAACCAGATTTACACTTGTTAACAAAAAATTAACCATTTCAAAATTTTGTAAGCCAGTAAGACTTTTCAAGGCACCTTCTGTCTTTATTAAATTACACACGGTTAATACTGTAGGAGTATTAACTTGAACAGCAAAATCTTTAAAAGTTATAGGTTTGTGTTCAGAGGGATCATTTAATAATAACAAAAGAGCATCTGCTGCTGCTTCTTCTTCCTCATTATAAGTAGCTTGTACCTCATGCGGACCATCTTCACTTAAATGTATGCGACATAAATTATTTTTGTTTAATTGCTCAGTTAACAACTTTCTGTTGGCAGCTCGTTTGCTCCTACTGCTAGGTAATGTGGAAACCACACTATCATGAGAACCAACAGGCAGTTTCAAAGATGGCACAGCTGTTAATTTTAGCCATTTTCGTTTTGTACTTTCTGCATGGCCTACACAAATATTACAAAATAAATTTTATTACATAAATATTTTAAATTACTTACGCACAAAATAGTCATTTTCTGTAAAATGTAAAGAGCACACAACCATTCTGGAACTGACTTTCTTGCCCATCTTTAACAGCATTTCCCATGCTCTTCGTCTGTCAATACGCGTTTGACCTAGCTTTGTTTTTATAAACACTTTACCAGTTCCTTGCCGTGGAAATCGGTGAAACGATATGTCAGGACTTTTTTTAGCATGAGATTTACAGCCTGGGACGCAACAATACTCATTCGACATTTTCGTAAACGGAGAAAAACATTTAAAACCCTACTCAAATAACCCGTACCTAAACGTGTGTTTACAAAACAATCCGGTAACCTTTAGTACTATTTGTATCCACGGGAGGCGCAACGCTTCGCTTAATAAATCTATATGATTTTGAATAAAGAAATAAGAATCCACTGTTGTCAAACTGTTAGTAAGTTTATGCATTAGATTAGTAACCAACTAACAACAGTTTTAATTTGTTTTGTGCAACCGAAAAAAATCTGACAACTTATAACATTTTAATCACTAATCATAATAATCTCTTGTTATTTCAATGTTTGTGCAACCCTACCTAAACAAAGTAGAAATAAACAGGCTTTAATTCGACACCAAGCTCATTCCAATTGGCCCAATGCTTATTTTTTTATTCATCTTCAAACTAGAGTATATATACTTTTTGCGTCGACAGTACTTGCTTTTCTTCATTCAACAAATACAGTTAATATCTAAAATGAAAATTATTTTATAGAAATGGAATTTACAAGTTCAGATTCTGAAATTATATCTGAAACAGAATATGAAGCTTCAGAACATGAACTTGATGACACTGAAGATGACAGTGAGGGTGACGTTGAGATACCGTTTGTCACCCCTATTGAAATAAATTTGGATAATAATGAACTTCACCAGGCGATACCCACAGGTAAAAAATTACACAAAATAACTTTAAAAGATGTAATTAATAACGAAAATAAAATTTCTATTCAGACATGAGAAATCAAGAAAATTTAGAACAAGAAAATACTCAGAAAGCATTTAAACGAGAGAGAAAGAGACGAAAGCACCACTGTATATATTGTTACCTAAACGTTTCCAATTATTCGAGGCATTTAGAGAGAAATCATAGTGATGAATTGCAAGTTCAAGAAATATTTTGTTTAAACAAGAAATCCAAAAAAAGAAAAAAACTGTTAGATAGATTACGCCGTGAAGGAGATTTTATATCAACAGAAATAGTTCCAGTTTTGAAAATAGAAAATAAGCAAACAACAGATTATATTGCATCCAAATTTTGTAAAGGCTATTATTCAAAAAATGTTTAAGAAGACATGTTAAAAATGCTTTTTTAATCCTGATCCATCTAAACCAATAAAGTCACAAATAGAAGGTCAAAATATAATGATAGGTGCATTTGGACCGAATGATCCCCTTAAAATTAGTGGATTACTTGACAAATTAAGAGCAGATAAAATATCATTAACAGCAAAACGGGATAAAATAATATGCGAAGTGGCCAGAAGATATTTAAAAGTCACAAAGAAAAACACCTTGTAACTGTAGCTAAAAGGTACATGCGAAGACTCGCTCGAATTTTAGAACAAGTTCGGCAATACGAAGGAAATTCTAAGCTTTCATTAGAAGAAATTTTGAAACCTTCACAGTTTAAGAATCTTATTCAAGCTACCAAATCTGTTTCTGGTTATGAAACTGAATCAGATACTTACAAATCTCCATCATTTGCTTTACAGACGGGCACATTGCTTAAACGTGCTATACAAGCCGCTCTATCTATAGAGATTCAACGAGATAACCCATCAAATGAAAAACGAACTGATCTCAACAATTTGATCCACCTAATTGAAACAGATTGGGCATATGAGATTTCGACACAAGCAGTCCAAAACTTAGCTATTAATCGCTTTAATAAACCAACCTTAATACCTTTAACTAAGGATATAAAGGTAAGCATTCAAATATGTATATATAACGCAGATGCTGCATTAAGTTCTTTTTCTTTCAGAAATTTGACACCTACCTTAGAGATGTAATGAGAAATACCGTGGAGAAGATAAAAGATAATAGGGAAGATAGTCAGAGTTTTAAAATTATAATGGAGGTTGTATTTTGTAGCTTAATGATTTTTAATAAAAGGAGAGTGGGAGAATTACAAAGGATGACACTTGATGCGTATTTAAAAAGTTACGAAAATATATCCTCTTCAGAATTTGAAAAAGCCCTTACAAACTCCGAAAAAATTATGTATAGACAATTAAAGCGTGTTGTCATTAGAGGTAAAAGAGGAAGAGGGGTCCCAGTACTATTTGAAAAAGACGTAATGGAAATGTTGGATTTTCTTATAGATTTAAGAAAACATTTTGAATTACAGAAAAATATATATCTGTTTGGTTTGCCCGGCACAAGTAATCCCATCTCTGGTTATCACTTTTTAAGAAAACATGCGCATTTAGCTTTAAATGATAAAAAAAAGGCATCATTACTAACATCTACTAAATTGCGGAAACACCTAGCAACAATAACTCAAATATTTAAAATGAATAAAACTGATTTAGAGCAATTAGCATCTTTTATGGGGCATACCCAAAAGACTCATTCCGAATTTTATCGTCTTCCAGACGACATTTATCAAACTGCAAAGGTTAGCAAATTGTTAATGTTATCAAAACATGGAATTTCGGAAAGTTTCAAGGGAAAACGTTTAGAGGAAATTGAACTTGATGAAAATACCGATAATGTAATTGAGGATAATGATAGCGATGATGAAATGAAAATTGATGAATTAAAAGAAAGTAATCAAATAAATCAAATCAACAACATTGAAGAAAATGAACCAGCAAACATTGATGAAATAAGGTGTCCAAAAAAAGTAAAAGAGAAATTTAAAGAAAAAAGGCACAAGGTTCCATGGACTAGTGAACAAAAGCAACTAACTGAAAAATTCTTTAAAAAGAACATACAAAACAAAATTCCCCCCCGAAAACATGAAGTGGATATATTGAAAAAGAAATATCCGGACGTTTTTACAAATAAGTCTTGGGCAGTAATCAAAGTATATGTTTGTAATAAATACAATAAAATGTAAAATGTATATGGATAATAAAGTATATTATAAATATTATAACTAGTTTGTCTTATTCGTTCAGTATGTTTTTTTGCTGCATATGTTTTGGCATTATCTTCCAAATTACAGTTAAATTATAAAGGAAGAAATAGGTGTATAGGTGACGGTGCAGGAGGCATATGCAGTAGGGAAAGAGGTGGGAAGAAGCGCGGTAGTAGTAAGATTGGGGGATTAGGAAGAAAAAGACAAGCTTTAAGGAAAAGAGTAGGTAGATCGAGAATTTTTATAGATTGGGATATGACAAGAAAAGAAAGAGAAATAAAAGAAGAAATAAGAAAAGAATCCAGAAGATTAGAAAGAGAAGGGAAGAGAGTGAGAGTGGGGTATGGAAAATTATGGGTAGAGGGGGAGGAAAAAAGATGGGGGGAAGAGGAAAAAAGGTTGATGGAGGAGATATCAAAAAACTAGAAAAAGGGGGGGATGGGACAATAGGGGGAAGATGAAGGGGAAAAGGGGTGGGAAGCAAAAAAGGGAGAAGGAGAAAAGGAAAGCAGAGGTTACTATTTTGGAACATTGCGGGTTTAAAAAATAAATGCAGAGACTTTTGGAGATACGTGGAGGGATTTGAGATAGTGGGGTTGGTGGAAACGTGGTTGGGGGAGAAGCATTGGGAAGAATGGAGGGAGAGATTACCAGAAAGTTACAAATGGTAAGCACAGTTTGCGAAGAAGACAGAGAAAAAGGGAAGGGCAAAAGAGGGCATAGTGACGGGAGTCAAGAAAAAGTGGGGATGGGAGGTAGGTGAAAGTGGGGAACAAACAGAGGGAGTTATGAGAAGTGATATAACTACCGATCAGGGGAGAGATACGATGGTGATATTGGGCAAGAGAGGAGAGGGAGTGGAGTGGATGAAGAAAGTGTTGGAGAGAAGGAAGAAGCTAACGGAGTAAAGAGGTGGAAACTGATATAATTTGTAGAATCGAATTCTTTGTTTAAAACTTATTAGAAACAATTAAATGCTTTACAAAATTGAGTTATATAAAACCTTGGAACATCATATTCGATTCTTCATCAGATGTTATCTACATTGTTGTTGTATTGTAAATTCGTAACTAAGCAACCAGTATGGACAAAAACAATATTTAACACTTTTAATTAACCTTACACCATTCTTTATTTGCAATAAGATATAATTTGTTTAATAAAATTTAATGCACAAAAAATTGTTACACCTACATTAACGTAATTGCCTATAGTATTATCTATTTTTCAGAGGAACATATTTAACGGTAATATTAAATAACGCGCCTAGCTTTCCGAGTCAAACAGTCATTGTGAATACTTAATAACGTTATCTGTATATAGAAGAGATTGTTTGTCTCTGTATATAGTAGAAAAATTATGGCAACGCTGCGAACGTTTCCACCTTGTACTAAGAAAGTATATATACAGATACGAATTTGTACTACCCTGGAATTTAATTTTAATACGGACGCTACCTGTACCGTTAAGTGTATTTGGATGCTACTGTAACCGTAAGAAGTATAGTTTGTACGGATGCCAAATTAACCGCCAAAGTAATATATATATATATATATATATATATATATATATATATATATATATATATATATATATACATCTTGTTATCTTCGCGGCGTCCTTTCACAATTACTTTTCTGAGCGTCCAATCCATGCTTTTCAAACAAACCCTATATTACCAACTGAATATTTTTATCTTTTAATAGCAGATGTCATTAGGGGTCGCTAGACTTCAAATTTAAACAATTTTTATTTTAAAATTTTTAATCTACAGATTTCCGAGCGTCCTTACATAAAATTTCCTCTAAGCGTCCAAAATATACAGCAAATCTTTTAAATTGCGACTACCCAGCATCCGGTTTGTATATTTTACTTCATTCTGCCGACTGCTGAGCGTCCGGCGTTGTTGTCAGATTTGGTAATGTGTGTTTAAATCGTAGCATAGTTAGCTAGTACTAATAGCATCAAGACAATAATTTCTTTTAACTATTTGATGAATTTGAAATAAAAGGAAACATGTTATAAATTTAGTACACAGCAAAACTGCAGATTTTTGGGTAAAAATATAGCGATTAAACTTACCATTTTCCAAATATCGATAGCAACCAACATACAAGATGTTGAAGTAATAATCTTATTTTCAATTAATTTTCGTCAATAATTTCCAGAGCGTTTTAATATGTTTGTTTTAATCATTGCTTTACTTTAAGAAAAGCGCAATTTAAAACGATGCAATTAAAAATTTAATTGCAAATATTTAGAAAACTATAACGCGGATACTTTTATACCTAAAAAAAGTTGATAAAACTACATTTTTATCAAAAATGCGACTAAGGCGCAAAAAAGTGGCGACGAATGTATTAGCTATATGCAATGCTAATGAATTTAAATAAGAAACTGGTAAGTAACATATGCCAAAAATAACATTTAGAAAAGGTATGGGAGTAGAGAAGGGATTACAAATCTACTTGTTAGAAATCACTGTGAAAATATCTCTAGAATGAATACATGAAAACTCGCTGAGATGTATTCTATCATAAATTAAAAAAAAATATCTAAAAGATTTCCTTTTTGGTACATTTATACAACGTTTCACTCTCGGTAAATTGTAGTTTTACATTTATTTTAAGAGCTACGACAAAACAATACAAATAAAAACATAATAGGTAGCAGTTTTATTAAGGCACTATTTTTTATAACTACAACAATAATAACAAAGCAAGACGGGTTAAGCAAAAAATATAAAACAAAACATAATACTTTTGTTAAAACTATTTCCGCACAGTCTACACTGTGTCCCATTTTGGGCGAGACTTTCTTGGCTATTAATAAAAATGAAAACTTGCTGTTTTCACGAAATCCGCAAGTTTCCATCTTTATTAAAATGAAAAAGTACATACCAGTTTCGCTATAAGATTTAATCTTCTCAGTCTTTATATCCGACCAAGCGCAAAAAATCGTTCCTACAATCTGTGCATTTATTTTCTTTTTTGGTACTCGTTTTGTATAAATACTTTAATTTTAAGCCAATCTTTGTTTTTAAGCACTTCAGAGTATTGACTTTTTAATTCCTCGCACTCGTTTTTCTTTGGAGGCCTTTTATTTTTTATATGGTAGGCAAAAAAATTTTTTACAATATTTTTTTGTTCACTGGTCCACTTAATAAGTGACCTTTTTTTTTTAGTTACAATGTAGTTTTCTTTCTCTTTTGGCGTTTTATTTTCTGAACTTGTAGAAAGAGATGGTTCTATCGTTTCAGGAATTTCAGAAACAGAAGGCGATGAGTTACTACGTTTACCTTCTTCACCCTCCATCATTAAATCTTCTTCCAGATTTATGTGGATTTCATTAAAAGCTTTTCCTTTAAATTGAGCGGCTTCTCCCTTCTCCATTAAAACTAAAAGCTTTGATATTTTAGCAGTCTGGAACACATCATCCGGTAAACGATAGTTTTCTCTATGTATCCCAAGAGTATGACCCATGAAGTTAGCTAACTGCTCTAAATCGTTTTCCGACATATTAAATAATTGTGTAAGTGTAGCTAAGTGTTTTCGTAGTTTGGTAGAAGTAATAGCACTTGGATTTTTTGCTCCACATGCCACTGCATATTTGCGTATTACTTTGTAACCGCAAATTGGTTCGTTTGTTCGTGGATTTCCAAATAAAAACAAGTTATTTTTACTTACAAACTTTTTGCGATAATTTAATAAAACTTTTATGTGCGCTTGAGTATCTGGGCTAAAAAGAACCGGCACGCCACGTCCTCTTTTGCCTCTTATTACAATTCTTTTAAACCGGCTGAGAAGCACTTTTTCGGTTAATGACACCGCTTCGGAGAACTCTTCATAAGTTGAATTAGCATTGCTATTATTAGACATTTCATAGATGTCACCCTAATAACATTTTATGTTGGGAATTGGTTGGCCCCATCGCTATCGACACGGTTGGGACGTTGTATGTATTGGCACATCGTTTTACGGTTTGCCAACCCACAGTTCCCCAACGTAGGGCCAACTACGCGATTACAGAAATTCCCAACTATTGGCGATATCGGGCCGACGGAGATCCATTCTTATTTATACGATTTAACTTTCAATAAACTAGAATTATTTTTTAGTCGCCGAGAAGGCTAGTTTAGTACAAACAATAAAATACTATATATACACATATAAACCATTTATTAATAAAATGAAGTCATATTACAAAAAGGTATGCATACAAATGAGTTTTCTCTATGGAAATTAGGTAAAAGAATACATTTTCTTGTTAAGTCTATAGGTGAAACTATTATTTTGTCAGTTTCACCCGACACTTCAAAAATACCTAAAGTAGAACTTTTAAAAGGCACCTGATAGAAGTCTTTTTTATACTTAAAAACGTCACCTTGAAGTTGATAAGTGCCATTATCTGAGATTTCGATAGATTTTATTATGACAATGTTATGGTTTTTAGTCATAAAGCACGAATCAGCTGATGATGTGCCTATAATACAATTTAGACTTAAAACAAATGGAATTGACTTTATAACACCACCTTTTATGAGGATCTTTTCACGAGCATTTACATTCTTTAAATTACAAGACACATTGCGCTCCATTAATCTTTTTCCAATTTGTTGTAGCGGATTATTAGTACCACGAACCATACGTTTTAGCTTACTCATAAAATTCTCAAAAGGAAATGCCGAGAAATGATCTAGGCATCCAAAATTATTTACATCTGAAGAAATGTGTAATAAATTATGAAAATTATATACAAGAAGTTCTTTACAATATAAATTTTGAACATCTTCAACAAAACAATGAAGTAATTCATTAGCATAGTTAACCCATTTATCATCATTGCTGAAGTTACTAGTTAATATGAAAATTGCACTGTGTAATACTAAAAAGTGGTTGTATATCGGAGTAGGTAATATGTTACGTAAAGCACATGGACCAAAATATAATAAAAAGCTTCGAAATTCAGTTGCTTTCCAGTATTTAAAATACTTTAAAGCACGAGGTTTTCGAGAAAATTCTTTAGGAATATGTGATCTTAGCACACCTAATCGATGTGATATTATTTCAATACTACGTGCATTTAATTTACAGTTTTTTGGTCCCTTTTCAACCCAAACACGGATTAATCGCTTCACAACCCCTAAACACACCAGGTGCATATAATCTAGGGGAAATTGTGACACTAATCCAATGTTAAGATCACATAATGGAGATTTTGACTGTTGATGATCTTCGTATAATAGGTTTTGAAATGATTCATCATCTCTGAGAGAATGTACTTTATTATAAGACCAAGTTGTTCTTCCAAAATAGACACCTTCTTGAACGCATTTTTCACAGCCGTGTAATGAATTGTGGGATACAATGCACTTTATAAATGCACGAGCAGGTGCATCAGCTATAAAACAGGTGATACGAAATATAAAATTTGTATCATTGAAGAAAATACCATCAACTTCCAACTGCCTGCACTCGTCTACAAACGGCCGAAGAAAGGAACTAGATGATTGTGGTTTACTTCTCCCATAATATAGACCTATAACAAACGGACTTCTATCCATAGCTTGGTCTAAAATACCTAAAATAGGCCAAAAACTATTTGTGGTACTTGAATCTAGTGGTAAACCATCGACATTTATTGTACATGTTAAAAGATTATTGGTGTTTAAAGTTTTCTTTAATTTTTCAACAAAGGGGTAGTTAGATACTTGTAAACCAGACTCCGCTCTTTGAATTATGTTAACTTTTAATCCAAAATAGATGAAGGAACCATCACCACATTGCAACGTGTTTACGAATTTTGGAGTCTGCAATAAAGTGCGGCTATCTAAAGGCAAATTAGGATGAAATGGTTTTAAAATGGTTAGCAAATCTGACAGAGCAAAATTCGTTATATTATGTTTTTTGGACCAAGATATTAAAGAATTCTCAGATAGTGATACTGAATGACTTCTATCATCTGATAAACTTTCATCAATACTATTATTAAATTCAAAACTAGAGGAACTATCCAGTAAAACATTCACATTAGACCTAATTTCTACGTTGCTTTCACTAGAAAGCTGCGTAGGTTGTTCACACAAATTTAATTCATTAATAATACTGAATTTTACTTTAGCAATTTCCCGTTGTTTTGATCTCCTTGACAGACCACTATACGACTTGCGTTTTCTTGACTTCCTCAGATTTTCTTCTAGCCTCTCTTCCTCCATCTCTGTCTTTAGTATAACGGAACCAGCTGGTGATGGTATCTCGAATTTCGTCGTCCTTAGCATACGCTGTATATTTATTTTGACGGACAGCTCCTGTCACAAAAAATATATATATTAACACATTTATATTTCTAGCAAAATGTGTATAATAAAATTATTACAATATGTACAAAAATGAACTGTTTTTATTACAAATATTATATACGCAACTATAAATAGCTATAATCAAGTTCGACGGTAATTAGATTGTAACTTACCACATAAAACTTTCACGCATCTCAAGTCTTTTAATGGATTTTTATTATTTTTCCCTGTCCAATTATAGTTTACAGCCAACTGGTTTGTAAAAAGCTTTTCCAAAATTCTTCTAACAATATTTTGGACTTTTTTTCCTCCAACTAGACTTAATCGAGTCTTCTGTAAAATCGTATTAAACAATGAAATTAACTTAGTTATATTAGTATCCAATACATGCATTAAATAATAGTATGAATAGTTTTTTTTACTAGTTTAAGTGCAATGAAATAGCTACTTACTGCATGGCAACTTTACGTGTACAAAGGGAAATAAAAAAAATAAATAATGCATTAAAATTCAAACTTACTAAAACTGCTTCATTTTCTGGAATAGCTAACCATTGCTCAAGCTTAGCAATGTCTTCTTGACTTTGACAGGGTAATTTTAGGTCGTCAGGTAAGTTAACAGAATCAGGAACTGTTTGTGGAAACAGCTTATTGGAAATATCCGTTAAGGTTGATTGGATGTCATCTATACGTTTTTCTAATCGAGCAAGATGTTTTGCTATTATGTCAAAACCTGCATTCAATAGGAAAGAAACTAACTCTATAGCAGTAACGTTTAAGTATATTTACCATTAAATTCTCTAATAGATGAAGTTGAAGGAGTTGTTATTTGTGGTGGTACTAATTGATCATTGATGATATTTTGTTCGATGCTATTATTATACACCTCTCTTTCTTCTACGATATCGCTTAATCGTGAACAATCTGTAAAAAGTATTTAACTATGTAACAAATGCAGTTCATAAATGACAATAAAAAACAACCTGATGAGTTATTAGGAACTTTTTTTGTTTCGCTTACAGATGGAGGTTTGGGATATAGCCTTCGTTTTTGTATTGGTGTATTTTCTGGTCCACTTTCGTCACTGCTGTAGATAAGTTTTCTACTACTAATTTTCTTTCGTTTTTTAGTCAATATTTCTGTTTCACTTAAAACGTCTGAGTTATTCTCAGCCTCCTTCAACTTTTCTCGAGCCCTAATAATGTCATCTGAAATAAAAAAGTTTAGTCTATTCAATTTAAACTTTCTTTGAATTATTTCATTTCAGTTTTCACTTTCATATGTTATCCAAAGTTGAAGTAGTGTGTGCCAAACTTGTGTTAACACTAGAAAGATGATGAAACCTATTACAGCAGTGAAGATTATGCAAAGATACTATAATGTACAATAATGATTAGAATGATATTTAAACTAATGCTTATGTATATATTAGTAAATAATATGTACATAAATATCACAACAGCGGTTGAATAGACCACCATCCTCTTTCTATAGTTAACACAATGTGGATAAATTTAACAATACTTTGTATAAAAATATGCATTTATTCAACCATATATCAAGGTGGTACCCAAATGTGAATAATAAAATTAAAAAACAAAGAGTTAAAAACATACCAGTATTATAAAATATACGTGATATTGTATAAACTGTCCACGTATCATCGGGCATATCACCATCTATCAAAGTTTTATTATATTGATAAGAAAACTTGAAGGGAGGCCAAAAACAATGCTTTTTACGAGGTGTTAGCCATTCCTTGTGAACAATCCCAATGCCATCATTATTTTCAAACTCAACAACATTGAACATATTACAAATACTACAACATAATAAAACAAACAAAAATTATAAGCTCATTTAAAGTAAACCGAAATGTTAGCAAAAAACTATTCTATTCTACTTTACATTGTAAATAACTTACCTTTGTCAATACAAACAAGTTTATAATAAAAAGCGGTTTACTCTGTTGTCGGTAAACACACCAATGATATAATCGATATAATTCACAAAAAAAACGAATAGGTCAAAGAAGTTAAAGCATAAAATGTGATAAAATTGAACAAACTCAACGATTCACAACGCAATACTGATACTGCCTATGACGCACTATGATGGCTGCCACCACTCACTAGCCCGCCAAAAACAATTTTACACTATTTTCCACTGCTACCAAGATGAAAGTACGAAACTTACATATTAAAATTATCCCTAATAAATGTTTTCTAATTTTAGTAAATAATAAAAATAAGCATTATTTAGTTTCATATTGATATTTATATTAGCGATATTAGAACAATAGTAACAGCGATGATTTAATTATACATATAAAAGAAATACCACGTTAATAATAAAATGTACGATATCATTGACTATGAAGATAATAAAATCTTATATCTTAGCTAACAAAAACAATGTTGATGTATTGTGATGGCCCTTTGTTGGACCTACATCGGTCAAGTTTGTTGGCTGAACACATGTTGAAAGCGTTGGACCCACGGATAATATTTGTGGGCCAGCCAACCGACCATTACCCAACCTCGCCGACTAAGTTTCGCAGGTGGGCCAACGACTGATGTTATTAGGGCAAGTTTTAATCTTTGCAATTCACCGGGACGTCTACGATTTAATAATATAACACGACAAAAAATAGTTTCTAAAAGCACTGTGTAATTGCTTACATCAACCTTATTATTAAGAGCTTTAACGGCTGAAGTAGCTTTTGAAATTAAATAGCTTTTTAACAATTTTAAGTCACTAGCAAGTGGAACAATTGTGACCTTATTCCATTTATTTGTATTAAGGTCACTAGCAGCTTGACTAGAAACCTCATACTGCCATTGTGATTCAATGACTTTGATTAAAGTTTTTAAATCTGCCTCTGCCTCAGCAGATGTAACTTTTTCGGCAATTTCCTTTCTTTTTAAAGCAAAGATAATAGCAATTTCCGCGCACTGCTTTAAATACGTGCCCATGTGCATTGCATAGGTTGGAGAAATATATTTGTCCTTCTCAGCATTATATTTTGCGACTATTTTTGTGGCAGCAACTATGATGTCAAAATATTTGGGTTTCAGAGCATCAAATAGACATTTTATAGCCGGCTCAATTTTTTTAAGTTCTATTAGCAAACGAGCTATCTCTCTCATTTTTCTGGATGTTACAGCAATAAAATGTTTTTCCCTATGAATTCGCATATATCTGGCTCCATACGCACAAATAAGGGGGTCTTTTTTCGCAACGAGAGAAATTTCATCTGCTCTCATTCTAGGGAAAACAGTGTTTTTTAGTGCTGAGTCGATTCTCAAATTAGCCACTAAGATATTTTGAGCAGCTGCTTTATGATTTTTACTTTTTGAATCCGTACACCTACTTCTATGCTTCCATAACAGTTTTGCAGAGAAAAACCCAAGACAATGGTCACAGGGCAAAAGATCTTTTGCTGCACGTAAACTTTGGACTGGCTTACAAGCAACGTTACTGTTCAAAAAATTTCCTTTTTTTCTTAATAGGTCTAATAGCGACTTTCTTTCTCTACTACCTGGAGGTTTGGACAAAATTTTCTGAACTTCAACTTCAGACGTATGATTACGTGTGATATGTCTTGCAAAGTTTAACACGGAAGTCTCACAATAAAAACAAAAATCCATCTTCTTTTTTCCTTTGCGAACTTCCCCATTATGCTTATAAATTCCAAAATGATGTTTTTCAGCCGGTTCAGTAACTGAAGTTAAAAATTTGGTGGGGTTTGTTAGAGAATTACATGCTTGATCCTCGCGAAAAACTAATTTATTATTGTTTTCTATTGATTCAGACACGGAAACAAAGGGTTCGTCCAAAAGATCAGTTGATCTGTCCTGAAAAAAAGTATGCAGAGTGTATCTTTATTCCATCAGAATATTTAAGAAGGTGATTTCAAATGCAAACATTGTAGTCAATCATATAAAAGAAATTGAAAAAGTCAAACGTTATCTTGTTACAGAATGTCAAAGTTCAATGTTTATTTTTATTTCTGAGAATAATTCGCATTTAACAATTTAGTTCTTCAAAAAATACCATAGGAATTACAGTTTACTATCAGTAAACGGTTTTAACCAACGTTCTAAAACGTTATTAGTTTCATGCCTGACGTCATTTATTGGTAAGAATTAAGTGTTTCAAAACGGTTTAAAGACAGTTTATCAAGAAAAACTAAATTTAAAGTTTAAAGTTACATTACACTGAACTACTAGTATTCTAGTATGATTAAGCCGAAACTTTAGTTTAAAGATGACGTCTGCGTTAGGTATCATTATAGCAAAGCCTGCAGTTATTATGTTAGATATCCATGATTCTTTAAAAGGCTTTCGTACTGCATGTCATGTCCGAATCGGAAATCACTAAAATTTGACGTTTGGGATCGTTTCAGATCGACTTCTGAAGACACTGATATGAATGTCAAAACGTTAAGTGTTAATGATTTGCGATTCGGACGTGACATACACCCCGATAACCTTTATGGACTACCAACTGCCACGGAAGCATACAATCTAAAATCTATGATCCTGGTAGTTTTTTACTTACACCGTTTAAAAATTACTTCTAATACTATTATACCTTTTTTTCACACTTACCACTTGTTTATCACAAGCTTTTGCGAGTTCTTTGGCAAAACTGTCGTTAGATTCGTTTCCAGAATCTGAATCTTCCGTACCACTACTTGGAATGTATTCACTTTCACTACTAGAAGCTGCGACCTCATTATTACTAGTAGCCTTTACTTCAACACAAGATGTTACTTTTGTTGATTCTAGCTGTTTTAAACTATCAGATTCATTCATAAATGTGTCTGTGATAAAAAGCTTTCTTTTTGCCTTTTGCAGCTGCGTTACGTGCATGTTTTCAGTTAAGGAAACTACTCGATTTTGAACTTTCTTCGAAGGAGTAGTAATTTGACTATCATTTGTTGATACGTGATTATTTAGCAATTCATGTTGTCCTAAAAGAGACAACAATGATAAAATACTTGGTACCAGTGGTAGACGATCACTTTTTTTCAGATCAAACAAACAAAAAACAAAAAGTATGATAAACTAAGAGATTAATGACTGAATCTGGTAAGTCAAATCTAAACCGTTAAATATTAACTTTAGAGTGAAACGGTGTGTGCTTTCTGATCTTAATTTTTAAGATAGTATTTACTGATGTAATTTTCATGTTATTTTAACTTTACATTTCATAGTCTCAAATTATGTATGTTGTTAACCTTTACTTTATAGAATCAGGTCATCATAAAGATTGATTATAACTTTAATTTATAGTTTATCAAAAAGTTATTTAAATGACAAATTTAATACGTTATAATATCTACAATGTAGTTAGTTAAAAAAATATTAGAAATTAAATACTACAGAAAATTACATTCATATGTTTTTTCGCGTTTTCGTTAAAACATTTCAAATTGGGACTTTAGAGTGTGGAGCATAGTACCTACCGCTTTAAGCTTATTGAACTTAAAAAATGCAATTTTCATACTAGTTTTCAATTTTAGATTAATTGATAGTCACTTTCAGTTTAGCGAGGAATTTAAGTATTTGGTTGAACTAGAAGTTTGGTTTACATGATCGCCTCTGAGACAGCAAAAAATGATATTTTTATATGTATGTTATGTTTTTTCAAAAAGGTACTGACAATATTAAAGATTCACTTTTGCTTTGCTCAAAAAGAAGCACGTTAACCGAAAACGCAATACGATTAGAAAACAAATTTTGGTTTAATTTTTATTGTTAAGATTTAGAGCCTGTCATTTTTTAAATGTCAATAAGTCAAAATTAAACTGCTAAACAATTGAAGCACTACAAGCAAATTTTTAGGTTGAATTTTAAGTGAAGTTATCGGTTATTTTCACTATAAAACCAAATGGTTTGTGGAAACCCGGTTCATACAAAGTTTGGTTAAAACATACTTTTCTTTGACACCCTGTGGGTATTAAGACTTTAAAATCAAAGTAAATAACAACTATTAGAAAATATTAGGGCTGACTATGAATAAGTAAATTTCTTTCATTTCCATTTGTTCCTTTTGTTTCATAGTTGGAAATGTTCAGAAAGTCTATACGATTTCTATCCTTCATGCAAAGAGCATTCAGTAAAATTTTTGTTTTTCTGTCCATATCTGAAAGCAACAAATATCGTTGTAGTTTATGTCATTTTTTAATTGTACCATTGTATAAAACGATAGCGAACTGCTTATTTACTTACCAGAAATTTTCAAATAGACGCCGCACTTATTCTACTTTTCACAAAGCACGTAACTTACTGCGCAGGAAGAATTACTAACGAAATAACGAATAAAGAATTACCGAGAACGCATTGGTCCAACAATAACATAAAACAAACACATTGTTGCCAAGCGGTCGCAAACGAAAAGGACGCCCAGCAATCGACGACTTGAAACTAAAATATATCCTGACGACTATACAGATGGTGCGAACCCCGCCTCTAGCGATAAACGCGTTTAACTAATAATATACTAACAGAATATAAAAAAACGATTTTTCTATTATCTGGGCGCCCAAACAAAATGTGATTTTTTGAACAGTTAGGATAGCCTGTAGACCGTTTGTATGGCAAAACAACAGAGCGTCCGTATACGGACGCTCTGTTGCAGCCGGACGCTGGGAAGATAGTGATTCGTTAATGTACGGACGCTAAGAAAATAGTAGGATACATATATATATATACATATAATCAGTGGTGTTGTGCTAATTTTTATTTTACCGGAACGCGTATATATAATTATATAGACAGGGCCGATCCTGGGTAGGCGGCCGCTCTGTGCGGTCTCGTGTCCCAAATTTAACGCCGGGGGATTTTCCATGATAATCCTGGCGGCGACGTTTTTTTTAGGTCTCACGTCCCAAAGATGGGAATTTCCCAGCAATGCACATTTCAGATGAAAATCGGTTTGTATGGCAATAAACTATGCCAGGGATGAGTAACGTACCGTCCGTAGGCCGCTTGCATTAAAATTTATGTATGAAACTTTTTTAAAATTTTATATTTTTTTCTTCTAATGTTTATTATAAATAAAGTTTAATTCCCGTTGAACCGGTTCACGTATTTGTTTCGGTTCGGTTCGAGTTCCGGTTCAGCAGAAAAACAACGTTCCGGACTCCGGTTCGGAAAAACAAGCCGGTTCGTTCCGGTATGGGTTCGGTTCAAACCCTTGTTTATAATAATACATATAAAAATTCGTCAAAAATTAGAAAAAAAAATCAGCAATTCTTTTTAATTTTTTTTTCAATACGTCAGCCAATTCTCGTTATCAGAAATCATCTTTAGTTCCGGAACGCGTTTCTGTCCAAAAAGGAAGTACCGGAACGACGTTCCCGGAGCGTTCCGGCTCGACAACACCACTGCATATAATTTTATAAATTTGCTTTATAAGAAAAAACATAAAAAAGTATTCAATATCTGACATTTTATTTTTGTTACAGAACACCTTTTTTTAAAGATTTTATTTTAGATAGTATAAAAGCAAACAAGGATAACTTAATGTAGAACTGAATTAATACTTGAAAATATAGTAAGAAATTGTTTGGTAAATACAAGGAACATTACAGACTTTGTAGAATAAATAACTTATATAAACTGGTAAACAGACATTTAAAAAGTTGAAGCATTAGATCTTCATGAACTGCCATTCGTATGAGATGTTTTTAAATGTTTTCTTATTTCATCAACCAGTTTCGTGCGAGGCACTTCCACTTCATTTCTGGTCAAGACGTTGCGAAGTTTAACAATTCCTTTTTGAATTTCGGATTCTCCTAAAACGATGGCTAAAGGTATTCCATATTCTTCACAATGCTGTAGTTGTGCCAATAACTTTGGATTTTTCTTATACGATTGTTCTGCTTTAATTCCTTCATCCCACAATTCTTTACATATTTTCATCCGTTCGTTTATTAAATTTTTCTGAGCAGAAGCCACATATACTTCAATCTCTGTTGTCCTTACTTTATCTGGCCCTGACAATAACTTAGCTTCAATAACAGCAAAAATTCGTTCTATACCGATAGATACACCAACACACGGAACTTGCTTGTGCTTAGCGTCGAACATACCAACTAAATTATCATAACGACCACCACCAGCAATTGAACCTACCGAATTCGCTGGATCTTCTATTTTGGTATCACCTGTATAAAGATGTAAATATGTATATATACATATATAAAATATATATTGTAATTATTCATTACCTAATAACACGGCTTCGTAAATGACGCCCGTATAATAATCTAGCCCTCTTGCTAAACTAAGATCAAAAATAACCTTATCTTTAACACCATACAAGTCGCAATAATCTAATAATAACTTCATTGCTTCTAAACCTTCAACTGCTGCTGGTATTTTAGTTAAATTCGTGTCTGATAGTAATTTCTCAACAAGTTCTAATTTTCCATTCATTTGAACGTATTGGCCAATTTTATCAGCAACGTCTTCAGCGAGGTGCTTTTCTGATACCATTTCTTTACGAACCTCGTCCCATGGTGACTGTAAAAAATAAGTTAAATAAATTGTGGGTTTAAACACAAATTTAAAAAAATAGATAAACAAATGATATAATATTGTCATCTTTAAGCAACTTTAAAATAATAAAGTTTTTTAATATTAATTATTTTAAATGTTTGTTGTTTTTGCATAGAAAAAGAGTACACCTTTGGGTTACACAATGTTGCGACTGCATATTTATTTAACGAGTACAGGTTCGATAAACAATTCCAAATATTCTCATAAAAATATATTATTTATACATTCATACTTCAATATGATTTTAATGATATAACCACATATACCATAATGGTATATTTAAGTGAGCACTCCACCAGACCAACAAATAGGTTATTCAACAGACCATGAACATGAACAACTACGTTATTAAACTATTTGATAAATAATAACATAAAAAAATGAAACATGAAAATGTTAATACTTAAAAATAACAAAGGACATGAAACATTCAACAAACACTGGACAAGTATAATTACTAGGTCTGGTGCTAATATATATGATACAATAACACAAAGTATTATCAGAACAAATGCCAGTCTCAAAAGTGATTCTAATGTATCAAAAACAAGATTTAAATACACGTGCAACAGTGATCGAGAAACCAAAAATTATTGAGCGGAGACACAAATACCTTCGCGGAATATGCAATTATATAATCCGTGTTAGTATTATTTGAGGAACTAATGATAACATTGTACTGTAGAGTATTAGCTTTGCCAAACAAACAATGATTCAATTGTTAAAGACCGCCTACAACCGTTCACTCCAGTACAGTTGTTATTTGCACACTAACTAATAAAAAAAAGATTAATTAATCATTGTCATGTGTCGTAAAATTTTATGATTAAATAAATAATAATGTTAATCATTAATCATTTGAACCAAAAAATTAATCAGTAATTTAAAATTCAGAATGATAAATTTTTTTTCATATTGATGTGACTAAAACTGTTATCATATAATGCGCATTCAATCACTGTATATTAACCAATACAATAAGAAATCAAACATACCTTTAGAAAATGTGATTCTAATACAATTTGTTCCGGTTTTACCCATTTAGATAGTTATTTTACGTTTTTTTAAATTCATCTTTGACAATAAAATTTGTAAGTAAATTTTTATATTCAATTAATTCGAAAGTGTTACTCTGCATATACATTCGTATTCTGCATTTACGTTGATTTGGCATTTTTTTGTCCTGGTAAAATTCCAGATGTATCTAATTTATGTTTCCCTTTTGAGATACTATTGTAATTAAATATTATTTTGGCAATTTGTTTAAAAGTTCATTGTATTGAGTACGTTCTTAAGGCTTTCACACTTGATTCATTTGTGTTAGTTTTATTATTACATCTGGAGTCTAATTTTTTTAATTTATTGCTTCCTAGAGACAGTTTTATGATTCAGGTTTCAACAAGTTAATCTTTATGACTGTCATTATATCTTTTGATATTTTTGTTGTCGTTGCAGTTCTCACAATGAGAAAGGCCGTCTTCGAATTATACTTTTACGTTGTAATCAAATCTATTTGCATCTTCTTTCCACGTCTTTGTTTTACGGTTTTCTTTCACAAAGATTTTGATCACAGCCTTTATGTAAATGGTAGTGGATTAAGTTTATAAATATAAGTGGTTTTTGGTTTGGAAAAAAGTTGGTTGGCAGTCGTTCGAAATGCATTAAGAAAAGGAATGTAGTTGGTTGGGTGATAAACTCACCCCCTTTAGATGAAGAATTACCGCGGAAGTCTTTAACAATGGAACAGTGAATAGTTAGTTCATAACGGGAAAAACTTTCCAATTTCGTAATGCAATTATGGCTTATTGAATTTCACTGGATTCCGGTTTGGTTTTGCATTAGTGTACCGTGTATTTGTGCCTTAAGTTTGTGCTTCGCAATCTAATTTTCGCCTTGGTGACGACTTATTGAAATTCTTCCGACGGTAATATATCAAAATGTTGGGGTCCCGATCGAAGTTCCTGCGGACGTCAACTGGCCTAAAGGTAACCAGGAGTCCGTTTACGTCCAAAATTTCAAGGTATTTATTGATTACCGATTAAGCTATTATATTGAGAGTTCATTGATAGTTAGCGATTCTTTGGATTATTCACAAAACATTTTATGGTGTTCGTTTGTGCTAATTTTATCTTTATTATTATGAAACTACGAAAATAAAAGACAATATGTAACCAACGTTTAAAATGTTTTATCGACGTTATACCAGAGAAATTTATTAATTACGTACCACAGTATTAATATTTTGGATTTTGTTTTATTTTATACAGTTACAACATTTATTTTATTTTGTTATGTATTTTATTTTATACTAATGCGAACACGGCTGTGCGTTATATATATTATATATATTTTTTTATTGCAATTTATGTAATAAATGTTAAATTGTTAAATGTAACAAAGCTTTTATTCAGTCGACCTTCGCGTTATAAGATTACAGATTTTTGTGTGATACACTCTTAAGGTAAGTCTCATTTGAGTGTATCAATTTGGAGCGGACTCGTGGTTGGTATGGCCTGAAATCCTTTTTGCTTTACATCTTTTGATTTTGTTTTCTTTCTTATAATCCACACCCATCTTCACTGAGCACCGGCAAAAATTCGTTTATATTACTTTATTTCAGGTAAGTTTCATTGTTCCAGCTTTTGCACGTAACAAAGTAATATCTAATTTTATGAAATGTATATTATTAAAAATTCTATAATTTACTGAGTTTCAATGGTTGTTACAACCCAACCTCCCGCATAATAATTATATCTAATATTAAAATCTTATATAGAATTCAGGTTTCCACTGGTTGCATTCGCAATACAATTTTCTATTCTGAATAATTCCTGTGTTGTAATGACACAAGCTGAGCTCTCGTCGCACGTCGCAGTGGACATCTTCAGAGCCAAAACAAACTGATCGATTTCGCCGTGAAGTCTCGTTTTTATAGACCGGTCTCTGATCGATAAAACTGGTTTCCAAATCTCCAGTAAAGAAAAACTAGAAGCTCGGTTAATATTAAAAAATTGAATAGATTTCATAATTTTTCACTGATGGTAGCTAGAAACGTTAGCCAAAATCTTAGTGTCAAAGATAATTTGATGGCCCGTTTCTAGCACGTGTTCCGCCAATACTGACTTAAAAGATTGTTTAACACGACTACATCTTTGATACTCCTTAATATAAATTTGAACGCTTCTACCCGTTTCTCCTATATATGCACGACCACAAGAGCAAGAAATGCTATAACCCTAGTCCGATTGAAAAAGTATAACGTCCTTCGCCACATCTGAGAATTGACCCAATTTAGGAAGAGTACAAAATCTTCCATAAATACATTAGCAACAACCGGTGAAAGCGGAAATGGGTTGTCCATACAGATAGATATTTAAATGGATTGTCCCATCATCACCCTTCTCAGAAATTATCAGTAGTGAATTCTTTAGTGTAGGTATAAAGCTATTTTCTTGTCAATCCCAAAATCGTCAAAAAGAGTTCAATTATATAAGGTGTTACTCGCAACAATTACTATAGAAACGGTATTAAACAATCTATTACAAAGTTATCGTCTGCAAAACTAACAGCTGTATTCATGAAAATATTCAAAAATACCCGTTAAACTTGTTTTATTTAAAATGTGTTTTAAGGTTTACAGAACGTTTTAACTTTCGTTCATTCATAAACGGTTTGTAAACTCTCGGTACTCAAAATAGAGTCAAAATACAGATTTCAGTAAATTTAATGCAGTCGCGTTGGTAACGTCAAAACATTAGAACTATTTTTTGCGTTTATTAGTTACGTCCATCGACCTGGCAACATCGGAAAGCTACGCTTCCCTCTGGACGAGTAATCTGTATACTTTTGCAATGTGTTTGTTTGTCTTAAACATCTAGAAAAGGAAGTACATTTGTTTATTGTTATGGTACGCACTACTTGTCAATTTATGTTGACATACTTATAACCTCAAATTTTAGAATCGGTTCTAGCAGCATTATTTGAAGTACGTAGATAGTAAAATGAATTGAATCAAACTTTAAACATGAAATATAAATATAATGTATATTTAGCTTGTAGTAGGAATATGTAAAAGTAAACAAATACAATTGTCGTTTGACAAGTAGTGCGTACCGTTTGTTGACAAATACTATTTCTATCTCTTACAATGTTGTGTACACTTTGCAGCCTGCGATTACTCGTCCAGAGGGAAGCGTAGCTTTTCGATGTTGCCAGGTCGATGGTTACGTCCATCGACCTGGCAACAACGGAAAGCTACGCTTCCCTATGGACGAGTAATCACAGGCTAAAAAGTGTACACAACGTTGTAAGAGATAGAAATCGTATTTGTAAACAAACGGTACGCACTACTTGTCAAACGACCAATTTGTTTGTTTACTTTTACATATTCCTATTACAACCTAAAGATACATTTTATTTATATTCCATGTTTAACGTTTGATTCAATTAATTTTAATATTTACGTACTTCAAATAATGCTGCTAGAACCGATTCTAAAATTTGAGGTTATAAGTATGTCAACATAAATTGACAAGTAGTGCGTACAGTAAAAATAAACAAATGTACTTCCTTTTCTACATGTTTGAGACAAACAAACACATTGCGAAAGTATACAGATTACTCGTCCAGAGGGAAGCGTAGCTTTCCGATGTTGTCAGGTCGATGGTTACGTCTGTCAAGTAATAATTATGGTAGTGATTAATAATGACAGATAGTAAAAAGAAAACAAGAAGTAAAAATTAGCTTGTAGAAGATAAGGTTTGTATCAATTTGAATGTGTTCAAAAGAACTTATTTAGTTTTTTTTAGCATCAATTTCAAGAATGGGTGCAACGAAGAGTCAGGATAATTGAAAACAAAAATATTGACCCCAACAAGCAAAAGAAAATGCTGACATAGTTTTTTGGGTAGATAATTTTGCAAGTCTGGTGTGATTAATAACAATTCGATTTTTGAATAACTGTTTAACAACATTAGTAGTAGTAACTATATTAAGTAAATTTGTAAACGTAAAAAAAAAAAAATAACGCAGTAATAACGGCACTTTGGAGAGAAGTTTAGTATTGCATAAAATACATCTTTCTTGAATGTAAACTGCTTACTTTTTTAATATGCTAAATAAAAAATTGTTTAAATCAATGAATTATATGAATTACATTTTATACCTAAAAGAAATCACAATTCTCTTTCCAATCGTATGGCACAGACCAATGGGCAGTAAAACATCGCTTGATGTAATATTTAACTTAGGTACATTATGAGAAAAAAAATTAGGAGAATACAAACAATAAACTTGATTACAAAAGAATTAGAATAAGTAAAACTATGAAGACGTGTTGCCAAAAAGTACCAAGATTTGTAGCACCGCCAAGATGACAAAATTCACTTGAAAGCTCAGTCGAAGTCGCGAATTATATCAATCATATTATTTACAATATTAGTGAATATTAATATCATCTGTTGCATCAGTGTTAAATTAAATACAGAAACAAATTAAATTTCTTTTAAATAAATTTTTCGATTTCAAAAAATCTGATTATACACAATTTTTAAAGTTAAAATAGGTTTAAAGAAAGGTAGGTCCTATTTTAAATATTGCTAAGTTACAACTCTGTTACAAAAGGTTTGTTAAGCTAAAACGCGTTTATGAATAGTTTTTTTTGACATTTATGCTAAAATAGGTTTGAAGAGCTCTGTAACCCAATTGTAATTTATGTAATCTATGTCTCAACCAGTGTCTATCGCTTATATACCATACATATATCAAAGGCACCACGGACCGTATAAGAAAAATGGTGTCTAAACACAGCATTGTTAGTCGGTTTTCTACTCTTTCTAAATTAGTCAACTCTTAAATCCGGTGAAGAATGTTATTCCTTTTCAATCTGACGGCGTTTATAGCATTCCTGGCTCTTGTGGTCGTGGATATATAAGAGAAATGGGTAGAAGTGTGATAACTCGTTTTAAAGAACGTGAAAGATGTAGTCATCTTAAACAATCTTCTAAGTCAGCGATGGCGGAACACGTGCTAGAAACGGGTCATCAAATTATGTTTGAAAACACGAAGATTTTGGCTAAAGTTTCTAATTACTATCAACGAAAAATAAATGAATCCATTGAAATGATAAATCATCATTTTAATCTCAACCGAGATTCTAGTTTTCCTTTACTGGAGATTTAAAAACCAGTTTTATCGATCGCAGGCCAGTTTATAGAAGCGAGACTTCACGGCGCCATCAATCAGTTTGTTCCTGACTCTAAAGATATCCACGTGTGACGAAAGCTCAGCTTGTGTGATGACGGCAACACGGGAATTATACAAAATTGAAAATTGTTTATAGTTTTGTTTCTCTTTTGTCAATGTTGGGTTCTAATTTTGTCAACAGTCGCTAATCGCCACAGTCTGTTATGTATAGTTTGTTTCTTTTTGCAGAAAGTAAATTGACTACAGCACCCAACCAACGCTCAACTAAATACGATGAGACATTTTTTTGTAATATTGCGCAATTATTTGCAACAAGTCCTTTTTAAGACGCTGCTACACGTTTGGTATTTAACAAACACCAAATACAGAATATTAGAAATTTGGCAAATACTTCCAATACGCGAATGTTTACAGATTGTTGTCGGTGAATAAGTACATGGTATCCAAACAACAAAGCTTCATAATTTTGTACTCATTGTGATAAAATATAAGATTCTTTCTTTAGTAGTAATAGTTAACTTTAAAATCAAGCTTTCGCTAGGGTTCCTAGCAAGTTAATAAAATCAAATTCCCTGACTTTTTCCGGTTTTCCCTGACTAAATCTTTTATTTTTCCAGGTGTTTTACCAGTATCATAGCTATGTAATATGGTAGTTTTAAAATAGTAATTGGAAACTTTTTATTATTAATTTTATTAAATGAACGTACAAAGTTAAATTAGATGCAAAACTGTCAAAGAGAAAAAAAGCATTTAGAAACTTTTGATTTTTCGACAATGAACTCTCAAAGTGGTTAAAAATAAGTATAACTAAAAAGTTTCTACTCAATCCTATTAGTTAATCTTTGGTATTAGTGTCACAAACAAACGATCCATAGTATTACACAAATTCAGCAACGTTTGTGGACATATTTTGCTTAGAGATGCATAAAAAACATGCTTATAAGCAGAAAAATGAAACGTACACCAGTTATAAATTCAAATTCCGTCATAATCAAATTAATTTGAGATATAAATAAATACAGAAGTTGATTTCGACTAGCGATCTTCGCCAATGAAACTTTTTATGTGGCAAGCAAAATAGAGATAAATATAATGAGTGAAGGGGTCACATAAAATTCGTAAGATTGAAAAATTTGCCTGACTTTGTAAAACAATTGCATATTTTCCCTGACTTTTCCATGATTTCCCTGACTATTTTTTATTCCCTGACATTTCCTAGTTTTCCAGGTCGCGGTTATTTTTTTATACAATGCATGATAAAATTAGTACTTCAGTAACAGTTTATTAAACGTATAACGCCCTCCAATATTCAGAATTACAAAAAAGTCAATTTTGTTTTTCTTCTTAAATACCTATTGGGTTTTTTGTTTATTTTTTATGTAATATTTATTATTAAAACGCACGAGTTAAAATGTTTTTATATATTACGCGATGTTGTTCAGTATGGAATATCTAACATTACTGAAAAATACTCTTAGACAATATTTGGGAGTTATAATAAGCATTATCGTAAAAACAATGATAGATATATGGCTAAAAGAAACTAAAAAAATTAATCATTAAAAAACTTAAGATACTTTTCATAAAGTAAGCTACGTACTTTTTATAAATGAAAATGTAAAAAAAATTAGCAGATAATTCATATCAAGTTCTTTGATAAAGAAACTGTTGCAAAAATTAAAACAAAAATAGAATAACTCGCAACAATCAATAAATGTTAAAGCTTCTAGATTACAACATTGTGTTAAATTCAACTATATTCTGTATTATTTTATTGTATAATAGAAATAGTTTAGTAAATAATTGAATTAAGCAAAAATGTTGAAAAAGTAAAAAAATTTGACAGTCCGTTTCATAAGGCAATGAAGTATAAATCGTTTAATAAGTAAGTTGAGTTCAGTTATTAAATAATTTTTAAAAGTAAAAAAGACCTTCAAAACTTTTTTGTGATAAAATTTTTCAAGAAATGTGTATACATTTTGTAGGTAGTCATTCGAGTACAAAAAGAATTTTCTATTTTTAAAGATTTAAAAATAAATATGCACCAAAATAACAGATACAATACATAACACTTGTATTTACCTGATTTTCTTAAAAGTTCAAGTGTACAGTTGATCCTGTCTACAATTTTACATCTTTCTATAAAAACAATTAAAAATGACAGTCTTGTAACAGTTTTACATAAAAACAATTTTTAAACAGGAAGCTTTTTGGTTTTTAACAATGCACATTAAGTAACTTCGGTTAATAAGTAAATGTCAATAGTCCCTTGAGTTACTAACTTAACTATTTACACTGAATTAGACATAATTACGATTTTGCGCATTTCTAATTAATTACAAACCTTATCCAGCTTATCAACTGCAGAACAAATAGACCTAAATTTATCTTGTGGTACACCACATGCTGCAAACATTCCATCTAAAAGCAATCTGTGATTTAATTTAATTAAGAATGGTCCAATATCCAATGATTCTAAAATTTCTTGAACAACTCTAACACATTCTGCATCAGGTATCATAGGATCATATGCACCAGCAATATCAAAATCCTAAATATAAAAACCAAATACAATAATAAAGATGTACATAATATTAATCTTACACATTGATAGAATTCTCTATATCGACCTCTAGTAATCGAGGGATTATCACGCCGGTACACTTTTGCAATGTGGTATCTTTTGATATTGGTAATTTTATTCATTGCTAAGTATCTTGCAAAAGGAACAGTTAAATCATAACGCAAAGACAAAATTTCACCACCTTGATCTTTCAAATCATAGATTAACTTAGAATCCTCTCCATATTTTCCAGTTAAAACTTCCTAAAATACAAACTATTTAAATAAACACAGGTCATGTATTAATCTGAACATACCTTTAACTCAAAAATTGGTGTGTCGATAGTTTCTGCTCCATGTCTTTTAAAAACGCCAATTATTTTGGTAAAGACATTTTCACGAATTGCCATTTGTTGTGGGGAAAAATCTCTTGTGCCTTTGGCAGTTTTAAGGGTAAACTTTTGAATTTCTCCATTTTCGCAACTTAATTGTGCCTTTAACTCTAAAAGCTTAGCTACCTCGTCATCAATCTAAAAGTGATTTAAATAAATGTATGATTTGAATACCATGGACGTCACTGACCTGTGGTTTAGAAGAAAGACACTGTAAAAACTTGCTACTTTCCACAGGCCGTGACAATCGAATTATTGTGCAGAAACGAGAAATCATCATAATAAGAAATTATACCTGGCAATTTTTGAAAAAAGTTAACTCTACAGTACCGTTATGATAATTAAAAAGATAAAAAATCTCAAGGTAAACTTCTTTCATTCTAAATTGATTTCCTATTAATAAGAATAGAGTTTAGAAAGTATTAAATACCAAATAATAATTTGAAGAGCTAAATTAGGAATGTTAATGTGGTAAAATGTATGATGCAATAAAACCAAAATAATAAAATCCACTTACTTTGTCTTTACTTTCTTTTGCACTTTTTAATTTTCGAACTAATTCTCCTTGTTGTTTAATTAATGATTCGATTATTTCTTTATTGCTCATATTTATCAAAATACAAAATTATCGATTTTTCGTTCAACACAAATTGCCATGTGGATAATACGTTAACGTCCACTGGATACTGCCAGCTGTGAAGGCTGTGACTAACGTGAAACGTGACTAACGTCAATGTTGCGACTTGCGATCTTTGCTTGCGATTGTGAATGATGACGTTTGAATTCCAATAATGCATTGTTCCCAACAAGTTGCGCTTTACCGTACACTCACTGTCAAGAAAACTTTTATACCGGGTAACTAATAATTCCATAAGTAATAATAATAATAATAATAATAATTATTATTATTATTATTATTATTTATTATTAGAACATGAGGCGTTGACATATTTTCTTTTGTGGTTTCTTTGTTTTTTTTATTTGTATCAACTGTTCACTAGCTTTTTTAGTTTTTACATTCTAGCTCTGTATTTCTTTTTCATGTCTTTTACTAGTTTTACTACTACCACAGAATACATACTATATTCGTAGATAGTGTGGTTCTGTATATAGTAAAGAAAGTCATGAAAAATTAAAAAAAAACTACCTAAATTTATTTTTAATGTACTAAACCTCGATAAAAATTTTAATGCAAAAGTCCACTTTTTAAACAATTCAATAAAATCTTCTAAACAAAAGAATGAAAACGCGATTTTAACTCAATTTTAAATAAGTCTGTAATGAATTAATAATTCAATGGCAGCTTCTTCGTTAGGTCAATTAGTCAATGACCCTCTAAAAAATACCAAAAATTATGCGACGTTATAGTATTAAAAAAATTATAAGCGATGACTAACATTTTTTCAAAAATAGATAAATTGACCTTAAATAAAAATTCTTTACGTTTTAATATTGAAATAACTCTCCTGCACCATTGGTCACTAGCTGCCACTGAGTTTAAATTCACCTGGGAGGTGCCTCTTAAGCTATATAAGATGCAAAGCACCTCACTTTTTATTTTATTTGCAATTAATCTTTAGCGAATTGAATTAAACAATTTTGTAATGCAATACATTTATTAACTAATTTTAAACATAGCTGCGTCACAACATTTACATTTAATTTACCACCACACTTGCTTATTAATATTAATTATGTACTAGGGAAGGACAGGGTAGGTTTTATAGGCTTTATAAGAAATTATTCATTTTAGATGCCGAGGCAGTATACTCGTATCTCAAAAAAAGCTTCCTGGACAGTAGAAAACCTAAGGATGATCGTGTTCTATTAATCGTCGACAATCACGTGAGTCATTGCACTTGAAAAGCCTACAACTTCTGTCGCGAAAATGACGATTCCGCCCTATAGTTCACACCGGATTCAACCACTGGATGTGACATTTTATAAACCCCTCAATACGGCATACAACGTAGAATGTGATAAGTACTTGAAGAATCACCTTGGTGAAAAAATCACAACAAAAGAAATAGCAGTAATCTTCAACAAGGCTTATGGTAAAATCGCCACTCCAGAAAAGGTTGTCAAGGGCTTTGGAACTACAGGCATTTATCCGACAAACCCAGACGTGTTCTTGGAAGATGATTTTTCTCGCCGCAAAAATATTAGGAGTCTTCAAAAAACGATACCGCAACAAAAAAAACGTCCTCGAAAATTTTGCTATAGAAAGGACAGGAGAAAGCAGTTTCTCTGAAAAAAACAAGGTTTAATTTTGTGATATTTTGAATATGCCTAGTTGTTGCAACGCTCAGTTACCCGTCGTCGAGAGTGCTAATAACAGAAAACAGAATGCTGAAATTTTCACCTCAATCCTGTTAAAAGAACAACTTGAAGAGAAAGAAAATAAAAAACGAAAAAAGCAAAGCAAGGGAGATTTAAAAAACCAAGAAAAAGTAAAGCAGCTAAACGAGTTCTAGATATTAATGGTCCCGCAAAAAGTATAATGTTTCCAATGATACTAAGTCTTAGGTCGACATGCAGCGTCCAAATATCAATAGGAAATGTAAATCTCAAACCAATATAAAAAAAATGGTGACAGCGGATCTTCAGATGAATCCGCTACCGATGGGAGTAATGTTGATGTAACCGAAGAACTGTGCCTTATCTGCCGTGAATTTGGAAAGAATGAAGTTTGGATCAGGTGCACCTCCTGTGGTCAATCGGCTCACAAAACTTGCGTAAACGTAGAAAAAAAACACTATCTGTGATTTTTGTGAATAGGGGGTAATGCCGGCATGCGTCCAGAATTACCCCAATATGTCAATATGTCTGCAAATTTCGGCCAAAGCTACATTTTTTTTGTTTCGACTTTTCAATAAAATGTTAATTTTCTTTAATACAAATAAATGTTCTTCTGGTGCAAAACATGTTGACTTAAAAATTCCGCAGTTATGTAGCTGTTACGGAGCTCCTTTAATGCATTAAAATCGGGCTTATATAGCTTTTTGTGGTACTAGCAAAGCTTTAAAGAAGCTGCAAAGGAACCGTAAACCACCTTTCAAAAACAACTGTACAGCTTAAATAGCTTTATTTTTACTACCTTTGAGTAGCTTAAAAATTAATTAAAGAATAAAATTGATTTTACTGATTGTAACTATTTTATTTCTTCGTTTGCCTACGTGTTTACAGGTATTTATTATACATGTATATTTTAAAAACGCATATTTACACACTTAAATAATGGTTGCTTGAATTATCCCCGGGTCAGATTTGAACCTATGGATTCTCATACCTGATGGATTCGTCATTATTTGATATTCCAACGGAGCTATCCTACAATATACATGTTGCATTCAGAGACTGCTTAACCCATTAGTGCATACAGTCCCTTAAAAGGGACAGTGGTATTTGTGGTTCTAGTCAGCGTGTACAACGACTAACCTAATCTCAAACCGGCTTTTATGTGTATTTGAAGTGTGTGTGTTTATTGGTGACTTCTAGTGTGTTAAATACACTTCCTGTTTATTAGATATTCCAACATAAACAAAAAATGGACCCAAGTTTCTACAGCATAAGGCGCGGAGGGTAAGTTTATTTGAAATTATGGTCAATTCATAGACTAGAAGTGTCAAATCCTTATCTTAAAATATTGCTAAAGTACTGTAATATTGCATTACTAACGCACTGAGATCATTTGTTCATTCTAATGTGACTTAATTGGACCCTAAAGCTCGTGTCCTTTTTAAAGGGACGGTGCGCATAATGACTACTTTTCTTGAAAATCAATTATTATTCAAGCCTGCCTCTTCATGAATTGATAGCAGCTCTAGAAGATGCGGAAATCAATTCTACGGATATTTACATTGCTCCACCCGACGACGGACAGAAAACCGACCAAGACTTTTCTAAAAATATGGCCGTGGTTCAGTGGAAGGACAATAAAATTGTTGTAATTCCGCTAAAATCACCATCTTGGCAACAATGTAGGAATAGATATAAGCGTGAATATAGCATAAGTTGATGATGATGTAATAGGGTGTGTCTTAAGTAAAAACACATGTAATGTAATATTAATATAGAAGAATAAAAGAAATACTAAAGGTTAATGTATCATTAATAAGTGAAGAAACAAAGTAAGAATAAACAAAAGGTTATGGGACCCAGATTAAGGTAAATTACAAAGTGAAAATAAGGAAAAAGGATTTTGTGGTTATAAGAAAAACGTGATGGCGCAACCAAGTAAGAACTACTCTATCGAAGCACTAAATGGAAATAATTATTATAACTGGGTATTCAGAATGCAAATGATTTTAGCAGAAAATGGTGTTCAAGAGAAAACGGAAAAAGAATTAGATATTGGAGAATTAACACAAAAGGAGAAACAAACTGAGATAACTAAAGACAACAAAGCAAAATCTTTAATTGTTCAATGCGTAGAGGATAGTCAGTTGGAGTATTTGAGAGAAAAAAAGACAGCTTTTCAAATGTGGATTACGTTAAAGGAAAGATACGAAAAAAAAGGATTGCCTGGCCAGATGTATTTAAAAAGGAAACTCTTGTCAATGAAACTAAATGAAGAAGAATCATTGGAGGCATTTATAATGGAATTTGAAGAAATTGTAAGACAATTGAGGGTCTCGGGCAATGAAATAAAAGACGATGATTTAATTTGCAGCATTTTATTAAGTTTGCCCAAGTCGTATCAAACTTTTGTAACTGTAATAGAAAATATGAAAGATATAACATTTGAAATAGTAAAGAACAAATTGTTTGCGGAATATGAAAAGAGAAAACTAACAGGATCATCAATCAATGGAAAAGAAAACAATGCAGGGGCATGTGCATTTTCGGTGCCACAAGTTGAATGTTTTAGGTGCGGCAAATGGGGACATTACAAAAGGGATTGCAAAGAGGTATCACAGCGAGGGCCAGAACAATTTGGTTTACGTAGAGGACGAGGATTTCATAGATCTAATAGGGGTTACAACAGAGCTAGAGGTAGAAGCAGAGCAAGAGGTATGAATTATAGTAATGTTAGTTATAGAAGCAATTATGTACAGGGAAACGAAAGCAATGAAACAGTGAGTAAAAGTGACGATCAAAGCATATGTTTTATGGGTGAAGTGCCTGAAAGTAATAGTAGTAGTAGTAATGAAAATTGTGTTAAGGATGATATGTTAACATTTTTTATAGACTCAGGATGTACCGATCATATGATTAGTGAAAAACATTATTTCACTGATTTGTTGATCTTGAAAAATCCTATAAAAATAGCAGTTGCTAAGAATGATAGTTTTTTAGAAGCCATAGGAATAGGAGATATAGCGGTAATTAGTCATGTAAGGAATGAAAAAATAAGATGTAAAATTAAAAATGTGCTTTATGTTCCAAAATTAAGGAAAAATCTATTGTCAGTAAAAAAACTAGAAATGGCAAACATAACGGTTATTTTTGAAAATGGTGAGGTAAAGTTAAGAGATGTTAATAATAAAATTGTAGGGACAGGAATAAGAAAGAATTTATATGAAATTTCATTTAAGGCAATAATTTCTGAGTGCTTAAATATTGAGAAGTCAGATGGGGAGTTTATGAAATGGCATACAAGACTTGCACATATAGGGTTTTCAGGCTTAAAAGAGATAATAAATAATAAAATGGTCATAGGGATTGATGAAAATATTAAATGTCAAAATATAGAATTTTGCGAACCATGTATTAGCGGAAAAATGTCGCGTTTTCCATTCGGAAGTAGAACAAAAAGTAATAGGATTTTAGAAATTATCCATACCGATGTTTGTGGACCAATTACACCCGAGTCATATGATGGTCACAAGTACTTTGTTACTTTCATTGATGACTTTTCGAATTTTACAGTTGTTTACTTGATGAAAAATAAAAGCGAGGTGTTAGATAAATTTAAAGAATACACGAACTTAGTTGAATCAAAATTTAGTGTTAGAATTTCAAAATTACGATGTGACAACGGGGGCGAATATAGCTCTAATGAATTTGTAAACTATTGTAGAGGAAAAGGGATAATAATTGATTATACGGTTTCTTACACGCCACAACAAAATGGCAAAGCAGAGAGAAAGAACAGGAGTTTGATTGAAAGGGCTAGAGCTATATTATATGAATCAGACGTACCTAAGCGTTTTTGGGGGGAAGCTATTAGAACTGTAAACTATATAATGAATAGAGGTATTTCAGCAAATTTAGGTAAAATAACACCAGCAGAAATTTGGTATAATCATAAGCCGGATATTAGTAACATTAGAATTTTCGGTTGTACAGCTTACAGTCATATCCCTAAAGAACTTAGACATAAATTAGATGCGAAAGTAAATAAATGCGTTATGTTAGGGTACGCGCCAACAGGGTACAGGTTATGGAATGTAGAAAAACAAAAGTTAATTATAGCTAGGGACGTTCAGTTTGACGAGAATAGTTTTTATTTTAAAAAGAAATCGGTTGAAGTTAAGGATGAGAATGTTTTAACTATAAATAAAGTTGAAGAAAAAAATGACGAATTAGATATATATGAACCTGAAATTGAAAATAACACAAACTCAGAAACTGTTTTTCCAATTTTAAGTGATACGGGAAGTAAGAGAAATATTACAATGCCATCTAAGTACAGGGATTATGAGTTATATATGGCTTTTAATGCTTATAGTTTTGTTGAGAAGGTTCCAATTAGTTTTAGTGATTTAAAAGGACGATCAGACAGTGACAATTGGTTAGGAGCAGTTGATAAAGAGTTAAAATCAATAATCAAAAATAACACGTGGGAAATGGTTGATAAACCAGAAAACAAATTGATCTTAGACACAAAGTGGGTGTTTAGTTATAAGATGTTAGAAGAAGATCAAAAAGAAAAATTTAAAGCTAGACTTGTAGTAAGAGGTTTTGCACAAGAAAAGGACAAAGATTATTATGAAATATACTCACCTGTTGCGAGAATGGTCACGATTAGAGCGGTTTTAATAGTCTGTAATCAATTAGGGTATCATTTACAGCAGTTAGACGTCGAAACTGCATTCTTGAATGGTACATTAACTGAAGACATTTATATTTTTCCTCCTGAAGGAGTAAATTGTAGTGACAATAAAGTTTTCAAATTGAAAAAATCACTGTATGGTCTGAAACAAGCGTCTAAATGTTGGAATGATGAAATTAATACATTTTTATTAGAATTAGGGTTTATAAGATCAGAAAGCGACTATTGTCTTTATATTTTGAATAACAAATATGAAAGAATTATTTTGATACTATACGTAGATGACATAATCATAGGCGGTTTAGATTTAGAAAGTATTAAGAGTATAAAATGTAAATTAATAAATAAGTTTGTAATGAAAGATAAAGGACCTTTGACACATTTTTTAGGATTAGAGATACTATATGATAGGGAAATTGGTATGTTAAAAATTCAACAATCAAGATATATTAAAAGAATTTTAGAACGTTTTGGTATGAGTGACTGTAAAGGTTCAAACCTACCTATTGATCCAAAATTGAAAATCAATTTATGTACCAATGTAAATCAAGTAACGAAAAATCCTTTTAGAGAATTGGTGGGATGTTTAATGTATCTTATGTTAGGATCTAGACCAGATATTTGTTTTGCTGTTAATTATTTTAGTCGTATTCAAGATAGGGCTTCCGATATTGCTTGGAGTCATTTGAAACGAGTGTTAAGATATTTGAAATCGACACAAAATGTAGGATTAGAATTTAAAAGAAATAATCTTGAGGATTTATCTTGTTATGTAGACGCCGATTGGGGTGGTGACACTAATGATAGAAAATCTGTGACTGGATTCATATTTAAGATTTTTGGTAACTCGTTTATGTGGGTCACAAGGAAACAACATTGTGTGTCACTATCTACAACGGAGGCTGAGTTGATTGCACTGTGTAGTGCAGTGTGTGAGGGCTTGTGGTTGAGGAAATTATTTTTAGATTTAGATATACATTTTAAAAAATTGACATATTATGAAGATAATCAAGGTTGTTTAGCAATAATTAAAAACCCAATAAATAATTGTAGAATAAAACACATTGACTTAAAATATAAGTTTGTTTGTGATAATTTAAGAGATAAGACTATTTCTTTAGTGTATGTAAGCACAGAAAATCAGCAGGCAGACATTTGTACAAAGGGTTTATCAATTAATATGTTTGAAAAATTTAAGAATCTTATAAATTTAAAGGATTTTAGCGAGGAGGAGTGTTGTAATTCCGCTAAAATCACCATCTTGGCAACAATGTAGGAATAGATATAAGCGTGAATATAGCATAAGTTGATGATGATGTAATAGGGTGTGTCTTAAGTAAAAACACATGTAATGTAATATTAATATAGAAGAATAAAAGAAATACTAAAGGTTAATGTATCATTAATAAGTGAAGAAACAAAGTAAGAATAAACAAAAAAAATCGTTTGTGCTGCAACAAATTTTGATAGTATTGAAACAAAGAGTGTTCTACGATATTCTAGAGACGAGAAATCAAAAATAGCTTTACCCCAACCAAACATTATAAATAGTTATAATAAAGAAATGGGGAGAGTTGATAAATTGGATGGGATGGTAGCAAATTACAGAACCAGGATCCAACAACGGAAATGGTGGTGGCCAATATTTGCATATTTATTTGACGTCAGTGTTGTAAATGCCTGGCTACTAATGCGTAAAATTCATCCTAACGATCCGGTGTCTAAAAGTTTACTCAATTTTAGGAGAATCTTGTGTTTGATTCTATTAAAGACATACGGTATGAAGTCTGTTAAGGTAAACAACCTCCTAAACCTATCCGAGAAGTGAGGTATGAAGGGAGGAGTCATATTGTCGATTATTGTCCAACGGATCGTAGATCTGCCACGTGTGGCAAAAAGGCCAATTTTATTTGTATTAAGTGTAATGTGGGACTACATCCCAAAAATTGTTTTAGGCAATATCATACCTGATAGGAACTTTTGAGCATACAGTCCCCTTAAAAGGACTGTCTATAACTTTTGTGAAAATAAACTTTTTTTTGTTTTTGTTTTTGATTTTGGTTTCGAGTTCCACTACTATCCTAATGAAGCAAAAAATCGTTGTACAATGTCTTCCATAAACCTTATGCACTAATGGGTTAATATTTAAATAATCTTTTAATTTAAAATACAAAAAATATGGGCGTTTTAGATCATAGGTTTAGATTTTTAATTTGAAATAGTTATTTATTGTGTTTAAACCAGTACTTTTTATAAAAAATTGCTGTAATTATAGGTATAATTGATAAATTTTTGATATAATTTTAATAAGTTGATTCTGTATTCGGCATTACACAACTTGCATACGACTTGTCAAAATATTTATATTGACAACCGTGTAACAGATGTTTTTGAGATCTTTTAAGTATTTATTTTTCTGTGTGTGTGGATTGCTGGCTTATATTTATAAGGGAATAATACAAAACAAGGATTGAGTGTCGTTTAATTGGTATGTGCTTTAATGAATGTATGTTGTTTTTTTTATCCGTTGTACTGTTGTGGGGTACGGTAGTTATATTTGTGCATAAAAATGAACTCTCACAACAGCACATAGACTATGCTGCAATTTAAAGAGAAAGTTTTACAAAATGGAAATATCGAAGATGAACCAGCAGTCAGTGTTGTAAATTATCTATATAAATTTTATAGATAAATTCATCTAGATTCATATTTTTTATCTATTTATCTGTATCTATATACTATCTAAAATATATAAGTTATATGTATCTGTATATATATAATTTTTTATTTAAATTATTTAAATAAAATTTATAAAAATCCAGTGTTCCGTAAAATTCAAGTTACAATATGTATGTTTTTCTTCAGTAATTTCCCACATTCCATAGGTAGTAGTTCTTCAAATGAACTCCATCTATCGTTATTACTAACTAGATTATTTCATCTATTATCTGTTATCTATATAAAGTTTAAATAGTTTATCTATTATGTAATACTAGATAATTCTTGCAAGAAAAAAAATTTATCTGTATCTATATAATATAAAAATTATCTATTTACAACACTGCCAGCAGTATTAGAAGATATTACCTATCTAGACTGGATACCATCTTAAAATATGTGATATACAAGGGGTGTGATTCGTTAGCATATTGGAGATATTTTGCATGAAAGAAAAGATACGAAAAAAAATAAACAAAAAATTGAAGTAGTACCTAGTACCATTAGTTTTCAAACAATGTAGGTACTTAAGTGATTGAATAAATAACCATGAATGTTTGATTATGTGAAAACTAATCGTACTTATATTTCTTACATAATCCTGAAAATCGACAAGACACGAACAACTGAATTAATAAAATATTTGACCTTCCGCTATTTTCTTTAGAAAACTTTCTCAAATATCTTCTTCACTGTGTAACGGTAGACCATCTATTACAAATGAATCCTTTTTGTAAATTCACAGCACAATTTGTCAATAAGGATTCAACATTGGTCATCGATTTTGTGTTGTCAAATAAAAACCTCACTACAAACCCGTCTAAGATCACAAAATCCTACGAAAAAAGTAAAAAGAATACGTTAAAGCTAATGAAAACAGTGTAACAGCTGGTTTTGTTTGCCCCAATTTTTGTAAGCTTTCCATTTTGTAAATATGAATGACAATAAATGATTAATAAAAAAAACAACAGCTCCTTTAAAGTAACATAGTCGACTTCAAGAAACAATATTCATAAAGAAGCATTGTTGAAGGATCTTGAGAAGCTGTCAATGAAGTAGCTGTTTAAGGAAGGTAAAAAACTTTATTAGCGGTTCTGAAGTAACTGCGCAATTTTATATTGGTACTTCCCAGTAAACACACGACGTCCTAGGGTGTCTTTACATCCCGGGCTTTAAAACAGACCTGTATAGGATGTCTTTAATAGGACGTCCTCAGGATGTCAATGAAGAACGTACGATGGGATGTTCTATGCGGGAAAACAAATGCAAACTTAGTGCTCGTGCCCACTTTTCCTTCTTGTTCTCTGGTGCCTACTCAACACCCGTACGCTCCTTTAGTATATCAAAATGGTAGACTCTGTTTGCACCGTTTTCACTCTGTATTTGGTTTTTGTTTGTGTTCTGACTACTTTATTTATCTGTTCTTTGTTATATTATCTAACGTTTTTTGGGTGTTTTAGTGCATAAACAAATTTATTTGGTAAGTTTTGGTACCTTGTATTTATTTATAATGTATAAAAATCATCATTTATAATTATTATTTTGAATTACCAAAAATTAATAAACGGTTTATAGAAATTAAAAGATCACAATTATTAATAATGGTGATTTAAAACCCCATCTTGCGCGCATACCTATGTCGTGAATTGAAAATATTTATTTTATGCAAAAAAAATTTTTTTTTTATTAAAAAAATTATTTAAAAAATGTTTTCTTTGTATTAAAGGTTTAAAAGCGTGACATTATCTCACAACTTTTATGGTCGCGATTCACAATAAGTCATCCAAAAATTTACCTACTACCTGTCAACATGACCGATAAGACACAAAATCGTTAATCTAACTAAGAAACTATAACGTTATCGCGTTCTTGGTAACATAGTTCATCGTTATGATTAGTGTGCGGATTTCTCGTATTGTATTACTATTTCCACAATAATTAGTTAGGTAGTTAAAAATATGTCTAGAAATAATTTTGTCATTTTATCAATTCCTTAATTTAGAAAAATGTAAATTCTAATTACATAGAAATACCAAAATAAGTTTTTTGTATTAACTTTTTTATCGACTCTACATGACGATTACCATCTCTTATGTAGTTGCATTGTTTCAAGCGCCACTTAAAAAAATTGGGAAGAAGTATAAAACACTCGCTAAGGAAGACCAAAGAACGCCGAGATCGAAAAGATAAAAAAATGAAATAATCTAAATTTATTTTACTAATTATAATTAGGATTATTATTTAAAAATATAGTTTTATGTAATGATAATTTGTATTTTATTTAATATAGTTGTTTTTATTCATTACGTCAAGTCGTAGAAGAGTACGTTAAGTCTCCTTACTGAATAAAAAAAAAAACAATAGAAAAAACTACAAAGTAGATGTACTTTAACTGGAAATGGTACTTTTCTTGATAAAAATGTAATACTACATATATAGTAGTAATTACGAGAGCTCGAGTAACTCATTGCTTAAAAGCGTATAAGTTAAACAACAGAAAACGTATCTCGTCCAACGCACGTTGCATTGAAAGTATCGATCGACATATTAGTTGCTATTTCTTTTCTCAATTCTTGTTTTTTACTTAACTGAATCACACTCGAGCCACAGAGTACAAACTGTGCTCGAGCTCTCGTAATTATTATATACCTATGCTATATACTATATATAAATATTTTTCCAATTCAATATGTAGAAAAGGGGAGGGATGACTATCTCCTACACATCCTATAGTCATCTAAAAGGGATGCGCTAAAATGTTCTATAAGGACATCGTAAGGATGCACACATTTGTAACAAAAGAACGTCCCATGAATGTACCCTAACACGTATACAGAACCAAAATAGGATGACTTTGGGACATTCAGTGATCCGCAACATCATGTCCCCGGGACGTCCTTGGGACATCTTTGTGTTTGTTGGGTTAGGTTAAGAGATAATTATCGCACGGCACTCAAACTTTGCCAAACAAAGAGTAGTCAAGTATATGAAAAGGAATGAAAATTTTTAGTACCATACTTAACGGATGAGGAACAACAACTGTCAAATTTTTCTTCCCCAGTAAACTCTGAGAAGAATGACAATGCTTATAATGAAGATTTTGCCAGCGCTTCCGGGTCAATTCAAGCACCAAAAACATCAACTGTTCAAATGATAGCTGCATCAGATGAGACCCGTGCATCTACACCAAATCCCATGAATTCCATAAGTCGTCGATAAGGATCAGCGACTTCGACGGAAACATTGTCAGTGGCATCTGTACTTAAAGAATATCTTGATAGAAAGCAACAGCCGTTGTCAGATCCATTAACTGCATTTGTTGTAAACATGGCAGACACAGTCAGAAATTTTCCTTTACCGGATCAAGGTAAAGTAAAGCGAAAAATCTTTAACATAGTGAATTATGCAGAAAGCAAAATGCTTTTTGTCACTGTGAACACAGTCAATGTTTATGAGCAAGCAGGTCCTTCTTAGCTTGGTATATTCAAGACTCGAGACTTTTGAATCAGTTTAATTATGGAGTGCCTACTACTGACTTTAATGATGTACCTAACCTATCTAACTGCAGATACAATTATTAAAATAGATAACCGCAACGTTTTCTTATGTTTTTGTATGATAAGATTGCTATCTTTTATGTATCTTATATAATATACTACACGTTGTTGACATTGTAATCTTTGAGAATATGCAATCTCACAACGGAAAATCCATTCCGTCTCTGTACTGTCAGGCGAATAACTTGCGCCTAACTATAAATATAACTGTTAGAAAGAAAAACAGTAAAATACAATACAAATTATAAAAAAACTTCAGAAGCGCTGCTTGATGACTACGTTCATCAATGAAAAAGGACCTGGATTTGATTCTGCAAGATCATACAAGATGCTTACAAAAATATGTCTTGTAAAAAATGTCGATGTAGAAAACGAAAACTACATAAAATGAATTACCAAATTAGTTTAGTGCTTTTAAACCTCTATTTTAATTTTAGTTATTTTAATACGACTATAGCTTGTATTAAAATGTGCAGTGTGTATTAGTAGCTATCATAAACTTCTCTTATTTTATTTGTTTGTATTAATTTTAATGATATCGTCCAATATTTTGTTAAATACTTTTACTTTTATTTCAGGATGTGGTTAGACATTCACATAAAAGGACCAATATTAGATTAGATAGCTACTGTCCTTGAATGCGTTTACGAAATACTGTGAAAGGAAGTTAAAATGAAGGTTTATCCTAACCTTGATTAATTTATTGCGTTCTTGTCACATTTAATGAGTTGAATTTGTTTTTGTATTATTAAATATCAATACTAATAACATATTTAAAACTACATCTATTTGAGTTTTTAAGGTCAAGAACTTGGCCCATTTTTTAATTCACAATAATGTATTATTTATATTTTGTTTTTAAATTTCCATTCTATTTACTGTAGCTACATTTATTGATAATTTGTTGTTGGTGTTTAAAATTTGGACTACCCGGCTATACCTTACGTCAGATGGTAGGTGTGTCACTTACGTTCTATTTCGTATTTAATTTGACTAGTCTATGATGCTCATACACCTTCTTATGCTACATTCTTTTAGTTGCCGACAATCTTAATTTGCATAATTGCTCAATAAAAGAATTTTTGTGAATTAATTCAAGATTACGATTTCAAAAAGTTGTACTTCTACTAGTAGCAGCTAGTAGCTAGCGATACTCGTCAAATGAATGTATTAAAGTGTCTAACCTATAGATACTTTTCATATAAGAAATATCTAGACGTCAAATCTAATAGATAATGGTTGTTTACTGCAAACTGTCTTGTCGTCAAGACTTGTTTTATCCCAGTTTGTTTAGTCAATTATCGTTCTGTAAATAGATTATTAACTGTTAGAAATCTGTTATGTCCAAAACTGTTTATTTAGTACTATTGCAACTGATGCGTTAAATAGAAAGATATCAGCTTGGCGATCAAAAAGAGATATCCAATGCGTTGTCAACGGTTATGCCCTTTGGTGTTTGCTCATCTCTAATTGTAACCTTAGCTTTGATTTTGACTTCGTTGTTCTTATTATCACTAATGGCATTCTATTTTACTATTATTATACTTTTCAGTTCTGCGAAACCTGCAAAAGTTGATTCAAATGGACCCGTTCTTATACCGGCCATGATACCATACGGTATTCTTCATGTATCAGAGACCCAGTGATCAGTCCAGTGTTGTGCATAGATAATTAAATTTTTATGTAGATGAAATAATAGATAATTTCCAATTTTTTTACCTAGATAACGATTTAGATAAAAGTTGAAGAATTTATCTAGATAATAGATAAGATAATCTCTAATTTACTTAGATAATACGATAGATGATTCTAAGAAATAGGTACAAACAGGTAATAATTAATTGTTACCATTTAATTATCATCATCATCAATACCAATTCATTGTTTATTAAATTAACTAATTAAAAAACTTAGACAGATTAAAAAAAAATAAAAATCGAAAAAAAACATGACAGAAATTTTATTGATTTAATGACCTACCATTGTAAAATATAAAACAAATTTCTTGATACAATATGGTCCTTTCAAAATTTTCTTTGCTAAGCAAAACTTACACTATCAGGAATCAGGACTACAAAGTCTTTCAATTAGCGCCGAAATTGATATGTTTAATCAATAACTTTCTTTACAAATGGAGAAGTGTCTAGTAAACTTAATTAGTTTTCCTTTGTAACAGTTAGGAAAAATCTGGCTTTGATATCGACATCAGTTTGAACCTAAAAAATTATAAAAATTATCGCTCCTAGCCGTTAATCACACTCACTGAATTATTGCGTTTTCTTTTTAAATTTAAGTTATCATTTGTAGTTCGATATTTTAAGCAAATTTTTCACAAAATGCCAACTAATCCTCAAAAATTTATTGTATTTTAAATTTTGAGCAGCTTACATCAGCGATCACTTAAAGAATTAGCTTTTGTCTTTTAAAAAAACGCAAGCAGTTTTGTTCCTTCTAAAAAAATTAGGTTATTTGCTCGGTACTTTTTGTAATTGTAAGTGCAACAAATCCAAATGCAAAAAAAGCATTTTTGCTTTGCAGTTTTGTTAATTATATTTGACAGGTTGTCAGTAATTGACGTAATTGTACTCATATGATAATTTACATCTTAGATTTATATAGGAGCGTTTTTATTCTACGCGGTCTACATTAGGATCTTATTGCGACTTTAATTTAACGTTAATATTACTTACTCAACAAGTTGATTTAAAGAGTAAGCTAAAAGCTCCATGACTTAAATCAGGGATTTCCAACACGCGGGCCGCATGCGGCCCGCGGCTTTCATTAGCACCGCCCGATCAAAAATAATAAGTAAAACCATATTATAAAAAGTAACTACTACCGCTCTTCAATATTTAATAGTAGCTATATAAATATATACCTGTGCGGATGCGGCCCCTTATTTACTCCATGAATCTAATGTCGGCCCTCGGTCATTCATAAGTTGGAAACCCCTGACTTAAATAGTCTTCTAAAAGAACTTTAAATCACGTGTATCGAGGTTTGTCACTTTCAACTGTTTATATCTCGTATTGCATGTTTTACGCTCAAGGTCATGTGAGTCTAGTGTTCGTCAGCAGAAGAGCTGCAAAAATGCGAAGCATCTACGGCGATTAATTATCAGGTTTTAGCCATCTGGACCGTATTACATTACCACAGACATTACAAACAATATTATGTTTGTAAATATAAAAATCACAAAACAACAGATCTAAACAAAAAATGTATGTTACTTTTAAAAAATCGTCTAGATAATTTCATGATAGATAACCGAAAGATCATCTAGATAATGTTTAATACTTTTATCTAAATAAGGAAAAAGATGATCAAAAATTATCTAGATGAATTATCTATATCATTTCATCTAGATAATGCACAACACTGCCAGTAATACGCATTTACACGTATAAAATGATTTTCTACACGCACCCGCGTATTAAATTCGCGTAATACAATTTTTAGATCAGATTCCGGCTTGTTTAACAAAACTCATTTTCTATTTATCGCATTTTTGCAGTTTCAGTGAAAGTAACTGCAAGTATTTCTTTTTGACAAATAAAATGCTTTGGAATTTCAAAATTTTCTTGATATATTTATTTTTAAAATAAGATAGGATGCGTTAATTAGTTTTAATTTTTATTAGTACGATCAAATAGAATTGTTTTTACAATTACATATTACTAATGAGAGAAACGTTAGACAAAACGATTTTTTTGTGTGTTTTTAGTGTGTTTTTATTTTTTTGTCTATTGTTTACAATTTTGTTCTGTTTGTGCCCATTTAGTACTTTTCATTCATGTCTTAATTTTTAGATTAAAATTCGTACAAATTCCAATAGCACAGCATCAATAACAATCAGCAGACTAACTCTCGTTGGCGGCAACTGTACTTCGCGCATTTCATTGCGCACAACGCCATTTTAGGATGGAGCTTATAAAAAACACCAAAGGAGTAGTTCAAGGATACTAAATGAATAGGATTGCTCGATTCGTATTCTCCCAATGTAAGCCGCCCCATTCCAGTAAATCTTCATGCGTGACGTCAGCCGTAGACCACATATCGGCTCGCTGCTTACAAATAATGCTTAAATACACTTTAAATATAACTGTTTTGCGATTTTTTAAATAACAATTATTACATTTGTTGGTATTTTACTCGTTCAAATACGTGCCTACAAGTTGCTTGTAAGAATTTCTAATTATTATCAGGTTTAATTTAAAATTTAAACTTATTTACATTATATTAGAAGGTGCACTGTATTTGGTTGCGATAACAACCTGATTGCAACCAAAAATAAAAACCTTACATACCACAAGTTCCCAAAAGGCCCCGATTTAGTGTCCATTACGATTAAAAATTAATGCATTAGGCTAGCATAATTTGTTCTACGAGATTTATAAAATGAAAAAATTGAAAATTAAAATTAAGAAAAAAGGAAACATTACTATTATCAGAATGAACTATCAAAATATAAAGCTTAGTGAAAAAAGAAGCTCAAGAAACCGATAAAAAAAGAATAAAACGAAGAAAATTAAATTTCAAAATAAATTTGTAGTGTGTTGTTATTTTTTATTTATTTTATCAAACTTTAATTTGAATACATTTATTTAACCATTAATAGCACATTTTATTTTGTCCGTAAATTATAAAATTAATAGTAATTTTTCTATAGTTCAATTTAAAAATGAATGCATCAAACAGCAAATGAGATTAATTTTCTTTCCGTTCAAGTGAAGATAATTTAAACAGCAGATTAATTTCAGCTTGATTACGATTAAATGTAATTTTTTACCTTTAAAAAATTATAAATCATAAAAAAATCAACAAAACTAATTAATAAAAAAATATTTCGATTATGAACACTATTGCCATTACTTATTAAATCAAAAGTTGTCAAATTTATTCAAATAAAATATTTAGAAGCATTTTAACGTGCATCTTAGTACAGATTGTAATAGAAGTATCGAGAGCGAGGTCTACGCGTGACGTCAGCGCGTCACATGATCTCGGCAGAATAAATCGAGCGATTGAGCAATCCTATTCATTTAGTATTCTTGGGAGTAGTTAACTAGTGCTTGTCTAGTTCCATTAACGTCCATAACATTTTTATAATTAATTATTAATTTTATTACTCAAATCTATTTCAAAGAAATTTTGAGTCATTTATTATCAAGCCAAATATTTGTAGAAGTTTTATCTACCTATTGTACCTATGTTAACAATTATTTCCGATAACATCCATTATAAAATTGTATTTGTTTTTAAAGGTAAAATTTATTACACTTAAATAGTCGAATCAGTAAATTGTTTCTAAATTTAATTAATGCTATTGACTAATAACTTTTACACGTGTATGAAAACTGATATTAGTGAATTACAGTTGTTATTGCCCTTATTACAATAAAAAATGCAAAAAAATGTTAATGTATACCTAACTAAATAAAAAACTAGAAATGCAATACGTATGTAATGTAGCATGTAATACGAGATAGAAGACCAGTCGTCACTGGTTTCAACCTCGGTGCACCAACCAAACCTCGTTGTATATAGCCATCCGTGCGTATGGGGACACTGCGCACGGCGAACTTCATTTCCTCCGTACTTGTGGGACATATATGAAATCTCTGAGCAGAACCCAAAAATATTAGCTGATGCTGAACGCGAACCCAAAAAACCTACAAAGCTTTCGCAGGCTAAAAGCTAAAAAAACAAAAAGAATCGGGGGCTCAGACAACTGTTTTCGTTCCAACGGCAGAGAGCAAAACCCACGTACACAGGAAGAAAAAGCGAGCACGTCAAAACGCAACAACGGCAGCAGAAGGCGCAAGCAATTGTACCAACTACCGGAATAACAGAGACGCAAAAGCTTTTCAGCAGTAGCACACCGACGTCAATACGATCGACAAAGCGAAGCTGGGAGGTTAAAGGAACCCAAAAAAGACATTTAAGGACACTCTGACGGGAATTGCTCTTACAATCATACTAAAAGAGTTACCTCAGAACATTATTAGTCTTAAGAAAGCGCAGTTATATAAACTTTGATACTCGGACGGATTGACGAATTGGATAAGAAGCAGATTTCTCCGCGTTTTCAGGAATGCACCCAGTGGATCCACCATACCACCCGAACTTGCTTGGTATAAGTTCTCCACAAGAAGGATAAGTTAAGTAAAAAAATGTTGCAAGTAGATACGATAGTCTCACAAGACGAGTATGATGGGCTAAGTATTTGTGCGTCCTATGAAATCACGTGGTTTCGCGAGACAGCTGCCTTACGGCTTATCCGCGTTTATAGTTTAATACCAAGTCGGCAAGGAAAGGATATAGATGAGGTAAAATACAGAAGAGCAGAGTATTAATCAAACAGCGACAGCTAAAACGAAAATCAAACGTGTTATTTAACTAAAAATGTAATAAACTAAAGTGACTATAAATAAACATGCAATGTTATATAACGAAACTGAACTCCTACTTTGCCATCGCTGCTTTCAAAATAATAAACCTTAATTACCATGCATAAATTTGCAAAACTAAAGAAACTATTTTTAATAAAGGCTCTGGTTTCTCTTTGCAAAAAGTCTCTATAGTGTGAGATCTTATATTGAAATTTTAAATAAACCGCACAAAATCATAACAAGCATGTCCGACCTGTGACGTGTTTCATCGTCGTTAAGTGAACTCTCAACGCGGCAGGTGTGTACGCCGGTCGAGTTTAGGTAAGTAAGTACTGTTGTGTTTAAACGCATAAGTTCTTTATTTTTGTTCTTAAATAAACGTACAAATATTGGTATTATTTTAACTGACTTTTTTATTATTACCCGCTACAATACATTTACATCAGCACCAGTCTAAGGATGGCTTGAGGGAATTCGGGATAAGGGTTGATCGTGCGACTAACAAGTCATCCTGAGCGTTATCAAATTCGCGTCTGGGGAAGGATAAAGAGCTTAAGATTTTTTGTCTTAAGGATATTCCTGCACCCAAAAACATTTTCACTTGTGAACAGTACTAGAACCGGCCACCATACTGAAAAGAATATCGGTACAGAACAACATTCCCAGATAGCACATTTATATTCTAAAAATATTCTGGGAATATTCCTAGTCGAATATTTATATATTCTCAGAACTAGCTATAAATATATTAGACATACACAGAATATTCATAGGAAATCTGTATGTCCGCCCACAGAACATTTTTAGAATATTCTGTTAAATATACAAAGATTATTCTTACAATATTCTGAGCATATTCTATTTATGCAACACGAATATTCTTGGAACATTTATAGTACCATACACAGAATATTCTGTGTATCTACCAGGATTATTATTAGAACGTTCACAGAATTATAGAGAATATCCGTTGGGATTACTCTTAGAATATTTCGGGTACCCATTAGGATCATTCTTAGAACTTTTACAAAAACTTTGACTATTGTCGATTAGTTAGGATTATTCTTAGAATGTTTGAATCTTCTGAACCAAAAAAGCTATTATCGACAAGTGACTTTCAAATGCGTATGTTCAGTTTACATTGGAATCTAATGTAAAAAGCATGCACGCTTTTGAAAGTCACTTCTTGAGAATACGGTCCGAGCTTTAGGTGGTATAAGACCAACGCTCATCAACACCTGAAACCACACAAAAGATTAAATATTCGAACGCGTTTGGACAGGAAAGCTGCCATCAGCGAATAAGTTTGGGTGGCAATTGGGCAGATGTAAAAAAACAACCTTATGTACTTATGTCGCGTTTAAAATATTCAAAATTTTTACCTATATGTATATTTAACAATATCACAAAATATAACACAACTAAATTATTTTTTTTTCTTTAACCGTTCAGCTGCTTTGCTCAACCATAGAACCATGTCATTTTCTATATTTTTTTAATAAACCATCTTCTGCTAATGTTTTCGAATTACATAATTGTACAGAATCTGCAAATATACTAGTAATGAAACATGCCCCCCGCAGACTTGTAATACTTACTTATAATCACAACTGATATAGTTTTTTCATAAAACTTCTGCTTCCCCTTATAGCTGAAGAGAACTGCCAATTGATCCGATAACATTGTCGACATTATGCGACTCTTTATAATTAGACGACACGCGGAAACGAGAAGCTTCAGTGACGACAACTCACAAAAAGTATAAAATGGTAGATCCCATCCCTCCCATCCCGCGTTGAACGCCGAGCTCCGGGCGAACGACGACGAAGCAGCGCGAGCGCAGAAAAAATTCTTCATGACGTCACACTCTATTGTCAAAGGAACCACGAGGCACCACCCCATATTACGTATATGCACCCCCCGAACGCCGAAAGCAGTTAATAACTTTTATAAAAGTTTATAGATAACCATTTTTCAGTTCTCTGAGCAATAATCATAGAATAATGAGAAAAAAGCATTTAGGATACTCTGATTTTGTATATTTAGAATATGCATAAAGTATTCTCAGCGAAATAATAATGGAATATTGATATAGAATATTCGTATAATAGTACGTATATTTAAAATGTTCATGGAATATTCTCAGTAAAATAATCTTAGAATATTTATAAAGAACATTCTTAGAATATTCTGTATATATTTTGAATGTTCCCGGAATATTCTCGATATATATACATTCATGGGTGATTATAAGAATATCCATAGAATATCTGTGCTATCTGGGTTAGTACTGAGACGTAGAGTGTTTAACACTAAAACCAACCCTGCTTAGTGGCAGCTAAAATATTTATAGTAGAAGAAAGCATCAAGAGGGAGTTTATTATTGGATACGGTTAAATCCAGCGGTTGATTAACAATGGAACAACAAACCGCTGATACTTGGATGCGACGCCAATTCACAACACATCTTGTGGGAGAGCATAAACACAAATCTAAGAGATAAAAACTTTCAAATTTTATTTTAAAATCCAATTTAGATGCATATAATAAATAACGGAGATGCGCTTACGTTTATAACCGTGTCGCGCAGTGCTTTCAACAATGAGTCAAACGAGAAACTCGTAATAAAATACAGAAACCACGCACTAGAATGATGTTTAACACAGCCAAAAAGGGCTGAGACTGAAATGAATACAGAATCAGACAATACGACATACAACAATGCCATTAAAAAAGCAAAGAAAACTCGTAGAGAAGGTACTGTAGGGACATTCTCTCCAAAAAATAAAGCTCTGAGCAAAGATTGTACTGCGAAAACACTTTCCGGGTTTATCGTTGGCTGAAGTTTTTAAGCACTAGGACTTAGAGGTATTAAAGAACGGGCACCCAAAAAAGACATAGGGCTTAGCAAGAAAAATAATTAATCCTGAAAACTTAGAATGAGAACTTTAATACATTTAAACCATTTTAGTCTCCAGGAGCTGATGAAATCTATCTTATGCTGCAAAAGGGATTTGCTGCTCTGCAAAACGCAATATGTGAAATTCTTAAAGCCAGTTTAGCACTTTTGCATATACCAAACAGCTGGCGGATTGTCAAAGTGGTACTTATACCAAAGCCAGAGTGGACTACGTACGCCCAAAGAAATATTACAAACTGCGACTATATATATAAAGGTATATAATCAATAGGGATACTAATACCGAAAAGCATTGAAAGTTCTTACAGGCCAAATGGTCTAATTAACGTAGTGGTGAAACTACAAAGCACTGATTAACAAGAGACTGTACGAAGAACTAGAGAAAGGCAAGTTGTCAAAATTACCATTCAGTTTCAGAAAGAGAAAAATTACGATCTACGCGATAGAAGAAGTTATGAAGAGAGACGGATGGGTCGTGCTGGTTACGTTGGACGTAAAAAACAATGTACAAACAACGGGAATCTCTAAATATCTAGTTAATATTGTTTTATTAAATGTGTATACAAAGAAACAATAGTTTGTACAAAGCTATAACTACATTAACTAACTAATTAACTAAGAACACTTTTCGCGTCACGCGTACTGAAACCCTGACTTGACTTACCTTAGAGTCGCTAGTTTTGCACACTAGATAGCGCTTGCTAATGCATCCGGTTTAGTTTAATTTTATTCAGCAAATATAATCAAAGCATACCTTGATAGCAGAAAGATTAGCTACGGGAAGAAAAAAAAAGAACAAAACAAACATAAAACTAAGTTATAATACTAATTTATATACGTGATAGATTTCATAACAATATAACAAATACATTTCAGCTGTAATAAATATATCTCATAATTTATATTAACATAATATGTATTTTTGTGTTGCCAACATCGCAAACGTCAATATTCGTTCGTTAGTGTAGTTACGTAATGAACGAAAAAAGCTCTAGGTTGGCATAATGAAAACTAGGAATCCACATAAAATTAAGTGTTCAAAGTCAATTAATATATTAGAACGAGTTTGCGACAGGTGGAAAAATCATTTTAAAAATCTTGAAATTCAGTTAAAATTGAAGAAAAACGATGTTAAAGTTAGTGTCAAATTTGACAGATTTAGTCCTTGAGATTTAGTATAATAAATGTAGTACCAACATTATATTTTTGTTGATTTTTTTTATTTTTTCAAAAAAGAATGTAAAATTATAAAAGGCAACACAAAAAATAATGTCCATTACTTTCGTCGAATGAAGTAATTCTTTCCAACTATTTAAAGACGTGTTTTTCAAGTTCTCTCGCAGATGATTTTTTAATTTATTGAACACAAACAGTACCATACTTACAAAATTATTATTTTTCTAAAGTTTATGTCTTATGTCTGTTGCTTATAGGCATTAGGAAATGCATAACTTCTAACATTGGGAGTTCGAGCTGTATGAAATAATTAAGAAGCATAAATCGAAAACTTGGGTATACAAACTGGATTCGTTGCTGCATGAGGATGGGATCCGGTTAAACATTACGAGGAAAAAGGCAACATAGAATCAAAAACATTAGATGCCAATTTGGACATTACTCCAAAGGGAGCGTTGAAATATTACGTAACGAATCTTGTGTGGGAAAATGTTTCCCTTCAAACGTTATCTTTGTTGTTGTTATGACATTTGAGTGGGAGACTATTTGCAAAATGTTACATAACTAACGCTTACGTAAAAGGTTCAATAATTAAATAACGTTATTATTAATTCATATTGTTATTAAAGATTTTTTTAGGGTAAATGGTGTATTTATTATTTAATACTATTTAATTAATTTTACAATTGCAAAACTAAGATAACTAAAAACAATAACTATAAGGGAACTAAATAATTGGCGCAAGTTTATTTAGCTCTATGATTTAGCTACACTATTTGCTTGAAGTCAGATAGTTTGTAACCGCTGTCTCTATTGAAATTGTTAGGATGTTTAATAATTTCAATAGCTTCTCTAATCTTTCTTGATTTCCAGTTCTTTGTTTTTTCTATGTTTTTCTGTCAAGTCAGGCATAATATGATAGACCCACTGATCTATATAATAATATGGATAGCTGATACTGCAGTCTGACATTGACACCTTTAGAGAAATCATCAGCGCTACTCATTACTGAGACAGGAACTAAAATGTAGCGCTATCCATACTTTTTTGTGACAGTTTAACTTTGTGAGTTTAATTGTCAGTGCAATTGTCATAAATATCAATATTTTTGTAAGATCTTTTCTAAATAGATTAGTATGTTTAAAAATATTTTGAAAATTGTTTGGGCGCATCAGTAGTAGCTTGTGATTTGGATTCTTATTTCAATATGTATGTTATGTTCTTTAATTTTTGTGATTTCTTCGCAATTTTGTCATGCGTTCGATCGCTAAATCTACATGATTAATTCTTAAGCGAGTTAAAATGACTTTAACTGTGTTGCTTTTTGTATAAACTTATTGAAACTAATTAAGATTTGATTAGTCAATGTCATTAAATTTCACAAAATTTTATAGTTTTATGCAATTCCGTAAATTGTTATGCAATTTCAACAAAATGATCATAATTTTTTTTGAAAAATAGCTGTACTGTTGTCAAGTAAAATTTGTTTAATTTAGTTCTAATCTCAGTATTGTGTGGCGCTGTCTTCTACACAGTCTAATGCCATATTTAAATTTTTTTCTCATAAGTATCAGCTATCCATATGATAGAGATCAGTGGATAGACCTCATTTTGTGTTTTACAGTGGCAATTGTTTCGCTTCTAATGTGATTTTGTAACCTTTTTCGCTTTTCATATTATTGCCGAACTTGGAGTGTTTTATCTCACTTCTGAAATGATGTCGATTGGGAGTTATATAATTACCGTTATTATAATAGTTTAATTATAATTATAACAAACTAAAAAGAAAATTGACGCAAGAACGCAGTTATGTAAAATCCCGCCTCTCGAGCCGCGATTAGAGTTTTCTAACACCACTTTTATACGTGCGAATGTTTATTTAAAAAAATTAGTAGGTACTCTTGAAAAGTAGTACATTTATAGTAAAAGTACATTTTTAGAGTATGTGTGTTCAAATTTAAAACAAAACACGCGCATCATCATAAATTTGTTCCGAGAAACAACATGTTTATGCTATAAAAAATCTTGATATTAAAAATTATAACTGAATTGTACATATGAATGTATTTAGTTTTTAAATGTCTTGGAATTATGATACATGTCAATGGATTTTAAGTTGCAACCTATTCATAAGTTATCTCCTTTGGAGATGAAAGTTAACCGATGCAATTTCAGTTTTATATCATGTAACATATGGTTTTCAATACATATTATTTCTATAAGCATGTTACATCGCTAACAAAAATGTAACTACTACATTAGCTGCGAGAAAAATGATTGACGTTCCAAATTTTACGTGAGACGAGTTCTATTAAATGTATTTAAAAACGCTGTTCTCTCGATTACTCCATTACTATTTAAACATATATGTTCTTTTTTGCTTATGCGCACCATTGATAATCGTTGTATTTTGTTTTACTGTTTCTGGCTTTCACATTTCTAAGAATTTGAGAAACTATGTGATTTATTCTAAAGTTGTTATTTATTCAATTGACGCTGTGTCTAGAACAACATTTAGCGAGTTCTGCAAAAAATATTAAAGTAAAATCTAATTATCATTCATTTTCCTTCGAAGTTCTAGTAGTCAGTTAAGATAACTACTGTATTTAGTAGGAATTCAGTTTACATCGGCAATTTGAACAGTTCTGTAAACAAAACAAGATGAATGCTTTTCCGACTTTTATACAGATATAGATTTATATTAAAGATGAATATAGTAAATTAAAATTTATTAAAGAAGGGATATGTATTTGCGAGGTTGGTGACCAGTAAATCACAAGTAGTAATAAGTATGAAGTGCTGAGTAATCCTTAAACAGAAAAACTAGTAATTGCGGATTTATAAATAATTTATATTGTTTTATTCAAACTGAGCTAACCTAAGCGGTATTTGATTTTATATGCTTTTATACGCATGGTTTGAATCTTTTTTGTACTTGAAATATAGTAAATACATTTCAATTAAGAATCAATATGTAGTCCTATCGTGCTGTAGCACAGTTGTAGTTATTTTCAAAATTTTGAAGATTGGCGTTCTCTTTAATTTGTAAGTAGCGTCAAATAAGTAAAAATAAAACTTTGTTTTATTGTATTAAAGTATACGATGAGTGTTGAATTGGATAAAATAAAAACGATATCGAAATAAAATTTTCTTGGTTTAATTTTCTACAAACATAAGAAATTCAATAAGATAAAACACGTTTTATGCGAAAGTATATCAACAGGTTGTTGTTAATATTAACGCATTTCGACTCCAGTCTCATCTTTCCGACGCTTTTTAGAATTTCATACCAGATTATATTATTAAAGCGCACTGATTACATTTAAATTTAGAGAGCAAACAAAATAACATTGAATGTTGAAAAGAGTTTAAAAGTAAAAAAGATAAAAGCGGTAAATATTTACAAGGCTGTAACTGAATTAATTAAATAAAATTTAAGCTACTTATTTATTACGTTTATTACAGAAATATTACACATAACTTACTTAAATATCAAATATTAAATTTTACCAAAAAATACTTGAAAAATTAATAGTACACGTTATAATCGTAAGTACCTTTTGTTTAAAGATAAACGTCTAAACATTTAGAGAAACGGCAGTGTTGAGTACGATTTGAAGCCCACATACTACTGAGTATGTAAAAGATTATCAATGTTACTTGGACATTTGAGCGTAACTTTGTGAACTAGATGCTTTAATAATTAGCTTCATCATCTAATAAAATTATTTTTGTTTGTAAAACTACGATAATAAACAATAAATAAATAGTATATACATAAACGACTATATTGATTCCATTAGATTTCTAAATCTGCAACATGACATATTTGTTAATTTTTTTTCTTTTAATTCTTATAGAAACTTTAACACATCCACGAGACACTTACGCACAAAATGTATGTATACCTACAATGCTTATGTTAATAATGTTTTGTTTATAATGGAATCACAATATTGATAAAATGCATTGTGCTTTTTGGAAACAATTGTGAACTGGCACAAAGCATTAAATCGTGAAGTTACAAAATTTGTAAAAGTACCAAAAGGTAATTATCAAGATAAAATTCTTGGTTTATTACTTAATGGTCCACATATATTACATCCAGTACGTTTTCAACATCTAATGACTATTTTAAATAATGTTTTCTTTTTGTTATAGTATAAAAGTAGAAATGGGAAAATACTATTAACTAGAATATAACTGTGCGCAAAAAATTAATATAATTTGTAGTTGTGGTTGAGTTGAAACAAAAGCGTAATTAGGTGTTGGAAAAACTTACATGAAACTTTACAAAAGAGTATAAATATTATACCCTCGAGAAGACTCGAATTAAAAATCTTCCTTTAAAATATTTCAATATGATTAAGCGATGTGTTCTATATTCTATTCACATTTATTATTAAACATTGTATATGAATAACGATGATTACGACTTTTATATATCTATATACGACCCGACATCTGTTTTAGCTACGTTATATTTGAACATTTATGGATGGGTAATTTTATTGTAAATGTAATATATTATATATAAAAACAATTACCCTTTGAATTGTCTACATCTACTAGTTTTGCGCGTGACATTTTCTAACAGTGTAATCTGTTGTTTCAAAAACAAAAATAAATAGTATATATATATAATCTTATATCGATATGTGAAAATATTTACAATAAAATATAAAAGACACAAATACAGGTTTAAATTTACTACAAAGTACGTGCTGTCGTCACCCAATTTTTGGCACAAAAAATAAATCGTTTTTGATATTGTGTGTATCGCCTTACTATGAACAGGTTACTTATAATAAAAAATGTTTGCAATTGTAACTGTATAGCAAAATAGTGTTAAATACAATTTTAAATAGATAAATACATACACAAATCACATTTAGTAATAAACAATAACTTTTAAAAATACCGAACACACGTACTTTAACATTAATCGAATGTGTTATTTAATCCTTACAATATTATAAAAAAGCACTATATACAAATTTACATTAACTTCTACACTTTTTAAATAATTGATTTGTTTTAATTTTGAGCCAAATTCCAGTGCAATCGAATTTTATTGTAAGAATTAAATGTACGGTTGTAACCATTGAATGTTCCCGATTTTGTGTCTAGAACAAAAAGTTGCGTGAGCAATAATATCAGACTTATGTTTCTAACGTTAAGGATTTAAAGCAAAAAATAAATTATTGAACGGTTTGATTAAGTTTACTCCAAACGCGCCTTGTAACTCATCTTCCATATTTCGGCTAGTGTAACAGCAGAATGAAATCGATGAAATATGCATAAAGGTAATGTGATACGTTGAACAATTGCCCATGCTAAGAATCCGTAAAATTCTAATTGAACAGGATTTTCTACAACCTTCTTTGATTCAAACGTGTAGATAATCCACATGGTGACGTTACAAATGAGTAGAAATGTCACAACTTGTCGACCAGGCTTGGAACGGTCGTGTTCAGGCAGATGTACTCGACGACGAGATACATCAGCAATAAACAATAATTGTAATATAACCTGAAAATGTTAAATATAAATGGCTAAGCTCTATATGAAGGTATATATATATATATATACCTGAGCAATTGATAAAAGTCCAGTTATCATTACTAACAAATTAGGTTCTTTGGTAAACGCATTGAGAGATCCTGCGATAACGCTAAAAACTGCGTACATAAACAATCCAAAAGCGGATACGCGCAACAATATATCATTCAGATCGCTTTGTTCTTCTACTTTGAATTTCAGCGCTTGCACCCTACAATTAAGGTCCGAAGGCATGATGCTTGTTCTATTTTTGATAAGACAGTGACGAGTAAGCCAAAAGAATGAAAAGCATGAATGAAGTTATTTCAAAAGATGAATAAAAGCAAAAGCGACAGAAATAAAATACGTACCTTATAAAACCGATTATAATTGCAAAAATACTAAGCACCATTAGAACACAGTGCGAAACATCCGCTAAGTAAATAGCAAGTAGATCTAAGTCTGGATGACGTATTAGTACGAAGAATAATATTAAACAGATCAACGATCCGACTAGCATTAGCAGCCCGAAAAATAAGCCTTTGGATGCTCCTACGCAATCTACTCGTCCATGTTGGACATGTGCCATAGCCACTGCTCTTCGCGATAACATTACCTCCAGTCGATGTTCTAAATCTTCTTCAGTTACGTACCTAAAAATTCATTTATAAATTTAAATTTCGTAATAAAAGAACTTTACCTAGGATTTCGTCCAATGTGTTTCCACATTACGTATATAACGGCAGCACCAATTAAAGAATACTCTATGATAAATGGAAATAGGTATGGAGCTGACTCTTGCACAATAGTGCCCATTATATTTACTTTTCCACAGTATAAAGGATCTGTTGTTGCATTTTCCGTGTTGTTACTAGTAATATTAAAGTAAGATACTAAAGCTTGCATAAAACTAGTATCAAGGGAGTTTGACCCGTTGATAACATTAGCAGAATCATCCACCACTGAAATAAAATAGCTATTGTTCATAACTTAAAATGAAAGAAGCATGCGTACCATTTGCAACGTTATTTTCAAAATGACTGGGATTTATGTATTCAAACAAATTTCGCAAAGGTGTAGTAGTAGGAGTTGTAGGAATTCTCCATGGTTTAGTTGCATTTGTAATTGCAGTAGCAACAGTAGTAGTGGTTGTAGTAGTTAAAGCGGTGTTGTTAGTCTTAGTCATTTTCCACAAAACTGGAGGTAGGGTTTTAGCGGTAGTTGTAAATACACCTTTAGTTAGTTAAAATTAGTACAGATTGTTAATAATGTATGTCAAAGCAAAGCAGTGAACTTACGTTTAAGTGTGGTAGCAATAGTAGGCAATTCAGCTGTTGTACGAAGTGCTGTAGATACAATGCTTATCGTTGTAGTGGTTAAATTTTTTATATGTACACTAGAACCTATTGCTGTCGCTGTTGTAGTAGCAGCAGCAATAGTTGGAACCACATCAGGTACTGCTAAATGAGTTCCAAGCACAGAATTTGCATTACGTAAAACATGCAAACGAACACTTTCTGAAATTGCCGTGCTTATTATTTAAAGCATTAAAAAACACATCCAAAATGTAATTATTTAAATAACAACAATTACCTGCTAAAATTCCTTCTTGTGCTGTACTGTTAAGACTTTTATGATAAATAGTTATTTCTTTCAGGTACTCTATGACGACAGTTCGTATCCATACGCAAATATTTGTAGCGACAACGTGCATAAGTCCAAAACGTGCAATAACTTTAAATCGGTGTATATTCAACTACAACAACATTTTAAGTTAAGTGTGAATGAATCAAAACTACTTACTCGAGAATTCATAAAAATGAAGTACATTTGCATAAAAGTGAATATCATTTGCAAGACGGGATTAACGCCTCGAAGTATCATGTAGCAAGGTGGAGTAAATGGTATTTCAAAGAAGGTGCCAAACTCTAAACCGTTGTAAATCATCGTTCCCAAACCAAATGCTGAAAAACCATGTGTATAAAAATGTAGAAAATACCTTTGAATGTGGTTTAGGTATCCTGATTGAGACTTATTAAATTCGTTGCGGCTCCAAAATTTTGTGGCAAGACAAACTTACATTTAACTTACCGATAGCACCAATTCTTAAGAAAAAACTGCCGTGACTTTGATCATTTTGTGTAGTTTTTCTCTTTCTGGTTACTTTGGTGACGACAGGACCAGCCTCAATATCGGCAGAAGGCGGTGGCGGTGGCGGTTGTTGTGGTAGTGGTTGCTGTTCCTGCTGGAGAACAGGAGGGTCAGATGAATGTTGCGCGCCAATCTCCGCGACGGGTACCGGAACCCCTGAGAGCCCCGCGTCAACAACCCCTTCGGAGTTCCGACGATACGTGCTCTACCCCCGCAAAATGAAATAACCAAATAAGAAAGAAGCAAATGATAGAGAAAAATAAGTGTGAAAAAAGTGCGCTATGTTTGTGCGTGTATTATTTGGTAATTTTCATTTTTTTTTAAAAGTATTTTTGAAAGCACAGGATGTACTTTTATTAAATTATTGTAATTAATCAAATTATTATTGTAAATTTTACGTGTGTACGCCAATTTTCTCAAGTAATTTACCAAACGCATTTTCATTTGCTGAAGCAATTACAACCAGTTAGATTCAGAATTTTGAAACCCAATATTCTGTAAATGTTTGTTTGTTTGCTAATGAACTAAATAAATAACAAATAACAGAAATAAAATATGACAAGCATCCTGTGTTTCCTATAAAAGCGTTTCAATTCGAATGTGCCGAAATGCAATTTTCGTTTAGTTTTAGGCACATAATTAAAAATTTTGATTTGAGCATTTAGACAAATTCAATTTAAAACCAATTACTAGCGCATATAAAATTTGTCTTTATATTGTAAAATCGTTTCATGTCTATTACACAAGGCTTTATCTTTAAATATAATGTTAAAATAAATTAACATTAAATAGTAAAGAAAAATTTTTGATAACTGTATAATTTTCAATATACTAAATAAAAACAAGTAAATTTTTGCATGAAAATTTCTTGAGCATATTTAATTTTCTATACTTTTTACAAGTTTGTAAACTTGATAATTGTATACATACATATAATTTATTGTGTCAAACCTCGTATGTTTCGCAAGATGTGATTTTAATGTTTACAAAGACAAATTTAATAGTGAGAAGGAAAGCTAAAGTAGCAACCAACCTTCGCTCACCTGGGGGATGGGAGTTGTCGATCTCTGATGAACTACATCCCGCATCTTACGGGGAAACACCTCCCTCTATACACGCACAACAAGCTCAACAACACAAAAGTAACTTAAACTAAATTAATAAAACGTTTAAAATAAAGTTATACAAAAAATTAAAAAATAAAAAACAATAAAAATAAAATTAAAAAAGATAGATAAAAAAGCCCTTGAACTTAAACCACCCCTTCTTACATTACTACGTTAGATTTATTATTTGTAAAAAAGTTATCTGTATGCCTCAGCTATTTTATCTCAAAAAGTGAATTGTGCGTATGGTGTTAATAAATGTACGCAATCATAGCTATAAAAAAATAACCAAACTTACCTTTTCCTGTTTTTTATCCTTTTTTTTATCCTTATCCTTATCTTTTTCCTTTTTCTTTTCTTCTTTTTCTTTCTTCTTCTTCTCTTTTTCCTCTTTTTTCTTTTGCTTTTCTTCAATTTTTTTCTCTTTTTCTTTTTCTTTAATTTTTTCCTTTGGTGGTTTTTTAACTTTTTCTTTTTTATCTCCCGAACAACATGTACTTTCTTGTAGTAAAAAGCAGAAAACGTACAAAAGGAATAATATACTCATTCCATATAAATATGTGAAGAAACCTTCGTAATAATATAATGGAATGCTTTTAGTAACTACATATGATATTACGTACGCTACGCAAATTACTATTAAGAGTTTTGCGTAAACAAAACTCATTATAATGAAGAGCGACGTCCTAAAATAAAAAAAAAATATTAATTACCAAAATATACTTAAAAAATACATTGTTAATATCAAGTCTAGCCAACAGTAGCAGCAAACTATTAGAAAAGTTTGAACGTGAGTTGTTTCTATAAATATAGTTTAAATTTAGGGTATAGGTCACAGCAAATCGCGAAAATTATATTAAGATACTGACATCTAAAAGATTAGGCAAACAAAAACTACTATTCGTAAGTTTTCTTAATGTTATCGTTTTAGCGATATCGGGTATCAGGTCAAGTACATTATTTTAAATTGTTTTAGTTCAATGCAGATTGCAATAAAAATTATTTAAAATAAACAATCATGCATAAATTTTAAAGTATGTTTATGAAAAACTAGATGTTTATAGTATTGTAACAGAATTAAGTTATAACGGAAAGGGTTTTATTAATACTTTTTTTGTTTGTATACTGAAATTTAATAGATTTTTAATTTTTCGTATTTCCTTTTATTAACAAATAAACTTGAAATTGCAATAACTAACTTTAAATTACGCTTGCGCGCACACACCCACGAATATGCAAACTTTCAAAACCACGTTTTTGGTTCACTGAACTCGGAAAAAAATTTGCTTCTGATATTATTTTGCAGAAGGATTGACATTGAAACGTAACAAAAGAGACACAAGGATAATTCGAGTTCCCGGATGTACGAATTAAATCGAGGATACAATAGAACATACAATACCTTTTGTCAGGTTTAGGTTGCACCTTTTTAAGCTCCATCTCTTTATTGGTTGCATTGTTTTTCTCAGCGGTGGAATCGTTCCCGCCACCGTGAGCTCGCGATACCGGAAGAGTCGCCATGTTGTCCACCGACTCCACTTCGACCGTAGCGACCTTGACTTCACCACCACCCACCATATTTATTTATTATTTTCTAAATAATTGAAATTAAATTCGTTGTGACAATCACATACTCGCACATATCGATGTTTTAGGCCGGAAAAATTTCACACCAGTGAACGTTTGCGCACTAAGAAAATCACATTGTAAAAAAATATCTGTTTTTTTAAAACATTGGCGAAAAAACTTTTAAGGTACCATTTCGTTAACTACGGATAAACCTTGAAACCGCTCGAGTTTTTAACGTCTATTCGCCGAAAGCTTTCCGTTTGTTCGGGAAGACACTATGGAGAAAAGCTTACAGGAACGTTTCAGGAGAGAAGGGATGCTGCAGAATCGTCACGTGAAAAGCGCGAAAGCTCCGATTGGATCTTCATAAGAGCTGGTCCCGGGATTCGACCCAGTAACCTCAGATGACCTCTCCAAAACACATATGACCCATTGTTTAATAAATATTTTGATAATAATTATTTATCTTTATTTAATTAAAGCCAAATTGTAGTAAAAACTATTTAAGAAAGTACTTATCAAATCACCCACGAAACTACGGACTTTTGCTATAATTTCTTTTGTATCACAAATTGTTTTGAAACTTTAATTAGTAGTTGTAAATTGTCGTAAAGAAAAAAAGTCATAATACTAGTGCGTTATAATATTAGGGATGCTGGGACTGTATCGTATTGATCTAGCGTTGCCACCCCCACTTTTACCGTGGGCGTTAGCTACCAGAAAGGCTTTATGCTGCTCTGAATCCAACTAATTTAAAAACTGCCTAACTTATCAATTTTTCAACAGCAAACAAATTTTCAGTCATACAACGAAAAACGGTAACATGAATATATGTTACTTTAATGCGCATCGTGAATGAGGGCTGTTTACTAGGTCATGATAGTAATCTAAAGTTTGATGACATTACTACGGCTTTATGATAAATTTAAGTGCTCCCACGCCAAGAATTGCTCTAATCTGGTCTTCTGAATATCTCAGACACCATTCAACGTGAAAAGACCCCGGATAAGAAATCGTTTAAGCCTTAAACCTTTTTAAATATTCCAAGTGGGAACTTTGACTTTCGTATTAATACTTAAAACGTTCAAATATACCTTCTATAAAAGTTATTAACTAGAAAAGTGAATCAATAGATTTTTTTAAATCTAAATCACTGGTTCAATTGTATTTTGGAGCGACGCCAAAAATATTTAATATTTAAAGGTAATTGCACTTCACTTGTAAATATGTCTTTCGAAAATTGAGTCAGTAGTTTATTGGATCATATTCGCATTTTTTACGAGTTTCAAGAAGATTTCTTATAAAATCAAATAGAACGTTCGAGTATTGTTTCAACAGCATCGATATTACTTCAAACGCATTTTTACATTCTATAAAGACAATATTTTGTAAGTGTAAAAAGTGTTTCACTACAACCACTTTTTCGATTTACTCTAATTTAGTTTTATTTTGTATTAAAATAAAACCGTGACAAAATATAGCTAACATCTAAGACGATCGAGTAAAAAATCTTACATGTATAATTACTTTCAACATGTTTGTATAAATACTAAAAGTAAATACTCAAAAACGAAAAACTGTTATCATTTACCACAGAAAAGTTATCGATTTCATCAAACACAAACTTAACAGAAGGTGGTAAAAAAGTTATCAAACACACACTTGCTGCTTAAGCTCTTCCTTAGCTAATTTTCGAAAGATACAGTTTTTGTTAATGAACAATGTAAAACCTTGTGTTAATCCGCACTCTTGTTTGGATTGTTATTACAGGTTACAACTTGCAACTTTTGCTATACTGAGTAAGTATAGATAAATAAATTAACGAACAATAACATTTATAATTTGTGTAGGACTTATAAAATTGCAAATAAAAGACACTACACAGTACACTAAGAATGTTAGTAGACTGTGTAGTGTCTTCTACACACATTGTAAAAGTTATTGTTCGTTCATTTGTTTATTTTTAATTGTGTTACAAGTTAATACGGACAGCTCTTCTTGGACCTGTTTTCATTGGTTGTGGTGAAGTGCGCAGAATAGTCTATAACTACTGATATAGTTTTTATACTTAATTAAAAAACTGCTAACAACCATAAGCACACTAAAAAGTTAAAAAAAAAAACAAAAAATCTTGACCGGAATAATTTTTAATTAAAATTTACTGGAAACTTATTGTAGCTGAAGGAGTAATGCCAGCACGTATTATAAGAGAGTGCTAAGTAAATAATAAATGAACACAAATCATGATAGAAAAACGAAAGTGGAACATGTATACTATGTACTTAGTTTATAAACAATTATATTTGAATAAATTAAAATAAAATAATTTTATTAAAAACAATGTTGAAGGTAGGATATGGTAGTCGAGAGCCTTAGATCTTATATTAAGGTTTTATAAGTTATATGAGAACGCAATACAATACAAACGTTTATGTATTACTTTTTTATGTAGTCAGTTTTTCAAAAATTATTAAAAAAATTTAACAGTGGCGGCTAGTTCATAAGAGCTTTAGGGCGTGAGCTCCCTGAGGTTTATTAAAATAAAAAAAAAAGGCACAAATTATTATGAATTAATATATTTAAACATATTTATAGGATATAAATATCATATATTTTGTATTACTCTAAAGCATTAACTTAATAGGGTGGTCATTCCAAGCAACGTATATTAAATAAGTAATTTTTTTATGTTCGGGTTACAATTATTTGAGCCCATAGCTGTATATGTAGCAGAGCATTCTAACGTGACGTCGCGACCCCCACTACGAAAATTCATGTGAAGTTTTAACATAGGAAAGGGCTCGCGCGTTTGTAGCCAACGATGGTTCCAATTCAGTAATCATGAAGCGGTAGGAGTTGCACGACGTATTGTAAGTGAAACGGTATATTTGTCAAACGTAATTTGCGTTTTTTTTCAATAAAATGAAGTTGATCCTAACATATTCGTTGAATCGTAGACACATATTTAAATAATATTATTTTACGTTTATTGTTATTCAGCAATGAGTGTTCAAAAAAATCGTCTCTTTTATAGTTTTATTAATATCAAATCTCAATTCATACAAAACAAAAATCCGTGGTTTCCGGTTGAAAGTAGTAAATTAAAGAAAAACGCAATTATTATTGCTTTATTGGCAAAACGCAAAATTATTAAAAAAAATGAAAATGCATTTTTCCGGTCTTTAATAGGTCTTAAATTTATAAAATCACAAAACCGGGACAAATAGATTTTAAACCCCAAATTTTTAAACTGCAACCTAAGCCCAACCTCACGAGCGGCCACTGAATTTTAATAAAGAAAAATAAAAAATTTAACATTTATGAATACAAAAAATTCCGTACTGTACTTTGCAGATTAATTATTTGGCAAGAGACGCATGCTTATGACAAATTAAGCGTGCTTAAAGCAAATGAAATATTTGCACATTATTTGCATGAAAACATTACTCGTGACATACATAAATCAACTTTAAAAAATGCTAACAAGTTTCACATAATGTAACATCTGACCCTGGACTGTATACTCTGATAAAGAATAGTGTAGTTATTATAGAAACTTTAGGAAAATTCTCCACAAGGTTAATTATTGGAATTGTAAATATCAATTATATAAATACGTACTTTGCGTTTTTTGGATAAAAGGTTCTTTCGATACAACGATATTCATCTTCCGGTTCTCTAGGCATCAATGGTGTTCTATCTGTTCTTGTATGTGCTGGTGATGTATGCGATCCGTACCCATCGGCGTTTAACTTTGACAGAAAAATACAAATATTTAAATAATATATTAAACAACGAATAAATACGATACTTTTACTACGGTACCGACAGGTTGTTGGTCCATTGTAAGTGGTGGTGGTTGTGGAATGTTTTTAGATAACGGTTCCATTGGTATTTGCTCCCCCAGGAGCCTTTCTTTCATCTCATGAATGTACGGACACCGCTGCATACTGGATACTCTATACTGGAAAAAATAAATAAAATTTTCCAATTAAGTAATTTTGGACACGTCATCATCTGTTTACGCAGATAAAATTTATTTTCACACGAAATATAAACAGTATTATAAAATTACCTTGATTCAAACTTAACACGAGATTATTTAAACAAATTTAAGCAGGCATATCGGCAAGAAAACCAGGCTATTTAATTAACAATTCTCGATTTATTATAAACACATACACGCATCAACATAAACTTCGAGAATTATACAGGAAGTTGGAACATTTCCAGATTTAAAAGAAAATGAGGTTGCTCCGTCATATGCAAAAAATTATAGTTTTTTTGCTACCGAAAAAAAATTAATTTTGAAAAATATAAATACATCTAATAAAATGAGGTTACACACTTTCTTCTCGATGACAAAATGTTTCGTGTTTCCAGTTCAATTCATAAGTTCTAATTAAATTTAATAATAAGCAAAATTCTATTAACCTAATTTGGTGCTAATCATCCATTGTTCCTAAAATTTGCTTATGTAGTTGTATACATATAGATAAGTCCTCATTATTCGCTGACTTGAAGTTTTTTATGCAAAGTGGCTGTAGTAGTTTTAACAGTTTAACTTCAACGTGATTTTTAGTATCCTTCACATGAACTAAAAATGTTCAAAACAAAACTTAGGTGTACGAGGAGTTACCATAAAGTATTTTGCAATTGCCACATTTATGTATTTAAATTTTTTTTATATTAGTTTAAAATTCTTGTAAAATAATTTAACTTTATAAACCTTATAAAAATATTTATAAATCTTAAAATAATATTTATAAAATAGAAGATTGTTTTCGTCTTTAAAACCCCTATGAAACTATATGACTTTTTTCGCGAATCAAACACTAATGCTATATAATTAGAAACCGATATCTAAAATAAAAGCTGAATTGTTTACAAAATTGAAAAGCCTTATAAAATTGTAATATTTCGCTATTTAAGAGTTGGAAAACCTGAACACAATCCAAGTCGTAGATATCGATATTTTTTTTGATAAGTAAAATAATCCAGCGAATAAATTTACACACTATCAAAACAATAATCAAAATAAGTTTAACTGAAACGTCGTATCTCATAGTCTAAAGATTGGAAGTATGACAATCGAAACCTTGGAAATATTTTACTTTCCTATCAAAACATGGGTCTGATAAAGAACCGGAAGTGGGTGTACCCGCCATTTTTAACAGTTTTTCTTATATAATTTTGTACGTATGTAAATTATTCAAACTGTTTTTACAGTTTCTTATAGAGATAATTCTTGCTAACAATTTATTCAAATAAAACATTTTTCTAACATTAACAGGTTATTGGTTATTGTAGTAATAATTTAAAATGAATTCACAAATATAATCTAGGTTCGAATCCTGTCTGCGACGATTTTTTTTAAGAAAAAAATGCCATATCTTAAACGGATAGCAAGATACGTTAAAATAATTTTTACTAATTTACTAAAAGGGAAAGCAATATCGAAGCGCACAAATATAGCAGTTAGTCGATATGACAACATAAGCTCAATTTGCCATATTTCGGTTATATCTTAATGAAATCAAAAAGAGAAATTTAAAAAAATTATAGCATGCTTGGAAGTTAATACAAACGTGTACATCACTTCAAAGTGGTTTTATGACAACATAACCTTAAAAAAATGTGTAAACATTCTTTCATCATTCCTTATAGGAAAGTCGTGTGGTGACCACACCAGTTTTTTACTTTCTTATAAGGAAAGTATAGCGATCGCATTTTTTTTCTAAAAAATTTTTATTGCATAATTTTACGTTTCAAATTCAAGGTCTCCTGAATCAAAAAACTTGTGTGGTCACTACCCGACTTTCCTATAAGGAATGATGAAGGAATAATAAATCCATTATGACTTTAATAAAAACAATTAACACGTTTAATTATGTCTCTTTACTGATAAAAATTAATCCTCGTTAATTTAAAATAATAATATAATTAAAAAAAAACATAAACCGTATTGGGATGTGAACCTTCGTACGTCAGGGCAATATTACCGCTGTCGTGCGATTGATGTCACTACACCAAAGTGACATACTCATATGTTACATCCGTATTTTAAACTAAGCTTTTTACCACGCTATACATTTTTGAAAAGATTTTTGATATTTGTTATTAAATTTTGAAAATTATTACGCAAAACGTTCTCGGCTACACATTGTAATATGTTTTGATACTGGAAATATTTTAAAAACACTTTGGGGGCATATAAATTAAAATTTTCAAATTCCCTATGTTAATCTGTGTGCTTCAAAATTTCCGGGACACACGGTATAATCAAGTCAAAAAAATATAGAGAAAAATTGTTATTTTTTAACGTATATATGATATGGAATTTTTTTCTAAAAAAAAAATCGCCGTAGGCAGGATTCGAACTTAGGATTATATACGAAATTCACTTTAAATTATAAATCAAATATCTAATAAACTCTTAATGTCAGGAAAATTTGTTATTTCAATAAATTCGAATAATTTACATACTTACAAAATTATATAAGAAAAACTGTTAAAAATGGCGGATCAGACCCATCTTTTGATAGAACCGAGAGAATATGAAAGCCAGCTCCATAGCAAATTTCAAGTTACTAGGATTTTTAATGCAAGAATTATCGTGGGTACATCGTTACACACAGACACACACACAGACACCCAAATTTTTTGGTCAAAAATACATTTTTCTGATTCAGGAGACCTTGAAACGTAAAATTATGCAATACAAATTTTTCGAAATTTGAAATTTTGAAATTCGGTATGGAGCTGGCTTTTCATATTCTCTCGGTTCTATCAAAAGATGGGCCTGATAAAGAAATCGGAAAAAGGTGTAGCCGCCATTTTTAACAGTTTTTCTTATATAATTTTGTACGTATGTAAATTATTTGAATTATTTTTACAGTTTCTTATAGAGTTAATTTTTCCTAACAATTTATTCAAATAAAATTTTTTTCTAACATTAACAGTTTATTAGATAATTGATTTATAATTTAAAGTAAATTCCATATATAATCCTAGGTTCGAATCCTGCCTACGACAATTTTTTTAAGAAAAAAATCCATATCTTGAAAGAAAAGCATACTTTTAAAAATACCAATTTTTCTCTATATTCTTTTGACTTGTTTATATACGGAGTGCTGCATCTTATTTTAATTATCTTTGATAACTCTCGAACCAAAAGTCCTAGTAACTTAAAATTTGGTATAGATCTGGCTTTTCATATTCTCTCAATTTTATTAAAAATGGGTCTGATAAAGGAACCGGAAGTGGTGTATCAGCCATTTTTAACAGTTGTTCGTAAATAATTTTGTACGTATGAAAATTAATCGAATTATATTACAGTTTCTGCGACATTCTTTTTTACTGATTTACTAAAGGGTTAAGTAACATCGAGGCGCACAAATATAAGGGTTAATCGATATGGTCTTATTGAAATCGAGAAGAAAAATTTCAAAAAAATTATAGCATGCTAGAAAATCAATACAAACGTGTACATATCACTTCAAAATGGTTTTATGACAACATAACCTTAAAAAAATATGTAGACATTCCTTCATCATTTCTTATAGGAAAGTCATGTGGTGACCACGCCAGTTTTTTTTAAGTAGTGAACGAATAAATGTAGTTAAATGCGGCGACCAACACAAATCTAACGATAGAATCATAACAACTTACAATTTAATTTTAACAGAATAAAAAAGCAGAAACTGTTTGAGGTAATTATTTAAAATCAATGAAAGCTATGAACATCGAAGCACTTATTGTCTCGCAGATCAAAAACAATGTCGTTTACATCAAAATATGTAATTTTATAAAAGGCAACACAAAAAATAATGTACGTTACTCTCGTCGAAAGAATCATAGCATAACTCACTCACATGCAACGCTCGGTCGTGCGGCCTCGCGTCGCATTAACGTTCGTTATGCTATTTCTTACTTTCGACTCTACTCTACTCTACTCTACGTAAACTACTATTTTATAGCATTAAATATCAATTTAAAAGTTTGAATAAATCCTGGTGTATTCTTAACACTAGAAAGAATAAGGTCCCGTTGGAAAAAAGTCAGAAAAATCTCACATTACTGAAATACGAGGCACTTGTGCCGAGTATTTTAAAGCTGCGAGTCAAGTAAGAGATTTTACTGACGTGTTTTGTATTAAATTTTTCCGGAAAACGTAAAAAACGACGAAATTTACAAATTTTAGAGATCGTTTTTAGAAATTCCACAAAAATCAAGTTTGTCAATTTTGTTGGCAACTATAGTTACAAAGTATTTTGCGTCTGGTAAAAACTTTACAGTACTAGTCGCGCGTTAATAAGCAGGAAAATATTAATTTCAGGACGATTTCCGGAAAAAAATATAACGTGATCTTGCCGAATATATACATACGTATATAAAAAAAGCTCCAACTAGTAAAACACTTATAGGCCAATTATTTAAATATTTTTTGTTGTCTTCAATGAAGATGTAGGTTATATACAATTTCGTTAGTTAACAATTGCCTAACTTGTTGCAGAATAAACTTACAATTTTTTTTCCAACGGGACCTTATTTTTTCAAGTGTTAAGAATACACCATGATTTATTCAAATTTTTAAATTTATATTTAATGCTATAAAAAACCTATTTTATGTGTTGTACTTTCTTTACAAGCAGGGCGTGCATCTTGTAGCGGCCGCGCAAAGTCTTATTTTCAGCGTTAAATTATAAATAATTTGTTTGTAACTTTGCCATTTCTTATGTGCCAATAAAACATTTTAATACGTTTAGGTGTTCAAATCCAATGAGCTATCACTCATATTTTTAAAAGCTATTTCACGAATTAACATCATTTGGAACTTACGAACTAGACTATTTAAAGTATATTGGTATATAGTTCAGTATAGTATAAAAAGTTGTTAAAACATTTATGAGCAGGCCCACTAAGAACAATACGTAAAAGAAACTACTCAACACTTTGCGTAATAACTCTTTTATTTCGATCCCCTTATTTTCTATCAAAATAAATATATACTTGACATTATTATGCCCTTGTGTAAAAGCAATAAGCTATCGATATGTACGAATTGATAAATAAGACATTCAGGTGTACATGACTAAATTAAATTAAAAAACTTCTAATTTTGCTTTTCTTAAATTACGAATGATCAAAGACCATAAAGTAAATTAAATGCGCCAATGTCCAAATAACCTAATTTAATGTAAGAGCATTCGATAGTACTTTATTTAACATTTAATATTGTTACGGAAATGGTTGTGGCATTTTCACGCAAGTAAAGGCACTCCCGTACCCTATAAAATAGAATTCTATTTATAATTTACGTATACGTACATGCTGGTGCTGTTATTCATTTCGCTAATGGTTTGTTGAGTTTCACAGCAACCATTAAACTATTTTCGAATTCAATATAAACTTTCATTAAATATAGTGAAATTGTTAAAAATGTAAATCAAGCCGGAAGAGAATAAAAGTTAGACGTGATAAAAATGAAATTGTTGAGAATAAAGATGCATCGACATATATGCACATCTAATATGAAATCAAAGACAAATATGAATTATTTATACGCAATACTTGAATTTGATTAACATATATTTAACGCTTTTGTGATTATGAATACCTTTTTTGGTATGGCAATTTGGTAATGCTACGCGGAATGTAAAGTTTTCTTTTTGTACAAATACGGAATTCTCTATTTTCAAAATACGTTCTTACAAAATAATCTCATTTGGGCTTTAAAAAAGGCAACCACGGTAAATTTATCATTTTATCAAAAGCAATTTTATACGAAAGGTTAAGTTTGTACCAAAACTTAGGTCTCTAGCCAAGTGTAGCAACAAAATTTTTGTTATTAGATGATTTTTGGTAAAGATACTAAAAAAATAAGAACAATTTCAATAATCACAGAGTACGTAGTTGCTCTACTACACAACAAACTTGTATAACATTATTGTTCGAGGATAAGCCAAACTAAAAAGAAAAAACATTAAAACATTTGTGGTATACTATATACTTAAAGGGTGTTCCAAATTTATTTGATCGTTGTTGCATCCTTAGAAATTATTCAGCTAGTTTATTATAAATGTTTTAAAACCGGAATCTTATTGATGTACTTTCTGCTTATTCAAAATTATCATAACACCCAATGTAATTAATAAAAGTGTAGTTTGTATATAACGTCTTGTAGAGGTCATCTAGTTGACTATAGTCAAATACGAAACTTTAAAAGTAGTTGTCCTAATAATAGATCTACAACATTAGCTCAACAATTAAATGTTGTTGAACACCGTATTGTTTCGGCGCTGTAAAATATTGATTGTTTAATTTTAGATATTCGCTTTTGCAACAACGTTTGATTCTAGCACATCATTTTTTTTAGAATCTCGTGTCTGTTCAGTTGCAAATGCTAGTAATTCTTGTGAACTAAATGAAAGACAAAATTTTGACTTCATCGTTACGCACTATATAGCACACACTATTGAACATCGTATATATTGCACCATAAACTAATTACCATCTTTTGCTTTTCTACTAACGTACTGCATAGACTCGTCAACATACCAAATTACACAACTTTTTTTTCTTACTAAAAATTTTGGAGACGTGGTCGATAAAAAAATTACCTACTTAACTTGATCAGAATATCGATGACAATAATTAAGACATGAATTTATATAACCCAGAAGAGTATGGAACGTTTGTTTCGATAGATAAAATAATAGTAACGTTATCCAAAGTCTTGACTGCTACAAATCTTATTAAGTGGCGGTTGTTTATAAACACTAGTAAAGCTATTGACATTTCAGAAATGCATCGTCAACAGAGTTCTGCTGAATCTTTCCCAGCAGTTCGGCATCGATCAACACCGCAGGTTCCAATATTATACTATTAAAACAAAATTTATACAGTATATGTAATTGGTTATGCATGTACCATAATTAATGGTTTTAGTTTTTGCAAATAAGTCGACTCATGTTGTAGGTATGTACTCGCTTTAGCAAAAATTTCCTCATTTTCCTAAGAACCAAAATGTTTACGTTTGAAGAAGGAAAAACCAAGGAAAGAATGATAAAGCAAAGTTAATTATGTTGTTAACTAAATCGTAGCTATCAATTTGGGAATGTCGTCAGAAAAACAATTGATTTTAGACTAATGACGACGCTTAACGACATGACTACCTATAGTTAATTACGTTAAAGTTAACAATGCTTTATGCAACCGGGCCTTAAAATATTACATTTAACACTAGGTACTGACCGTTTACTTATTACCAAGTTGGCATCTAGGCTGGATTGATACTCAACAAAGTTTTTGTACTTTTTCTAACTCTATTAACTAGAATAGAATTGTAGAAACAATATTTAAAAAAAATCTTCTTCTTTGCAGAACATAATATGATAGTATTAAAAATAAAAATAAACAAAATACATACCTAATAAAATTTCACCAGAAAAAGATACCAATACAAACTAAAAATGAGGTTAGAAAAATTCTTGTCACTTCAGCATCTTGTACAAGACCAATAATAATATCACCCGTTTAAATATATATTAAAAACTTAGACTTTTAATGATTTGTTTTCATAAACAGAAACTGTCAGTTTTACTTAACAAATTATTTATAATTACATTTGAAAGATTTTATAGAACAATTACAAAAACTGAAAAACATGTTTCCTTTTAAATACCATCAATTAGTTTGCAATTTTAGAAATTTAAATAAAAAGGTTATCAGAAGTATCTAAAAAAAGTTTTGTTAACAAAAACAATTGTGCAATTAATACAATTTAAAGAGAGTTACTGGTAGGAATAAAATTGTCAATTTCTATCTTTTGTTAATTTTTGTAGAACAAAGCGATTGTTAATTAAAATAAACGAGAAACTAGAAGTATCATCTTACCTTCAAACATACATTCAAAATTAATTAACAACTTGTTTCTATACAACACTGCAACTGCGATAACGTGTCTATATTTTCATAATCAAAGATTACAATTTAAGCCAAACGAAATAAGTTTGTCCAATAATGCTAATTGATCAAGTTTGCAACACGCAAGGTAAAGTATCAAATGTCTACAGGTAATCTAATACTGCCTGATTTATTCGTATTGGGTGTTTTGGTGGCAAACTATTTTTTTTAGAATTATAAAAATATCATATTCGCCAAGATTAAAAGTAATGCGTATTGTGGAAATTCGAGGCAGACGCATACTATTTTAAAGTAATTTGCCAAATATGATTAACTTACCCATTTCTTCTTACAAAGAAAGTTGTCACATATTTAATCTAGTAATTAAAAGACGACTGGAACAACCGGAAACATGTCTGAGAATGGAGTCGGCATGCAGTGATGCAATACAAAATACCGGAAATATAATATGCTACGAAAAAAAACCAAATAATAACAAAGTGCGTGCCTACAACTAGTCTACTGAGATTAGGTCGAAGAACTCGCGACCGCTGTCAGATTGCTACTGCGCTTCTCAAAATCAGTTAAAAACCTCCAGCTCTGCTTTCCCACATTTTACTCTTTGCAAAAGTACATAAACACTTGATGACCGGAACAGGGTTTAGTCCATTATTTCTGGCATTTGACAATGATGCGCTTAAAGAGAAGTTTCGCATGCGTTTTGTAACTTCAGGAAAAGTGCATTTTCATCGATTTAACACAGATAAATGTCAGCGCGCTGACCTAATTTCTATTATGTATCATAAATAAATTAATAAAACTGCAAGTAAACGGACAGGCAAGAAAAACACAGAAAAAACTTACTAGTTTAACTCTGCATTTGACAGTTTTTTGAAAGCGGGCGTTTTCCTTATTCATAATTTCCGTTTGGGTTGTACATCTCGTTAATATTTTTTTTAATATGTGTATTTTGCACTGTATATTTTTAAACCTTAAATTCGGTCAGAGCTGTAATCGTTATAAATACATGTTGCTGAATTCTGTTTTAAGGAAATTCCGTGCGACGTCGTGGGGGCGCCACTAACTTATGAAAAGCGTCGAGCTGTCTGCCACCACCGCCTTTTGTTTTATATCTGTCTTTTAATTCTCCTTTCTATACATCTGATGATATGGTTTTGAATGCATACGATATACCCTATTTAACGCACGAGTTATTGTGTGCGTAAGGGTTGTAGGCGTCTCTATTTTTAGATTTTGAACCATTTAATAGAACTTCAAAATTTAATTACTCCACGATCTGGAAGTATTAAACGTTGTACTATTAGTTTATAAAACTAAACACTTCTTATCGATATCTTATAAATTTATGCCAATACGCTTCGAGTATTTATTTAAGAGAATTAAGTAAAATTCCCGCGAGTTATCCCCACCAAACACCTGTTTTTAACCAAACAAAGAACATCGCGACGCTATGGACGCCGATCGAATTCACATATATAAAGGAACCCAAAAACGTATAGATAATTTTTTCGCCAAAAGTAAAATAAAATGCAAAAACATTTAAATTCGTAATTTGTCTTACCTGTCCATTTTAATGGAAAACATTATCCAAATTTCTAAAAATCATCCCCTGTTTATTGTCACGGTTTTTATCACACTTTTCGTTTTAAAGAATTCGAAAACTACTCTAAACTCGTGATAAAAAACACTAATCTAAGTCGACACTATTTGTAAACACTAACTAACCATACTGTATAGGTACGATGCAATGCGTCAGTTCCTTCTGTTTTGGTCCCCTCTACTCTTCCCACCACGTGATTTAGTAGTAAGGGAAGGATCCCTTTCGAGAAAACACCCCCGAAATACTTATAGTAACTGGTACAGTGCCGTAAATACTTTTATTTTTGTTTTGTGTGTACATAACGTGCATTATTATTTTGACAACGAATATTACTATTTTATTGATTGCTTTATGTTGTAGAATTTACAATTGAACAATCTCTGATGCAATGAAATAAAAAGCACCCTGCAACTAAGACTATCACAGATCAATAAGCATGCTCGCATCCCTAGTGAAATAGAAATATCTTCGTGTGACTTCCTACGTTTCTACCGTTATGATATTTTTTAATGAAAAATAAAGGGGATTAAATGTTTCTTGTCCTTGTAATTTAAAATCGTTTGACCTTAATGTTAACACATGTAGTGATATAAATTACATAAAAAATTAATTAGCATAATATTACATTATACGTGTATATACGTGCTCTTAAGGAGTTTTCTATTATAACCAATACTGACAACAAAAAAGTTGTTAATCTGATTTTGCATGGATCGTTACATCGCGATTCATTTCAAAAGGGAGTGCTTTTGTGTTATACAGAGTGATTTAAAAGTCTTGCGAATTGCATAACTTTTTTTTCTATATGCAAAATAATTACAAAGCAATTTTTGAACACATTTTCTGGTATCGATTTTTTTTTATAATTTATGTACACTGCCGATCAAGCATATTCAGTAAGTATTTACCTAATATTTTGTATACAAATCTGTGCAGTCATTGATTTTAATGTAAATACTCGTTATTCTATTTAGTAATAATAAAGTTATTATACAGGGTGTTTCGGAATTGCATGGTACTCTTTTAGGGGTGTGTTTTCTAACAAAAAAAAAGTTTATATATACACATTCAAAATTATTTCATTACCGAAATATTGAGATACAAAGATAAATATTTAAAATCTTTTATTTGTTTGACCGCTGGTTAAACATTTCTGTGGCTGTTGCTTTACCATAAAACATTTAGAAAAATTGTTCAAACTGGTCTGCATTTTGTTGAATGCAGCATTCAGCGCGACGAATCTATGATTCTTTGGCAAGTCTTATAGCATCAAGTCTTTTCTTGATAGTAGCTTCTGTGATAGTTCTTCTTGCGTGCCAATAGACGTATAAAACATCATAGAATTTATTTACTCCGCAAAAAAGAATCTAACTGCGATCAGAAAATCGTGGTGGCCATTTTACAGGTCCGTTTTGACTAATCCAACTAAATCTCTATTGGCAATCGGAATATCTTCTAGAAGCAAATTAAGATTGTTATGCAAAAAATCTAAGTAAAATATTCATGAAACCCTTGTCGGCACAAAGAAAGAGCTGATGAGATTATCACAGTGGCACAATTAATTATTCTATTTCTTGTAAAGCAGGATTAATCGTTTACAATCAGGCAACCTAGGAAGTTGAGTTCTTGTGTGCATTTTTTAATTAACCATTAGAGGAAATGTCTGCTCTTATTATAATCTTGTGAGAATAAACTTTGTAGCTTAATGTGAAAAGAATATATTTGTTGCTCGTGCAGTGTTCGCCATACGTTTGTACTTAAAAGACTTAAACAATTTCGTTCTTTTTGTGCTTGTATTGAGAGATAACTAAACAACGAGTATTTCTTTTTCAACGTTTAAAATTCTTCGTAATCTTTGTCGGTCAAAGTTTATTCGTTGAGGTTTGAGGGTGCCTGTTTCTTTAAAACGTCTATCAATTGATTCAAACGTTTTACGATTTGATATCTTTTGGTTGGAACACTTTTCATGCTATCTTCGAACAGTAGAGGAGCCATTTTTATGTAAGAAAATTCACAAAAAATAAAATTTATTTATTATTAACTTACACAAAAATTGTTTTATACTAAAAGCAACAGACGCAGAAATGTTTAACCAACGCTCAAATAAATTAAAGATTTTAGATATTTGTCTTTTTTTGTGGCAGAAAACACATCCTTCAAAGAATACCGTGCAATTTTAAAACACTCAGTATAAAAGAAAAAAACACAGTATGAAGATCTTGCAAGTGGCGAGTAATGTAAAAAAATTGATTAAAAAATTGTGCACCTATAACGATTTCAATTTTTGGTAATAATTACTTTAACATTACCAAAAATTGAAATCGTTATACGTTTGTCAAAGTACACGATATGTCACTAATAATCAGTAGTTTTTAATTACAAGTTTAATCATATCTTAAATTTATTTGATTCAGTGGAGCAAGTCTGATGAAGTGTTCATCCTGAACACGAAACGTCACCCAAAAACTGAAGTAGTTGGTTCTGTATAACCTCCTAAAAGAAGGGATCATTAATTTGATCAACTTAAAAGATCTAATTAAAGTATTTCCTAAAATCCCTGCCTAAACACTAATAGAAAACCGCCGAGATGGCGTATGTCACAACCCTCATTTTTATATCGAGACCTACTAACGTAAGTTCAATAGTTAAAATTAAACTTTTATCAAACAGCTATTTCTTGAAGTTTTGAAAATACGCCTGTTTTAATTTAAGTCAACTCTATCTTTTTACTCTAATACTGTAGTGTTTTTTTAAATAGAGTAACAGTTTTAAGATTTATTATGACTTGTCAAACGTTCTATTTTTTAATTTATTAAGACTTAAGGTTAAATTTAGCTAGTAAACTTAAATAAAAAGGTTTATAGTTAAGTCACTATTTTATGAAATACAAAAACTCGTATCTAAAGCACAACAAAAAAAGTTTGTTTGATTTTACATTACAGCACAATATCTGTTGGTATTGGTTGGTGTTTCTTTTAAAACGTACTCATTAATCTAGTTATAAATTGTACTTAACTGAAGTAAAAATTGTAATTTTTGATATAATTAAATGGTTTGAATAATGCTTACTACTCTGAATTTATGCAAGGAGAATTTTTACTTATAGCAGAATTTACTAACAATGAAGGCATTTCTTTTTCTTAAGGTTGAAAATTGTGTAATAAAATACGAGCACTTGAAGAAATAAAAAAATAATTGAGACATTTTTGAAGACTATTATTTTGTGTATTAGAGGAATATTTTAATGTAAAAGCAACTATAGAAAACTATTACCATTTTTTGTATTTTGCAACCATATTTAAAGAAAAAATTACGGATAGTCTTGTGTTTCTTCTTCTGTCGTTGATAAATAATTAATAAATAGATAATAGTTTATTAAAACCTTTTTGCAGTTTTATTATAATAATAACCAAATACAAAGAGGATTGACGTAAAAACGCATTTATGTAAAATCCAGTCCTTTGGGTCGCGATTAGACTACAGTAGCGTACGATTATACGTTTTAGTTTCTTAACGCCACTTTTTTAATGTGCGAATTTTTGGAGTTTACTCCTTAAGAATCGATTTGCATATATAAGGAGCCCGGTACGAGAAAAATCTCAGCAGTAAAATCTATCAATGAATGACCTCGTTACGTTTTTGGTGCGCATCCTATGTCGCGCAACTTTCTAAGTGAACTGAAAATGCTGACTATCAGTAACGTCATTGCTTCTATTTACTCTTATCACTGTTTATTTTACCGAATATAATTTGCAATGCACAGACATTCTTTGTTTGAGTTGCATTGTATAACAAATTTATATTACATTTAAATAATTTTTGGTTTATGAACGATAGTTTCGTTTCGATATTATAGTAAATTCAATGTGTATCCATTTATAATGAATATTGATGTTATCTGTCACAACACAATAAGCAACTTGTCTGAAATTCGACAATTAAATTCTAATACCGTAAGTGAAAATTAAAGAATTTTACAGAAGATCTTGTTTTTGATTTTATAACTTACATTGTATTTAGGTACTAACTAAGTACAATGTAAGCTATAAAATCAGGAATAAAATCTTATGTAAAATTATTTATAATTCAATAATTATAAAACCTTGAAATATTTAAATTTTCCGCCAAAGCAAACACATGTTCTACAAGGGTAGCGTTCTGTTTTACAACCTGTCAACTAAGAGATGAGGTTGTGCGTAAAAAACAGGTGGCAGCAAAACATAGTCCCCATTTCTTTTCATAGGAGTTGTGCATCTTTTTAACTTATTTATCTATGAAAGTATTTTCAAATAACTATGGCAGAAAGAGGTGTAGATGATATTGCCGGAACATCTAACAAAACACGTGGCTGCGTTATAATTCATGTATTATATGTATGAGCATGTGCAATTTGTATTTATTAAATATTTTAATAATTATCGATGTAGTTCATATAAATATATATTTGAGAACAACACATAAAATTAGATAATAATTAACCCAATATGAATTATCGAGCGCATCCACATAAAATAGAAAATTTCTAACCTAACCAAAAATTCGATGTCTATAAATTCTACCAGGTTATTATGATTTATTTTATAAATAATTTTTAAATATTAACAATTCTAGTCAATAATTCGATAATATTATCAGAAAAATCGACAATATTTTTTCATTATAATAATGTTTTCATAAAATTTTCTTTCGAAAAGTTATTTTTTACGTTCATACAGTATCAATCTTTTTTAAGTTAAATAAACCCTTTTTGCGTCTGGTTAGACTATCGAACTTAAGGAGTAAACTCCAGTCGTGCGTCGGAGCTGACACACACAATTTTTTTATTTAAAACAAGTAGGTACTCGTGAAAAGTAATACATTTGCGGTGAAAATAAACAGATTAGTTTAAAACATTTTTTCACCTAAATCGCCACTTGTATCTTTTTCAAACACATCGCATAATTAATAGATAAGATAAGCACGTGCATCATACCTATTTATTCTAACAAAAAACATGTTTATGTTACAAAAAAAACTTGTTTTTAAGATTATCTTAATAACCGAATTATTCATATGTATGTAGTTTTTAAATGTCGTCGAATTATGATACAACCTATTCATAAGTAATCTCCTTTGGAGATAAAAGTTATTCAATGCAGTTTTAGTTTCATATTATTTAAGACTCTTTTTACAATGCGGTTTACTATGATTATCAAACGTGTGGTTTTTAATACATATTAGTTTGATAAGTATGTTACATCGCTAACAAAAATGTTGGTACTACATTAGCTGAAAATGATTGATGTTCCCAATTTTGCGTGAGACGAGTTCTAGTATGTTCATTTATTTTATCAATAGTAAAACATTGATAAGGTTTTACACTAACAGTCCTCTAATTTTTTTAAATTTTAACAAACAAAAAATTGAAGGTGTAGTTTGTGCGTTTTTAGGTTGTTGTTTGGTAACTTGGCCAGATCGAAGCAAATTACTGGCAAAAAATTAAAAATGAGGGCCTTTTACAAGTTAAAGAAACACTGTTTTACTTTTTATTCTTACATAATAACAAACCATTAAATGCCATTTTTAGATTAACAAACGTTCTTCTTTAGTCTGACATTAAAAGATAAGTGTTTTTGTTTTTACACTTGATTTAAAAGTTAAAACAAAAAACGTATTTGCTGAGATACCTTTTAATTTAGAGATATTTACTTAAGTATAGATTTATACATAAATACCACTATGTGTAAATCAGATGGCAATTCTAGTTTCCAATTTAATCTGAATATTTCTAAACAATAGTGTAACGAACTTTAAACATAATTTATTTAAAACTAATTATTTACACGTAATTAAAAACTATTTTTTATAAACGTAACTAAACTAAAACGTAACACTGACGCACTTTGCTTTATTTTAAACTGGTATGTATTTTCATTGATCACGCGTCTTAAACACCTTTATTTAGACCGATTCTTCACACTTCCGACTTTTAACGAGATTAACTTTAAATTATTTAATCTAGAACATTCTATTTTTTGTTACAATTTTTTCAAAGTTCCTAAATACTTTGGGAACACTTCAATAGACTACTTCGCATGTTGTATATTTGCTATAGTAAGTAACAAAATAGTTAAAAGAAGTTTGAGTTTAACTAATAATAAAATTAAATAATTTTGACATAAACACATAAAATTTAGTGACTGGTTGAAGCTAAAAAACACGCCAATTTTACGCTTAGATTGTAATAGTCGTACCTGCCGGTTTCTTGAAGTTTACCTACTTAAACACTTAATTATGACTAATTAAAACTAATGTAGTTATATTAGAAGTAGACGCGTATATATTTTTCAGAAGAATATTGTCTACCTGTTTTTAGTTCTCTATCTTCTACCATCAAATCAATAATTGTTTGTCAATCAAATTGGTAAGAAAATTTTGTATTCAATTAATTGCAGATTTTACGCTGTTTAAACATTCGTATTCTGTATTTATATTGATCATTTTCTTTGTCTTAGTAGAATTCCTAATTGTTATGTTTTATGAGATGTAGTAACTTTATATTATAATAGAGTTTGTTTAAAAGTTTAGTGTATTAAGTACGTTCTTAGTGCATTTGCATTTGATTCATTTATGTTGAGATTTATTATAGTACATTTGCCGTCCACATTATAATTTTTTTACTTCTGTTACTCTACAGTTTCATTAGTCGGTAGAGGTAATTAAATATTTTGGTTTAGATATTATTGTTTTGTTAACGTTGCATTTCTTGCAGTGAAAAAGGCAGTCTTTGAGAAGTGCTTTTGCGTGTTAATTAAATTTGTTTGCATTTTCTTTCCATGTCGTTGCTTTACTGTTTTCTTTCACAAATATTTACGTCACAGTTTTTTTTTGAAAGTGGTAGTTTATATATATTAGTGATTTTGGTTTTGGACAAGAGTTTCGTAATTTTATCAAATTTTCCAAATTATTATTTACGGATTTCCGACTTTAACTCGCGACCCATCTTCACTGAGCACCGGCAAACAACACGTTTATGTTACATTTCTTCAGGCATTATACTCTCAACAGCTTTTGCACGTAACAAGCGTCATTGGGAAGTTCAGCTTAAATGGTAGATTTGATATTATCCCTGGCCGTGTGTAGTTGTAAACGCAGATTTAAAGTACAACAAATTTTCTTTTTTTTAGTTGAACAAACATACCGTCGATCGTTGGTATTGGGTAGTTCATATGCTTAAGGTACTTATTTATGATGTCGATTTATAATCTGCACATATACGAACTGAATTAGTAGGTTTTAAAACTAGCACGGTTTGCTTTACTCAAAATTGTCTACTTTACACCAAATAACACCCATGTTTTCTAACTGTTCCAATTCTTTTTTAATCCTGAATTTAAGTGTGTCCGGTACATATTTTCTAATTAGTAGTAAAAAAGCTATCTCCCAAAACCTTCTAAGAATTAAGACTTTTATGTTTTATATTTGCGATTCCAATTAAGCAAATCATTTAGAAGATATACTTTTAATTTTTATAATTAAGAGTAATAAGTCTGAACAATATAAGCACGAAAAATTAAAATACAGATAAAAGTAACATTGAATTAAATAATTATGTAATATATACAATAAATATCTAAACAGACAACAAAATAAATTTTATATAACTTACAAAGAATAAAAATTATTTACAACGTCCTTTCTATACAAAAAACTTCAAATCATGGCACAGTATAACATCAAACAATTATAACGTATAAGCAACATTTTTAATTAACCATTAAAGCTTCTCATGCACCTATTAATAAATATGAGCACATACAATTAGCTAATCCCGAACACTTTTACCACAAACATTCATATCAAAAATTTTGAAATATGCACATAAAAAAATATCATATTAGGAATTGTTCCCTAGAATAATACGTTGAGGTAAAATGAGCAATTTGATTTTAAAAAATAGGTACACCTTATGAGCAGTTGAGTATTACCAATTTGATGAAGAAGGTGATGAAGGTCAATTTTGTTGTGGATGAAAGATCTGTAAGAAGTATACCCGTTATTAACAAGATATCATTCGAATTCTAGTCACGTTGGTTAAAGGAAGCCGCAAATCTGCACGTTTATAAAGAATGCGTTAGTTGCATCTATTAAAAACAAAAATATTTTCATTGACCTTTCAGTCTGTTTTTGTATATTTATCTAAATCTAAATCTACGTATACAAATCAGTCGATTTGCGTCTAAAAACGCGTTTGTACTTTTATTAAAAAAAAACCTTTTCTTTAGTAGGAAGACAGGACCAAATATTTTTTATGTAAATATTATCCGAAAAGTTTTAAAAAATATACTACGTGTAGCACTTTTTTGAGTGTATAACCTGTGGTATAACTCTTGTAGTTGTCTACGATTAACTAGTTTGAATTAATCTTTTTCTTATTATTAGAATACTGCACTGTATTGTTTCTAAATTCATTTGTTGAAATGTTTCATTTATAAGTTAAAAAAATCTAACAGCATAAAAATAGAAATGTATGTGTCTTGTTACAAGAAACTGAATCAATAACTTATTATCTATGACAAACATTTTTACAAGGAAAACTAAGAACGTTGATTGTTTTATCTATTTGGCAACACTTTTGAATATGAATATATGATATTTGTGCTATGTTGTTTACATTACTTATAAATTTGCACTTCGTTGGAAGTTAATCCTTACCTATACGTGTAAATCGAACTCGTTTTAAATAGAACACATGCTGATGTTTAATCGTTGTATACCTGATATGCTTGTAATTTTTTAAAAACAGTTTTACATATAAGTCGGCTTGATTTTATACGCTCGTTTCCAGATTTCGCATAAGCAAACAGTTGAGTGAAATCGATAAAAAATTGCTAAAGGCATTGAAACATGAGTAATTATCGTCCATGCCCATAAACCATAAAAATGCAATTGAATAGGGTGCGAATCCGCCCGCGATTTTTCTAAGGTGTTAATTAACCACATAGCTAAATTAGTAACTAATAAAAAAGTAACAATTTCTCTACCCGGTTTTCTTCGAATTTGATCGGGAGTAACGCAAGAGCGTCTCGACGCATCCAGAACAAAAATTGTTTGAAACGTCGTCTGTAACAGAGACGCTAAGGCGGTTATTAACACCAGTATAGTGTTTTTTTCTATAGTAAATTGACCTCCAATTATTGTGAACATACTGTATATGTACATACCCGTCTGAGCACCTATTAGAAGAATGTTATCCAATTGCAAGTTTCGCGATCCATCGAATTTTAACTGTCGCACTTGCCACATACCAACTATAGTTGCCAAGGTTGTCATGCCGTAAAGACTCAACTCGCAAATGTTTACTTCGATTACCGCTAAACCAGAAAATTCAGGGCGCGATATTAAGACAAAAAATAAAATAAGAGAAATTATGGTTAGGACTAGTAAAAGAATGCCCAAGAAAAGGCCTTTGTGCGCGCGGGCACAATCTACCGAATAGTGGTGGGGACTCTTTCTGAAAGCAAAGTCTGTTTTTAATTTACCGCCGATAGAATTTGGTGGTTGTAATTTTGATATGCTTTTCCACATGACGTATAAAATTGCGGCGCATATTAAACTATACTCGATTGTACACGGAAATAAAAACGGAGATGCGTCTTGTACCAGCGTTCCTAAAACGTTCGTTCGCCTACATTCGTAAATTCTGTGAGGACCTTTTAGACCACGTGCCACAATATGGTGATTGTGACTTTCTTCTGGAAATTCCGCGTTAGGAAAATTAATAACACTGCTTTTATAAGTAAGACGGTGCGAAATACGTAGCGAGTTATTCTCCGGGTTGTAAAATGTAAGAATTTCATGTTTGGTTTCTTGAACTAGTACGTTTAACCATACAGAGAGATTAGTACCGATCATGTGCATAAGACCAAACTTCGCCGCCAGCTTGTGTTTGTAGATCTTCATTTGCTAAAAAAAAAATTATAGTTCCTTTCGTCAACATACAGTAAAACTCACCTCGTTATTTAAAAAAATAAAATACATTTGTATAAAAATAAAAGCCATGCGAGTCGCTGGTGTTAATGCAAGAAGGACATTATGACATTTGGTGTTTGTTTCTAACTCAAAGTATTGTCCGAATTCTAAACCTGAATAAATCATACTTCCAATTCCAAATGCTAAAAATTTATTTTCATTTAGGTTTACGAATGTTGAAAAAATTAAAGATGCCTATTACCGACTGCACCCATGCGCAAGTAAAAACTTCCGTAGTGGTATTGCTTTGGAGTGGCTGAAGGCAAGGAACCACGTCTAGCTGGACGGTAAATTTGAGAACTAGCCGTTTCTGGCGTGGTTTCTCCAGAATCTCTACCCGACTCTTCCGCAGAATCACAAATACTTGATGATTTTTCATTTTGATTTGCTTCTAGATTAAATTAATTGAAGTAATTATGATACTAAATCAATACTTACTAATAACTGCTTCTTCTTCTTTCTTTTTTTGTCGTTTGTCTTTTAGAAGCATAGTGTACATATACAACAGAAAGAACATACTTCCGATGTATAAATACAAATAATAAACTTCGTAAAAAGATGGAGGTATGTAAGTTGAGATAACTTCAGCCATTGGAAACGCAGTACCCATTACAACTAGTAGTTTGCCATATAGAGCCGATAGGGTCGTTGCTAAAGCGTCCCTACAAGCAGTTTTTATTAGCGTTGCCTAGTAGGATGCTTTTATAAACTATGTGTATGAAGGGTAGCTTACCCTCTAAATATACTAAATGAACGTCTATAAATATATCACGTATGTACAATAAATTAAAGTATCTAACCAATAAATGACTATCATATCCTTCCCTCGACAATCTTATTTTTGTCGTTAAAAACATTACTCAGCTTATACTTAAATAAAAATGTCTATGATACTACGTTTTACTTTCTCCTCCCTTCTACAGGGACTGTTAAGAAATGCATCAAAATACAAAAATCAATAAAACGCTAGAGCGAAAGAATTACAGACAGAGAGATGTTGGAAATATTTTATATGTAGCTGTTTTCTGCATTCATTTTAGTTGCAATCAAGAAAATTGATTAGTAATCGGAACTTACGCTCCTAATTGTCGCCATGTAATTTGTCGTTCAGCCATTGATTGCTTTCTCATCACAGGAAATGATGGCTGATATCCATAATGATAACCCATTGGCGCTAATGTCATCGAACTTGGCATCATTTCCCTAAAATTAATTTTAAAATGTATCTAGAAAATTTAATAGTATTATCTAAATCAACATTTTTGATTAAATAATTATGTGTATTTCAGAAATACAAGACTTTGTATTAATTTTGCTGAACGTTTTTTTTGTTAACAAAAGTATGTATCAATTTATAAGTTTAAAAACTATAATAAACAACAACTGGTATATTTAATATTTACAATATGAATATTTGTATCGGTAAAGATGCAAATTTTATTTAAACTTAAGAGACGTAGAAAATAAGCGAATCGGTTCCACCAATACAAAAAACTTTTGACAAAAATATAAAGTAAAACGCTTTATATGTACTCACTATAAGATAGTATCACCCGTATCTTATTATTGTTAAACAAAAGAAGAGAGTGATACTATAGCAAAAATAAAATAAAAAAATCAATAATCTGTTATAATCTGTACCGATCTTATTCTTTATTTACTATTTTAATGAATATATATGTTTTGCAACAAATTTAAAGTTTTTTTTTAACAAATTAAACTATTATAAATACTTAATTTCCCACTTATTAAAAAAATATGATAAACGTTTAGAAAGTTTTGTAATTTACAAAAAATATTCGGAAATGTATACTGAATAATAAAATTTTCTATTCAAATTAATTTGTGTTAAAATCAACCGTAGTAATAATGTAAACAGCGTATTTAAGAAAATTAATAAAATTTAAAATAATTGGTTTGTTATAAAGCAAACGTATGTATATAATGTATGTAGGTGTGAGAGATTATCATCAAATTCGTAACATTGTTTTGACAAAAAAATCGAATAAAAACTATATAACATATAACATGTTTAATACCAATTCAAAATGGATCCATTTTAAGATGTAAAAAAATTGCTTTGTAAATTGTTCTTGATGCAATTTTAATTAAGATAAATTAAAATTAATCTTAAACAGGTAATCCAAAATTAAGTTTACATTGTATGTTTTATTAAGTCTATGGTATATCTTTACGAAATTGAACTATGCTGATGAAATCAACAAAAAAAAGTCTGACAGCTTTTGTTTAAAAAACATTTTTTGGAATTAAGTAATTATGTAAGTTTTTTGTGACTACTGACGGAGTAAGTTCATCGTCGTTAATAGCATTATCTTCAATAACTTTTACATGTACATAGCTTTTGTCTTTCCTATAACCAAAGTATAGCAATTTTTTTTGCATAATTTTACGTTTCAAGGTCTCCTGAATCAGAAAAATGTATTTTGACAAAAAAAATTAGGTGTGTGTGTCTGTGTGTAACGATGTACCCACGATAACTCTCGAACCAAAAGTCCTAGTAACTTCAAATTTGGTATGTAGCTGGATTTTCATATTCTCTCGGTTTTATTAAAAGATGGTTCTGATAAAAAAAAACAAAAGTAGGTGTATCCGTCATTCCGTCATTTTTAACAGTTTTTTTTATGTAATTTTGTAGGTATGTAAATTATTCGAATTATTTTTACAATTTCTTATGGAGATAATTATTCCTAACAATTTATTCAAATAAAAAATGTTTCTAATATTAACAGTTTATTAGATATCTAATTTATAATTTAAAGTGAATTCGATATATAATCTAGGTTTGAATCCTGCCTGCGACGATTTTTTTAAATTCCATATCTTGATAGAAAAGCAAGATACGTTAAAAAGAACATTTTTTTCATATATTCTTGTGACTTGTTTCTAAACGGAGTGCGGCATCTTCTTTACATTATCTTTGGATATGCTCACGATAAGAGTAAATTGAAATTTGATATAAAGCTGGTTTTTCATATTCTCTCGGTTCTATCAAAAGATGGGTCTGATAAAGAAACCGTAAGCGGGTATATCCGCCATTTAAAGTTTTTTTAATATAATTTTGTACGCATATAAATTAGTCGAATTATTTTTACAGTTTCTTCTAGAGATAATTCTTCCAAACAATTGATTCAGATAAAAAAAATTTCTAACATTAACAGTTTATTAGATATTTTATTTATAATTTAAAATGAATTCACAAATATAATCTAGGTTCGAATCCTGCCTGCGACGATTTTTTTAGAAAAAAATTCCATATCTTGAAAAGAAAGCAAGATACGTTAAAAATAACTATTTTACTGATTTACTAAAAGGCAAAGCAATATTGAGACGTACAAATATGGGAGTTAGTCAATATAACAACATAAGCATAATTTGCCATATTTTGGTTACATATTTAATGAAATCGAAGAAAAACAATTAAAAAAAATTATAGCATGTATGTATAGCTGTATTCAACGTATATAAGTTATTATAAGGAACGTACTTGCAATCCAGTAGCAGACAAAAATTATATGTATTTTGTTACGTAGTCTTATTTACGTGACTTAACGCTGTCGATTATTGAAATCGCGAACTAATCTTTTACAAGCTGTTTTCCTGAGTGTTATGATAAGAATTAGTGATATTGCCTTGTAAATTCCCAATTAATTTGTTAGATAACTGCTTTAAGACAGGTAATTCTAGCGTGACTAAGAACGTTATATAGAAATGCGCCTTTCATCAGTTAGCATTTATTTAGTATTCAAACACTAACCGACATTAGTAAAACGTGTTAAAACGAGAATAATAATCCAATCAGAATAGTCAGCAGTAAACTTGCTAAAAGTACGCGTTCAAAATGTTCTACATTTACAGGTAGACAATAAACTGAACAAAAAATGTATTCTATCACTTATTATCAAACAAATTATTTTTCAAATAGCCCATTCAGTTGGTTAGATTTATGTTTATCACAATATAATACACTTTTTAATCAAACTCCTAAAAAGCTCATTTCTTAATTCTTCTTTGTTTTCAATTTATTGATAAAGAAGTGTCATTCAGTTAGCCGCAGTTAGTTCGTGTTATTTGAACGTTGCTATAAAATAAAATTTTTGCAAGGAAAAAAAATTGTTGATGATTTTTGTTCTGTCCTATCTTTATCAAAATTACGATTATTTTTAATAAGTAATTTTTTGAGTGTGTAACTACACTAAAAGTTATTATTTGGTATAAAATATCTAACAAAAGCGATTCTTTGTCAAAATAAATTTACTTAAGAAAAGGAATATGTTGGCATCAAAAAATCAATAACGCTGTCTCTTTGTTACCAGTAATGTAAAGGTTGAATACCTCACACTGTAGCTGTTTTTTTAAAATATTTTGTGTATTTTATTTGTAATTTTTATTTATTTGCATTTATTTAAACAAACTTAAACTTAGTTTTTTAAAAGATTTGAAAGTAAATTAAATATTCTTAGAATGTTTTTCTTTGTTGTTATTTCTAATTAATACACTAACATGAAATTAGATGGTAAGAAACCAAAACATGAACAAATTAAAAGAAATAAAACCTCAACTTGAAGACTTAATTTGTAATATAAAAATCACAAACAGTGTAATTCAGAAAAAACGCGCATTTTTTACGGGCGAATATAAAATTAAATTTTTCTTCTAAAAATAGAGAATGGGAAGCAAAAAGATATAGTTAAAGTAGTTTAAGAAAGTAAGACAAACATAAAAAAGTGTAATTTTTCTAATAGATGTATCCAGTATGCTGTCAAGAAAGATGCATATTGTAACTGTTGAGTTATAAGAAATTTTTTGTCAAATGAACTCAACACCAGTTAAGCGATATCATGACAAACAAAGAAAAAAAATCACGAAATGTTTAAATAATAAAAGGAGATTGAAACGACAGAAGTAAAAAAAAATAATAATACATTAAAAAAACTTAACATACAATGAGTACCTTGGTGTAGTTGCAATTTGTACATGTCCCTGTTTTGTAAGTTTATTTGGAGATGATTGATGACTAAGGGTTTCCGGCGAAACAATAATTGCGCTTGGAGATGCCGGGGACGGTAACAAAGGATCACCACCACCCAAAGCGCTGCTACGACTACCGCCACTAATGTTTTGGGGTGGAATAGTTGGCCAACTGTAAAAAATAATTCATATTAGTAAACACAATTACATTTATTATCTTTCAGTAACTAAGACGATGACCTTTTAATAAAAGAAAAAAAAACAAAAAGTGTATTCCCCCCAGTTAATTGTTTTTATGATCTATTTTGAGAACGAGTCCCGAGGGACACATGGTTTTAAAACTTTAATAACTAAATCTTAATATTATACGCTTTCATCACGCTCGATAATACAAAAACTGCACTTGCATTCATCGTATCTTGAAGTTACCACGAAGAAACAACTTTTTAATAAGTGTAATGTGGTTAAATGTTTTATATTCAATTGTAACTGTTCCCGGAACTTTAAGCTTACATACAGAATCTTTAAATTTACTGGAAAGCATTTAAATACCTGCATTTCCTGTCTTGCATTTTGACCTTGAAACAATTCAAATTAAAACATACTTTGGTTGGACGTTACCTAGTCGGTTACATACTGAATTTTTACTGGGGTTAGACTGGGTAATGCATCTCATTATTTCATCAGCTAAATCATTTCATTAATATGTTCGCGACGGTTTCCTATCAGTTTAGTGCAGATCCACATACTTATGTTTTTGCGTATGTTGCAATTAGTTGCCATTATAAATCGTTTTTTATATGTCGAGTATTTCATTAACTTTTATGAGGTTTACATTTAATTTGCTGTGATGATGGCAAGTGCAGAGAAGATATTGTTTTTAGAATCATGTTAACGGACTTATAACGACTAAACATTTTATTTTTATTTTTCACACGACTGCATAAAATGACGCTATTAGCGTATTTTTTCTTATTTTTATGTATGGGTATTGAAAATAACTGCAATCTAAGACATACTTAACAAATTTATATCTTAGAAGATATAGTTATAGCAATTGCTGTGTTTGTTACCAGTTTCAAAATGCACACGCTTATTCTTACAAGTCCAAACACTTTAAAATCTTAAGCAACCGTCAACAATTTCTAAGTTATTTTAAAATCAGTTGAGTATGAAAAGTACATTTTGATCAAATTAAAATTACAGTTTCTTGAAAATACTAACATATAATAAAAACAAAAGATTTTAAATCGAATCATAACAGTTTTTATTAGTCAGACGACGATAGTATAATGCACATAAAAATACAATAAATCAAGAAGTTTTATATTATTAACAACTACTATATCGCTTCTAATATCTCTGTAACTCGGCTATCAACTTAACTCAATTTTCAATTCAGTATTTGTTGCCATGTTAACATGCCAAGAAGTAGTGTTGAAAAGTTACACAGTACTAAGCGTTTAGAAAAAAATTAATGTAAACAAGTGATAAATAATCGCTATTGGTGTGAAAAATGAGTATTTGATAAATAATTATTTTGTTGTCAAAAAAGTTATTGTAGACAGTGACACATTTTTTTACAGCGCCGGTAGTTGTTTAAGTACATTTTTGCATTAAGGTGCAATGTGTATTTATTTTTCACACTTCATAAAAACATAGTTTTTCTTCTTCTGTGTGTGCTTATTACATGTCGTGTATTACATGTATCTTACAATTTTACTCTAAATTGAGTATCAGAAAAATAGACCAACAATTAATAACAAAATTTTATTTCTACACTAAAAGAGTATGTATAGTAAATGCCAAATACTTTTTTCTAATTACACACACTGAGAAAAATAATTTTTTGAGATGTAATGTTAAAAAGCATTCAATCTGATTAATGTTATTGTATCGTTAAGTAAGTGTAGTAGTAAGTTATTAATGTTCCAAGAAACTTACATTAAAATTTAGCTAATGTTGTTAGGACATTTCACATAATGCATAAACCCGATTAACATTATAAAAGAACTAATAGCTTTAATATTGGTGAAGTAACATAAAATTCTAGTCAAAAGTAAGGTAGCCTTACTATAATGTTAATCTGGCAGTATTAGAGTACAATTACTAGCACATTACACCTAATGTGAACACGCACAATTACATTATTAATTGTGAAATTGAATTAATAACAAGAAACTAATAAGAATAATGTGTTAAAACAACTAATTTGTAAGTTGGAAAATAAAAAATACACAATTCTTTCTAGGGATCCGATTATTAAAATAAAATATGATGTTGCTAGTATAAAGAAATATTTTAAGTAAATATTTAAATATTCGCCGGTTACGTCAGTCGTGAGATCTCAGACGTTCACAAAAATAAAGTATCAATTTTTATTGTTCTATTCTATTCTAACTATTATACATAGGAAATTATCTTAGTTTGGTAAATTGTAAAACAAAAATGCATTATTTGCAGTTTCAATGGGTCCTGCAATGTTATGGCAACAACACGTTTGGTTTAGTTTGAGCTTTGGTCTAAGTAACGTTTTGATAATATTAACTACCTATAAGTGAGATAATGTTGGCGGACGAATAATGCTGATAGCATATTAAAAACATGGGCATGCAGTTTGATAGCATGTCCATACAGCATTTAAGATGTAAATTTAGATGTGATTTTATTAACGGTTTGCTTTTTGCTTGGTTTGTCAGTTGATTCTGTTTTCTTGAAGAATAAGTGCGTTAAACGTTAAAATAAGTGTACCTATTAATGGCGGATGAAGGAGTAGTACATCTTCTTTCAAGCTGGTGTTTGGACGAGCTGATAGACGTATTCAGAGGTATGTACATTATTGTTATTATTACTATATTTGAGTCTATGAAATTTGATATGTGTAGATAACGATAACCATAAATAATTAAATAAAGAACCGATAGATTTCAATTTAAATTCATTATAAATCTGCAACTAGGCATTATGTATCCGATACTCATCTTCTATGATGGTATAACGATAAACTATGTGGTTCTTGTGATAACGGTTAATCATACGTATATAGGTATAACGCAACAAGAATTGTAAGAAGCAAATAACGTACCCGTCAAAAAGTTCCAAGAAACCAAGTAATGACCATGACGATGTAGAGGGTACGCTTTGTATTAATTTTATTATATATTTTTTTCTTAAAATGCTATGCATTCCATATGTGATTTTGATTTAAATATTACAAATTTAATTTTGATTTTGCAAATTCTGATTTAATAAAGGATCATCTAGCGTGGCTGCAGACTGGTATTGAACCTTGGAGTCTTTTCCAGCTGTACTGGCAGAGTACAGCTGTACGTAGATTGCGGCAACTGGATGAATGAGTTATTCCTACCATGCCAGAATATTTTAATACGTTTTCCATTTTAAAGCAACCAGAAGGCTACAAATTGGTAAATTTTATTATTTTTATAATTCTTGTTTAGTTCGAATTAAATCTCATAACGTTTCACTTTATTCATTTTCATTTTAGCTATTAAGCGATTTTCACACATCTAAACAAACGGACTCTGAACACAAACTATATTCAAGAGTTGTCTTGCTGAGAGACCAATTGCTGAAGTTGGCAGTAGAGAAGAAAGATTCGTGTAAAATTTCAAAACTAAAACTGACCCTAGATACGCATATTGCTGTAGCATCAGGTTTGTACAGATAAGTCAATACGCATTAAAGTAACTCTGCGTTACTTACAATTTCAGATCATACGCTGGATGGTGTCTGGATGATGAAATTTTCTTGTACTGTTCTATGTTGATTTTCATTATTTTGCGTACAATGTAGTTAAGACTAATAATAATTATTTAATTTAAAGTCTTTATTCTCGATGGTGCCTAATTTGTTGACTGTTTTGTCTAATTTACAGTTTTATGTAACTATCAGGATACCACTTGACTGATTATTCTATAGGTATGTATACAATGTAGATTATTGCTTTTAATTTCTCATAAAAGGTTAAGTGTGAAATACACATTTCTTTTTGTTAATCTTTTTTTAACATGTAAATACGATTTATAATACTTTTTTATGTTTTATTAACGAAAATAAATGTTTTGTTTTCTATAGAATTTGTGTTATTTTTGTAAACTTCCTTATTTTAAGCAAAACATTGAATAACGAGAATTATTAAATTAAGTGTGTAGTTTTGCTGATACTTTCTCTCAGTGGCGGCTGGTGGTCAATCATACAAGAGGGTCATTTAAAAAAAAAACGCAATGATTGCAAAAAGGCTAAAAAACATTCTTACAGTAACCTGATTTATATTTAAGATCAATTATGTTTAAAATTTAAGATATTCGTCTATAATTACAATTACCAAAATAATCAATAGCAAGCTCATTAAAATTTACAATGATTTTTCAATGCTTAGCATAGAAATGCACATCTTTCTTGTCTCATGGTATTGCCAATTGCGTAGAAATGTTTGAATTTTTAACATAGAGAAATATCGCTCTCTTTCCACTGTAGTCATATGTAAAGTAAATTAATTGTTTTATTTAATATATGTATCTATTTTTAGTTTTTACAAACTTTCTGATTATAGTCTTTAATTGACTTCACAATTGATTTTTACTTTTTCTTTTAAATGCTATAAATCCGTAACATTATTATTACAACATAATGATTAATGCATCATCTGAAAACAGTAAATAAAAAACACTAAAATCTATTATTTATTTCAATTCCACAAATCCAATCTAACGAATCATACACAGATTCCTTGAATTACTGTAAACTTCTTTATTTTTATGTTTACTGGTTGGTCGAATTTGAAGTAAAGGCCGAGGACGAGCATTAAATATAAATTCTAGATGTGTAAACAATTATTAGCTATTCATTTTAAGGTCTTGTACCACAGTTATTATGAAATAAAAACTACTGTCATATGTGATAAGAAATCTGTATTTACATTTCTTCAGTCAACGATTTAACACACGTGCTGCGAAGATAACGATAGATGACGTAAGTCACGTAAGCAATGATAGCATTGCACTCAAAGATAATTGCACTGAATATTATCTTTGGCGTAGGCGGCCGTCTGAAAACCCAGCCACAGCCAGCGAACGAATTTTTAACATTTACTTATCTTCTTTTCTAACTCGCATAAAAGTGTATTATGTGTGTCTCACTCTTGATTAGAATAACTATCATCGTAATATAATGTAAGTGCGGGCAAAAGTTCGTGTCAGCCTCGGATAAATTCGCAAGCTTTCGTATCTGTTGCGTTTAAATTGACAATTATTTAAGCGCAAGAAATTTAAACGCTGATAATTTGATTTAAACACAATTTTTTTGTAATTTTAAAGCAAATAAAATACCTTTCTTATTCATTTTTGGAGGGTCATTGACCAAATGACCTAATAGAGAAGCCGCCACTGCTTTCTCTGCTTACTGCCTAGTAAAAATTATGTTTACAACTGCTTTTGTTTTTAGTTGTCCCACACTTTAAGATTTTGAAATAAATAGTTTAAATATAGATTTTACATGTTTCAGGTCCAGTTATACAATGTGATGCCAGCTTGCAAAACAATGTCAAATGAAGACTCGGAATTGATTTTGATGGACTGTTATTGGATGTGTCGCTACTGGAGGTGAAAGTATTAAGTACTACTCTTATCACTTTCTACCCATGATACATTCTATTGTGATCCATCAGAATGCATGTGGAACGTCCATAAGATTCTGTTAACATTGCATTCATGATGGCGTCACATTGTACGACTTTAGTGCAAGCGTGATTCAACACTGAAACAGCATTAATGTTCCACTGAGAAGTCTCGACTTATTGTCAGAATAACATTATTCATGTTAATAGGTCACTAATACGATGTGAAGATGACTTTATTAAAATGCTGTAGTAGTATTAGATATTGTAAAAGGCAGCTTGATATAATAGACTCAGAGCGTTACACTACTGTTCCGTTTTACTGCCAATAATGTTGTTGATTCTTTCCTAAAATGTTCTTGACTTCTGCTATTACATTACATCACTCTCGTTGGCTCTGTAATTATTTGGGTAGCTCCATAGCGTAATCTTATTGTAGCATTAGCATTATATTAAATTGGCTATGCAGACGTAGCCAACATCTCTACTGCGTATTTGATTATTCATTTATACAATGTTGTTCTTATGGAGTTATAATGCGACTGGCACATTATTTTAACATTGAAAATTATGACGTCATTAATATTCAGCATTAAACAAATGCTGATTATTAACGTTATGTTAATGCTCCGAAGACCTTATTCTTTTTACATTACCAATAATGCACAGGTAACATCTTTTACTGTCATCCCAAAATTCCCATTATTTAAGATTGTTTGATACTTATTTAAGGACCTGACTACATTCTTTTTTTCTCAGTGGCACCACAGCAAAAAAGATTTGACAACACAGTTATAAAATAAACAAAGAATATTTTTGAAAAACGTTTGATTCAAAAAGCAATGAAGATAAACTTATATATAGCTGCTGATACTTGCATAAGGAGTTTCAGACTTCTTAACTTTAATCTTTCCCAGATTAGTTTGACTAAGATTTATCTGCCTACTTTTTCGATTTAGAGTACAGTTTTAGTATTAAGAAATTGTTTTTGTATAGAATGTAGATAAGCTGTAAACATTAAGTTGATGTTTTTTTCAATCCAAAAGGCGTTGTAATAAACTTTGACTAAATTTTAAAATCAAATATCTCAATGCGCGACGACTATCTTCCCGCGTTTAGAAAACAAACATTTATCACGTTCATGTTCAGATATCTAATTCATCAATTTCACTTATTGTGCCTAAAAAACAAAAAAAAGTATTGCAAATAAAACTATCAAAAATTATAATAATTAGGTTAAAAAATGTATCAGGTCGCTTATGATATGCTGACATAAAGAAATTACTAGTTTCATTAGATGAAGGGACTTTCATTGTGCGATTGTACATCAGTGTGTACAAAAATAGGATTGTTTGCGTTGAAATTTGTGGTTTGACCGTGGCCATCCAAGATTTTCATTTCCATGGCAAATATTATTCTATTTATTTTGAACTGGGAAATTAATTGTAGGCGCGGATTATTAAGTTCTTCTCCGATATGTAAAAACTCGTCTCGCATGTTTAGCTTATCTCTGGTTTCTTTCATAAAATTGTAAGCTTCACTGGCCTTAGAATATTTTTTTTGTTTTCGACTATTTGTATTTGATGATGTAAGTTTTTGAAAACGCTGCATTAGTACATTAGTACAGCTTCGACAACTTGAAAAAAAAAATTCTACAATTATAGCACATTTTTTTCTTGTTTTAGGTTTCTTTAACTGAACGTGAATGGCTTCAAATTGCTAAATTCCAATGTCTACTTAATAGTAGTAGTTTTTTTTAATTATAAACAAACATTTAGCATTGTTTTAATGATTATTGTTGCAAATAACAATTTCATATATGGTCATGTTGAATGTCAGGAACGACTGTCAGATAAAGGTGTTTTTCGTAATACACCGTTCTACCAAAGAAGAATTAATCTACCAGAAACAAAAATTGTTAAGAACACAAACGTGCAAATGCGGTACGTTGCAGCCGATGCGTTTGCTTTATGGTTAAATGTAACCTTTTCCTATTGATATGCCAAAAGGATTCCCAAGAAGAATATTTAACTACAGACTTTCGAGAGCGGAACGAATTGTAGAAAATAGATTTGGAATTTTATCGGCTGTGTTTAGGATATTTAGAAAGCCTATATTACTTAAACCAAATACTGCAGAAACACTTATCTTAACCTGCGTTCACTTACATAGTTTTTTCAGACAAAATTCTGCTTCGAAAAGAAAGTATATATGAGGATGTTGATACGGGATTAGTAATACCAGGTATATGGAGAAGACGATAACGGCATGCAAAATCTACGAAGAATTCTACAAAAAAAGAAAATGACTCTAAACTAGTTAGAGAAGAATTTATGAATTATTTTGTATCAAAAGAAGGCGGTGTATCATTCATGGCAGGATAAATTTGCAAACTAATTTACGTAAATTGATAACCTATTAAGAGTGTGTAATTTTAAGAAATAAAGAGTATTGTGTACCTCAGTTTTCGTGTTTTCATTATTTTCATCGCCAACTTCGTAGTTTTCTGTTTCTAACCGTTTAACGGGCACCGTTCAAAGTAAATAATGAGCTGGTATAGGCGAACCAGTTACTTTTATAAATTTCATCTGTTCCACTACCACTTTTTTTGGAAACTGTTCTTTATGACAGTACGAACGCCTACTTTTAATTTTGTTTAAAATCGCTTTTGCCAATTCACGTATTGCATCGCTTCTCTTATTTCTATTTTTATAATAAGCATCCTTTGAACGCCACAAACATTCATATTCTTTATATCATTTAACAAACTGTACTTTTTTTTCATTATTTGACTCCATTTCTGCAGACATTACTGTATAAAACGCAAGAATGAGGCAATAGATTCCCATCTGAGTCAAGACTCATTTGCGTCACTTTAGATTACTGCGCTGCGCTCTAAAATAACGCATGCAGCAAGCGCATACCCAAGCGCACACCTTTCTTGCGTTATAGAACATATAGCAAGATGCATTAAAAAAGGCACCTTTAGCTACCTTTAGTGAAAATCTGTAGTACGTAATATTTGAAAAATGCAAAGAGTACTGTACAAATTTTTATTTTAAAATAAATTTGTAAGACTGTCGTTGAAGGTTGAAATAAAATTTTTCGGAAAGCTATAAATACCGCATTACAGTTTTATCGAAAAGATGATACTAGTATATTGAACGTCTGCACATATTCAAATAATATTATTTTTACTTTTTGTTAGATTATAGAAACCCAAATTAAATATCGGATCATTTTAATAGAGGTCGTTAGTTATTTTATAATGTGTTTTAGTAGATTAAGAATAAAGATGTAATACGCAGGTGTAAGAGAATAAGGTGTTGAGTTTTAAGTTGTATAAAATAAATAAAACCTTGAGTTTCGTTTTAAAAAACTGTTGACTTTTTGACTTTAAAATCCAACACTTTTATTTATAATCAGCAATGACAGTCCAAAAAGATTATCTCTTTAGTAGCTTTATTATCAAATATCAATTGACACAAAAACAAAAATCCGTGGTTGAAAGTAGTAAATTAAAAAAACGTAATTATTATTGCTGTGTTGGCAAATGCAAAAATTTTTACTTATAAAAAAAAATGCAAAATGCATTTTTCCGGTCTTTAATAGCTATTTGTAAAATTACGAAACCAAGACAAATGGGTTTTGAACCCCGAATTTTTAAACTGCAAGCCCTGACGATTTTTTAAATTATTATAATGTAAATTTAATCATGGCAAATTTAAATTATTTAGTACAACGTATTATTATACCTACGTCAAAAAACTTTCTTAAAGAAACAGTTAAAAAGTGTATGTCTTTATTATTTTTGTAGTGGTCCACACTGGGATGCAAAATTTCATTAGCATATAATTGGCGATCAAGTAACATCGACAAAAGTGTGGTGGTATGGACAATTTTGCAATGTTATTGGATGATGATTTCTTGGGCTCTCAGTTATATAAAATAACATCCGTAATTTTTATTACAGAATCCCACTATGCACCATAAATCCCACTATGAACCATGTGGTGGTCTATAGTGGGAATGAGGATGGTACATACTGGGAAAAAAAAGTAAATGGTACTACAGACCTGGAAAAATGTATTTTATTGTTAAACACTTATTAGATTCAAAACAAATTTAAATCTAAATTGAAATACTAAATGAGTTAAATTCTACATCGAACGACAACATACGTGCCACTCGTTCTGTAGCACCTAAAACATAGGGCTTGGGCAACTTTATCAAAATATCTTGCCTTGAAATCGTATCCACATCTTCCTTTTCTGGAAATATAAACTTGTTTCCCGGTAGCTTCTTCAAAAATTTAATTGAATATTCATCACCGTCTGAGTTGAGAACCTGCCCAACATAGTGTACAATAGTTTTTTTGTCACATATTGCACGATTACGTAATCTTTATTACTAATATTAATATAATCAAAATCTTCTTCATCAGTAGCGTCAGTAGAATCATCCTAACTTGGTACCGTATCGCTATCAGAAGAGCTAATTTCTCGTTTCTTACAAAGTACTTTCTTTTGTTTTACTGGTCTATTTTGAGAGGATGTAAAGTTAATGTTTCTTTTTACGAAGTTTGCCTGCTGCAATTTTTCGTTTCTAATTCGTGCCTTTTCTTCCTTCATTTGTTTTTTTTATATTTTTTTGTTAAATGCTTCTTCTATTTCGGATAAAATACTTAATTTATTTCTGATCACTTCTTCAATGGTATTTCGCATTCTTTCTTCGCCGCACTCATTTTCTTTTTTTCTATCCTCAAAATATCTTTTTTGAAGAGGTCTGGAGAGCCGAGGCATCCTATTAAGTTCTGAAAAAATACCTTCAGTAAATTATCTGGCTAAAAGAATTCGAAACCTACGTCCCACTATGGACCACATACACTTTTCCCAGTATAGACCACTATGCAAAGTGCTTTATGAGTGACAAATTTATCAAAACAGTCGAGTTATAAATTCATGTACGATAGCGGAATTAGACAACCTCCAAAGGTATGTTTTGAAAATTGCTTGCATACTGAATACTTTGCCAAAGTTATATGCAAATAATTGGTCACGCAAAATAAAATATTGCATTCGGTACTTACATGTATCTTTGAATTAAAGAAACCCAGCAGAAATAGACAAATTAGGGGTGGACCTATACTAACACTTGTAATCCACGAGTAACATATGACGACCTAGCGCTTCCAAATCGATAGATGTAGTTTTTCGTAATTTTCCAGTATGAACCACGTCCCGCTATGAACCACTTCCCCCTATATTGTAAGTAATTTAAAGATAGTTTTAAAGTAAGAAATTTAATCCATTACAAAGAATTAAATTCTGTAATTACAACAAAATGATCTTGTTATTATCTTTGGACTTCTTTCCTGTCAACAAAAAATCTGTAAAAATTAACACAACTCAAGTTCTTTATCTGCAAAACGTTATTGTTTACACGACATCTTTCTAATTCAGTTTATAAAATTAATAAGTGAGCAATTATATGTACGATAATTGATTTGTTTTGTTTCCCAGGTTAGGATGTAGGTACAGACTTGGCAGATTTAAATGAGAAAATTAAAAGAAAACTTTCTTCACGGCATATGTGTACATTGCTTAACGGAATTTATTTGTTAACTCCAAAACATTCAGGTAGTTATCTACATAATGCTTTAATAATATTTAAAAACGTTCACATTGCTTACAAGCATTTTGAAATATGTAGCCCTCCCTAAGCCCGAGCTCACGAGCCGCCACTGACAATAACTCTCTTTTTTTGCTTCTAAGCAAGTATGTATGATGTCTAGTAGTAAAACCAACGTTGATTATGTTAAAGTAAGTGATTGAACTAAAATCGTGTACTTACTAATTAATCGGTTAGAGTAATAATAAGAAAAAACGAATGGTATTGGTTTATGTGATATTAAACTTCAGCTGTTTCGTGCATCTATCGCATCAATCTACAGAGAGTCAAAAATTTCTTGTAGATGATAACTGTTGAAAGTTAGAGAACGCTGAGGATTTGGATAAATCCCATATTGCGTTCTGATTTATTACTGTAATACTTATAGCTGCAGTTACTACCACAAAATCTGCAATGTAAAAGATTTAGACAAATGTACTGATAAAATCAGAATTTTGTTATGCTCAACGTTTAATTGTTATTTTGTAAAAACGATTAGTGCTTCATAGATTCTTCAGATATAAAAAGTGCATTTTGATTTTTTTAAATAGCATATACGTACAAAATTTTCTGTATTAATTTTGCGCTGTTTAAGCTCTACCCGGAAGTTATTAATACTGCGCAAACAATTGCAATTATGTCCAGTAAATTTTATCGTTAATTATTTATCTTGTTTGCAATCCAAACTATAATTTTATTTATTTAAAAAAGATTTTGTGAAAAGCGTAAAAAGGGCGATTAATTAAAGTTCAATGAATACGTGTGCGTACAATTACATCAAGTTCAACGAACTACATAGATTTTACCTGAACTAATTCAATGACCTAATATTTTACTATGGAATAGTATCAGTCTCGTATTATACTTCTTTATACTTAGCCAAGCAACTAATTCCTCGTGTGTTTTGTTCTAACAAATAAATAATTTAGGTGTTTTTACCTTATTCTTTCACCTTTTGATTGAGGTGCTGCAGTTGGGGTAGCTGTAGTTTCGGCAGTTGTATCGCCCAAATCGGCAGCGGATGTCGTAGCCATTTCTTCGATGTCCGAATCAATTCCTTTATCAAAATCCATATAAAAAGAATCTCTAGAATCGCTAGATCCTCGTCTCAATTTTAAACTCAAATCTGGCGAACTGTCTTCCATTTCTCGTAATATTGTTTTAACGTGTTAGCGTAAACATTTTTTTGGAAAAAAATTAAAAATAAAGAGCACTCGACACGCTACGAAAATCATTACGGACGCTTAACATACAACACGCCGCAATCGCACTAGACCTAACTAAGGCTAAGGGTGCCCTTTTGATGCAACTCTAGTGCAGTCGCGCTAGCTATCGGCATAACTTCACAGAGTAGGGGGAGAAAGTGTATACAATGAGAGGGCGGTAAACACGAGGGTAGATTTAACTACAGAAATGCCAATTTTTTCTTGCAATAAAGACCTTTGCGCAACTCTTTTAATATTCATAAGTCTGAGTGGCGTTTCCGGTGCATGATTGAAATTGTTACTTTTATTGTATTAAAAAAAATTAAAAAAATAGACATATGCGATATATATTTGGTAAAAATAAGAAAATCGATGTTTTGAAACACCTATTGTTGTATACCACAAATCCGCTGATCCGAAGGGTGGATTATTCGTATCGAACGCAAACAAATGGTATATAGATATTATATATATTATACTAATTTTAGTTTGTTTGATTGTTTGACTGCCATAAAATCAATTAAGCATCAATTCAGTCATAGCACAATGAAATATTAAATACATTTGCATTTCAATTAACTTAATTTTTGTTGTTAATCAATAATAACAAATGTAATTGATATTCTTTTGCTTAAATGTTAGTTGTTATTTTAGAATACAAGTTTGGCATTATAGCAAAATGATAGTCAATATGTAAACTGGTGTCAAGTACAATTTTTGTTTTTGTTGGTTACGCAGGTTACACTTCAGTTTAGCTTAAACTGACTATCGTCATTTATTTTAATTTCTCACTGTAGGTACTATTTCAATTACGGAGGTAGTTGCATCTTTAGTTTAGGTAGAGTTCATTGGATTTTTATCAGTGACGGCTTGTCCTAAAGAGCACAAGAACACGTGCCCTCCCTTCTCTAGCAGTGTAAATAATGAAAAATAAAGTTTAAGTCTAACTTATTGACATTTTATTAAATCCTTTTTTAAATATAAGTGGTTATTAAAATTGATTCAATCTAACTTCCGTTTAATAATCCAACGAGGGAAGACATACGCAAAACGATGTTCTAGGGCAAGCAGGAATATGTAGAGTTCGTTCCAAAACTAAAGAATGCTGAGAGTCGCGTCGGATAAATTCTGAATTTGACGATCATGCGAAATAAATTCTAAATAAAAATATTACCTGTAAACAACGTGTGAATTTTCAGTTGAATACGTATAGACATTTGGAACAGAACTGGTTTCTGCGTAACTATTCTTTAGTTTTCAAACGATCTCTATACTTATTTTGAACGTGCGAACCGGTGCCATCAAAGATTGCCCGATTATGAAAACAATTCAAAGTCGCCTGTAGCCCGTTACTCACCTTTATTCACGTTATCAATTATTCATTATAATAATAACCACCTAAAAAAAAAGATCAACGCAACAGCACAAAATGTAAAATCTCGCGCGTTCAGCTGCGATTAGACTACAGTAGCGTACGATCATACGTTTCAGTTTCTTAACGTTACTTCTTTATTGTGCGTTTACATTTATTCTATTAAAACTGTTTGCATTGTAATGCTGATGTGCCTTCAAGAACTAATTGAAAAATAATACTTTTTAAAAAAATGTTTAAATTTTGCTTATATTGCTATCATCGTTGTTATTTTTTTAAAGCAGCAAACAACATTGTCAAAACAAAATTTATAATGATTAAAAAACCAGTAAGAAATTTCTAGCTATTACATTGTTTTTTATTTGTTTATTTTTTTATTTTTACTCTTTGACACGTGGGAACCGAATTACTTCTCGAAAATAATATATTTTCCAAATGAAAGTACGCAATAATAGTATATATTCGACCGAATACGTAATCCGTAACATGAATTGTGTGAACTCAAACAAATCTGATTTTATTCATGTTTGAGCTTGAAATGTGACTTGCAACGAGTCAACGAGCGAACAAGCGTTTTTTTCCTGTCTGAGCTTGCACTGTACGAAACTTTAATTATTTAAGTGCTGTATCAGTCGCGATTTCATTTGTTGCCTGATGCCTGATCGATAATTAACTTAGCGAAGTGATAAGGTGCATGGGGTAAAGATATCTGCTTTTGAAACTTTAGTTTTTTGAAGTTTTACAGACTTTATAGTGATGTGTTTTGTGTTGTGAATTAAGGTGAGTTCATCTAAAATTTATTTTTTATTTTAGATTTATTAAAACATTAAAAGCCAAAAACTTGCATCTCAAAAATCCTTTTATATCTGATTATATAAACATCATTGTTAATTGAAGTAAATTCAAACAAAATAATGGATAGGCAGTAACATTACTGTTTATAAAAATTTATGCATTTTGAAATAACTTGAAATAAGTAATGTTGAGAAAATACTTTCGAGTTTGAGTTTGAGACGTCGAAACATTTTTCATGAATAATTTGTCAATTAGTTAACTTACGTATTAATTTCTATACCGTATACAGGATTTAGAAAAAAAGAAGAAATTGTCTGGATACCAAACTTTGCTGAATAAAAGAAAAAGAGAACCAGAACGGAAAATATGTGTCAATTTTCGAAAGATGTTGCATTATGGCTAAAAACATTACGTCCTAATAATATTCAAGAATTAGTAAAACGTGACATTGCTCATTATCAAAACAAAAAGGATATTTATCCGAGAGATAGTTTGAAGTCGGACCATAAATTTTCCAATAGTTATTTCTTTAGAATTATACCGAACAAAGAAAAAATTAAGCGTTTTTGGTTGTTGTATTCCGAAATAAAAAATTCACTTTCCTGTTTCTTTTGCAAAATTTTTAATGACAGCCATTTGAAATCTGTTCGCCTTAGTGATGAATCTGGTTACAATGACTGGCAGCATTTAAGTGAACATTTAAACATTCATGAAAAGAGCAAGTTACATATCGAAAATGTTCTAAAATTGCTAGATCTTTCTAACCGTTTTAATACAAATGAAATAATTGATTCTGAAATTCAAAATGTAATAAACAGAGAAACTAAATACCTACTGGCAAGCTGTTATAGAAAGAATTTTCTACGTGATTTTTAGGTCAGTAAAATTTAGCTTTTCGTGGAAGTAGTAATAAGTTGTTTGAGAAAAACACAAAACGCTCTCAACTAAAGGATCTCAAAAACTATCTCAAGGATAATACAAAATGAAGTAATTAACTTGATCGGTGAAAATATCAAATCCAAAGTTTTAGAACTAAAACGACAAAATATTATTCCATATTGTTAGACTGCACTCCTGACTTGTCACCAAGAACACATTTCAGTTTGTATAAGATTTGTTCATTTAAAGAGCACGGAAATTAGTATAGAAGAACATTTTTTATTAACTCTAAAACCTTTATCGGATAGTCGATAGTCTAGTAGAATAAATGCAATAACTCTTTTAAGGTATCAACTTGGGGAGGTTTATGAAGCTCTGTTTGAAATAAGCGAAAGAAACTTTGAAAATAACGTAAAAAATTTGACAGCATCGTTGACCAAAAAATTGCAAAATTTTGGGTTCATTTGCACTCTTATATTGTGGTATAATATATATAACATTGTTAGTAAAATTATTCAAAAACCGAACTTTGATGCTGCTCAGTGTTGTAATCATTTAAATAATTTGAATAGTTTTTTGAAAGCTTATCGCCCCGATAAAGGTTTTTAATGATCTATTGATTGATGCTAAAGAAATAGCATCCAGCTTAGACATAGAACCTAAATTCCAAAAACAAAAAGATCTAAGACAGCGAAAAACAAAAAAAAACCATTTTGATTATGAATGTGACGATGCAGCGATCCACGACAAAACTTTAAAGTTCAAAGTTGATTGTTTTTTTAAAGCTCTAGATGTAATCATAACATCACTGGATGAGACATTCCAATTACTTTCTTCTTACTCGAATGATTTCGCGTTTTTATGGAATATTGATAAATTAAAAAAGTATAATGAAAACGAACAATTAGAATTATGTCAAAATGTTGAAAATTTATTAAACGACAAAACTCGCAATGAACGAGACATAACTGCCGTGGAACTTGTTAAAGAATTGCAAAATTTACAAAATTTTGATGAAAAAGTTATTACGTCTCCAGAAGAAACTTTAAATTATATAACAATTAACAACTTAGCGGATTCTTTTCCTAATACGAGCATAATACTTCGTATTTTATTAACAATGCCGGTTTCTGTTGCTACCGCAAAACGATCTTTTTCAAAACTCAAAATAATAAAAAATTATTTAAGATCGATCATGGGACAAAACCGACTAAGTAATTGCTATCATTCCAATAGAAACGGACCAGCTAAAAGAATTAGACACCCAAGATTTAATTAAACGATTTGCAAAGATTAAAGCACAGAAAGCTCAATTCAATTACCAAAAATATTAATAACAGTATCTAATACCTAGATATTAACCTTTAAAAGTTGACATGTTGCATTATTAAAATAATAGATTGTTTTGTTTTTATTTATCGATCAGTTTCGTCCTGTGATATATAAACGAGTATTTTTAATGTTTTAAATATTTTTTTTTATTAAAACACAAAAATTTTAAGTTGTGATACTGTTAGAATATATTTCTGTTTTCTATAAGTTTATAATTATGTTATGTACCTCAATGAAAAAATACTTGTATGGCTTATGGCTTGTACTAAAATATAAAAATGAAAATAAATGTATGAAAATACGTTTTAAAATTATTTTTCAATAGTGGATAATAATACCAGACTTAACCCGTATCTGTACTTACATATGAACGTAATACAAACTTGGGGCGTCAAAAGTGCTAGGCGCGGGCCTGGAAATACTCGCATATTGTTTGGCGAAACGAAAAAAAACAAACATAATTACTTACTTACTCCAATCATTGCTTTTCATTCTTTTTTTACGTATGCAATAATCAAGATCATAGCTCATAGCACAAAACGAAACAAAAGCGTGAAGCATTATATATATAATACGGATATAGTTTTAATGATCTTGTAAATATATCATTCTGATATCCAATGGTTATTGTTTATATAGCCGGGACATACTTAAGATATTGGGTCCTGTATGAGTAACTATTTTGCTTTGAAAATATTCATAAATTAGTTGCAGAATACAAATTACTTTTTTCTCAAAAACATTTGATTGCAGAAAAAAAATTGAGGGAGAAAAGTCCCGTATTTTAAAATGTATGACTAAAATATTTTTGGAGATACCTAAGCTGATTTTTTTACATTTTAAATTCAATTTAATTTTTCAAAAAAAAAAAATTATTAATTTAGCGCTAGATATTTACTGTAGGAGGTTGTAGGTGATTTTTAAGGACACCCTGCATAAAAAAGTTTTATTCGACGTTTCATGCTCAGGATGAACACTTCATCAAGCTCGCTCACACTGAGTCAAGTGAATTTGTGATATAAATAAAACATTTAATTAAAAATCATGATTTTCACGTAACATCGTGCACTTGAAGAACTCGTTCTTCGTGTAGTAGATCGACTAATATCTAAATGTCGCGATAAGTTTCTATCACTTACATGAGAATTTTGTCATAGCTAAAAATACGTTAGATTAATAATATTATTTGAAAAGCATTTTTTTTCTTCTATATGGTTGCCTTTTTTTAGGAGACCGGTCTTGGTACATACTTTTGCCTAATAGACAGTTTTTGTCACTTGCTCCAAGTACATAAATCATATCGACCATTCCTTAAGTAGAAAAATTCATTTTAATGCAAAATTATAAAAACACTGTTACCTTGAGTTTTACAATAGAGTATATTGAAACGTTAGAGAAGTTATTCGCAACTTCGAGAGCCTTCGCGAGGTTTTCTAGAACGTTTACCGAAGGATGCAGAACATACGGGAACGTTTCGTCACAATGTATAAATACCGAAGAAACAAATCGTAGGTAGAAGATTATTCAAGTCTAAATAAATAAGTCGTTAACGCGTGTTATAAAGAAATCTACGAAGTACGTGACTTTAGTGTAAACAAGTGTGTAAAGCTATCCGCGGACTTTATCTTATCTTCGTGTGAGTGATATAAATTATAGTGTAAGTGTTTTTATTAAATATTATTAGATTTAATTAGTTCGGTTAATTTAAAAGTGTACATATTTCTAGTATAAGTAAAACATATTTTAAGTCGTTTAGTTTTAATAATAAAATTTGCAACAGTGGTGTCAGGTGTGGGGTTTGCGATTTTTTATTAGTGTAAATACCATTAAGTAATCTAATATCGCTCCCGTAATAAGAACATTGATTGCATAAATAATTAATTTAGTTCGCGTGTTTGTTTATAGCATTTAATCTTAGCTGTTAAACCAGTATCGGGCTTTATTAAAATTTAGTATTATTAAATTTTGTTTTAAATTATTATTCGTGGTTAAGTTTATGCCGGTGACGCGTTTGCAAGCAGTTAAAATAGATGCAAAGCTATTTCTTAAATCAATAAAAAATGGTCAAGAATCAATGAATAAAAATATGGAAGAAAATAATAGAAAAATGGGCGAAACTTCACAGAAAATTGAAGGAAAACTGTCGGAAAATTCCAGAAAAATAGAAGAAAATTCAAGAAAAATGGAAAAAAAACTCTCCGAACATTCTCAAGAAATAGAGGAAAGTTCTAGAAGTTTAAAAAAAGAAATACGAACTAGCATAGAAAATCTAATCAAAATTGTTCAAGAGGAAACTCAAGCAGACATGTTAAATTTAAGAGAAGAAATATGCGAAATTCTTGAAAACGGAAAGCAATCTATGAATGAGAAAATAGAAGCAATAGAGGACAAATTAGAAGAATGAAACTGCTTGAAGAAAGAATAAACCAAATGAATTACCATGGTGAAGAAAGTGTTCCAGCGACTACGTGGGGCTAACCTCAAACTGAGCCCAAAGAAGTGCCACGTATTAAAGAAAGAAGTGCAATACCTTGGCCACGTCGTATCTAGAGATGGAGTAAAGGTTGACCCAGACAACATCCGAGCAATGCAAGCATGACCAAGACCAATCGATAAACATCAGGTCCTAAGTTTCCTTGGTTTGTGCACCTATTATAGACGATTTGTACTCGGATTTGCCAATATTGCCAAACCATTGACTAAATTAACGGAAGAAAAAGCAGAATTTAGATGGAATGAACACTGCGAAAATTCTTTTAATCAACTAAAACAGACCCTAGTCACTTCGCCGATTTTGAGTTATCCAAAAGGAGATGGAAAATTTGTTTTGGATAGCGACGCAAGCAATCTGGTCATAGGCGCGGTACTTTCGCAGGTTCAAGATGGACAAGAAAAAGTTATCACGTATTTTAGCAAGGTTTTGTTCAGGCCAGAAAGGAATTATTGCGTGACTAGGAGCGAGCTGTTAGCAGTGGTTAAGTCCATTGAACATTTCTACAAGTATTTGTATGGACGAAAATTTTTACTGAGAACAGACCACGCCGTTTTAAAATGGCTACTGCAGTTCCGTAACCCGAAAGGACAAGTGGCAAAATGGATCGAGAGACTGCAAGAGTACGACTATGACACAGAACACTGTGCCGGAAGCAGTCATCGAAACGCTGATGCTTTGTCTAGAAGACCATGTCCACCGGACTGCAGCCATTGTTCGCGATTTGAATAAAAAGTTGACTGCCTCCGGAGAACTGCTATGGTTGATGATGAGTGGGAACCTGAGCAGTTACGTCGCGAACAAGAAAACGATCCTGAAATAAGACTACTCCTGGACTGGAAAGAAAGCGGCCGACGACCAACCTGGGAAGAAGTGAGTGCTTTGGACAAAAACATCAACGCGTACTGGGCGCAGTGGGGATCCTTGATAGTAGAAGACGGTCTTCTTAAGCGATCCTTAGAAAGTGCCGAGGGCACGGGAAACAGACTACAGTTGGTAGTGCCGAAGAGCAGGGTGTCAGAAGTGTTGAAGCATCTCCACGATGGGACATCAGGAGGACACTTTGGCATTAAGAAGACGTTGGGTAAAGTGCGAGAACGATTCTACTGGATGAACTGCAAAGAGGACGTCATGAAATGGTGCCGTAAATGCACAATCTGCGCATCAGGAAATGGTCCAGCGAGAAAGCGCAAAGCACCCATGAAGCAATACAACGTAGGAAGCCCTTTGGAAAGAGTAGCGATTGACATCGCAGGGCCGTTTCCAGAATTCGATTCGGGAAATAAATACATCTTGGTGGCGATGGATTATTTCACGAAATGGATAGAGGCTTACGCCATACCCAATCAGGAAGCAGCTACAGTCGCAGACGTATTAGTAAAGGAGTTTTTCTGCCGGTTTAGAGTTCCGTTGGAATTACACTTCGATCAAGGCCGCAATTTTGAGTCTGGGCTGTTTCAAGAAGTTTGCCGACTGTTGGGAATTAAGAAAACTAGGACAACGCCTCTCCATCCTTAATCTGATGGCATGGTTGAACGGTTGAATCGAACAATGGGCAAGTACTTAGCCAAGGTAGTGTCCAAACACCAAAGAGACTGGGATCAGTACTTGCACCTTTTCTTATGGTACAACAACAAGACCTGTTCCAGACACAAAAAGATTACGCCATCGCACATTGCGTGAGCGAGGATCTTGACATGTCCAGAGGGGTTGCAGTAGTGTTTAAAAAGAAGTTTGGGCAGCTAGATGAATTACGAAGACAGCAACCGGCAGTTGGAAAAGTTTTAGGACTACGTGGTGACAGACGCTTCGTTTTCTATCTGGTCACCAAGAAATTATCACGTATCAAGCCGTTATACAAAGATCTGTGGCGAACATTATGGAATGTCAAGAGAGAAATAGAGTTACATCATGTTAAGAAATTGGCAGTACCCAAGCTTGGTTGTGGCTTAGATCAACTGAATTGGAGGACAGTTCAAAACATGTTGGAGGTCGTCTTCCGTGGAACAGGCGTTCAAGTGTTGGTCTGTAGTTACCAACCAAGAAGAATATCAGGTCAGGAAAAGTCCATTGACTGTTTATCGGTGTCGGATCCAGTCTCCTGTTCTGGGACAGAACAGTCTTAAAAAGGGGACAGTGAAACGTTCGAGAAGTTATTCGCAACTTCGAGAGCCTTCGCGAGGTTTTCTAGAACGTTTACCGAAGGATGCAGAACATACGGCAACGTTTCGTCACAATGAATAAATACCGAAGAAACAAATCGTCGGTCAGTTATTGCCGTAATGCGAAGACAGCAATGTTAAGAAGATTATTCAAGTCGAAATAAATAAGTCGTTAACCCGTGTTATAAATAAATCTATGAAGTACGTGACTTTAGTGTAAACAAGTGTGTGAAGCTATCCGCGGACTTTATCTTATCTTCGTGTGAGTGATATAAATTATAGTGTAAGTGTTTTTATTAAATATTATTAGATTTAATTAGTTCGGTTAATTTAAAAGTGTACATATTTCTAGTATAAGTAAAACATATTTTTAGTCGTTTAGTTTTTATAATAAAATTCGCAACAATATAATATTTGTTTGTCAGAGTTTCCAATTGTTTTTATAGCATAGTAGATTATTAATAAATTAAGATATATCTTTAAAATCATTTCCTTTGGGATAGTTACATGCTATATCCTTTTGATAGAGAATTTAATTCTTTGCAAAGTATCTAATTCCAAATTAGATGGTTTCATTATCAAAGTTTTAGCACTTTGAAGTTCTGCATTGTTCTCCTTTAATACAGAACACCCTGCATCACACAATTACGTGTGTACGTTATCAAATCCAAGATAGCACTCAAAAAAGGAAAGAAGTTTTCTTGACGCGTGAAAAAAAAATTAAATGAAAAACATATTGATAACATATTTATTAAGTTATGACGATAAAAATTTAATTTATTACAATTTATGCACATTACAGAGTTCCCATATCTAAGTACAACAATTGATTTAATTCATATTTATAATTAGACATCTATGTACACTTCGTTAACAAATAAAATGGTCTTATACACAAACAGCAATCTAAAAATAATTAACAGTAAATATGCATTAGTCACTCTTTTATCTCATTGTCCTTAATATAATAAATACTTAACAAAAAAAGTTTCTTTGTATAAAAATGAATAATATAATTTTGTTAAGAATTTATTTTTTCGAAATGCAGCCTTGCCATAAAAGTCCCCCACAGGATAACGAAACAATTATATATATAATCACAGCAATAACAACACCAAGAAATACATACAATTTAACATTCTTCCAGAAAAGAGAACGAGCTAAGTTTCTACTAGTCTTGCGATATGTAAGAGACTGAAACAAGTAAGTTCTATCTATCTAATTGCTGTAATCTAAAAGTACTTACATTGTTGGTTAAATTTTCTGTTTTATTTATGAGCAGTTCTAAACGTTCACCCCGCATTGCAATATTATCTATACAACAATTTAATTAAAGTCAGATTAAGCAGACAATATTCATACCTATATTTTTCACCATAATATTTTTAAGTTCATCGAGTTCTCCATGTACTTTCGATATTGTGTCTACATCGCTGGATTCAGAATAATGTTTCATTTCGTTTGCTAAAACACTGGCAAACTCTGAATTCATCGCATAACCCATAGCACTATCAACATTAGCTCCATATGTGGTTTGAAATCGACGTTTAATTTCATTAAGAAATAAGAAAGCACGTGAACGTTCAAATTCCTAAAAAACTACATGTAAACCACCCTTAAACAAATAATTGTTTCTTACATCATCTGTAATGCACATATAAATGATCCTAGCTTCGCATATGTAGTGAAACAAGTAATTGCCATGTGAGTATGTAAGCTTATTGTCTTGTAAAGGTATCTTTGAAATTATCTGTTCGGTGACTTCGGGAAAGTTTCCTGCACAAGATGCATATTTCGCCAAAACGGTCGTGCCTCTGGATACCACACTATATAAAATTGGCATCTACAATATAATATTTTAATTAGATTCAAACTAATTACTTTAGGTTACTAACCTTTGTTCTTTGTCTTAGGATTGTATTATCCTTTATTATTTTATTTAAAACGAATATAAACGGAAAATGCGTAATATTAAAGTTTAAATAATAAACATCAAAATAATCCCGACCTTCAAATCCTTAAAATTTGCATTTTCTGATTTATCACAAAAATTGTATTGTAATTTATATACAGGATGAGCTGAAACAGATTTTGACAGTTGTGTGGTATAATCGTATTTATCTTTATTTACGTCTTGTTAAAAATTACTAATTTAGATATCAGTAACTAAGTTGTATTATTAAAGATTCAATGCTAAAAATATAATTGTGCAATTACAATACTAATCTATATACAGAGAGAAGATATACTTAGAGGGGAATCTCCTGTATATAAACTTGGAACACAGTTTATGGCGCCCTACAACGGTTGTGGGGAAAACAAATAGCGCGAATTTTAAACTTAATGTGTGGGTGTGGATAGCACCCATTGTTATTAAAATTATTTATTTTGAATGTTTTCTTGTTTTTGAAAGAATAGTTATGAAAATTGTCACTTTTTTATAATTATGCATTAAAAAAAGCGACTTATTTTATATAACATTTTTTATTTGCACAAATACTATATAAATAACTTCCAGTTTCATTCGAATCAACACCGTGTGAATATTGTAACAACTTTTTGTTAAAACGAATATGAAAACCTTCAGTTTTTAAATAGTAATAAACGTTAGAATCAAACACGTGTAAAAATAACTTGCATTATTTAGTCGATTTTATTCGAGAAATGCAATTCAGCGTTTTTAGCCTTCAAGGTACGAAAAAGAGGGAAATAAAATTTGCTGTGTTTGTATTTTTTACCGATAATTATTACATAGTGGCCTCTAACGGTTGTGGGAAAAAGTTAAAACGTTATTCCTTTTCTCTCAATTGAAGTTACTCGTCTACAAATACTTTGTTTATGTCTATATAGCAGTGGCGGCTTTTTAATGAGAGCAAGTGAGCAATTGCACCCCCTGGAATTTTAAACAAAACAAACAAAGCGACGGCTAACTGTGGAAGTGTTTAATCAAAGAATAAATACACTAAAGTATTTATTCTTTGGTTTAATTATTACGTATTCATGGTTTGCGGACCGCGCGTGACAACAGTAACAACGTGCGATGGTCTACTGAAGAGTGAAGCGAATCGAGGAGCAAAACCTGACAGTTGCTCAATACAGCGTTTAAAATTACATTGGAGGTGGGGATACTTGTATTTTGCTCGTTTTCAATGCTGCAATATACATAGCGATTGAGCAAGTATTTAGTTTGCTCATGGTACTCGGAAGGCAAATACAATGAATTCTGTCGCTAGTTTAGTGGATAATGCGTTTTCGCGATTAACGTATGATGAAAAAATTGCAGTAAAAAATCTTAAACGGCCGATGCCTCAATTATGTTTAGAAAATAAAGGTTGTTAAAGGTAAAGACGTTATAAGAAAATTCAAATTGGATATTTATAAGAAAAATGTATTAGGTATACTTTTTAATTTTGAAATTATGCACCCCCAATGTGAACCACCCCGAGCCGCCACTGCTATATAGTATACTTTATTTTCTTTAAATGCGATTAACTATACCTACATAATTATAGAAAAAGTACTCGTTGCGACATCTATAGATAGCGATTTAAAGCTTATCATTTTTTTTTAATTTAAAGGTTTTTAAATTAAGATTGATGGAATCTGTATTGACAGGGCTGGAAAATACTGACATAAATTATATTTGAAATACAAATACTTTGTCAAAGTGAATTTGAAATACAAAATACAAATTACCCTGATCATATTTCTTGTATTTGAACTACAAACTACAAAATACTCTAATCACATAGTATTTGAATTACTAAAATATTTGAAATACTTTTTCACTGCAAATACAGTACTTTACATGATTCTACATCATGTAGAAAATTGAATTTTCTACAAGTAGAAAATAATTTTCTACATGACACATTTGATGTAGGTTTGCTATAAATATGTAACTGGTTGTTAATTATGTTACCTTTTCAGCCTTATCCAGTGCCGGATTAACATATTGAGGGGCCACAAGCACAACATCGTGATGGGGCCCCTCTAAAATGACCTCCCAACCCCCGCTTCCAAAAGACAAATTCCTTAATAAGAAAAAAAATGAAGTGCAATTGAAACATAAATTTAACAAAACTATCTATTTTAACATCTTGTGCATTTGAACACCTTCAACATTTAGAACAACTTGAAATAAATAAAACAGTACTTGTGGTATGGATTAGATCACAAATCACATAATTTTTTTTCTGCTCTTCTCTGCAGAAAATTGGTCGATGATCACCTGGAACTGAAGATGTCGCAGCTTATCATGTTCCATACTCATAATACTCAAGTCCGCTAACATTTCCTGGGACATGGTCGTTCGCAAATAATCCTTTATTCGCTTTAGTTTACTGAACGATCGTTCCCCAGTACTGTTTGATATCAACAAATTTAAACATATGCGTAAAAACGTTTCAACATTAGGAAATGCTAAAGAAAGGTTGTCATCGAAAATAACCTGGAACAGTCCTTCGTGATTCAACTTTGTATTCGGGTACGTGTCCTTCACGTACGTAAAAAAAATTATAATTTCAGCAGTAAAATCTGTATAAAAATCATTCGGGTATTTATTAAGCAACTGCTTTACGTTACTTCCAACAGATTGTCTTGTTTCCATGTTAATCAAAAATGAAAACATGTCCGAAATACTTCTATATCTTATAAGCCGTAAACCGTCGACAGTTTTTGAATGATTTAATAGGGACAAATAACGAATATCTAAACACACTAACTCAAACGCTAACGAGAGAACAACTAACACAAACTATGAATGACGAGTCAGTGGTCACTGGATTCTATCAGTTATTAGCAGCGCCACCGTGGCGCTGCTACTCTTTTCTAAGTCACCATTGCTTTGCAATTCTTGTAGTAACATTTACTTTTACGTTTATTCTTTTAGTCGCGAAGCTATGGCGGCGCGAAGCCCCTGAGCGTGGGGGCCTCAAGCAGTTGCTTGTTTTGCTTGTTGGTAAATCCGGCACTGGCCTTATCTATTCATTCTATTAAAAGATTGCGTTTATGATTGTACCAAACCCAACTTGAAAATATACTTTTGTAAGGTTTCATGTTCTTTCATGTAGGTGATATTGTTTTCATTTTTTCCACTAATAGTTTGATTATATATAGCTTAATTACCAGCAGTATACATTTTTCATGTGTAAACATTCTTAAATTACTTTGTAAGGATCTATGTAATTCAATTTTGTTGACCAGTTTTTTTTTGGAGCGTGAGCCATCAGCAACATCAGATTCTTTCAATAGTTCACAGAATACCCTGTTGCAGCAGCAGCAGCAAATTGAACAGCTTTTCAGCTAGATATACACTGTGTTATAAATCAAATAGAGACAATTCTAATCTAAAAAATATTTACAAAATGTTATAGAAGGAAATTTAAATAGATTGTTTTAAAACGTAAAAAAAAATATAACGAGCAACAACCTAGTGAGCAAATTATAGCTAAAACCGGCTGTTTTATAACTACTTTAGCTTTTAAAGATATTTTTTAGAACACTTTTAAGTGGCTTGTGGAAAAACTGAAACCTCCATGAAGTGTTTAAGTAGCTAAAAATTCCGCAGCTATGTAGCTGTTAGAGAGCTCCTTTAATGCATTAAAATCGGGCTATATATATAGTAAAGCTTTAAAAAAGTTGTAAAGGAACCGTAAACCACCTTTCGGAAACAACTGTGCTGCTTAAATAGCTTTATTTTTACTACCTTTAAGTAGCTTAAAAAATAACCAAAGAAAATAAATTAATTACTTATTTTTCTTCTTCTCGTTTTGTCTACGTGTTTTACAGGTGTGTATTTTAGGTGTATTTTTGTTATATATATTTTAAAAACGCAAATTTGACTTTTCTTCTTGGTCAGATTTGAACCCACGATCTCCTATCTGACGGATTTGTCATCATTAGATATTCCAACTGAGCTATCCTACAACATACATATTAAGTTCACGAACTGCTTAATATTTGATAATCTGATTTTACAATAGGAAAAACATGGGCGTTATCAGAGTTTTAGATTTTGAATTTGTTAGTTATTTATGTTTTAACCAGCATAAAGCAGTTAAAAACAAATCATAGTTATATTTATTGTATCGAATTTATAAGTTTTATTTTAATGTAAATATTCAATAATTCTATTACACTTTTTGACAATACAGTTTTCTTCTTTCGAGACCAGTGATCACAGAATCCGAATGCAACCATAACTTTTGCAACAAATTTTAATTAGTAACTTCTTTTGTTTCTGTTGTATTAATAAGATTTATAATATTGTAGTATTAATAACTTTATTGTATATTTTCTTATACATGAATACATGCAGAGAACATCTTACTAACTCCTGTCTCTTGACCCTATATATATTTTCTCCTTTTGTCTTGTCTGTGGTTACCGAACCGGTACCTTCATTACACAACATCCCCCTTTTTATGATTAATGACTAAACTACATTCCAAATCTTTTAAATATAAAGGTTTCTTGACAGTTCTCGAGGGTCTGTGCGATACAGGACATGAGACCTGTACAGACGCTTGATCAGTCGCATTTTCAGAGAATTCTTGAACTGAATTCTCTGTTACATCATTAGAATTATTGGTTGTAACAATTTCTTTTTCACCGCTACAACCGCTAGGCATAGGCAATGCTGGGGTAAATTTCGGAAATACATAATATGGTGCTGGAATTAAATGCCATCGATTTCGGCGATAAGTACCGAAATGAGTTTCAACTAAATAAGATCGAGGTTCTTTTAATATGTCAATTATTTTGCCATATGCTCTAATATCCGTTACCCAAACACTGTCTCCTAAAGACAATTTACTTAATCCTTTAGATCTGTGTCTTTTGTTAAATTGAAGAGCTGATTTTTCCTTAGCCCTATCCTCCTTTTCAAAAATAAGTTTAGAATTTACAGTCTTATTTAACTCGCTAGGCAAACAAGATAATTGAGATCTAATTTTACGGTTCATTAACAATTCTGATGGACAAAATCCACATTCTAATGGCGTTGTTCGATAAGCTAATAAGGCTAAATATATATCCTCGTTCTTTTTCAGCAAATTTTTCGCAATTTTTACTGCAGCTTCAACACACCCATTTGATTGAGAGTAATATGGGCTACTAGTAATATGTTAAAAGTCATAATCGCGAGCAAAGCGTTTAAATTCGGATTGGAATTGAGGTCCATTTTCAGACCTTACTATTTCAGGGATACCGTACCGTGCAAACAATTCCTTTAATTTGGTGATAACTATTAATTCAGTCATATTCTTTAACTTAAAAATTTCAAAAAATCTTGAGTAATAATCAGTTACAATCAAGTACCAACTTTCATATTTGAATAAATCTATTGCAATTTTTTGCCACGGTCGTTCAGGGAATTCATCTTTTAAAAAAGGTTCTTTAGGATTCACTCTGTATTCTACACATTGCGGACAGTTTCGTACTAGGTTTTCTATTTGAGTAGACAAACCTATCCACCAGATTGATGTTTTAGCACGAGCCCGATATTTAACAATACCTTGATGGCCTTGATGTATGAAATCTAGGCACTTCAATTGTAAAGACGCTGGGATAATTATCCTATTACCTTTTAACAAATATCCTTCATTGATAGAAATTTCAAATCTATGAGGATAATATGGAAGTAATTCTTCTTCTATCTTATTTTTATTCGGCCAACCTGAATATGAATACTCGGATAGTTTTATACAAACTTCGTCTATCGCTTGTTCAGATTTGATTTTGCTCAAAAAATTGGATTTTACTTGAAGCGATTGAACAATAAAATTTACATACGCTTGAGATTCATCAGCCAACTCATCCTCCTCAGAGAGTGTAGTATCTTTAGAAAAATTTCGAGATAGCGCATCTGCGACAACTAACTCTTTTCCGAGAGAATAAAAGATCTGGTATTTATATCGCATCAATCTTATTCTAAACCTTTGTAACCTAGGCGTTAGGTCATTTAATGGTTTGGACTGTAAAATTTGAACTAAAGGTTTATGATCCGTTTCTATTTTAAATGAAATACTGGTAACATATTTTTGCAATTTTTCCGATGCCCATACTAACGCCAACGCTTCGCGCTAAATTGGTGCCTATATTTTTTTTTGTATGGGACAGGAAACGAGATGCATAGGAAACTATTTTTCTTTTTCCCTTATGGGTTTGAATTAAACAAGCGCCTAACCCGAATGATGATGCATCTGCCGATATAGTCATTTCTTTTGTGTAATCAAAATAAGCTAAACACGGACTATTCTTTAATAACCCCTTAATTGCTTCAAAGGCTTGGTTTTGCGAAACATTCTATATAAAAGGAGTGTTTTTCTTTAACATGGATGTTAAAGGTTCTAACACTACTGAACGGTTAGGAATAAATCTACTAGAAAAATTAATTATTCGTAAGAACTGTAGAAGTTCATTTTTGTTTTCAGGTTTGGGAAACTATTCTATTACTAAATTACGTTCTGGGTCTATAGGAATACCGTGATTTGAAATGTTATGTCCTACAAATCGTAATGATTGAGCTGCAAAAACACATTTAGCTTTATTTAGCGTAATACCTTTTTTTTGAATTCGTTTTAATACTTCTTGTAGAATTTTGTTATGCTCTACTATGGACTTTGCGTAAATTAAAATGTCATCTATATGATTAATAACGCCTTCAATACCTAATACGATTTTGTTCAATAAAATAGAAAAATATTCTGGTGCACACGTTGTTCCAAACGGCAGTCGTTTAAATAGGAATCTACCGAATGGTGTAATAAAAGTTGTTAGATGTTGACAATCTTTTTTCAGTCTAATCTGATAAAATCCTGATGTAGTATCCAATCTACTAAAATAATTCGCACCTTGCAATTTTGCCAGTATTATTTCTACTTTACCTATAGGGAAATACGACCTTAACACGGATTTATTTAATTGAGTGTAATCTACGCATAAACGTAATTTTGTTCCCTTATTTACGACCACTATGGGACTAACCCATGGCGTATAATAATCTACCGACTCTATTATGTCTAATTTTAGCAAACGATCTAATTCGTCTCTTAAAGGCTTATGTAAAGGTATTGAAACTGTTCGTGGTACTGTTTGTACAAAAAGTTGAGCACCTTCCCTTAGTTTTATTTCCATTTCCGTTTGAAATGTTCCTATACTATCAAAGATTTTTGGAAACTTGGACAACACCGAATCCATTTCTATATTATGTACTAAATTTGAATTAGCAGATTGAATGCCATTACCAAACTGAAGGATTTCCAACTGAACAATAGCAGTTCTACCTAAAATTGGTTTACTCAAATTTTCTATTATGAATAATTCAGTCTGAAACTGTTTAGCAAGATAGCTCAAATTTGCTGATAATATGCCTGAAACTTTTAGTTCAACCCCTGAAGGTCCTGTAACTTGCTTGTTACAAGGTTTCAATTTTTTTCTTAACTCTAAATCAATCATACTGGTGGGTATGCATGAAACATCAGCTCCCGAATCTACCAAAAATTCAACATTCTTGTTTCATTCTAATACAAATGAAGAAGTTTTCCATTCGCTCGTGTATACATGATTTACATAAATTGAACCAACAAAATCATTTTCATTCTCATTAGATAAATATTGTTCATTACCTGTCTCATACTGAATAGACCTTACATTAGTTTTCCTACAAACTGTAGCCCAATGACCCATTTTATTGCAATTACGGCACTTGGATTTGTTCGCTGGACATCTCTCTCTTGCATGGAGCTGTAGTCCACAAAACCTACAAGTTTTTTTTGCTATTTCGACTATTGTCTTTTTCTTATGTTGCCATCTACCCTGAGAAGTTCCGCTGTAGTCTGTTGTACTGCTTGCATTTGTGTTTGATACCCCGATCCTTCCAATACGGCGGCTATCATTTCTTAATTCTTTATTCTGGATGCTTTGTAATTCTGCTTGCTTAGCTGCTATTATGCAATCACCCAAAGTTAACTTAGCTTGAAGTTGCATACGCTTGCCTGTTTTATTGTCGATCATTCCTACTACGATGCGATCCCTAATTAATTCGTCTTTCAATGCCCCGTACTCACAATTTTCTGCCATTGAATGCAGGCTTGTAATGAATGTTTCGATTGATTCTCCTGGACGTTGCACTCTCGAATTAAATTTAAAACGTTCGAAAATTATATTTTTCCTGGGGATAAAGTGATTTGTGAAACAGTCTAATGTGTCATCGTATGTCGTAGGTGTAGTTGGAAATTGTAACATAATTTCTTCTGATTCTTCCCCCATTATGTAAATTAATATGTTAATTTTATCATCTTCGGACTTGCTATTTTGTCCGGACACAGACATATATCTCTCGAATCTTTTTTCCATTGAGGCCATTACCCTGGCATTGTAAAATTAAATTTCTCTGGCGGATTTACCTGAATTGGGATTAACGCCTTTTCTGACAACTGCACCTCGCTCGTCATTTTCTTTTTCCTTTATGAAATTTTCCACGTGGTTATTTACTTCTTAGATTTTCGATGCAGGTTCTTTCTTATTATATAATTATAATTAAGCTTGGGCATATGCATATTTGCATGTCTTTACCTATTAAATATAATTAGCTAATTTTTCGATATTTTCGCGTTTCGCAATGCTTACTATAATATAAACCGCATTTTGTTTTGCATATTTCGCCTATATTGAAGGTTTACAGCATATGACTTATAAAAGTGCTTATATCGAACATTGAGTGCACAAAAATGCATATTTTAGAGTAAAATCTTGCATTGAAATTTTAACTGAAACAAAAATGCTTTTTATACCGTTCATTCAACATTTCTTAGAAATTCACGTTTTTGTTTTACCGCAACAAGTCCAACAGATAAAGTTTTGTATATGGTGACCGATGGTGCTGCATATATGAACAAAGCAGCTAAGAACTTACAATTATTTTATTCTAATCTGGTTCATACAACTTGCTTAGCACATGCCTTAAATTGCCTTGCCGAAGTTGTTAGGATTGAATTTCCCCTGGTAAATTCGTTAATTAACACGGGAAAAAAAGTTTTCTTGAAAGCTCCAAGCAGAATTGAGGTCTTCCGCGAAAAAGTAAAAGACGTTGCTTTGCCCCCGCAACCAATTTTGACCAGATCGGGAAGCTGGGTCGAAGCTGCTCTGTATTACTGTGAACACTATGCAGAATTCAAAGAAATTGTGAACGATTTTGATCCAAGTTGTGCTCAATCTGTAGCGGACTGTCAAAGTGCTTTAAAAAACTACGGATTAAGTTCTCAGTTGTCATATATAAAATCGCATTTTTCCGATATTCCCGACATAATTAAGAAATTAGAGACACAAAATTTACTTTTAACGGAATCTTTAGGTTTAATTGAAAACTTCCAAAAAACTATAGATGCAAATAAAGGTGATGCATGCAAAAAAATCCACAAAATTGAGTGATTTATTTAAAAAAAAATTAGGATTGTCGGTACTTAAATCTATAAAAGCTATTTTAGATGGAAACTTTTCCGGTTCGGAGGACTGCACAAAATTTAGCTAGTCAAAAAGATCATTTATTTAAATATTGTCCTGTAACTTCATGTGATTGTGAAAGAAGCTTCTCTATGTATAAAAATTTGTTACAAGACAATCGTCAACGTTTTCTAGTAGATAATATAGAAAAACACATGATTATTTATTGTAACAACTAAACCGATTCTGCTCTATCTGTATTTTTATTGTTTTTGAAGTGAAACTTCTTTATCGGCGTTGGAAAAAAATTTACCGTCACATTTTTCGCTTACGCGTCACATGGTTACGCGTCACATTTTTTATCGTAACATTTTTTCGTCACATTTTTTTTTCTGAAACGCAATAGCGACGAGATAAATAATATATCAATACTAAAGTGATCAACAAAATCAAAGGCTTTATTTTAATTCTAATTCCAGTGGATTTTTAACAAAAGTAAGTAATTATATCTATTTTTCAAATACTTGTTAAGGTTAACCTCAAATTCTGATTGAACGATGACATTTTAAATTTAAGATATTTAAGGTTAACTTCAGTTTCTGATTGAACGATGACAATGACAGTAATAATTCTATTTCAATTAATGAAATGCTGTAATAACCTTAGTAGCAAAAGTTAAAGTGAAATAATTGTATTATTTGTATTCATGTCTATTATAATAAAATCCTTTTGTTTAAACTTTATCTAATTTTAAATTTAAGATATTTAAGGTTAACCTCAGTTTCTTATTGTAACTATTGGTCAATGTATATGATTTCATTAAAATAGTATTTATTAATTAATACGACTGCTAATTTAATGAACATCAATTAATTGGCATAGAGTATAAATTCTGAAATATGTTATTAATTTTTGTAAATCAATTAACTAATTTTTGTAGATTAAATTTCATATTTCAGTTACCATAAGCCATTAATTATTAAATTTAAGATATTTAAGGTTAACCTCAATTTCTGATTGAACGATGACAATGATAATAATAATTATATTTCAATTAATGAAATGCTGTAATAATCTTAGTAGCAAAAAGTTAAAGTGAAACACGGTTGGTTCAGACGAAGAGTACTTTCAGTTTCTCCAACGCAGTAGGGATAGCATGTCGCTTATTTCGTTACGCGTCACATTTTTAATTAATACGACTGCTAATTTTTGTTTTTGTTAACTTTTTTAGTATAATTAAGAACTGCATTTTATATATTATAAATGTAATTCAAAGTTAAAAACATTAACAAAATTTAGTGTACGTTTTTAATATGTTTTTTCAGGTGTCGTGCAAAGCAACAATGTTAGTATTCTAATCACTCAAATTTAATGAAGAAATATTTTAAGTTTTTGTCATTTTAAAAGAGTTATAGGAAAAAATCTTTTTTTAGAGCATATAAATACAACATATTGAAGGAATTTATAGCAGCATATTTTAGAGCATATATGCTTCATCTTTACAGCATATCTGCCCAAGCTTAATTATAATCTTCTTCAATAACTTAGATTTACCGCTGCCACCATGTTGTATTAATAAGGTTTATAATATTGTAGTATTAATAACTTTATTGTATATTTTCTTATACATGAATACATGCCGAGAACATCTTACTAACTCCTGTCTCTTGACCCTATATATATTTTCTCCTTCTGTCTTGTCTGTGGTTACCGAACAGGTACCTTCATTACACAACAGTTTCTATTCGTTATGTTCCGTAATACCGTCAAATTTCTTCCCACTTTCCAAGTAAAGACATATTAGACCGGCAATACCTAAAAACCTTTTGTTGGAATGAATTGCTCTTGGTTTCTGAAAAATTCAAATGTTTCAACAGGTTAGTCAGACAATCAATCAAAATATTTATTCAAAACAGTGGTTTTAGAATTATTAATAAATTTTCAGTAGCGAACAAAAGATTTGCATACATCTATTATTTTATTCTCTAAATTAATAGTGTTAATGTTTTCCGCGTCATTTATGACATATTCGACATAACTTCTAAGACATGTTGACCCTTTTCAATAATATTACACTTGTTGGCAGATAAGCAAATCTAAAAAAAAAACAAAAACATTTTTAAAAACGAGCATATACATAATATCTCCAAAATAGAACAAAAATTAATTAATACTTAGCCAAGAACTATATAAATATTTTGTTGGTACAAAACCGTAGCGACGTTTGACAGATACATGGGCAAACCTTAGCAAACATTTTTAGTCTACGCAGGTTTATAATGGTCTAAAGATTAAATTACAGTATTCGTCAAATATGGCATCTTATGTAGCATATAAGTTCTCAAGTGTTTATACTTTAAAAGTAAAAAACAAACCGTCACTTTTACTTTTCTTTTTAGTAATTTGAACCAAAAATAAAAATAAATACAAAATATTGTTATCGTAGGTATATGACATAGTTAAACTAAGTTGTTATTTCTAAGAATACTAAGAACTGTACATTCTTTAAGCCAAGTACACTAAAATTACAAAATAAATCAAAAATAGCATACATATTTATAGAAGTTTAAAGGAGGTAGGTCAGTCAAAATAAGTACACTGCAAAATTAAAGTTAAACATGCAAAACTGTTTTTAATTATTGAAACGTTCGAGAAGTTATTCGCAAATTCAAGAGCCTTCTCGAAGTTGTTATCCATCTTCTAGAACGTATACTGAAAGATATGGAACACTCGAGAATGATTTTCAAAATGTGTATATATACGGAACAAACAAATCGTAGGTCAGTTATTGCCGTAATGCGAAGTGTAAGTGTTTTATTAAATATTATTACATTTAATTAGTTCGGTTAATTTAAAAGTGTACATATTTTTAGTAGTTTAATAAATTAGTTTTAATAATAAAATTCGCTACATTATTCTAATTATTGCTTCATAGTAATTTTTAAATTGAGCTGCAGCATTGCTTTGACTTATCAAAAAATATAAAATGTTATTTTCTTCTTTTAGGTTGACATAAAAAATCAAAATTATGGTCACTATAAACAATTATTAAAATTACGGATAATCACGTAATGTTATCACTTTATTAAAAAACAGGTTGGACGTATGCATTTGTAATGCTTTTTAACGTTTTATGAAATTTTATATTTTGACATTCTTTTGCTTGTATTGATGCTATGAGATCACTTTGTAAATAACAACCTGTTAATCATACTGTTACGTATTATTTATTAAAAACTAATTTATTTAAACGATTAAAACTACGTTTACTTATTCTAGAAATATGTACACTTTTAAATTAACCGAACTAATAAAATCTAATAATAAAAACACTTACACTATAATTTATGTATAACCGTTGTATAACTATCACTAACACGAGATAAGATAACGTCCTCGGATATCACACTTGTTTACACTAATTATCACGTTCACGATTATTCTTGATTTATTTATGTAGACACACGCGTGTTAACGATTTATTTCCACTTGATAATCTTCTTAACACATTCGCATTCCAGCAATAACTGACCTACGATTTCTTTCTTACGTATTTATAGACATCGGCGAATCCTTCTCGAGCGTTCCTTACTTTTCGCTATATCTTCTAGAAACTAGATAACAGCTTCTAGAAGGCTCTTGCATTTGCAAGTAATTTCTCGGACGTTTCAATACTGCTTTTCAACCAATAAACATTTATTTGTTTTTTTTTTTGAATTTTGGGTGTTGTTACCATTCAGTTATTGTTATCGAAAAGTCCCAACGTGATTCTATTAAACAGCGTGCACTGTATAAGTACTATACTAAATTGCAGAACGTAACTCGCCTTCATGTGAACTTTGAAATTAGTTGTTGCTTTTTACTACTTTCTGATTTGCACATTAAGCACCGAGCTCGCACTGTGACGATTATCATTACTAATGGTTTCAAAGTATTTACAATTTAAAATAGCCGAAAGAGTTCCCTTTTAATCATCATTTCGTTCTACATGTCTTTTAACGTATTTATCCATAATACTGCTGTATCTTTGACGTTTAGTCGTTCACCACGTACGTAATCCAACCTTAACGCACAGAGATTAAATTAGCTTTATGGTTTTTGTCACACGACACGGATTGTTGCCGGGCGTTTGCGTTGTTATCGATTGTCATGTGTGAAGCATATCAACGATGCCATGATATAATTAATAAAACACACTAAAAACAACAAAAAAATGTAAAAGCGGCAGTGTTGCAAAATACTTCAAAAAATGTATTTGAAATACGAAATACAAAATGCACTTCTTAATCCTAGATTACTAACTTTTTTTAGCCTCTTATTAACACCTTTGTCGTTTCAACTATGCTTTAAAAAAAGGTTATAAAAGTTTTATAAAATAAAATATTAAAATTATTCTATTTTTTGAAAATTGGAAACTTTTAATACTAAACATATTGGGTTATATATTAACTAATAGGACATATTTATGATTAAACAGCTTTTTGATGGAACACATAGATTTCATACAAAATCAACATTTTTAAAGTGCTGCCATTTAATATCTAGAAAGAAAACACTTGAAACAACAAACTTAAAATATTAAAATTAACAAAACGAATTAGCTAATAATTAACTAAACATTTTGGTGAAAATCTAGAAACTAATACATTTATGGCATGCGTCAACTTTGTGTTATACGATTTATTTTTAGTCATTCTTTGCTTTGCGGAAGGGCATCTGGCATATATTTTTTTTTCTTATAGGAAGAACGACAGCTAAATATTTTTTTTAAGATTCAAGTGTAGAACGTTCGCTACTACTACTGGCATGTTTAACATTTGTGTAATCGAGTCGCGTAGGCAAGTTTTGAGGGTTGGTATTGCTAATTTTTTTTAATGTGTGACTCGACTAACTTGTAATGCATAGTTTCTAAATATTCACGCATTGATAGAGGGTTATTATTTGCTTTTATAGCATTAGTTACATAAATAACGTAACTATTTATAAATGCCATGTTGAGCATTCTATAAAAATTGCACAAGGATCAGCGCTCTGTTTGACGACTGTAAAAAGAAAGGGAATACATTTGGTCGAACATTGTGGGTTTCTTAGAACTTTCATTTATTGTTTGTTTTCCTCGCCACATGATGATACTAAAAAGTTACTTTTTGGGGTTTCGATTTATAAGAAAGCAGAGTGAGTTTATTATCAAAGCAAAACATAGCAATTCCGGTTTTTCTTGTACGTTTGTTTTGTAATTTTACGGGTATTTCTCTTTTGTTTGCTCTTAGAGTTCCAACTAAAGTGAGCTTATATAGTTTTTTACTAAACTTTTGTGGCACCAAAGTGAACCAATTATCCATTCTAATATTTGTAATTGTGCCGTAAATAGCGCATGTCAATTTTTTTACAAAATACTTACCAAGCGGTACTCAATCTGTTTTAGTGAAAGAACCTAGACAAAGCTCTGCATCCACCATATACATTGTAGAATTATCCACTAACATGACTTTTTTTATACGATATTCATTTGGCTAGTTTGGTATATAAATACAAAAAAAAAACATTTTCTTCTGAACCCCAATAATTGTTCATCAATGATAAGAAAGCAATTAGGTTTATAATTATTTCGACATTTAGACATAAACAGATTTCATACCTCCCGAAAAAGCGCAAAAACATCTGTTTTTGACGCGTAAACTTATCGCCAAATCTTAGGCAATTTATTAAAAAATCAAACCTCTTACAAGACATTGTACTACAACTACGGTATCAATTTTCACATGTAATGTCAAATAACTCTCTTGATGGCAAATGATTATCTTTTATTGCTGCAGACAATGTAAGAATCTCAATGAGGGTTTTACTTTCACTTGTATTTGTCAAACTCTGAGTAGCTTTTACATTTTTGTATTTTTGGATTTTATTGCTATTTCCCCATTGGTGTGAGTTACAATTAAATCAATTATACGATTAGTAATAAAAAACGAAAAGCAATGGAAAGGATCTAATTCATTATTGTAAGCCCGTGTAAGTTAGGTCTAATGTGAACTATATTACTTGCAGCTGTTTGGTTTTGTGTTTTTGTTTGCAAGGATGACTATTTGTGTTTATTTTTTCCACGGAGAATGTTACGCGATGGTCGTTTAATTAAATCGTTAGGCTGTGTTGAAGTGCCAGATACTGGGTATTAAATTGATTTTAATGTAGATGTACTTGTCTGCACATGTTTTTAGAATGGAGAAACCTCTTCTTCTCCATTTGTTTTAGAAATTGGATCAGCCTTAATAAGATCTTCTCTCTCACTCCGAGATGAATTTTCTTTGTTGCTATCGCCGTGCAATAATAACTGACAAATCGAGATTCATACGGTACCTTTGGACGTAGAAGATATACATTCAAGGCAACGTAAATGTTAAACACAAGTGTAGAAGTTGGAGAAGTTAGTGAGCGAAGCAGCGGGAGTTAGTAGTGGTAGTAGAGCAGAAGTAGAGTGAAACGGGTGGGTAACGGAGGAAAGGTGCAAGAGCAAGAAAGAATAAATAGTTTAAGTGAAAAGTATAAAACCGTGGTAGAAAAGTATAAAAATGTGACGAACAAGTGAGATTAAGGGGAATAAACAGTATAATCGAGAAGGTCAGCGATAAAAAATAACCTCCTACATTAATAGAAATTATTGCATTTAAGTCGAAATTAACGCGAAATCGCTACAAGTGGGCCGTTATAAAGACGAAAAGTAAGAAAAGAAGGTACGGAAGAATAAAAAAGGAGAAAGAAATGAATAAAAGAGAGAGAAGAAGAGAAAAAGGACAGACTACAAATATTTGAAAAAGGGAAGAAAACAATAAGATCACCGTACATTAAACAGATAACGGAGGAAATCGAAGGAAACAGATCAATAACAGAAAGAAAAAAAACTAAAATTAATGAGAGAGATGATGAAACAGATGCAAGAAAACCTGCAAGGAATAAGGCAAGAAAGACAAAGACGAACTGGTGGAGAGAATAGAAAAACTGAAGAAAAAAGCGGAAGATGAGGAGAGATCGAAAAGGCAAAACACTAGATATCACCTCAAACACAAATTACTAATGAACAAATATATTAAAATGAAGTTTTGTTTCCAGTGCTGTTTGTTTTGTAGGATAGGTATAAGTCAACTCTTACTGAAATAAAGTCAAACGTGACACAGACATCTCTCCCGGAAACGAAAGGTTTCTGACTATTATTTAATAGGTGGCGGTATAAGTATGAATTAGCGATTAAAAATACATATGAGAAAATTAAATAAAACACTAGCATCAACACGTAATATATACGTCAAGCAATTGTAGAAAATTCAAAAAAGAGAGACAGGATAAATGTTTATTTATACAAGAATTGAAAGAATGCATACATTTCATGTGGGCAGTATAACGTTTTTTTAAATGCACTAACTATTTTGCTACTAAAGCAGTAAACTCTGTCAGTCATCTTCAGTTTCTTTTAAATAAGTTATAGTCCACTTATACATTCATCCTGTTAACTGCACGGAAGAATTACATTTAATATCCAAAACACTTATAATATCATGGAACTACATATTTAGTTTTTACACATTGTTACTTTTTAAAAAAATTGTACCAAGCTTGAAAGTAAGAAACGTTGAATCCGAATACATTTTCAGAAACAAATTCTTTCAGTCAGTCATAACACTACTAGTGCCAACGAATCAAAAACAGGAAAATTTAGTAACAAAAACAAAACAAAAAAGCCGAAACTAAACAAAAGTTTAAACGATGAAGTAATTAACATCAAAAGCTTTCTGAGTTATGTAACGCGTCAAACGTTTTAGAACCATTACGTAAGTTTTAAAATATTAGGTACACTGACTCATTTTCAAAACTATAGAAGGGATCATAGTTATAACAGCAATTGTATCGATTTCGGCAAGTTTATTGGGTATAGAAGTAACAGTAGAATAACCTGACCTAATATTTCGATTAGATAAATCGCGTCAGTTTGTCACGTAGCTTTAAGACTTTGTCGACTGTTGGTTGATGTCTTTGAAATTTATTTAACCGTACAAACTTTTTTTCTAAATGGTCTAGTCTCCTGGTTTTGTGTTTCGGTAGTAATTCCCTGGTTCTGACAAAACTTTTTTTTTTCTTAATTTTGGACTTTTAGAAGAACCCATTCTCACTTGTTATCAAAAACAACAGTTTTTTATTTAGTTTTTGAAGAATATCATAAAGAGTTCTTACACTGTGGTTCAATTGTTATTAGTTCTTGTTAGATTTTTTCATTTCTTACAATTTTGTTTGTGTACTTTCTGTTATGTTGTGTCAGAGCAACTTCGTTAATTATCTCAGTAATACCTTTTGTTTATTTATAGCATTAATAAAATTGATTAGTTTGGTCTGTCATAAAGAGACATCTTGTTTTTTTTTGTAGCGGTTTAGAGTACACCCTGCACCATTTGTAAAAATCCACATCAGAGATTTCTTTATAATTAAGGAGCATATTAACGTGGCTAAATTCGCAAGTTTATTGTAATATCTAATGATAAGACAAGTACATATGTCGTTAGTCTATTGTTTCTGACAAGTTCGTTTATATTTGAATTTATTTTTGTATTTATATCATTTATGATAAATAAACATTAAGAATTTACGAATGCAGTACTTTAATGCAATAAAAACAATTATGGTTATGATTGTTAGCTGCATGGTGTAATGGCTAAAAACCTAAATAGTACAGACTAAACTAAATAAGATTCCCGATAAGAAAATTGTAGTTTCAAAGTTTGTTGAATTGTCAGATCTTTTTAAATGCATAACATCAATAATTAACACGATAAAGTCATTTAAATTACTTTGAAAATGTAGTCAGTTAAAACAGATAACTACAGTACATATGAATTATATTTAAGTAACAGTTAAAATAATCGATTTGTTGTCTAAAAAATGTATTATACTTAAAGAAATTTGAATTTGGCGTTACAACACTATTTTCAAAATCGCTGAAAGTCACTTATTTTTCAGACTGGAATATCCATCGATCTGGTAACATTGGAAAGCTACGCTTTCTTATGGATGGGCAATCTGTTTGCTTTTGCAATGTGCTTGTTTGTCTCAAACATGTAGAAGAGGAAGTACACTTGTTTATGTTTACAGTACGAACTACTTACTAACTTATGTTTACATACTTATAACCTCTAATTTTAGAATTCTATCAGCATTATTTGAAGTACGTAGATATATAGACATAGGTTTACTTAAATTTAACGAAATATAAATTAAGTTATTTAGCGGATAAATTAGTTAGTAAGCAGATACATTAATGTTTAGTACTAACATAAATTTTCAACTTACCTATCAAGCTTAAAATTAATTGAATCAAACGTTAAACATGGAATATAAATACAATGTATCTTTAGTTTGTAGTGGGAATATGTAAAAGTAAACAAACAAAATGGTGGATTGTGTATACAGTTTTTAGTTTGTGATTACTGGTCCAGAGGGAAGCGTAGCTTTCTGTTGTTTTCAGGTCGATGAGAATATCAAAGGTGTCGACAAAGGCTAGACAGCAAGCGGTGCGATTGCCTTTTTTTTGAGATCGTGATCTTTTCTAACGGAATGCGAAAAGTTTTCTGTAGTTGGCGATATTCCAGCGTCAAACGCCACATCACTCTTTCCCTAGTGACAAAGACTAACGGAAACGTGCACGTAGACGAATTGATCGATTTGAAACTGTCTTAAAGACAAACATTGTAATGTTGCGAGGATAAATTTTTCTCGCAACTTGCGGTGAAATTATTGACGGTGTATTTCTGGGTTTAAATACGGTTCCTGTTGCTAGCTCTATTGCTTCTGTTCTGTTTGTTCTAGAGTTTCGAATTTTGTAGGGATTGCTGATGCGGTTCCTTTGCTGATAAATGCAGGTTTAATTGTGTTCATGTTTACGCAGAACGCTTTTTTTAAAATTGTAATCGTGTTGTCATTTTGTTTTAGCACTTCGAAAGGACCATCGTAAGTGGGCTGCAATCGCTTTATGATTAAATCCGTCCGTAAAGCCATGGGAACAAAAACCTTTTCATCATGTTGCCATAACATGATGAAAAGCTGCTGTTCCTAACATATTGTTAAAATTGCTTTGAAGTTTCTGCAATAATATGTGAAGTGAGTTCTCTGATTGATCGTGATTAAAAAAATATATGTCTGGCAATCGTAATAATTGGCCATGAACCAATTCAGCACTGGCCGCCTTCAAATCTTCTTTGTAAGCTGAATGCATTCCGTTTACTTGGGAATGGTAACTTGTAGTTAGGCGGTATTCTAAACCCATTAAATTAGCAAGGCCGGTAAACAGCTAGTATTCAAATTGTCTACCACGATATGTCGTAATTCTACGTAGTATTCCAATGCCAGCGATCCAATTATATGCATATCCTTTGTTATAGTGTTGTCTTCAATGCCTTTTAATGGGATCAGTTCAACCCATCTTAAATAGCGATCAACGCATGTGAGACAATATGTATAGACTTCGGAATATGGTAGAGAACAGATAAGGTCTAAATGCACATGTTCAAAGCGAGCTTTAGGTAATGAAAATGTACCTGATGTTCGGTGCGTATGTATATGTACTTTGACACGTTGGCAAAGTAAACACTATGTAGTCCATCTCTTAATGTTTTTTTCCTTTTTAGGTTAAACAAAATGCTCTTCACAGTCGCATAAGCATTGAGTAGTTCACGATCATAAGTACTGTAATTGCACTGTGCAGGGTTTATTTTATAAAAATGGAAAGATAAAGATTTCGATATTCTATCCATATCGACATCCCAACAGTTGCAATATAGTGCAAAACGTTTAAAGAGTAATTCAAGGTGTTCCACATGTTGGTGTTTATTTTCAGAAAACACAATAATGTCATCAATGTATGAAAAACAAAAGTCAAAGTCCCGAGTAACTTCATCAATAAAGAGTTGGAAAGTTTGAACACCATTTATAAAATCGAATGACATGTAGAAGTACTTGAATTCAAATAGAGTAGTGATGGCTGTTTTCTTAAAGTCTTCTGGAGCTATCGGGATTTGATGGTAAGCTTTTTTCAAATCAACGATTGAAAAGATTTCTTTCCATACAATGAGAAATATTTTTATTATCTTACTGGGTAATTGTTTAATATTGTACGAGCGTTTAGTGCCATGTAGTCTTCACACGGTTTCATTTCTCCATTTTTCTTAGTGACAAGATGCAATGGTGAACTTCACTCACTTGAAGACGGTCTTACAATTCCAGTACGAAGTAGATCATCATACTCCTTTTTCGCTGCCTTAAATTTGTCGGGGATTAGACTTTTCGGGCAACTTGAGACTGCTGATCTGGTGCCGTACAGATATAATGCATTGTTTGATGTTGTACAGAATTACCAGGCGATGTTGGTGTAACAACCTTTGGGTATTTGTGCAACAACTGCAGGTATACGTCACTTGTCTCACCCATACAAGATCGTATCAAGTGAAATTTGCAGCTCGCACTTGTCCTACACTAACTAGATTTGTTACAGTGTTTACTAATCTAACATTCCTTAAATCAACTAGAAGTCTATAATGAGTTAGAAAATCAACACAGATTATTGCATAATCAATCTTTGCTATTACTAAGTTCTAAACAAATGCACGTCTTGAACGTAAATTTAAACACTTACTAATTAAACACAACAAAACAAACTTTGCATCATTTACCGCATTTAAATAAAAGCCAGTTTTTTCTGCTTGGCAATTTGTAAGCTTTTTTGGGAACACTGAAACGTCTATATCTGTGTCCACTAAATATTTCACTTTGTCTGTTTTATTCGAAACAAAAAGTCCTGTTCGTCTGTCCACTGCCGCCTCGCGTACTCTGGCAAGCGACTTATCCAAGTTGTACGGAGTAAATCGCCTGGCCTTGTATTTCCAGCTAGTCCACGTAGATGACGTAGGAATTGACTGGGTTTCCGGTCTGTAAGTTTCACGAACTCTAGCAACTGTCGTGTCTTTCTCTCCGTGGCGTAAATAAACAATTAATTAGCTCTTTTTTAATTTTAACATATTTATTTTAAAGTAGAAACGCTACTATAATCTCTAGTACCTCTGTAACGTAACGCGAGTCTAAACTACCCGTAACTAATAATATATAATATATGTCATCGTCTATCACTCCGTTTAACAAAAATTGTCCATCCACTTGCGCGAACCATGCTGACGGTTGTTATAGTCAAAATGGTGGTAGCGTAAGTGTTGTGGTTGAGGTAAAGAAGAACACGTTCTCGTTCGCCATCTTTTTTTTTTACTTTCGCGATACAAATCTCGTCAGAGTCACCACTGTAGGTCTGAATCATCAACAAAGAATGCAAACTACACTGTACGCAACAATAATATTTATTTACAAACTTAACAATAGGTAACTAACCGCATATTTTTTACCATGCGGTTCGCCGCGAGACGTGTTTACACGACAAAGGCTGACAGCAAGTGGATCGACTTCCTCTCTTCTTACGGAATGCGCGGGAATTTTGTATTTCTTGTATAGCTAGCGATATTCCAGCGTTGGCAACGTCAAACGCCACAGTGTTCAACACGAAGTATCTCTGCTAATAGATGTCGCGTAGTCACAAATTCATAGCTTATCAAAGATAGAATTAACATAGAATGCGGTTGAACGAGGCATATTATAACACATTTCCTTCAAAATAAACGGAACGTCATGAATTGATGTATTATTATTTATTGTTAATTGTCTAGCCATTCGGCCCTACAATGGGTTACGTTACCCTTACATCTTTTCTTATCATACTAATATAATTTGTACAGAAATTTTTAAGCTAAAAAAAAAAAAAATTTATCCCCTAAAATCTTTCCATCACCATCTTATTATTCTAAATCGATAGTCCTAACCCTCCTCTCTTATCCTTTTTTCCTTTACTGCTTTCATCCAATCCAATCCCTTCCCCTCCTCCCCAAGCAAAGCCTTCCTCCCCCTCCTTTCTTCCCTTAGCTCGCTACACTCTCCACTCAAGTGTTCTATGTCCTCCCATCCCTCCCCACATAATTTACATCTCCTCACTATATCCTCCTTCCAATACTTATTTATATTCTCCTCATTTCCGCATCTGAATCTAGCGTCGTTTCTCTCCTAAGCTTCTCCTCCCCATCAGATACTTAGGAACCCCCCTAGACACTATATTCCCATACCTTAAGTTGTACTTTCCTTCTCTCTCTTGCTCCTGCGAGTCTTTATATCTTCTTACTATCTCCTCAATATTTAACCTTCCTTCCTCTCTCTTTCTTTCCACCTCTTCTATTGCGAAACCTCTTCGTTGGTAGTAAAGTTTCCTATCTTCCTGCCTATATATGTTTTTACTGTCTTTTAACGTCCTCCAGCAACATTGCAAAAGTTTACATTCTTTCCTTTTCTTCATTTTCTCTTCATAACCCATCGCCTTTTTCCCTGCTTCTATTCTAATCTTTTCTAACTTCCCCTCCTCCTCTATTATGTAACCCGGCGTCTCCCTGTCTAAACCCAGTATCCATTTCCAATATTTTATTTGTACCCTTTCCAATAGGTTTCACTCTTTCCAACCCCATACCTCCGTCCCGTGCATCATTACACTTTTAATCAATTTTTCAAACAGCCATTTTCTCTTCTCAATCTCCTTCCCAAATACTCTGTCCCATAAACTCCACACCTGCCCTAATACCCGGTTACCCTTCTTTACTAACTCCCTTATATGCGCATCATCTTTATTATCATACCTTAGCCTATATCCCAAATACGTCACTTTATTCACTGCCTCTATCTTCTGTTCTCTCTAACTTAACTCCTCTTTTTTCTTCCCTCCTCTCCCTTTTTGAAAAACTACCATCTTAGACTTTCCCACATTTAAACCCAAATCTTTCCTTTCCAGATACCTCTTTATCGTATTTATCATACCTTTCATCTCCAACTAATTTTTTGCCACCATGACCATATCGTCTGCATATGCCAATATCCACACTTTAATCCCTCCTTCCATAACAATCCCACCACACTGACCACCCTTCAACACTTCTTCTATGTCACCTATATACAGTGCAAATAAAATAGGGCTAAGAGGACACCCCTGCCTTAGCTCCTTCCTCGTCCAAAACAATTCACTAACACTATCCCTTATTTTTACTTTATTCTTAGTCTCTTTATATATCCCTTACAGTTTCCTCACTAGTTGTTCTTCTTTTCCCTTTTTCCTTAACACCCTCCATAGCTTTTCCCTATTCACATTATCAAACGCAGCTTCTATGTCCATAAAGAAAGCGTATACCTTAGCCCTTTTCTTATCTAGCTCTCCATTCACTAACTGTTTCAATATATAGACATTGTTCTTCCCACTCTAAATCTCATCTGCCAATCTGGTAATAGTCTTTTTTCTTCCACTTCCTTTTCCAACCTCCTTTGTACAATCATGGCATACACTTTATAACTTACGTTAGTGACACTAATCCCTCTATAATTCTGTACCTCCTTCCTATCCCCTCCTTTATAAACCGGCAGAATTAAACTTTTTTTCCAACTCCCTGGCATTTCCTCTCCTTTCCATATTGTATTAAAAATTTTTCTTACATTTCCTCTTACTCTCTTCCCTACATATTTCCATTGTTCTCCTTGCGTACCGTCCTTTCCTGCCGTCTTTCTTAATTTTAGTCTATTTATTGCCTCCTCCATTTCCTCTTTCGTTATCTCCCTCTCCTCCTGTATTGTATTTGCAATATTACCTGCCCTGGTCCTTCTCTTGTTCCCTCCAAACGCTCCATGCAATAACCCAACCACACCTTTATATCCGTTAAACCTCCTCTCCTCTTACCTCTTCTTCTCTCTTTGTTTAGAAATTCTCACATTTCTCCTTCTTTCTTTATTTCCTTTACTTGTTTCTCCATTTCCTCTTTATACGACACCTTTCTCTCAGAACATACATCTTTAAAATTCACTTTCTTCTCCTTATACTCTTGCACATCTATTTTAATTTTCTTCCATCTTCTTCTAGCATTTCTCATCTTTGTTTTTGCCTCTCTACATTCTCTATTCCACCACCTATTTTTGTTCCTCTTTTTTTCTTGTCTTTTCTCAAACCTTTTCTTTTCTACTACCTTCTCCATTTCTGCCGTCAACTCCTTTCGTCTTTCTTCTCCCCCTACATCTCCCCAAATCACTTGCTCCAACTTCATCTTATATCTTACTATGCTTTCCACAGTCCACACCTTATTTACTCCCCATCCCCTCTGTTCCTCCTTAATTCCTTGCTCCTTTTACTTTTAAAATCACTTCCAGTGGCTGATGATCCGATTCTTCTTCATCCCCCACTTTAAAACTTTTTATGCCCTCCCACATCTCTCCACTCACTATCACGTAGTCAATCACCGATTCTCCCCTCCCTCCCATATAAGTGTAGTAACCTCTGCCCCCCTCCTCTATATTTCCATTAAGAATTGATCACCCTTTTTCCTCACATATCTCCACTAACATTTTCTCATTCCTATTAATTGTCTTATCCATGCTAACTCTTCTCTTTACTTCCCCTCCAATAATCACTCCTCCCTTTTCCCCTGTTCTCGCGTTAAAATCACCCCCTATAATAATCTTTTCCTTTTCCTCCCCCTGTACCATTTTCTCAATCTGTTCACTTATCATCCTCATATCCCGCTCATAAACTGTTAACACTATATATTTTTCCTTTCCTTCTCTGACCACATAATTTTTTACAATCCCTATCGCTTGCTTCTCGTTTCCCTCCTCTTCTTCAACCGACCAGTTCCTTTTTATGCCCGTTAGTATCCCTCCCCTTGCTCTACCTTTACTTTCTCTTCTTGTTGCAAATTCCACCTTCCAATTATAACCCTCTGGTAATTTTTCCTTCCATACTTCCTAGTCTTTTTCCTCCAACCATGTTTCCGACATTCCCATCATATCAAAACCCTCTACATATCTCCAGAAATCTTCTCCTTTATTTTTTATGCCTGCCACATTCCAAAACAATAATTTTATTTGATTCTGCTTTTCCATCTCATTTTCCTTAAAACTTGCTAATCCAACATCATTTGATTCATCCTTCCCTCCCCCAACTCTTAGTTTTTTGCCCCCTTCTTCACTAGAGTTTTCCTCTCCTCATCCCAAAATCTTTCTTCACCTTCCACCCACACTTTCAAGAATCCTATTTTAATACTTTTCCCCTCTCCCTTCATCTTACTCGTCTTATATCTTATCTTCTTTTGTATATCTATTTCCCTTCTTGTCATGTTATCGTCTAAATAAATGCTGGTACCTCTTAACCTTCTTTTTTGCTTCCACACATCTAACTTATCCTCAAATATACACATCCTTACTAACATTACACGCTCTGCTAACTTTCTAGTTTCTACCACTGTTTTCTCAATATTTAAATCCTTCTTCATCCAATTTTCCACTTACTCCTTTTGCATCTTCTTTCCATCGTTTACTTCCATACCTCTTATGATTATGTTTGTTCTCCTTTTTTCTTTTTCCGTTTTTTCCCAGCTTCTCTCTATCGTCTCCAATCTGGCCTTCAACTTTCTATACTTTTCTCCCATTTCTTCTTCTTCAAATTTCCTTTTCCATTCTTCATTTGACTTTCTTAATTCTTCTTTTATCTCATTTACCTCTTTATTATTCTCTTCCAACTTCTTACCCATCCTAATTTGTTCCTCTCTTATACTTTTTACCTCCTTTAACAGTTCTTTACACATTTCTACTAAATCCCCCTCTTTCCTCTATTTACTTTCCGCTACCGGTGATTTCCTTACTTTGGTGCTCTTCCTGAATACCTCCTCCATCGTAGCTTGCCTTTTTCTTTTTCCTTCTGACCACCCTTCCTCAGAATCCGACATAATTTCCCTTCTCCTCTAAACTTTACACTGAATAACTGTCTGCCTTTTTTGAAAAACGAAATGTTAATTATAATAAAATCACCGAAAAAACAAAAAACAGAAAAAAAACCACGTATTTTATAACTTAACGAAAAATAATAATTAAATTAAGTTTAAATCACCAAAAAATTCCACTATTTTAAATTTATAAAAACAAAATATAAACGCCAGAAAATCCACGTTGATTATAAAAGTATCTTATCAGCGCGCCGCACCTTACATCTTAATCAAACGACTACGTTTTAAAAGCACTACAGCGTTATCTACGTTTATAAAAATTTTAACTTTAAATTAACTACCATTAAAACGTGTTATTTAGATTTAATAAATTAACGTACCGTAACTGTACAACTTTCCTCTTTCACCGCCAAAACGTAACTCAGTTGATGTATTAATTATTAGGGTTAGAAACCTTAAATTATTTTTTTTATAGCTATTGCTTATAAGCACTCGTTACGACTGCTTTTAGTATAGGTTGCTTGAAATGTATATTTTCCTGTGATGTCAGTTATACACTAGTAAGCGTACTTTTTCCGCTGCTTGTGTTTTTTTGGGTGTCTGCGATTCATTGAAGCTTTGTAGTAACAGTGAAATTATTTCTAAATACTTATGTAGTTATTAATATAACAGTATTCTTAATTTCTTTATTTACAAAATAAAACTATCTTACAAATAAGTACTTAAAATATTTAAAAATGAATAATATGTACATTTTTATGAGCAATTTCCAATCTTAAGCTATGACGACGGAAGTAACAACAATTTATGTATATAAGCAATAATGTAAATACTAACAACCCTTAATTTTACAACAATAACAAATTTTACATGACAATGAAATGAGAAATTTAAATAGTTAAGTAAGAGAGAAGTGCATGTAAAATTGATAATAATTTATAACCATTCTGGCTTTAGAAATGGAGAAATGAGTTTAAAGGTTCATTAAATAAGAGCTGTCACAAGACGCGCCTTGAAGTTCACTATTCTTTCACTTGTTTGTGCCAAGCGCTGAAAACAAAATTAAATAACAGATCAAACAGAAAAATTAGGAATTACCTTAAGCACAATTTTTAAGCGTAAATTTTGCAACACACACCTTTTTCTGCAATAAATTGCCGCAAAATTAGCACCATAACCGGATAAAAGCTTGAATTAAGCAATGCACTTACCAGGATTAAATCTTGAATTAAGTTGGCAATGCCACGGTTGGCAATGACTAATAAGCGTGTGATTGGACCGGGGATTCCCTCGCCGTTGCTTTTAGGTGATACGTCGATTTCTGCAACTCCGCCTACGCCCGCTGTTTTTTCGTCCGTTTCTTCTGTTGTACCCGATCCAGCTACCAACTAATAAAAAAGATAAAAATTACACACTGCTTACCAAAAAATAAACATAATTGTTGCAACATTTGTACATAATTACTAAATACCTTACAAAAACTAATCTAAATTTCTAAAATCTATACATACAAATATATATATTATATATCAATAAGCATCCACAAAAACAGCTTTAAGAATAGTGAAAGGCGCGAATAATTTAGTGACATAAGTGACCTACATTAGGTAATTTATACATCTTGGTATTAATTTCAAACCTGCACTACAAAATAAGTAGAAGAAAAATTTACAGCTTTGCAATTTATTGAAATAGTTATTTGTAGTTTATACTAAGCAACAATCTTAAACTCGTAACTTACGCCTTTATTCATATGCGGTAATATAAGTGACAAGCATTATTTAGATTTCAAAAACAAAAGTGAACGTCAAATTTTTTATGTTTGTTCTAAAGTTGTACCAAGTGTGTCAGGTCAAGTTATACCCATTCTCAGTTTATTAAAGTTACTTGTTACGTAGAGACGATTTTTCGCAAAAAGCTGGGTTTTTCTAAGTGAAAGGGAAACGTGTAGCAGGAACTATAAGATGTTTTAAAAATGACTACGTTAGTGCTGTAATAATGATTTTAGTGCAGTATAAACGCCAAAAACGATTTTTATATAAAATCAAAAAGCAACAGTGCTCAATAATGGATTAAATCAACATACTTATCTGTATTTTGAGTACCAGATATTCTTTTACCAGATGAAGATGAAATAGTAAAAAATCGTACTGATTACAGTTAGACATAATACAGTAGAAATCTTTTAGTAAATAGACGGTTATTAAGTAAAAACGTTTATACAAAGTAAAAATTCCGACATCCGGTCATAAGTTAATAAAGCACTTCTAAACATCAATCGTTTAGTAAGTACGTTGAGTTTGGTTATTAAATAATTTTTGAGGTAAAATACACTTTTAAAATTCCTATCTGATAAAATTTTTCAAAGAATTTGTATACTTTTTGTAGGTATAACAAAAAAGTATATGTTTTTAAAGATTTAAGATTAAATATACACTCAATAACACATGTAATAAGTAAGCAACACTTGTGTTTATCTGATTTTCTTAATAGTATAAGTCTACAGTTAATCCTCTTTACAACTTTGTTTCTACATCTTTTCATTTTCTATAAAAGCAACTAAAAATGACAGTCTTGTAACTTGATCCTATTAATGCAGAACTACTTATTAGAGTGATTTATATACTCTGCCAGATGTGCGCGAAGAAGGAACGGCAGTAGCATAAGATTTGCTGTCTGACAAATCGAAATATATATGTGAAAAAGCATATAAATGTTTTATAGATTGGCGCGGCAAGAGAAACGTTAAAAATATTTCTGAAAATGTGCTTTTATCTTATACGTTGTCTGCGGAAAAACTTAATATTTACCTCGGTAAAAGTGCTTTTTTAGCCTCACCAGTTTGCTCAAACTACTGACTCGGCCAAAAAGTATACCTTTACGTCCTCGATGACTAAATAACCATTTTAGTGCATTTTATATTATTCTAATGATGTAATTAACAATGTATTCATACCAATCTTAACATTTACAAATTTACACCGTTTAACTTTTGTTGCTATGAAGCTTTCTCCATGTTAATATTGTACAAGAATTTTATTTTAAAGTTGCGCATAAACTGTTAAATAATGTACAATATTCAATTTTTTCTGATGCTATTGTTTAAAAAAAAAATTCAAATTGTTTTTATTTTTTTTTGTTAATCTTGATTCTAAAAAGTACATTTTAATATCATCCTTACGCGAGATATAAGTCTTGATAACAACTGACATGAAAAAGAACAGTGAAAAAGCAAAAATATGTGTAATTGCCAAAATCCGTAAACAATTAAATATACAAGAATGACAAGGGTCTAAGTCCATTATATGCTATACTGCGGTTTACTCATGAAATGGTTATTTTAACTTTCATCTTGTAATTGTGTGTATAAAAAACTCAAGTCCTCGTAGTATGTGATGTAAACCAAAGCGAGCAATAAGTCAATAAAGCACTTCTAAACATCAATCGTTTAGTAAGTACGTTGAGTTTGGTTATGAAATAATTTTTAAGGTAAAAAAGACCTTTACTTTACCTTTTGTAGGTAGAACAAAAAAGTATATGTTTTTAAAGATTTAAGATTAAATATGCACTAGAATAACACATGTAATAAATAAACAACACTTGTGTTTATCTAATTTTCTTAAAAGTATAAGTCTACAGTTAATCCTCTTTACAACTTTGTTTCTACATCTTTTCATTTTCTATAAAAGCAACTAAAAATGACAGTATTGTAACTTGATCCTATTAATGCAGAACTACATAATACCATAAACTTAAACTTTTCAATGCGGAATGTAATAAAATAAAATCGCATTTACAAGAACTTATAAATCTACAACTGTTGTTTTTACTAGTCGCGAGAAAAAATATGCTTCAGGTAGTGTTATTAACTTGAGAGGTTTGGTTTAATAGTTTAATAACACATTATTTATCAGAAAAAGCACGTTTACTTGGAATTTGTTTTTGCGTTTACAAATAATTCTTTTGTTATACAAAAGCAGCAGAAAGTCTAAAACATTTTAATTTTGGAAAATGCTAGTTTTGGCGATGCTATAAATTACTTAAAACGCATTCAAATTTTTTGGTTAGGTTTAGATGAACAACAAACAACAATTATCAATTTTCGTAAACATTTTTAAAAATGCATAACATTTATCTATGCATTAATTAAATAAATTTTTGCAACTGTAACCGTTAATTTTTTTAGTGTTTGTATTAAAAGAAATTTTTTTATAATGTATCTAAAACTTCACAAAGCGGAAACTTGCATTGTACGGAAAATTTTCCTGATCCCGGCAGTTTTCGTTTTAGCTGGTTTCACTGTATATGCAAATTTATGAAAAACAATAAACAGGATTGTTTTTTTTATGTCAATAGTCTTTTGAGTTACTTATTAAACGATTTACACTGTAATATGTAATAAATAAAAAAAATACAAAATTAGTATTAAAAAAACACTGGACTTGTAAAACTGTAAATATCAAAATATATTTAAACAATAAATATATTTTAAAAACTAAAAAAGTGTAGTATGTTTAAATTCAATATCAATAAGTAAACAACAGAAACCATAATAAACAACCAAATAAAGAACAAATTTGTGTAAAACACTAAAACGCATGTTTGTAACATGAAAGTCTAAAACGATTTGTTACTTAAAAAACTCACGGAAAAAGTGAAACTTTTTTGCTAATTAATTTTTTTTAGTTAATTGATGAAAAAGTAAAATGTTCCACTCATTAACTAAATTAATTGAAAAATTAAAAACAATCAAAACAGTGCTTTATAAACACGTAGATAGTCACAACAAAATTAAATGTTAGAATAGTTCATGTTAATATAAACGCCAGAAATGTAAATAAAAAATATATGGTTTGTTCCAACTGTGCTGTCTTTTTTTTTGTTACGGTGTAACGACGTACAGGGAATAAGGCAAAAAATTGTATTTTTTTTATGAAACCTGAGTGAACGCTGGTCGTGCTGTAAGTAAAGTATGGAAAGACACAACAATCGTGACTCTAAAGCAAGCTTTCATCGAAGGATTACCGTCAGGATTAAAAGACCCTTCCGGTAAAAGAAATCGTTTTATAATAATCCGCATAAAATCTGAAGACGATTTTGTTGAGAATTGTCTGGTATGCTTCGAATCTAAGAAAACTGGTAGATTATTATGAAGAAATGACTGGAAAACTTTTCGAAAACTGGTTTTCACAAATTCTAAGCCGCTTGGCCGAAAATTCTGTGATTGTGATGGATAATGCTTCTTATCGTAGAAGGAAAACAGAGAAGATTCCAAATTCAGAAACGAAAAAAGCAGACATAGCAAGTCAAAATAAACTTCTGCATCTTGTTAGAGAAGCTGTTATTATGCCAAAGTATGTAACTGATGAAATGGCAAAAGAACAAGGTCATACTGTTTTACGATTGCCTCTGTATCACTGTGAATTTTAATCCTCAGTTGATATGGAGTCAAATAATAAGAGAAGTCGCAAGGAACAATACAACCTTTAAAATGAAATAGTTTCTTCCATTATTAAGCAAGCTGTAGGCTATGTATTTGCAAAAAAACTAAAAAAAATGCTATTCGTCATGTACAAACTGAAGAATAAAGAATGTAGCAAACTGACATCGCAACGGAGCTTATAGTGGAGACGTTGACTTTTGTGTGGCGGATGCCTCTTCTTCATCTTTATCATCATAAATGTCTTTTTTTTGTACATAATGTTATTTAAACTCCCATAAAATATCTTATAATTTTAGTTCGTCAAATTCGTTAATATGAAAAAATTTAATAAAGCACTTTTTTATATACGCTTGAAATGTTTAGTTGTTCCCTCTAAGTGTTATTTGATAAATTTTTAAAATAAATCGTGTAACTAAATTAATAAATAAAGTTGTAACCGCATTTATTTGTTATAAGTAGAAATTTTTAATTTTGTACATTTATTGAAAATAATACGTTTTCTTATGTACTTTAATCTTTAATGCCTATGAGATCATACATTACATAATTTTTGAATTTGTACGCTTTTACTAAATTGAGCCGTGTAAACTTGTCTCTCAATATATTGGTATAAATTATCATACAAAGTTGAAAGAGGGGCTTAGCTCTATCTTTCTACCGTACAACGTATAATTGTTTTGTGGTGCTTTCGTTCGTATAATATTTGATATTTTTCAATTCGTATGTCAAATAAAAGCATTTTATAATATAATTAGTTTTTTTATTCTGATTGATTCTTATTAGAGTGATTTATATACTCCGCCAGATGTGCGCGAAGAAGGAACGGCAGTAGCATAAGATTTGCTGCCTGATAAATCGAAATATATATATATGAAAAAGCATATAAATGTTTTATGGATTGGCGCGGCGAGAGAAACGTTAAAAATATTTCTGAAAATGTGCTTTTATCTTATACGTTGTCTGCGGAAAAATTTAATATTTTCCTCGGTAAAAGTGCTTTTTTAGCCTCACCAGTTTGCTCAAACTACTGACTCGGCCAAAAAAGTATACCTTTACGTCCTCGGTAAATAAATAACTATGTTTAGTGCATTTTATATTATTATAATGATGTAATTAACAATGTATTCATACCAATCTTAACATTTAAAAATTTACACCGTTTTTATTTTTTTTTGTTAATCTTGATTCTAAAAAGTACATTTTAATATCATCCTTAAGCGAGATATAAGTTTCGATAACAACTGACATGAAAAAGAACAGTGAAAAAGCAAAAATATGTGTAATTGCCAACATCCGTAAACAATTGAATAAACAAGAATGACAAAGGTCCAAGTCCATTATATGCTATATTGCGGTTTACTCATGAAATGGTTATTTTAACCTTCATCTTGTAATTGTGTGTATAAAAAACTCAAGTCCTCGTAGTATGTGATGTAAACTAAAGCGAGCAATAACGTTTAGTCATAAAAAGAGCCCAAGTTTTAGACTGGTAGACTAGCCTGTGTGCCAAATGCCATTGTGATGTGAATGTCATATTATGCAAAATAGATGACGATACCGCCAAAATTCTTGGCGAAAAAAGAAAAATGAAAAGAAATTTTGTGCAGCTTCTTTTAGCAGATTCTTTTAATTTATTTTAAATTAAAACAGGCTGTACAAAATTTTTGAAAATGAAGATGATGTGGAATCGCTATGTTGGGACAAAATATTTCATATCTTGTTTTTTCTAAAATCGGTCAATTGTGGCTCTACAATTTTAGCGTGTATAGCTACAAAAAAATAAATGGGGCCATTTTTTTATGACCAGAATCAATACAGTGAGCAGACATACTTATTTAAAGAAGACCGTCTGAGGAGTTGTCACAGAACTGTGTCTATTCAATCAAATTAATTTACAATAAAAAAAATTAAAAAGAAAGAAAAAAAATCTTTTAATTTTAAAACCCAAAAGCAAAATCAATATGTTTTACAAACAGTGAGAACATTACATTTATTTTGTGACGATTGTCGTGTTTCAAGTCAGAATACATATGCATTTTCGATTTCCGGTGAACGATAGACTTTTTTTGATAATTGAGAGAGAAAAACGAAAAATTAAAAAAGTACAGACGTACACAAAGTGGCAAAATATTATCTCACAAAAAATAAAGCATCAACATTTTTTAAGTTATAAATAAACCTAATTAGAAAAAAATTTAAAAAAATAAGCGAAAATATCAAGTAATAAAATAGCTATTGCTTAAAAATACTAATAAAACGTTGCGGTTATTATAATTTAATTTTACAAAAAAAATATATTTGAATATGTTTTGAGAAATAAATATTGCAGAGTTAGTTTTAATAATCGTTAAAAACTAATGGCAGCATCAATGTGTATTGAAAAGTATTAGTTATTAAGAAAGCAATTTTTTCACACAAACAAAATTATGACTAAATTTAATAATACATTAAAATTAATGTCTTCTAACGTTTTTGTTTGTTTAATTGATTTTTCTAACGACTTTTTGCAAAATAAATAAAAACAAAAAGTGTCTTTATGTCAACTTTATGCATAAAAGTCGTTCAATACTTGCTATACTGAATGCGTTTATGTACGTGATTAAATATTGGTTTTATTCACAAAATATATTTATGCATAAAAATTGAAGCTAATTGATCAGGTGAAGTAAACAATTTTATAACTGTCACGCACCGACTTACTGATGCATAATTATATCCAGCTTGACTGTAATGTACAATCTAGCACAAAAAGAAGAAAGTAAGTTTAATGAATTACTGATCAAGTTAATAGTTACACTTACGTGATTTAAACAAATATAGCAACAGTTCTAATTTGTTGCACATGACCTTTATTGCATTTATTTGCTTTTATATACCTTTAAGATGTATAAATTTCTAGTATTTCTTTAAGTGACGGTAACATGATACTTAGGAGCCATGCTTGTGGTGTAAACAAAAAAATTAATTAACAATTAAGTAATAACATTCTACAAAACCATCTGAGTATGAAAGTAAGTCAACCTTTCACTATCTACATCAGATACATTGAACCATATTGAATTTCCATAAAACTTTCAATTGTGTTGTAATTATTTGTATCCACATTATTTTAATAAAGACGACTTATACAAATTATTTACATAAATGTACATCCGAGTTTGTTCCACGTCGGTAAAACGTCATGTCTGGGCAAAGGAAATCTTTAAAGGATATTCAAAGGTTTATTAAAGGTCATAAAAGGTACATAAGTAATAGAAGTTATTTGGTTAATATCATTTTTTAGAATAGAATAAATTTGAAAATTAGAGAAAACGCAGTACTAGCATAAATAGTGCTTGATACACAGACATGACAAGTAACCGAGCATTTATTACGTTATTCAAGCACTATTTGTATTTACATCTACAACGCTACAGAAAAGTATTAGTAACAACTTATATCAAAAGTTAATAAAGTAAGCGTGGAAGAAATGCAATGTTTAACTATACTTAACACAAGCGCAAAGAAAAGCCCAGTAAATAAATAAACAAAGTAATAGATCGGTTTTGGGAGTTTTTGGATACCTGGGATGAAGTTCCAAGTGTTTGTGTAGAAGTTGACGTGGCAGATATACCAAAGCCGATGTTTTCTGTGCCAGCGACCATCCTGTATACAGTGCCGGCTGCACGTGCTGCTCGATCCGCTGTATTCTAAACACTTTTATTATAATCAACAATGAAAGTTTTGCGTGACAAGATATTCATTGACTCGATTGCTATAATTTTAGTTATAACTATAATTTGTAAATGATGCAGTTCGTTAAACATTTATAACCAACGTAAATTCTACTTGCGTACTAAGGAAGTCAACTCTAGTTGCTAAACTGTTGCTTATCAAATACTTAACAAGAAGTATTTTTTTAAAAATAATTAAACTAGATTAAAATAATAGTTGACGTAGAATACATTTGCCAATACAAACTTTAGTTTCATAACTTGATTCGATTATATTCGCTCTATATTATTGTTTTAGCAACAACCAAAATGTAAAGACAGCTATAACTTTTGTTTTGAAAACACCGTTTTATTTTTTATAAATAAGATTACTATTTCCGTTCAGAATATATTAATATTTTCATACATTTGTCAAACTCAATCTACAAACTTTGAATGGTTTTCACGGCCGGAGTCTATACTAAGATGAGAACGTCTTCCGGGTTTAGACCGTGTCATTGTTGTAACCGAAGTTGGCAACTCCGGTTACAACAATAACACGGTCCAAACCCGGAAGACGTTCTCATCACAAAAATAAAAATGTAAAAAATTTGTCCTTGAAAGAAAGAAAAATCTGAGATATTTTGCCTGAAGAGTTGAATATTGGTTTATTACTATTATTAGATAAAAGTTTCACTATTTGATGTATAACTTTATGAATGTAGAGTAAAAATATCAATTTCGGTTTAGATTCGGAAGTAGAAGTGTCCTTAGGAACTCGAGCACGAGTATGTAGACGACGATTAATAACTGTTTGAATATGTCACTTCATATAGCCATTGTTCTTAATTTTTTCACTCTTAACAAAATTGATACATTACTGTTTAAAAATAAACGGTTTTTTTGTATGATTGATCGAAAACTATTTGAAATATTTTCTATATAGTAACAATTTTATTTTGAGAGAATTTGTAACTTCACACTGCTATATACGTTAAAAAAAGATACACAGAAATATTTTTTCGTTTTATAAAATGCCATAATATGAAAAAAACTGTAACAACGTCAAAAGGATAAAAGTTGTGGTAGCAGAGTGTCAGCAGTGAAAAGTTACCTTCTGACTTACCATGCAGTAGATAACTATTAATTTTTTGTTTTTGTAATGTTTTTTAAACATTTTAAGCAAACATATTTAATTTAGATGCATAATATCAAAAAGTTAAAAATAAAAAAAAGGTTACAAAATATATAATTTAGCTGAGACAACTTTTGCTACGGTACATTACTTTATAAATGTGTAAACAATAAAAAGCCAAATGCAAGTGGGCCTAGTTACGTTGATTAAAGGAAGAATTATGATCATAACATGTTGTATAATTAATAAAATTGGTAACACAGCGTACTTATATTTCTACAAGTTTATTTTAAAAGTAAAATGCTATTTAGTACTTTTCTGGCCATTGCTAGTAGTACAATAAAATCTGTATAGATAAATGAAGACATTTAAAATTTTCAAACGCACGTAAAATTGGGACAAAATTATCTAGAGTAGTTTCGATAAAGATTAATCACGAATTATATATAATCATTTAAACAATAGAATTTGTTAAACACAAGCGAATTCTACTAGAAGACATCAGACCATTTTCTAAAGCAGAACCTAGAAAGAGAAAATTAAAAAGAAAAAAAAATTGGTCATTATCAAATCATCTACTAAGGATTAAACTATAAATAAACTAAGAAATAAAAAAAAAGAAAAGTAGCATCTCAGCATACTTTGACCGGAACTGGAGAAGAAAAAATTCTACGAGAATATGTCCAGACGCAAAAGTTTACGTGACTTGTATTATGCAGAAAGCAGTACCTAATGATTTCAAGTACCTACTTTTTAACTGAAACCGACTATTCGGCAATCACTATCGTATTTTCGTGCTAATTTTCAAAACAAACAAATGTATAAAACATTAAATCAAAAAATTCTTTAAAGTATGGATTATACAAGTTGAATTTTATATTTGAAACAAATTTTAAAAATTTACAAAAACAAGGAAGTCGTTTTCATAAAACCGTCCGTTATTTTAAAACTCCTTCAACCTTAAAAAACGAAGATTTTTATCTAAATAATATTTTTCATAGTTTAAGATCCAATAAATATCTGAAACGTTATTAATCCCCAAAATATTAGTTATTAAAAAACCTACACAAGCAAACAAAAAAGACTTACACCGTTCCCACATTTTTCTAAAACAATTAGTAAAATTTTAAAACCAGAACCCCAAAAACAATCTCAAAAAAATTAAAATTGTATCTTATCCACAAGCATTCTAGTTGGCAACTATAAACAAACAAATTAGTTTTAAAACTAATACTTAAGAAAATATCAAGCAGCAATGTAGCATTTATAGAAAACTTTTATTTAGTTTTTATAAAGCCAAATTAAATTTCTTGTCAACGTTTGAATGATGTATTGCTGTGTACAAACAACGATGTTCATTAGTGCTGTAAGTGAAAAGTTGATAGAATTGTTTGTTTATTCCACCTAATTGTTAAACCGCAAAATTGTTTATATTCTAATATAATATAGAAATTAAATTATCTTGTAGAAGTACAATGCTTTTTAAAGTTTTGCGGTAGTACATAGTAATTCTTGGTGTTACGTAATAGAAGCACATACTTTATTGTTCAAATGTCCTAAATAACAAACAGTAATACAATCGTCAAGCAAAAAAAAAACTTGATCTAAAACTATAAAAAATTATTTATGCTTTATCAGTTGATATTTATAAACAAATGTTATACATTTACTTATTTTTATATTTATTATATGAAATCGCTTATATAGAGAACAACTCGTAATAAATTTTTATTAGAACTCACAATATTTTAAACAATAGAACATTGATCTTAGCTTAAATAAGTTATGGTGATTGTGAATGAAACAATTTTTTGATGTCAATTAGAAAGTAATCACTAACTGATAAATACGAAAAAATACTCTTCTTTCTCAAAAAAAAACTGGTTATAAGAAAGTAAGAGTAATAAGTGATTGTAAATGATAGCCTTCTTAATTTAAAAACTTGGCATAAGATAAACCTTTTAACTACAATAGAAATTGTGAAATTTTTAAGGCCCTCTTATTGAAAGCTTACCCTAATAAGGTCAAACAGGAAGTTTCCAGAACCTCCCGCCGAACCTTGTCCATCACCACCGAACGGTAAAAATCTTTTATTTCTATCGCTTTCTTCTGCTTCAACGTCTGATAAATCTTCGGCTGGATTTGGCCCGTTTCCACCTGAAGCTGCCGCTTCTTGATCATTCGCTTCTCTTATTTTACGCGCGCTTCTGTTTACGCTTTCCGAAGGCGACTGCAACAAGTATATGGTTAAATCAAGATCAACAAATAAAAATGGGTTAATAAAATGCATGCAAAGTTAGAGAATGGTTTTCAAATCAGCCGAATAAAACATGAAACGAAGAATGGATTATCCCCGTTCAAGGAGGATCTTAATGAAGCCTGCGCAACTGTCCTATGATTGCGTTTCGATCTTTGAAAAATTATTTTTCTCACTGTCATAAACGCCTCCAGATTTACCACAGTTGTAGAAGCACTGGTGGTACTATCAACTTCAGTGGTAGTATCAGTTTCGCTACTAACCAGATTTGGATTAGCGTCAATTTCGTTAAATTGCGATAATACACTTAAAGGATTTGCTTGTATTGTGGCAGCGGTTGTTGCATTGATACGATTTTGAATATCTAAAACGTCATCGTCGTCGTCGTCCTCATCATCGTCATCATCTTCATCGGGTGGAAAAGTAGGAAGAACAACGGACACTCTTCCACCACCGCCTCCACTAGTTGATGAACTTCCTCCGCCTAGGCCACCCGATCGAAGAAGAGCACCACCTACCACTCTAAATACTTGACTGGTAACGTTTTGAACTACGTTGTCAATTATCTGGAATACAAATTAACAGCGTCAACGCTATTGCATAATGTAATTAATATAACTGCAATTTAAAAAAAACACCTTTTACTTATTATTAAACCGGTGCCGAGAATTATTGCAATATTAAAGAACTCTTACCTCTTGTGCAATACAGAAGTTATTCGGAACAAAATTTATAATGTTTGAACTTTATAAACGTAAGCACAGATTAAAAATAATTAGTTAATCCATGACATACTTAATTACTATATTTATTTTACTATTAACCGGTACAGAAAAGAATTGAACTAAAAGATATTTTCGAATAACTAAACAAACGAATTTATGCCATTTTATGCATTTGGTTTATTTAATTTTTTTAACTCTAATTTAAATATTATTTTTTATTAAGATATATTTACCTGAAAAAGTTGGGGACACAGTCTTCTTAACATTTGAATTTTGCTGTTGCTGAAGTTTATAATCCTATTCAAGGCAGCTGAATTTGAGTTATCGGTTTGTCTCTTCACCTAATCATTTAACGAAACAATAAAATAAAAAAACATGTTCATAGAATAATTATGAAAAACCACCCAGGATGATGATTTCGTCTTTGGTCGTCTGTAGACTTTTGACGATAAGAAAAAAAAACAAAATAATGAACTCTCTGTTAATAACGAAAAACCAAATTGCAATTATTACAAAAATTACAATTCAATCATATCTTTATAAATCTAATGGTTAGTATTATACTAGTACATACTAATAACAAAATAAAAATTTGCAAACCACAAAAGATATTTTTCATTTTGTTATTATTATTTTGCTAAATTTTTGTAATTGCATAATTTAATAATCTTAGCAAACAAATTAATAATAACCATTATTAAAGTACAACTTTTTGACTTTTTAGATATTAAAAATTGAAAAATTAATTGAATATTTGTAATAGGTTTATAACTCAAGGACGTTTTGTATCCTTTCTTTTTATCTACATTTTAACTAATAAATCAATATTTAAAAAAAATATTTATACTTTCTAAAATTTTTTCGTCATTGTTTTATTAAGAATTTGTGTATATCTACATCACAAGCTGGCAATGGTTGTAAAGCTGTTACAAAATTAATTTATGCATAGAATATTGTTTGATAACGTACATGATGAAAATTAAAGGACGTCCTTGTAGACAAAATAGAAATTGTGATATAACCTCTGATCTGACCGGCTAATGACGCATCCAATAAACTTTTCTTCGTGTTTACATACACTTTCACTTACTTTCATCGAGTATAAAACGCGTCTTTGTTTTTAATAACTTTCGTACAACAATGATGTAAGCAAAGAAAATAATTCTTTGTGGTTTGCAATTTAAAAAACGAAATCAAACAAACACCTTCACCTAGTTAAAGAGAACATACCTGATTATGAACTGGGACAAGACCTATTTCGTCTACTGGTGCAGGTGCCGCTAAGCTAACTGCTATTAAAGCACTTAAAACACACACAACACTAATGCACTTCATTTTGACTAGAGTAATCTTATTGCTCCTGAAACAAAAAGAAAATTAAATTAATGTAACTTGAATTGACTTGTACCTACTACAAGTGTATGTGTGTGCACTGCGAAGACAGCAATCACACTGTACTGAAAATCACGCGAAGCCTTAAAGTCTTTGATGTAAATTAAAGCCAACTCAACATGCGTGTTGTAATTATTAAGAAATAGTAGCATTTCAAAGAGGAATTTATAATAAATTACAAAAACTAAAAGTTCGTTGTGCGTTCGCGCATTGAAATCGCCGACAATTTTGATGCAAACTATTTTGGTATTTTATTCCCGTAATTAACAAATAAAAAACATTAAATTAAGCCGTGTAGAAATAATTTTGAAAGTTGTAGCGATAATTACAGTATGTATAATTGGTAAATTAAGTAAGTAATAAACATTCTTTACATTAAATGTTTCAAGTACTTTTCTTTAAAATACATAATTATTTTTTTTCCTTATTAATTAAACTGCAAACAGCAAAACCATTTTAGTTAATTATAATCTTATATTGTAGATTACTAAACTTTGGCATTCTTTAAAAATAGTTAATGCTGCTTTAAGCAGTTTTTTTGCACTGATACATGGTTTTTTGCGAAGTGCATAAAGAAAGTTTTTTATATAATAAATACAAGTAACTCAAAATATAAACGTGGTAATGTAGTAATAGTTATAGCGTTGATAAACATATAAAACAATACAAATAATTTAAATTTCACCCAAATATTAAGTTTTTATATTACGCAACCAGTGCACAAAAATTCAAATAAATAAAATGTTAGTATGATTAAAATCGTTATTCCCAAAAATATTATTGTTTCATGTTTGTATCACTGTTTTGAATATGTTTACAATTTATTAAATGATAATATGATATTTCTAAAATGCCAACATGTAGTTAAATTTAATTTTCGTATCGTATCGTATCGAAAAAGATTATATATTAATTTGACGTGTTACAATTTATTTTTTAGATAGATGTATATTTAAGTATTAACTAATAAGTCGTAAATATATCAGTTTTAAAAAATAATATATTTTTTTACCTATAAACAAATTTATAAAATAAATATATGTTATACACGATTTAAAATTGACTGTTAAATAATTTTATTAAATTTGTTAATAAATGCTTTAAATCAAAGTAAAATCAAGAAAATGTATTAATACTTAATAAAATCTTGACGGTGTTAATTTATTTTTTAGTTTATTGATGGAAGTTTCTAACATTCATTGATATAAACAACATCACGTATAATAGTTTACCTTTAAATAAACACAAGTTTTTTTATTCTAAAAGTTACTAAATTTACTAAATCACTGTCTTTAAATAAATAACAGTTATTTAAGTTTGTAAATGCATTATTACATGTTACTGTAGTAACTAGAAAAAAATATTATTATTTTAACCATTTTAATTTTATATAAGATATTCAAATAAACAAAACTATATTAAAATGCTTTTACTTCTAATTTTATGTATTTTAACGTAAATTACAAACACAGAATAAACGAATATTTTTGAATTTACTTTAGTAACCTGTGTAAAAAAAGTAATTCTTAACTTGTAATAAAAATTAAAATTTTATGTACTTAGAATATGTTTAATTACTTTTATTTATACTTAATGTAATTTATGAAGTGAAAGTATTACGAAACAAAAACGCACATTATAACACTTACAGTGAACATTTATTTAGTAATACAGCTACATTTAACTGTTAGATTTAACACAATTTAAACAATTATTTTTAATTGTTTTATATTGTTGTCGGATTGTTAATATTTTCAATATTACCATCTATTAGCTTCAGCTTTTAATTTATTTATTCTTATGTATTATAAATTATAATTATGAATTATAATTATAAATTTGTTTATATCAGTACACAGTCTTCTCCATAAATGTAATATAAATTTTTATGAAATTGATGCAAATCGTGTATTTGTACAAACAACTGAGCTGTAGACATCTACGACATAATTTGCTCATAAAACTAATTGCTTTAATGTAATTATTATAAAACAAAAAATAAAAAACCAAAAATTGCACAGAAAAGAACAATTGGGTAGTCCAGTATAAAATTATAATTTTGAAAATTTTGAAAAAAACGTTAGTAATATATTTTATAATAAACGATATGTTTTAGAAATCAATATTATTGTAGTTTAGTACATTTACAATAGTAGTAATATGACTTTACTTTGGAAATAAGAACCAAAAACCTTTAAAAACAAATCTAAACAAATGGTGTTATTTTTTCTACAGTACTGAACCATTGCATTTCACTTTTAATTATTTGTGTTAATCAATTGTTTACTAAAACACTTTTATGAGTTCTTAAATACAAATTTTAATAAACATAAAATTGATCTTTTGAAAACATTTAATAAATGTATTTTGAACCAGGAAAAATACAGATAGATTTGGCATTATTATAACAGGTTTCTTTATAACGTTACTATAGTGAATTGACTATACAAGTACCCACACAACATTGAATATTCATGGTATATTCAAAATACGTTCACAATATTCGAAATACATTCGAAATATGTGATGCATGTTTAATGAATATTTTCAATTGCATATTTTTTTTCATTATTCAGAAAACATTATACGCATATTTACAAAATGTGCTAATACTATTGAATATATACAGACTGGTCCATTTAAGAAGAGATACAAAATTTGTTTAAAATATAAAAAAAGTTTCTTAATTACAAGAGTAAAAATATGATATTAAGAAGTCTAAGATATCTAAATTAGTTGAAAAAAATTGAAATCTTTAAAAACATAATTTTTTTCTAGCTTTATTTGAAGCAATATCTTTTTAACCGCTATTAGATTCCGTAATCAGATTTCTTATACCTGCCATTTTTTTTAATTTTCTGCAGCAGTCCGTAATGTCGTTCACATACACAAAAACGCTAGTTCAAATTTTAACGTTTTGCCACGGATTTGGCGTTTAATATTTAAAAAGATTATCTAGTAGCAATAGCAGTTTATTCACTTACAAATTAGTAACTAACGGCATACTCTTTGCAGTGCAGTTTCCAAATAATGCACAATGTTGTATGTTCATTCAGTAAGTTAAAATATCTTGCACTAGTCTAATTATCCCAAAAAAATTATAAGACCGCACTAAACATTAAAACCAAAACGTAATTGCATTTCTGACTAGAATTTTTAGACCCAGAAATAAACATTATGGCGATTAAAAATGCCGTTATAGGTGAAAAAAGTCTCATCTGACCAAATAATCTTATTTGGAAACCTATTTTCTTTACTACACTTTTGGATATAGGGATCACAGTAATTCAATCGACACCTTTGTGTAGGTCTTTATTACTATGAATTTTGTTCAGTCCTTCGAAACAAAGCTTCATGGGGTTGATGACTTTTGGAGATAAAAGTTAACCAATTCAATTTTAGTTTAGTAACAAAAATGTTGGTACTACATTAGCAGCGCGAAAAGTGATTGACGTTACCAATTTTGCGTAAGACGAGTTCTAGTAAATTTTAGTTTGGAGGTTATAGTATGTAAATTGCTATAGAGATGGAAACGTTGAAAGCTGATTTTATAACCGCGTAATTAAAACAAATTTTAAATAAAACCGCAGACTAAAACTACAACGTGTAACATTGTGAGGTAACGATGTCAATGCAAATGTAAAAATGCTACTACACTGTACCACTGGACGGCCAGTTAATTTTTTTAAAGCTAATTTTAATTAATTCAAATAAGTTTTGAATAAAACCGCTTGCTAAAACGAAAACGTATAACATTGTAAGTTAACAATGTGCAGAATCGTTAAAAATAAAATGGCTTATTTTTGTAGTCGTGGAAATGTGTAAACAAAAATTAATTTTTTAATCAAGTGTATAATTAACGAGGATAAGTACAGCATATCCTACAACTATATGTTATTAAATATTTTAACTATATTTATTCAAAATTTGAACATTAGGTATATATAAAAGTAGTTAACGTCATTTGTATATTCACAGAATATATATTTGGAATATTTAGTGAATTTGCGCCAGTGGAACATTTAATATTCACATAATATTCATATAACATTACTTGTATACTTTACAAACATTCAATTTGTTTTAAATATTGAGTGAATATTTATTCAATGTGTTTCTCTTATGTCGGCATAGATAAATAACTATCAAGTACAGTATCTATATAATAATTAATAAATATTTGATATTAGAATAATTTTTGAATTTAAATAAAAATAAAGCATTAAGAAAAAACAACCTACTTATATTTTAGCTTGCGTGGAGTAAAGATCATATAAGATTTTGAAGAATGATCCGTTTTGTTAATTTTTAGCATGCATGTTTGATTGTTAATAGCAGAATTAATTACGACTAGAATATTGCATAAAATGTCTCAAAACGTCACAAATTATAAAGATTAATAAGCTAAAAAGCAACAGATGTCTATTCTTACATACTCATAAGTTTGCTGTCAGTTATATAAAAATTACTTAAAAAATTGTTGCATACATTAACTACAGACCTGCTATTAGAAAACTGGGTGCGTAACCACCACTTTCGGTTTTGACAAAAGCATTCTAAAGTGCAGCAAGTACATCAAATTACACAAACTATTAATACAGTTTTGGAAAATAAACGATATTGTATTGGAGGTTTCCTTTGCATTAGTCAAGCGTTTGACAAGGTTTGGCAACCAGGGTTAATTCATAAAATCAAATATATTTTTTAAAACTATACTTTAGTATGAAAACTTTTCGAATTATATACATAAACAAAAATATTATTCAATTTACAAATAAAAGTGTCGTGGTCGACGTCATCTCGTGGTTAATGAATCCACGTATAAAATTTTATTATATTTCTTCCACAAGACAGTGTCTTTAGAATACAAATATCGTATAAAATACTATAACAAAAACATTTGCCGACACACGACTATTCTCGCCTATTATGATAATTCTCAAATAGCTTTCTTTATACAAAATTATCTAGATACTCTCTAGCAATAGCTAAAATATGTAAAGTAAAAGTGAATGACAACAAATCATATCACATTCACACTCATAAAAGAAACATGCTCTGCAGTCACAATATACAATGTACAAATACCGGAAGCACAAACCGTAAGATATTTATAGCTACACTGAAACAGCAAATGAATTTGGAAACCTCACATTGCAAAAAAAATAAACCGAAATAAAAGCAATATACTTTATTAACTAATAAAAAAAAATCCCAAATATTTACTGAAAATAAAACATAAAAATCAGTTATCAAATCGATCTGGACATATAGAGTAAATCGAATATTGCAAATCCTCCAAATATACCAATTCAAGATACTTGGCTAACTTTTTCCTGATATGTAACGAATCATATAACACATCAATACATACAAATATCGGCGCTCCGACATTACAAAATGGAATATATAAAAAGCTACTACACCATGACGTCACGTCATAGAATACTATCCTAAAGTACACATGGAATTAAAACGTTAATTAAAAAAAAGCTTAAAAAACTCTAGTTTTGGTTTGTATTATTATGATTGCTAAATAAAAAATAAAAAAAAAATGCGTACCTTAGGTATAAACAGCGGTTTTTCAAGTCTATCTTTGCTACAGGCATAAACTTTTACAACTGTTTAAAACCTTACTTCATCAGTCAAGTTAAACTCCATAAATCTATTTATTTTGATTCTTAACTGTACCAAATCATATAAACTATGGTGTATTTATTTAAATTTTTTCATTAACACGTTTGTTTGTTTAACTAACTTTTACAGTATTTAAATGGAAAAATAGTTTAACTACTGAATCTGTTGCTTAAACTTCTTTGTACTGTATTTATATATAATAATGTTTTTTCTCAAAATTATCAACACGTCTGTTATATAAATTATCTCGACATAGTCAAGTTAAATAAAAACAAATAATTGTATTTTTTTGTCACTTTTTACGGTAAGTACTCAATCACTTTTTACACAATGTTTGTGGTGCAAAATATTTGAATGTTGTAACAAATACATTACATTGCAAAATCTAATACTGGTTTAGCAAAGAAATAGTTATTTACGTAACAAGGGTCAAAAGTAAAGCGTAGCCGAGTGATTGAGTTATGCTGTAATATTTTCGACGAGAGTAACGTACATTATTTTGCGTGTTGTCTTTTGTAAAATTACATTCTTTTCTAAAAAATAACTAAAAATCACCAGAAATATAATGTTGGTACTACATTTAATACTGAATCTGTCAAATTTGACATTAACTTTAACATCGTTTTTTCTTCAATTTTAACTGAATTTTAAAATTGTTTAAATGACTTTTTCACTTGTTCTTAATAATTAACTGTAAACACCTAGTTTTATAAGGATTTCTAGTTTATATTTTTCCACCCTACAATTTTTTTCTCCCATTACATAACTACACTAACGAACGAATATTGACATTTGCGATGTTGGCACACAAAAAATGTTTTTGCTACCATGTTAATTAAATAATAAACACAAAGAGATTAAAATGCACTTTGATTTTGTGGAACATATGTTATTTTGCACTTTTTCTTATAAAATAATTAAATAATTAAAATTAAATTATAAAATATATAGTAGAAACATAGATAAATGCACTGATTGCCAGAAAATATGCACCATAAAAAATGTATTATCAGGTTTTAAAAAAATAATTATGCATATCAATTTGGCGTTACTTTACATTTAAAAAACAATTTTTTTTTCATTGTTTTCTACATCATCCGTTTTTGTGGCAGATTTTCACCACAAAACATAATAACAATCATTTTGAACTAATTTATTGAAACTAAAAACTCACAAGCTTTTAAACGTTATTAACGTTCTTCTTCAAGTGACAAAATTACAAATGTAAAATTAAAGTGATTAAAAAAATATAACATTAGAAAAATTTGATTAAACAAGAAAATTGTACATTTTTTCAGTTACAGCGTTAGCTCAAAAGCTGAAAAGAAAATCTTTTCGACAATTGTTCGTAATTATATCTGAATACATTTTAACAAAAATTTAAATAGTAAACTTAATTGTGTTGTGTATAGAATTTGCATAAATGATGTATTTTTTAAGACATAAGATAAAAAAGTCAGTGTTTTATAATTTTAAATTAATTATTAATTGGAAACGTTAAACGTTTGCGATAAGTTTAGCTAACTGTTAAAACTGTCCGTGTATATCAAAAACAGAAGAAAAAACTCCGTATAAATAAATAGTAAAGAAACCGAGCGTGTAAATACTAAATTTATAGCAATAATCACACAAAAACGCAGTGGCGGCTTCTCTATTAGGTCATTTGGTCAATGACCCTCCAAAAATGAATAAGAAAGGTATTTTATTTGCTTTAAAATTACAGAAAATTTGCGTTTAAATCAAATTATCAGCGTTTGAATTTCTTGCGTTTAAATAATTGTCAATTTAAACGCAACAGATACGAAAGCTTGCGAATTTATCCGAGGCTGACACGAACTTTTGCCCGCACTTATTATATTACGATGATAGTTATCCTAATCAAGAGTGAGACACACATAATACAATTTTATGCGAGTTAGAAAAGAAGATAAGTAAATGTTAAAATTTGTTCGCTGGGTTCTCAGTCGGCCGCCTACGCCAAAGATAATACTCAGTGCAATTATCTTTGAGTGCAATGCTATCATTGCTTACGTGACTTACGTCATCTATCGTTATCTTCGCAGCACGTGTGTGTTAAATACAGATTTCTTATCACATATGACAGTAGTTTTTGTTTCATGATAACTGTGGTACAAAGCTAATAATTGTTTACACATCTAGAATTTATATTTAATGCTTGTCCTCGGCCTTTACTTCAAATTCGACCAACCAGTAAATATAAAAATAAAGAAGTTTACAGTAATTCAAGGAATCTGTGTATGATGCGTTAGATTGGATTTGTGGAATTGAAATAAATAATAGATTTTAGTGTTTTATATTTACTGTTTTCAGATGATGTATTAATCATTATGTTGTAAAAATAATGTTATGGATTTATAGCATTTAAAAAAAAAAAGTAAAAATCAATTGTGAAGTCAATTAAAGACTATAATCAAAAAGTTTGTAAAAACTAAAAATAGATACATATGTATATTAAATAAAACAATTGATTGACTTTACATATGACTACAGTGAAAAAAGAGCGATATTTCTCTATGTTAAAAATTCAAACATTTCTACGCAATTGGCAATACTATGAGACAAGAAAGATGTGCATTTCTATGCTAAGCATTGAAAAATCATTGTAAATTTTAATGAGCTTACTATTGATTATTTTGGTAATTGTAATTATAGACGAATATCTTAAATTTTAAACATAATTGATCTTAAATATAAATCACACCTTACTGTAAGAATGTTTTTATTTTTTTTGCGATCATTGCGTTTTTTTTTTAAATGACCCTCTTGTATGATTGACCACCAGCCGCCACTGCAAAAACGTATGATTAATATAAAAAATACAAAGTTTTAAGACATATTTTTTACGGTTTAACGTTATTGACATGAAACAGCAGCTCATAAGAAATCAATTAAATTTAACGAAGCATTGTATGTTGTTACTTGTACTGTTAATATATTATTACTAAAGGTGTGTCTGCTACATAGTTGTTATTATCATTTTATTACATTGCCTACAAAAATTACATTAAAACTATTTTATTTTAAAAAGCAAAAAATTATTTATCTGCTTTAAAACTTTTACACTGGTAACTTTAAAAAAATTTAATAAAGTAATTTTCTGTTGGTTTGTTTTTATCCTTCTATAAAAGACTTGAGACAAACTAAATGTAAATAATGTAATAAGTAATAACAACTTTTCAGAAAATAAAGTAGTTAAAAAAATATTACTTATACATGTAGTATAACTTTAAATACAAAAAGCAAGATTTTTTAAATTTATGTAGTTTGAAGTTTTGTTACTATAAAATTTTAAAAAATCACTCAAGAAAAATATTAGTGCATATTTATTCACGAACCTTTAAAAAATGTTGAGGATCTGTTTACTTTACTTACTTACTAAACGATTTATGATTACAAGTGCCTTATGCACTTATGGCCGAACTGCCAGAATTCTTACTTTGTAAACGTTTTTACTTAGTAAGCGATTTCTACTGTATCTTCTATTATACTTGACCCATACTATAATAACTAAAACACTTTCAATAAAAAAAAATGTAAATACATTACATTAGTAATTTCATTATTAGAATATGAACGAATGATTTTTTTAGATAAAATTTATTGAATTGGTATTATTTAACTCAATTATTAACTAAAATTAAATATAATTTTTAATTTATTGTATAAAAACCAAACGTTTCTTGATAATGAAAATAAGAAAACAGATTAACAAAACATTTGAAAAACACATAGTGCAAATTTCTCCTAAATAAATAAAACCGGCATCTGAATAATGACATTGTAAAATTTAGCAAACAGACGTCAATTGAATTGTAATGAATAACAATTTAAGACCAAACACTTAACTTAACACAAACCGTAGCAAAATAACAATATTTATTAAGCAATTAAACTTAATGCAGTACATGCAATGCAAAGGAAATGTATTATTCAATTGTGATTAAAATAATTTTTATTTTATGCATAGTTTATAAGAAAATTATCTTTCAAAAGATGACATTTAAACATTACTTACATAGAAAGTATTAAAGTATTATGTAACAGAAATGTCGCTAAAGTATGATGTAGTTTTGTATAAAAATCGGTTAAATAAATTGAAGATGTTATTTAATTTGTTCATATAAAAATTTTACTTTCTAACCATAATATAAGTCAATTAATGTTTAACAAGTTTATACAATGTAAACATTACGTTATACTAAAATGATTTAAATGTGTAAAACCTGTAAAAAAGTAGAGATTGTTTTTATTGCGGCAATGTAAAGAAATAACTTTCTGTAATGTATGCATTTTCTAAACTTTTTTTATTATATTAATAATAATAAAATCACTTGAAACAAAAACTAAAGAAAGAAATTTTAACTGCAGAAGTATCAAATAAAATATTTTTTTAATTAAAAATAAAATAAATTCCTACTGTTTTCATTTTGTTATTCTTTAATTAATTTTCCAAATTTCAATGTGTTGTTTTCTATATTTTTTATCGGTTTTCTAATTGCATATAAGAATAGTAATAAATGATGTACAGGGTGAGTCATGACTTATTTTTCTTCAAATTTGCAACTGCAAAAAAAAGTTTAACGAAAAACTTGATTTTTAAATTCAATCAAGAATTTTTAGTACGGCTCATATCGCGCAATGTTTTGATGCATGTAAACCAAATAAGATAATTTAGCAATTATTACGTAATTGTTACCTATTGTTAAACAAAACTACCAATCAAAAGTTTAAACCATTTATGAGCAAACGTTCGAATAAAGTAGAATTTTACAGAGAAAAATGAACAAAACTATGGAAATAAGTAGCTTTTAAAAGTATTACAAAACATGTTCTTCTGCTTCAATACATAATTGACCACGTCGCACTAACAAATTACAGACATTTTGTAAATCCGTGTTTTGAATTATTGGTAAAACGATGTTGAAATTTTGATAACCTTATTGCATGTGAATTATTTAGGGAATATATGTAGTTATTGTAGATATTAACTATTCATTTTCTTGAAAATTAGGTTTCGACTGTCAAAATATCACAATGAAAGTTAGTGTGGCGCTTTGTCTGGTTTAGAAACCAGCGACAAAACTCTAAACGCGGAATGTCTGCATTCTTTTAAAGTGGTAGGCTACGCTAATTTGCGTAGCAGTTTGGCTCACACATGATTAGAATAGATTCAACTGTCGACAGACCTTACGCGCACTACTTCTAGGATTATTCAAAGCTGCGTTTAGTGCCAAACCAATTCGACGCAACCGTTGAAATGCCCTTGTAAAACTGCGATGGTTCGGTTACCGTCGGTTTGGATTGCTTGCACTGATATTTTCTTACAAATTGAATTTGTTAAAATAAAAATATTTATTAATTATAAATTTACAGTTTTAGTAAATAAAATGAGTCTAAAAATTAATAAACATGCAACATGCAACTTAAAACATTTGTCACTAAACGCACTAACAAATAATAGGTTATAAATTTTGTTTAAATTAATTTATTTGTTTAAAATAAATAAATGTGCTTGCTTCTCTTGATAACATATATTTAATGTAGTCAATTTTTTCTAATACATATTAACATTTACATAAATTAACGTTTACGGAATAATAAACGGTTTCTAGTAGTTTATTAAAAATATAAAGAAGATACTTTCTATGGCAAATAAAATTTACAATTTATATAAACAATGTAAAATGTAAAATATGCATTTTTATAAGTTATACATAAAAAAAAAATAAATAAACAATTTTAAACAACGTTTGTTTCAATAACAATACTAATAATTAATAAGTAATGCTTTTATATAAAGTTATATAACAAGCAGAAATTTCATAATTTTAGAATGCAATAAAACTTATTTTGTAATTTAATAAAAATATTTTTACAAACTTTTAATTAAAAAAAATTGTATTATGTTGTATTTCTACAAGTACATAGAACAGTTAATACACATAAACAAATAATGTGAAGAATTTGCCAAAACTAATGTACTGTGCTAGTTTTTCATATTTATAGATACAGGTTCTATCAAGATTTAAAAAATTTTAAGGTGATCGGGATTTGAACAGCTAAACGTTTCTTTGTACACAAATATTAGAAAAAAAAATTAAAATGTTATACCTACTACAAAAATTATGATTTTGTACCTCAATAATTACTTTCTTCAAAACAATAACCTTGTTGTTTGTTTCTTTATTGTCAATGAAAATAACGCACTATTAATTTTGCTTTATTGTACATGTACAGTAATTTGAGCAATGTCAACAAAAAATAGTTATTTCTGGTATTTACTTTTTATCGTTGCTAACATTTCATGTGATTTCTACAATTAAGTAAAAGTTAAATATTACAACAAAAACATGAACAACATTTAATAGTGAAAACGTTCGTTATTAAACATTTATATAATTATCGGTTAAAACCATTTTTGTCAAAACAATAAATTGAAATGCGTATTTTAAAAAATGTATTACAATTTTTATTGCAACCACAATTTTTTTTAGAACCTTAAAGATTACTAATTAAATAAAGATCAATAAAACAATCACATACAGTGACCGTGGAGTAACGACCATGGTGCAAGATTAATAGTCAAAAATTAAACCTAAAAATTGTATATTAAAGTCAAAACAATAGTGCATAAATATAAATGTAATTTATTTGCAAAAGTTAAAGCTTAATTTGTTTATAATTAAAAGTAAGTTGGGATGAAATTATCAAACAAGATTATACTTTTTAATTAAATACAAAGAAAAATGTCACAGTATTTAATTTAAATTTGTCTTACCTACAAGTTGTTTTAACTTACTATGTGGTGCTGTGTAATCAAAATCGATTAATTAGTTCAAACGTTATAAAACGTAGAAAAGTTATTATAAAAAGTGTTGCTTAAAATCTTTGAAAAATTATTTGTAAATACAAACAACTGTCAAGAAAAACTTTTTTTAAATAAGTAGCAACTCAAAGACGTTTATAAATAAATAAGTTTGTACAAGTAGTTTGCTTATTATGATTACTTTAATACGTTAATAATATTAGATTAAATTATTTTGTGCAACGCAACCTCAACAATATACTAATAAAGAATAATTATTTATTTATGAAATAAAATTTATATAAATTATTAATAATTAATAAAATATTAATCCATTTTTAATTTAGATTGGTAACTCCTAACTGTACAATTTTGACTAAAATTGTCTTTGAAGATTTAAATATACTTCATTTTTAAGTAATAAGTTTTAAAACTTTGATATAAAATGCTTAAATAACAGCATATTTTTTAAACGGTAATCTTAGTTCGGGTCGTCATTTTGCTCGCTCTTTTTTGTTCCAAATGAACCTTGCGCATGTTACATAACGTAATAAATTTTGGTTTCGTTCGTTACGGTTTGTATAATCAAATCAATTTATTTTTGTGAATCAAACTTTCAAAACACAAACAATTAAATACCCAAGTTCATAAATAAAAAATACAAAAGCATTGTAAATAATAAGTAAAATACTTCTTTACAATATATACTATTAACAGTAGTAAGAAAAAGAAATCAACCTAAACAGGTAACAAAAATTTAAGACATGCTTTAAAACTAAACCGATTTTGTGTTATCTAGAAAAGTATAAACAAATAACTATAAAATGTGTGTGACATAATTAATAAACACAGGAACTGTGTTAAATCCTTCTGGTAAGAGAGGGCGACAGAAAAACACGATTTTTTTTTAGCGACGTTTCGTGGACTAATGTGTCCACTTCTTCGGGCCAAAAAAACTTGAAATAAGTAGCGATGATTCGCCAAACACAATCAATTGGTACAAAAAATCTTTTAACAAAGCAAATAGAATATAAAATAATAATAAAAAAAGCCAGCTCTACACCAAATTTCAAGTTACTAGGATTTTTGGTTCAAGAGTTACTATGTATATAAACAAGTCAAATATCTAATAAACTGTTATTGTTAGAAATTTTTTTATTGGAATAAATTATTAGGAAAAATTGTTAAAAATGGCAGATACATCCACTTCCGGTTTGTTTATCAAACCCATCTTTTGATAGAACCGAGAGAATATGAAAAGCCAGCTCCATACCAAATTTAAAGTTACTAAAACTTTTCGTTCGATAGTTATCGTGGGTACATCTTTACACACAACAGATAGAATAGTAATACAGGAATATTATTTAGATGTGAACTTAACACTAATGTTACTACTGTAATAGAAATTATTTTAATTTTACAAAATTAATAAAAGATAAATTTTCATCAAATATAATTTTTGTATGTAAACATGGATTATTTTCTTGTTATTTCGAACTGAAGTTAATTGAAAACCTATGGCTAGTAATAAAAAACCATGTGGCTGCACTAACGTTCTAGCTGAATAATGTATAAATATTAAAAATAAATTTAAGAAGATTTGAAAGTAAAAGAATAACTAATATTTTGCTAATGTTGTAAAAGTGACAGAGAAATCGTTAGCGATAGCATTTCTAAAGTAATTATTAACTGTTGCGAACTTAAAGAAAATGAAGGTAATGAATCAAAATGCAATTCTTTAAATGATTAGATTTTTATAATTAATTTTATAATGAAGTGATATTAATTGCTACTAAATCTTGTTTACACTATTACATTGTTTATTAATACTTTTTTGTTAAAAATGTAAAAGAAGTAAAATAATTTGCAGTTAAATTAATTGACTTTTAACCTAATAATTTTTTTAAATAATTATTATAGTAATAAAACACCGCAGCATTGTATTGTTCAGTTTAGATTACCTACCGATACAGTTAAATACCTTGTAAAGTATTGGTAATTTTGCATAATATACTTAAAATAAAGAAAAATATTTGTCAATAATCTAAGACATGCTGTAGCTGGTACCTAATACTATTTTTAATTTTATGCTTTCGTATTCAAATCTGCAATTCCAATAATAATGATTTTTTTTTAAATTTTATCTATTTTTTACATCAGTGTAAATTGTTTAGTAAGTAACTCAAAGGACAATTAATATATTTACTTCTTAACCAAAGTTACTTAATAAGCGTATTGTTAAAGACCATAAAAATTTCTATCTAAAATTTCTATTTTATATTACATATACACATTTAATTTTAAAAAATCTAAAATTATTGATTGTTTAGTTGTAAAAAGTTGTAGTCTAAATTTTTCTTAATTTTATCTAAATGTAATAAAACATCATCATCTCCAGTAATAAAATCTTAAATTTGTACTTGAATGCTTACTTATAAAATGTATACAAATTCCTTAGAAAATTAATTCCTGCTAACTTAGTTTCAATCAACACAGCTTTTTTTTGAACAAACAACATCTTCAACTTAGCAAGCATCGTTATTCAAATAATATAAAATTTCACAACAATCACTGTATGTCGGCGAAGTAATCTAATACGTAGCTTTTACAAGACTGTCATTGTTAGTTATTTTTATAGAGAATGAGTAGCTGTCAATGGTAAAGAAGATTATGTCAATACAAGTGTTACCTATCGGTTACATCCGTTTTTGATGCATATTTAAACTTTTAACAATAAAAACTTTCTTTTGTACTATAATGTTTACCTACAAAATGTATACAAATTTATTGAAAAATTTTATCAACAACGAATTTAAAAATTTTTTTTACCGTTAAAAATTATTTAATAACCGAACTCAACTTACTTATTAAACGATTTATAATTCTAATAGTTTTTGTATTTATAGACTTTCGGAATTCTTACTTTGTAAACGTTTTTACCCGACTGCTTACTAAGCGATTTATACTGGATTATTATATTTTTAGATTTATATAACAACGGTTTCAAATGATTTTTAAAAATTTGATAGACTTTGCTACTATATTATACTATATTTTTGTTATTTTTTTAAATGATTAATCAATTTATTGCCAATGTTTCTTAAAAAAATATCAAATTGTTTAAAAACAACCAAACACTGATTTAAAAATACACTATTTAAGCTAGAATACGATAAACGCTGGAGGACACCAGCGCACATACTAAAACATTTACTACAAATGACGTCAGTTTTTTGCTGTTCTTGGTTGATCGTTTATAACCTCATTATTTTACTGAAAATTATTTTGTTGTTGGCATTGATTTTGAAGGTAAGTTATTTTAAAGTTAAATATATTAATGAAATCATATCTAGCTTTTTATAATGTGCAAAGCAAGTACGTCTACTCTTGTAAAGAAACAACTTGTGTTATCGAAGGATGCTAGAGAGATTATTTGGGACATCTACATTTTTTTTAAAAAACTCAAATTCACAAGGTAAAATATAATTGTAATTTTTATTCAAATCTATTTTGACTTACACGGGTGTAAAATCGACTTACAACGTTTACCACCTTTATAGCTATTTCACAGCTATCGTTCATACATACTACTTTATACTATGAGATGGTTTTGCTAATGGTAAAATATAATTTATTCGTCTAAATAACATTTTGCTATAAGTACATGATTTCATTTTTATTAGGTAATTTTTTGGATACAGTTCTGCAAGCAATAAAAATATATAAAAGTACCGTTGTTTGTGTCTTAAAGCAAGTGCGTGCAATTGATTGTGGTGAGAAAAGTTCATTTTTCATAACAAAAACTTCTCCGACATCAACAGTTCATAATTATAACAAACCGAATATTTGTCAAATTATTGCTAACTTTCATATTGAAAAACAAAAACCTATTATAGAACGAATTTTTAACTTTATTAAAGACGATGATTCTATTGGATTCTTCAGAAAGAAATCGTCACTGAAGTCGTTGTTAATAGAAATAGGTTTTAAGTAGGATTATTGTTTAGTTTTGTATTACTTTTTATTTAATATTTTATTCAGTTAAGAAGAATAGTGGATAATCGCAAAATACTTATAGAACGACATAATACACGTTCTTTACATACGATCAAACAAATTATACTTGAACCGATTAAATGGAGATCTTATATCTCTAATAGGAAAAGAGAAGAAACTTATCATAGTACATGCTGGTATGTTTACATGATTTTTTCATAACATGTCATTTATACCGTTATTTATTTTAAAAGGTGAAATGGGTTTTATCAATAGTGCTTTATTGATATTAAATCCCGACAAAAAACAAAAGATTACAGAAACTACATAAATTATAAAAAGTAGATTGAAAACCAATACTAAATAACTAAACCAGAATTATATAACTTAATAAAATGAAACAAACTAAACTACACGCAATACAGTATTGGTTCAATATTTGCATTTTTATGTAAATGAAATTGAAGAGGACTGCATAAAGAAGGAACATATTATGGATGATGAATATGAAAACTTTATAATAAGTACTACACGTAACTGGTGATACTTCCGATGAAGACTTTGACTGTACATATGTATGTCTAATTTTGAGTGCTAATGAAACTTACGTAACTGCTTAAAACATGTATTTTTTTAATTTATGTAACTGAAATAAATGAATTCTATAGGCTTTAAGATGTTAAACTAACTGTCATTATGTTATACTAACAAATCTTAAGCTGTTTAATATTAATGGTTACTGTTTAAATAAAATACTCTGTTCGTAATATTAATATTTGGAAGTGTTTCTGCAAGTACGTTGTCTAAAGTTTACAATCGGTTTAATAAAATTTTTAAAAAAATCAGTTGTACGTTTGTTTAATCACAGTTTAAATTAAACGTTGTAATTAAAAATTACTTAAAATTTAATCTATTCACAAATAACTACAGTTTGACATAACCTGACTTTTATGTTACAATTTAGAAACTCAATAGTTTTACGTTTTTCAAATAAAATTTAAAAATAAACCACAAACATAACTAACTAACAAACAAAACTCAAAAATAATTTTTTATGCTTCCGTCCGTTTTGATGTATTTTACAGGAATCATAATCGGTCGGAAATTTTACTATACCGGCCTAGGCTGGTAAAATGTAGTAAAATTTTATAACTAGAACTTGGTACTAATAATAACTAATTCATTAAACGTCATCTGTCAATTTGTCAGATTTATTAAGATACACCATTATCTGTGTTAATGTTTACAATAACACTAACAAAATTTGTTTAAACAAATATAACAAATTCGCTTATATCTTACAATTGCTAAAAACAACAATAGTTTTACTTTCATATAAGTTAAATTGTAATAATAATATGTAATTGTCAAGTTAATTGAAAAAACAATTGAGTTCGTCATTACAGGTTTCAGTTTTATCAACATGTGTTATTAGATTTTATTAAAATTTCTAATAAATTAATACTATAAAATTCAGCACAAAAAATTTTGTGTATCACACATCCTAAATGTATTTTGCGAGTATTTGCTTTTTGTAGGCATCGGCTTCACCTCGGTCAACAAATATGCTCATACTCGCAAAATAGCACTTTTTGGACTAGTAATACAAATTTGTGCTTCCGTCCGTTTTGATGTATTTTGCAAGCATAATAATCGGTCGCAAATTGTACTTTTCTTGCCTAAGCCGGTAAAGTGTAGTAGAATTTTATAACTAGAAGTTGGCACTAATAATCATTAATTAATTTAACGTAATCTGTCAGATTTATTAACATACACTATTATCTGTGTTATTATTTAGAATAACACTATAATTTCTTTTTTAAACAAATACAGTAAATTTGCTTATATCTTACAATCGCAAAAAACAACAATAGTTTTATTTTTATATAAATTAAATTGTAATAATAGTATATACCCGGTTTCACTTCGCCCAACAAATATGTTCATACTCGCACTTTTGGACTAGTGATACAAATAACAATTTTTTAATTTTTGGCAACAAGTTGTTTTATACATTCTGTCGTCACATTTCTCGCGTAGCTGTGTGTCTCAATTAATTCTACTCTAACATTTATAATATTAATAATGGTACCTGGACAGAAACGTAATAATCGTTGCGGTATCGTTCTGGTTTAACTAAATGTTTCTATAACGGTTCAGGTCCAGTTCTTGTTTTTGAAGTGAAACTTCTTTATCGGCGTTGGAAAAAAATTTACCGTCACATTTTTTTCGTTACGCGCCATCTTTTTTTTTATAAAATTCTAAAATATTTTTAAATAAATACAAATTGTACAAGGTGTTCAAAGGTAGTAAAATAAATAAAAAGTTCGCCCGCGGGTGGGCTCGAACCACCAACCTTTCGGTTAACAGCCGAACGCGCTAGTCGATTGCGCCACGGAGGCACATACTATAGGTTACAAAACGGATGGTTATAAGGTACACGATCAAAACGTTGCTATAAGATACGATCAATTGTTGTTTTGTAATTAATGGCTTATGGTAACTGAAATATGAAATTGAATCTACAAAAATTAGTTAATTGATTTACAAAAATTTGTATTCATGTTTATGATAATAAAAATCCTTTTGTTTAAAATTTATTTAACTTTATTTAACCAATTTCTGAAAAGTTGCATGTAGATCATTTTGCGAAAAATAAGGCCATAAAGAAGTTTCACTTCTTACGTGTGTACACTAGTACACGCCCTCATATTTTTTTTTGGTATTTTTTGTTATCAGTAATTTAACTATTCAATTAAATATTTTGAAACTTATTTATACAACTCAACAGAAGTAATGGTCACTTCTTACTAAACAATAAATTATAAGTACATTATAGACAATTATGTAAACGTGTTCTACAAACTTATCATATTATACTGTAAACTCAAAATTTATTTGTTTAGAAGGTCAATTTGTTGTTTCTTTTAAACGACTACAAAGTAAAAGAATAGTGTCATTGTGACGTTGTATGAAATTTTTTTATTAAAGATTTGGTCTAAAGTAGCCGATTTTTAAGATATTCACAATTAAAGTTTTAGGTTGATTCTGACTAAATAAATAAATTGAAATTGACTTTAAACTATGCAGTAAATGCTGTAAGATCCTTATTTTAAAACGTAAATTGATTGTGCTTATTTCTTTATATTCATATTCACCTAATTTACCAAAATGTAATTTGTGGTTATGAAATACAACAAAGTAATTTTCAGTGGCGGTTTGCAATTAATGTTTAAGAAATATTTTAAAAAATATTTTATTTATTGATTTTTATTTTACGAGAAAGGCTTATCAATGACTTATACCACCTTATACTTAACTTTTATACTAGAAAATTTTGTGCGCTAATTACTTTTCTTTTCTGATTTTCTTTTAGTTATAAAGTGCGTTTAAAAGCAAATTTACCAAAACTAAATCGGTTTTTATATTATTTATTTCACAAAATTTTCAATTGTTCAATGTTTTAGAATTGGCTTTATAACTAATCACAAAAAAATGTGATAAAAGCAAATTAGTATTGCAGAGTAAGTAAGTTTTAACCTGACAACTATTTTTCTCAGCGCAAAGAAATTATTAAAGTATTTACTATTTCAACATTACATAGTTATTGCTCTTCTGTGTTACTTTTAATTATGTTTACAACTTAAGAAAATTAAACCGAAAATCAAAATAAACCAACAAAACGAAAAACAAGTAACGGTTTCGGTCCGGTTCAACAAACCTAACTTCAACAAATTTTGTTTCCGGTTTCAGTCTAAGTAAAAATAACGTAGTAATTTGCAAATTGCAAAATAAAAGCACGTTTGTACTTTATTCTTGAAATTAAACTATAGAGAGACACACACTCAAAAACTTTAAATAATGTAAAACTATAACATGATTACATGACTATAAAAAACCAAAACATGCAACCAAGTAATTATGTATAAATGTTGCTTTCGTACAAATAACGTTTGCTAATAAATTTATTGTAGGTACACTTAATGGCAATAAGACTACCAATCTTTTTTCTTAGCATATCTTAAAAGTACCTTTGTCTGTATTCATTGAATTAAAATATTATATACAAAATATATAAGTATTTTTTGTAATTTTATACCAAAATATTTTTATTAAATATTTCTATATCATAAAAATCATATTGTAGTAACTGAAAATTTAATATTTAAATTTACCGCTTAATAGAATGGCGGGGAATAGCGTTAAGTTAGTTGTAAGAATATAAACCGTTAATTCCGTTTTTGTGTTGGTTGACGAAGGTGTTTGGATTTTGTTGTATTTTGTTTTTAGACATTAAGTTTGTTATTTTTATTACAATTATTAAACGTTTCAACTTATATTGGCGCGATTATCTAAATTCAACGAATAAAGTTGCTACAAATATTATCAGAAGTGGGATTGAGGAAATAATAATGGCAGAATTTGAAAATAGCACGCTGGTTGAAGATATGGAACCGCAAGCTCAAGTTAGAGGAAGTGCAACATTTGCAATGCACGATCTTATTGCGGCTACCGTTGCCGCTGTTCAACAAGCTTCGATAACCAGGCAAGATAATTTAGTTTTTAAAAATAGCGAAGTTGCTGCTTTATTACCAAATTTTGGAGCTATCCATGAAGAAGATGTGGAAGCGTGGGTTGCTAGGGTTGATGCTGTTCAGCGCACTTATAGAATTGCTGATGATGTTATTAAACTAATAGCTATTGGCAAATTACAAGGTGCTGCTATTAATTGGTTTCCTTCTAAAAGTGAATACATTTCTATGAATTGGAACAATTTAAAACACGAAATTTTGCAAGTTTTTAATAGCAGACCAAATAAAATTTCGTTATTTAAAAAAATGGAAAGTCGAAGATGGAAAAAAAATGAAAATTTTAACACGTATTTTAATGACAAAGTTGTGTTAGCTAATCGGTTGGACTTAAGTGATTCGGACATTATCGAATACAGAATTGATGGGTTCGATAACAGTATTTTACAAAGTCAAGCTCGAATGAAAGGATTTAATAGCTTACATGAAATGTTGCAAGTAATGAACAATATTACCTCGAGCGATAGAAGTAGTGCAAGTTCTGCTTTACCTGTTAGATCAGCAGTTCCACAAAGAAGATTGGATCGATGTTTTAATTGTTATCGAGAAGGACGTTTAGCAAACAATTGTCCACAACAAAGATGCAAAACGGTTCTTGTTTTAGGTGTGGCAGTACTGCACATAAATTTGATTCCTGCCCTGAAAGGAGAGTAGTTAACCATCCACCAAGTCGTACACCGCTAAGAGAAACGAGGCCAGCAGACAGTTCCACAAATATGGTGCAAGCCGATACCAATACCTCAGTTTTTACAGTACCTGTCAGGTTTGCTTTAGTAGACCCTTTAGATTTAAGTGAAATAGAATTTAATATTGTAAGTCTTATCGACACAGGCAGTCCAATTAATTTAATAAAATGTAAGCATGTGCCGAAAGAATTAATGGATGACTATAATGGTACGAATGAATATACAGGTATTAACGGTTCGAAACTAAGCATTTTAGGTTTATTTAAGAAAAATGTTAGGATACATGATATAGATATTGAAATTCTTTTTTATGTTGTACCTGATAACACGATGAAGTATAGCGCTATTTTAGGTAGGGATTTGGTTTGTTCATCTGAGTTAGAAATTACTTTTGGTGCTACTATTCAAGTTAAAAAAGTTGTGAACTCGTTTAGTGATGTAGGTATAGATAGTTTTGATCAGGAAATTTTAAACATTACTGTAGATTCTAGTAACGACATTAATTTAGATGTCGCAGAAAATGTAGACTTTTTAATTAGAGATAAGGTTAAGGATTTATTTTGTACGCATTATTTGAATGCTAATAAGCCAACAGAACCAGATACTGTGTATGAGATGCAAATCGTTCTAAAACACGAACAACCATTTTATTTCACACCACGTAGATTGTCTTATTATGAAAAACAAAAAGTTACTGAAATTATAGATAGTTTGTTAGAAAAAAATATAATTAGGCCAAGTAGTTCTCCTTATAGTAGAACAATAGTGTTAGTGTCTAAAAAGAATTCAAAAGTTTTAAGAATGTGCTGCGATTATAGGGAGTTAAATAAGATTACCGTTAGAGATAGATTCCTATTACCTTTAATAGATGATCATTTAGATCAATTAAGAGGAAAACGTTACTTCACTACTTTAGATTTGAAAAATGGTTTTCACCATGTTAAGATGGCTGTAAATTCAATTAAGTATACTTCATTTGTAACCCCGATGGGCCAATTTGAATATGTTAAAATGCCATTTGGGCTTTGTAATGCTCCAGCAGTATTTCAGCGATTCACTAATAGCATATTTGATAATTTAATTCGCGATAACACAATTTTAGTCTATTTAGATGATATTTTGATTGCGACAGAAACAGTTGAAGAAAATTTAACCATTCTTACACATGTTTTCGATTTATTAGTTAAAAATTTATTGGAATTACGATTAGACAAGTGCAAATTTTTGAAATGCAAAATTGATTATTTAGGATATACAGTAAGTCAGTTTGGTATCACATTAAATTCTTTACATCTTGCTGCAATTCATAATTATCCGACACCAACAAATGCCAAACAGTACAAAGGTTTCTAGATCTCACATCTTATTTTAGAAGATTTATTCAAAATTTCTCGATAATAGCGAAACCGTTATATGATCTTTTACGGAAAAATAAAACATTTTGCTTTAAAGTATCCAAATTAGAATCATTTGAAAAACTAAAGCATGTATTGGCACAATCTCCATTATTAGCTATCTACTCGCCTTTAGCAGAAACACAGTTACACTGTGACGCTAGTAGTTTAGGATTTGGTAGTATATTGTTACAAAGACAAGATGATAAAAGATTTCATCCTATCATGTATTATAGTCGAAGAACCACAGAGACTGAATCAAAATACAGTAGTTATGAATTAGAAACTTTACAATAGTAACTGATTGTAATTCTTTCAAACTCACATTAAGTAAAAAGGATATTATTCCCAGAATTGCCAGATGGACTTTATATATTGAAAATTATGATTATTCAATTGTGCATCGACCAAATAAAGGAATGCAACATGTTGATGCTCTAAGTAGATGCCAAAATATATTTGTTTTAACCGAAAATAGCTTTGAACAGGTCTTATCATTACGACAAATTCAGGATAAAAAGTTTATAGAAAAGTGCCTAATGGTTTACTTTTTTATGTTCCGAAAGATATGCAAACTAATGTTATACGCACGTGTCACGACGACGTAGGACATTTAGGTATTGATAAAACTACGGATTTAATTAAGCGGGTTTATTGGTTTCCTAAAATGAAAGATATTGTTAAGGATTATATTTTCAATTGTCTAAAGTGTATCACATTTTCTCCACCTTGTGGTAAAGTTGTAGGCAATTTACATAGTATTGATAAAGGATCAGTACCATTTGAAGTAATTCACGTGGATCATTATGGACCATTGTAAATTACCAAAAAGCGTAATAAATTTATTTTTGTAGTAATAGATGCGTTTTCAAAGTTTGTCAGATTATATTCTTGTAAGACAACAAATTCTAAAGAAATCATTTCACACTTGAAAAGTTATTTTGTAAATTACAGTGTTCCGAAAAAGTTAATTTCAGATCGTGGAAGTTGTTTTACGTCGAAAGATTTTAAAGTTTACTTGGAGTTGCATGAAATTTACCATACTTTAATTGCCACTGCTTCGCCGCAATCAAATGCTCAGGTTGAACGGGTCAATAGATTATTAACTCCAATGTTATCTAAATTAACCAATCCTAGTGAAAATCGGGAATGGGATAATGTTTTAACCGATGCGGAATATGCGATTAACGGTACAAAAAATCGTTCAGTAAATGCATCCCCTTCACAGTTACTTTTTGGAATCAATCAAAGAGGTATAATTAATGATAATGTTAAGATATTTTTAGAGGAAAATTCTGTTGTAAATAATAAACTTAGTTTAGAAGAATTAAGGGATAGAGCTAAGGAACAAAATGTAAAAGTTCAAAAATATAATGAACTTATGTATAACAAAAGACATAAAATGCCGTTAGTTTATAAGGAAGATTTTGTCATGATTAAAAACACCTCGATTGCTCCGGGTATAAACAAAAAATTGTTGCCAAAATATAAAGGGCCTTATGTAATTAAAAAAGTTTTGCCGAATGACAGATATGTCATAACTGATATAGAGGGATTCCAACACAGCCGAATTCCTTTTGAAGGTGTTTTTAGTCCGCCAAATATCAAAATGTGGACGAGTACTGACGACGAGATCAGTACTATCGAGGACGACAGTTTGTCAGAATCGGCCGAGTTGAAGTAACTCAAAATTAAAATTTTAAATTTACCGCCTAATAGAATGATGGGAATAGCGTTAAGTTAGTTGTAAGCAGATAAACCGTTAACTCCGTTTTTGTGTTGGTTGAGGAAGGTGTTTGGATTTTGTTGTATTTTGTTTTTAGACATTAAGTTTGTTATTTTTATTACAACTATTAAACGTTTAAACTTATATTGGCGCGATTATTTAAATTCAACGAATAAAGTGCTACAATTTTTAATTAATAAATCTGTATTTTTTTAATTAAAACGATTACTACAGTGTAATAATTAATAAATATAAAATTTAAAGCGTTTGTTATAAGAACTTGTAGAGCTTTAGAAACAAGTGTATTGAACAATTTGCCTCAATAAAAAGAAAATAGAAACGTATTCTAAAATAATTTTAACAACTAAATATTAAAAATTTAAAAGCTACCAAAAAATAACACATCTTGATTAATTTTAATTTCCAAGTATCTGTTAGTTCTTGTTAATTAATAATTTTTTTTATCTAATAGATAATTTATTTTTTTAATTTTCAAGTAGATATGTCATAAAAACGCAGATTTTTATTTTAAATTTAATATTATAGCAGTTAGATACTTTTTGAACTGTTATACAGAAAATAAGTTTTTTTATTATGTTGGTTTTTAAAATTTATAGTTGTTATAGATCTACAATACAATTTAATAGAATTAGGAATCAATTTTGAAAGGTATTGCTGAATTAGTTTTATAGTAATCTTTATAAACGAAAAAAACAGACGTTTTCTGAACAATTTTAAATTAGAGCAACAACTTATACTATTTTTTTTTAATTTGCAGTATAGTGTTAGCTTGTGAAATATTAATTAAAAAATTAGCTTTTAAAATAAAGAAAGTCGGTAGCGTGCTGTCTCTATTGCTGTTAAGAAGAGAACCTATGTTATCAGATTAGCTTGTGTATTTAAATAAAATCCTTTCTAGTTTGACCTGTGATAAAAATAAATTTTGTATAGAAACTGGAACTGTTTGCTCATACTAAAACGATTAAACTTTTTGTAAAGTTGGATTTAAAAAAGTTTACGAAACTATCATAATAAAGTCAATAAAAAAGTAATGTGCTTTTATCATCTTTGTTAACTATTATTTTATACAACAACCCAAACACACCAACTAAAAACGTTTTTTAAAATGCTTAAACTACGTAGTTCAAAGAAGGCGTAATCTTTCTAAGAGTTCAATAATCAATAATTCTGTTATCTGCTCACTGAGCGCCAGATACCATCGTGTCAAACGTAAAATTCTCTACAACTCTGATAATAAAACTAACTTTTTTACTTCAAGACAGATTTATTTCTCTTCGAGTTTTTTAAATATATTTATCTTTTTTTAATGTAATTATGAGTGAATGCTGAACATAAAAAAATTAGAATTTATATGTGTAATTTTGACTTTGCATTACATGCATTTGCTTTTATGTTAAGTTAATGTTTTCAACCTAATAACGATTAAAAATTATGTAAAATCTAAATTTTTTGTTTTGTTTGCTAAAAATTTATAATTTTTCTGTTAATTATTTTAGTTTACGTCTTAATATTTAATGTGTAAAGAATTTTTGCTAATTTAAAAAAAAATGTTACGTTTTAGAGTTTTGTATTTGATGGTTTTATAACATGTTTTGATTAGTATTTAATTATAAAAAAAATAAAAACGTATTTCTTTTGCGTTCATATAATATTTTTATATATGCATTTTTTCAATTAGTTATAGCTTTATTCATAAAAATCTTAGCAATGCTTAAGATTGGATATTAATTATTTTCAGTAAGATTAAAGCGGTAACTTTAAAAAATAACTGAATTATTACAGCTATTACATAAACATACGTACATCTAAAGTGCAACAATTACTAACACCGGTCTGTAATAAAACACTTACTCGTAGTAGTAACTACTAAGATAATACTTTCTAGTAGTTACGAAATCAGTTTAACCTGTATGTTATAGTAAATAAGAAAATAGATTAATGTTTAAACCAAATAACAAAAAATTGCAATTAATATGTTTTTAAAGACAGGCATTATGATTATGGTTAAAAACAACCAGCGTAGGCTTTCCTAAAAAGTTAATTGAAATAGTGTAGAAGGACGTGCACCTACATAACGGTATGACATAATTTAAAACTCCAATAAAATAACAATTTCAAAATTAGTTGACAACTAACATTTTAATTAAAAACTAATAGTTTTTAACCAACGTTGATTAACATAGTGATTCAATATTGGATTAAAACAAGATAATTAATAATGAATAACGTAGGTGTTATTAAAACTTTTGTAAGAAATGTAATAACAATAATATGAAATAAAGTATTTTTAGTTACAATTAACTATTAAAAAAAGAAATTAATTTACTTTATATATTTATACTTTTACAGTGTACGTTAGTGCGCTCACAAGTAAAATCGGCTGAATAATTTAAAGTTTACTATTGTTGTAATTGCTAAGTTAGATAGTTATAAAATTCTACAAACTAAATTATAGGACTAATTTAGTCAAAAATGGGGAAAGCTGCATCGACTAAACATAAACCAATTTATTTAATAATAATAAAATGTGCAGTTGAGAAATTAACAACTTTCGTTTTCGTATCCAAAAAAACTATATCTGTTCATTGAACACCATTCTACTTTCCAAACAACACAATTGTCTTTCTTAATCTTTACTCTTTATTGTCATTTAACGTTTTCTCTTGTTTAGAGTTTCTCTAAATTAAAAAAAAGTACTGGCGCCATCTGTATGTTTATCTATGAGCCTTACAAATATTCAACAGTTGATTTCTAATTAATCGTATTACTCAATTGATTATTGACGAATTAGAATTAAGATTCGCAGTGTAACTTTAACATTTCAAAATATTCAAAAGGATGATTCATAATACTGATATACAATGCACATAGAAATAGTGTAGTTACTTTAAAATGTATAAAATGAATTACGCTTACTTATCTTTACAAAATTTGATTTTCTTTAATCAGCAAAAAAAATAAGAAATTATTGTGTTATATTAATGTAATCTACTTTTGCCGGAATAAATAGATGTAGTACACTGTTTTAAAACAGTTTTGAATATTTTCAAATAAGTTAACCTCGATGTATTCTAACCAAAAAATACATTAATCAAATAAAATATTGACTAACACTAGTGAAAAAACACTATTTATAACAATAATGAAATGTATAATTATTCTTTTTATGACAGAAAAATGAAAGTGATTGGTATCGATACACAAATATCTTTTAAATATTTAAATAACGTAATAAATAAAGTTTTAGGAATGTACTGAAACATATAAAAAAAAACAGAAAGTTTGATTTGCATATTTTAATAATTACAGTTACAATAACATAGACTTCAAACTTTAAAAAAAAGTTCCTAGGCTACTAAACAGCCTTGTCCTTCTTTTAGTACCACGTGTTAAAAAACCACTGTTTACATATAAATCAATTATCGTAACTTTTTGGAGAAGCACAAAATTCGTATGCACTTAGTACTTAAATTTGCAAATTAGCACACGTGCAAGTAAAAGTAAAATGAAAGTTGCCGCATTATCCATAAATGTAATTAACGTCAACTTTAATTTATTAATACAAAATAAATCAAGGTGCGTTCTTTTATTTGCTCAGCATAAGAAATATTTATTCAAATATGCTTTAAGAAAAATAATTGTTACTTACTGTATTTTAAAGATTATAAATCATGCACAAAACACAGAGCATAACTGATCGAACACTGAATCTTACTATAAGGTGATATCGGAATACTTTTGCACTCCCGCCATTCCTTTCCTTTAATCTCCTTCCACACTTACTTTTGATGCTGGGGTAATCCCCAAAAATGTTATCATTTTTTAAATTGTTGATTTTTTTTTAATTAGAAAAGAGGAAGCTTTTAATGAGATACCGACGATTCGTAATTAATAACTTGGAACGATACTTTATTTATTAACTAAAAAAATTTTTTATTAACTTTAAATAACGTTTTATGCAATCTTTAATTTTTTTTAGCTCTAACGTAATTATACCATTTTTTATATTTTAGTATACTATTTCAAATTGACTATTTTTTTACAAAAACATTTTTTATTTTGTTCTTAACTTTTGAATTTTCACATAAATTTTAGTTAAAAATATAATCTTTATATATTAGAACTTAAGAAAAGTGTAGTATCTAAATGAATATGAATCTTAAAATCGCAAGTTGTACCTACTTGGCTTGCCTGTAATATGTATTTTTTAATTTTTGAATACAATCATGTCTTATAAATGATTTGCTGATTTACTACAAATTTATTGATTTATTAGAAACTAATTACTGTATATTATGTAAAACACGTAATAAATTTCTTCTCTAGACACGTACAATAAACATACTCTAACCCACATTAGTTTACTTATTTTATACGTTAAGAAAAAAATAGCTACTATTTCTATGGTCTCTTTAAATGTTTTGTTTTGTTATTTTATTATTAAAACTACGTTTTGTAGTTTTGTTGTAAAATTATTGTAATAGCATAAGCGCTTGTTGCTTGTGGCAAACTATAAAAAATTCCAGTTGTTTACGTAAATTTATTTGTTTAGCATAAAAGCGCTTGATATTTAATAACAATTTTTTCATCAAATGTTTCAAAGGGTTATGCCTACTTGAAATAGAAAAAATTACATGATTTTCAAGATTTTTTTTGTCGTTTTAATAAGTATTTATTAAATTTTATCAAATGCTATTAAAACGTATTTATTTTGAAATACATGTACAATTTTTTTAGTATAGATTCCGGCCGTGAAGGTCTTCGCTATTACGTTAATAATCTCTACGGGGAGAATATTTCTTCTAAATCTTACGTACCTTCTAAATTTCGCCACAAACTCCTCAAATTTTTGTGCACTTAAACATCTCTTATTCGCTGTTTCTTTTATCTTTATTTTGATTGGGCCGGATGATTGGAATCTCTTTGAGAACATTACTTACCAGCAGTCTAATACCACTCTACGACTAACCACTGAAGTTCATCTCAGAAAGTTGCAATTATTGGAATCCAAGAATCATAAAGTTTCATCCACTAATAACTTCTTGAAAACGGTCGTCTATTTGTTTAGTGTGATTATCACCTTTGCTGTTGCTTTTAAACGTATTCCTGAAGAAGGCATCTTATATGCTGTCTAGTCTTCTATAAGACATATTCTTTGACACATCTCAGATCCTATTCGTATTTACACTGGCAAAATCCTTGAATAATCTAAAGTTTCTAAATACAACATTTCTAAGCCGGAAAAGTTACCCCTAAAAAGTATTTGTAGAAACCCCCATATTATTGTTTTTTCAGCCGACAAAGGCAACACTACTATTGTTTTCGACCAAATTAATTATGCTGCGAAAATCTATCTTATTTTGTCTGTGGAATCGTACGCTTTCCAACTAGTAATCCACTTCAAGAATTGAACCTGAAATCAGCCAAATCATTAAATCTACTTCCAGAAAATAAACGTCGACTTACCCTTTCAGATTCAAAGCTTGTCTATACGGACTTTTCAAAGTGCACAAACAAAGTATTTTCTTTCGACCTATCGTTAGTACTATTCAATCTCCTACCTACAAGTTAGCCAGGTTTTTATCCAACATTCTTTGCGAATTTACAGGTAAAACCTTTTCTCACTTGCCCAACAGCATTTTATTTAACGTTTAAAAACTGTAAAACTTGAACCCCATGTCACTTCACTTTTTACCTATTCCTATTAATGATTCGCTTATTATCATACAACTGTTCTGTCACAACATGGAAAGGACTTTTCACTTTTTACCAAGGTTCCTATTTAGGTTTCGAGTGCTGCTATGGGTTCTTCTCTATTACCTGATGTAGCTAACATAAATTTTTTGAAACAGTTGCTTTGGAATCATAAATATTACAATCTATAGTTTGGTACAGCTTTGTTGGCAACACGTTTATTGTTTGGTTTCATGGTCATCTCGAATTGTCACCTAGATAACAAATTTGTTATGGAAATTCAAACTAATGGTTTTCTTTCATTTCTCAGCGTTTTTGTGACACATAAATTTAACGGACTTTTGGGCTATTCTGTTTGTCACCCATACGAATAAATACCTCATGCTTCGTTTCATCATCATCCTCCACAGAAACGTTCTGTTGTGTCTTTGGTTCATCGCGCTTTTTCTATTTGCCAACCTAAGAATCTAGACTCAAAACTTACTACAATCTTAGTGAACAATGTTTATATAAAGCGAGATATTTAAACAGTTATTAATCTTCGTCTACATCCACGTGCTCGACTACATAAGGATATTTTTACTTCCAAATCCAATTCAAAATTGGCATTTTTACCCTACATTTACAAGGTTACAGATCAAATGGAGAAACTTTTTTGTAAGAATAGCGTTAAACCCATATTCAACTGGACAGGAAAAATATCTCAAATTCATCCTTCTCACAAGGACATATTTTTTATAGTAAGTTGTATATTATTTTTTTTCTTAATTAGACTTCACACGATTTCTTTAAGGTTCTTCTATGAGAAGATGCATTAAAACACTTTAAGTGTCTATATAAGGCGATGTTTTGTGTAGCTAAGTGCGCACTTCTTCAGGCTCCTGTTTTATTAAAAAATTTAGTTATTATATGGCAGGTAAAATTAACAGTTGGTATCAGTAATTAATACTACAATGAATTACACTTACATGTATAGACTAAAAAAGTAGTGTGCCCTGGACTGCACTATGAAGACAACCATACAAATAAACTAACATTGAAAATAAATTAACTAAACACAAGAACAAATACAACACAACAGTAACAAACGTGGACTTAAACATACTGTAAATTTTTATAATTTAAGGTTGATTGATAACACATAGCTGGGGAAACCTTACATTACATTATCTTGGTGGTTTTTATAAATAATACTTAAGTTTCGAGTATTATTGTTAAAATTTACATTATTACCATGTTTTGTTATGAAAATCATGCCCTCCCTTATAGAAAAATGTTAAAGAAATATTTCTTATACTTTCATTTCAAGGTCTATACCAGTGATTCCCAAAGTGGTCTATATCGACCCCAGGGGTCTATGACAACCTGCAAGGGGTCTACCTCAGCAAAAAAAAATTTGGGGGTCTATGAAATGAAAATGGGGGTCGACGACAGTGGATCTCAACATACACTGATAGTACCTATTTACTTACATTATGCTATCTTATAATACAAAAACATATACATTATTTATAAAAGTACCTATAAAGTAAAAAATTTATTATATATCTTTATAATATTGTGTAAGTTGTAGGATCTAGACATTCGTTTTGTGGTCGTAATACATTTTGAACTTGTAAAAACCTCCACATAATGATATACCAGTATCATCTTGTTTCAAGCATACGCGCAGTCTCAGAGCTTCGCGAACTTGCACTGACTTGTTCAATTCGTCACTCTATAAATACGAATGTAAGACAAATACGTTTATTCGTTTCCTGAATCTTGAAAAGGAAAGTGCTAAGAAAATATTTGATAAAATATAAACTGGTAGTTATTTTTTATTAAATTTTGGTTTTCTACTCGTAGTTAGCAAAGAGCTAAATTACGCCAATCGTGACTTCAGTTATTAGTAGTTTAATATTCTAATTAAGCAAAAATACACGAGTACTCCTCAATAGTCTCAATAGTTTTAGCAATCGTTATTATAATTACAGTGCAATCTCCGTAATCCGAACTAATTGCTGCAAGGAGATGTTCGGATTATGGAATGTTTTCGGAAAAATTTAAAAAAAGACAATTGTACATACATATTACGTATGTATTTTATTATTAACATACAATATGTTACCACTTTGAAAGGTAAATTAAGAAAATAAGAAATCCACAATTGTACAGCTGCGTGTTTTTTGAAGAATTTTTAATACACACTCTCATTTGTTTGTTTGTTTTTTCATAGAATTTAAATGTTTACATAATATAGGAAACATATTAAAAAAAGAAATTATTTTGGAATTAAACTACATATTTTGGGCGGTCACGTAAATAAATATGTATGTGTGTCAATATTTACTTATTTACGACCTTGCTAGGCATTTATTATTATTTTATAAATACATATATCTTACCAAATAACTTCACAAAAAAAGTAAAAAAAAATGTACTTTAGTCCATTGGTTCGGATTACGGAAGTTCGGATTATGGATATTGCACTGTACGTACTTCTCCATATTAAAATTAAAATTTTGTATTATTGTTAAAGTGGAACTAGTAAACTTTTACACATGACAATCAAATGTACGTAGAAATAAATCGCATACCAATTTTTTATTATTATTCGTTGTATAATATTTTGTTTTAACATTTTTTGTCATGTTACTTTCAAGTTTCCTTAAAGTTCCATCATATCAAAACCTTAAGTAACATTCATAACATTCCGTTTCTCACATTCATTTGTAATGGCTGTACGCCTATGCCTGCCATAAAATCTAAGATTATACGATTTAAATTTGACTTTGATTTTTTAATATACAGCTACTGGACTTTATGTCTTATTTAAATAGATTAATTTTGCCCACAGATGACTGATGCCATGTCCGAATCTAAAAAGAAATGTGGACAGTACAGTGTTGATTATTTAAAACTTGGCTTCATTTCATCATTGTCGGACAAACAATTACCTATGTGCCTTTGATGCAACAAAGTTTTGGCCAATGGCGCTATGAAACCATCTAAGCTGCAGGATCATATGAAAAGTTGTTACCCTGATAGAACAGATAAAGATTTGAAATACTTTCAAACACTCAAAGATAAACTTCAGAAGAGACCTGCGCTGTACAGAATGTTCGTTTCGACGTCACAAAGAAACGATGATGGTTTGCGGGCGTCTTACAATATCTCGCTTCTTATAGCAAAACTTGGAAAACCGCATACTATCGGAGAGAAGTTAATTTTGCCGGCCGTTGAAGAGGTTTTAAAAACACTAACCTGCATTTGATATCATTAAAAGAATTCCCTTAAGCAACAATACTGTTGAAAGACGTATTGATAAAATGAGTTCTGATATTGAAAGATTCTTGTGTAATTATTTGCAAAGAACTCATTTCTCTATACAACTGGACGAGTCAACTTTACTTGGTAATGCAGCATTATTATTGGCATATGTTCGTTTTATTATGGATCAAGAAATCTAGGAAGAACTGCTCTTGGCAAGAACTTTGACAACCGTCACTAAAGGTAAATCAATATTTCATGTTTTGGAGGATTACTTCATTAAAAAAGCAATCCCTTTATCAAACATAATATCAGTAGCTACAGATGGAGCACCTGCCATGGTTGGACGTTATCGTGGATTTATAAGCTATTTAAAACAAAATGTGTCAGGACTGTTAGCAATACATTGCGTCATCCATCGACAATATTTAGTTGCTAAAAAACAACCCGTTGAATACGCGGTTATTTGCGCAGTTGTGCAAAGACTATTTTAGAATTTCTGGATACTAAAAATAAAATTTTAAAAGACAATTTAATGAAGCCGAAAACAGACATCGCTTATTTAACAGATTTGTTTACAAAATTTAATATGGTTAATTTGCAGTTACAAGGCGACTGTCTAAATTTGATTAAAACAAAGTCCATCTTATCAGCGTTTATTGCCAAACTAAACTAATGAAGCGAAATATTGGACGGGGAAAATTTTCCCAGTTCCCCAATTTGTCACAGACAAACTGCCAGGAAAACGACATTTCAACCTACGTTCAACATTTAAATGCCATCTATTCCGATCTTGAAACTAGGTTTGAGAATGTTTTGACTACGGTAATACCACACTACAAAACAACATACCCGTTACTTATCCCGTATTATAGAATATAGCGAGGAACTTTTTAATTTCCTTTTCATCGTCAATTCTAGTGAAAGTGGGGTTCAGCGCTGTTACCAATCTCCTAACGAAAAAAAGAAACAGACAGGATATAATTAGCCGAGGAGATTTAAGATTGAACCTTACAAAATTGACGCCAAATGATGATAATTTATTATTAAAGCATCAGGTTTGTCCTTCTCACTAAAAACATTTACTTATTGCTTAGTTTATTTTATGTTTATTTTATGTTACGTATATTTTATATAACAGATACAAAATTTTATTTTGAGTAGTTTTAATTTAAATTCAACTAAATGTATAAAACTTAACATGTGTTTTTACTTTAAGTTTTTAACACTAAACTTTACTACAGTTAGAAAATTACAAAAAATCAATATCAGGTAAGTAGGGAGTCTACCCAAAACCGAAAAACATGGCAAGAGGTCTACGACACAAAAAAGTTTGGAAACCTCTGGCTATACCAAATTCATTACTCATGTGGTTTAGTCTACATTAATAAAACCGGTCGTTTCGAATTTGAGAACATGATCGTTGTATAAAGAAAAAGCATATTTCTAAGTCGTAACTAAATCTAAGTCTTAACTTTTAAAATGTTCTTAGTTAGATTTCGGTTTTTTGTTGGAGTTCTTTGATTTTTTTCAGGCTCTAATGAAATTTCTTACGAAAGTAGCCGAAACGTTGGCAACTTTGGTTACAATAAAGACACGGTTTAAACCCGGAAGACTCTCTTATTTAAGTATAGACTCCTGCCGTGGAAGTCTTCGCTATTACAAGAATATAGTTATTTTGTTTTTTATTAATACGGCTTTAGACAATACTTCTGAATATACGTACTGTAGATTTAAAGGATTTTGTTCAGACAAATAAAATCAAGTTAATCAAGTTACAAGTTTAGTATATTTCTATTATAACAAATTGCTTTTGGACGACTCATAAAAAACTGTGGCTTTACGTTTATTCAAGAAACACGACAAATGGTTTTAGAGTAATTAATAATAACTAAGATTAGAAAGTCTTCCAAGTTTGGACCGTGTTGATGTTGTAACCGAAGTTGCCAACGTTTTGCCTACTTTTGTAAAATACATCATCAGAGCGTGAAAAAAATCAAAAACTTAAAAAAGTAAACGATAATCTAACAAATAATAATTACAGAGTTAAGTAATAAACCAAGTCAAAAATTCATCAAAATGTTACCGTTAACAAAATTTTATCTGGAGGAAAATCTTCAGACCTACTATAAAAACCGTTTTTTTAGAAAAGGCAACTATATGTATAAATTAACAAGGTTAAATCTTCACAAATTAATATAGCACTTATTAACATGTTAAAAAAAATCGGTAAACAAACAATGGTACATCAGAATCGGATAATGCAAACTAAAATATACGAATATTTTAAATTTATACTAAGAATGGATATTTAATATAAAGTCAACTTTAACAAAAACAAATACAAATAAAAAGATTTTGGAATAGCCTAGAATTAATTTTAAATATTTTTTTTCTGGCGCTGATAACGTAAAACGAACAAATGTAAAACATTTAACATAAAATAAAAGAAACAATAAGTACGCGTAATGAAAATATAACGCTTTTTAAAATAGTTTGATACAATAAAAAAGATAAGAATAAAAAGAAAATAAAAAACTTAAAAAAAAATAACTTTATAGAAGTCGCTTTAACAATTTAGCATAAAAAATGAATATAAAATAACACTCGTTAAAAATGAATTATCATGCAGTGAAACCATTGAAATTACTATAGCTATACAAGACCAAACAGTAACAACACACAAAAAAACAAACAAAAAAAGCAGTTATAATAATAAAAGCGATAATTTCAAACGTGTACTTAATAAAAATGTAGAATCATTACAGCTTTTTTTATGCTCGTCATTTATTGTTTAACAATTGTATACAGAATTTGGCAACAATAAAAATATTTTAATAATAAATAATTTTAGATGTTATAATATGTATAGATCTTAAATACTGTTATTGCATTTTTTTTATAAAAACTGCAAACAAAATTAAAATTCAGGAACATATTAAACTGGATACTAAAACTAAAATTTTCAACTAAGAAGTTTAACTTACTTTCAAAACAAATAAAAAAACGTAATTAGGTATGTTGTCGCAAAACATATAATAAAATTTATATTAGTAACTAAATCATAGCTTAATGTGTGGTAATAATTTAACAAAAAAAAACGTACTTCTGGTAACCCTGAACATGCGCCAAGCAAAAAGTATTTACAATAATAATTTAAATATGCCTTCTCCAGTTATAGTTAAAAAACTACTACAATTGTTTGACTATATGATTTATTATAATTCATCGTCACGTACTAATTGCAACAAAATTTTCTTACTAGTAATCTATCAAGATTCGTTGTAATTCGGTTGCATTTACTACCTGATGATTACGAACAATTAAGCATACGGTCAAAACAATTGTAGTAGTTTTTTAAATATAAATTGAAGAAGACACATTCAAATTATGATTATATACAGTGGCGGCTAGTAAGATCGAGCTTAGGGTGGGATACATTTTTCAAAATGCTTGTAGGTAATGTGAACGTTTTCAGAAATCATTAAAGCATTATGTAGGTAACTACTAAAATGTTTTGGAGTTACCAAATAAATTCCGTTAAGCAATGTATACAGGCTATATCAAATTTCGTGTTAAGTACAGGGATATTGTTTTTTATCAGAGATAAAATTTTTGTTATCGTTATTACTTTACATCGCAGAGCAATAATCAGATAATTACATTAGAAATATGGCAGGACTTTTATTTGGTTTAATAACAAATTCAGTTTGGCGGCATCTTGCAACTGAAGTTGCCAAAAAAGACAATTTTAAACATCAAAATTTATTGTAGATAAAATTGTATGCTTAAGAACACAGAAGTATAATTTTTATAAAGTTTACAACAAAACTTCTATTTTAAAAGGTATCAAAACAAACAAAAAAAATACAACCAAGATTATTTACTATTTTTAGAATACTATTAATTTTTACTTTCCCATAAGGAAAGTATAGCAATTGCAATTTTTTTTCAAAAAAAATATATTTGCATAATTTTGCGTTTCAAAGTTTCCTGAATGAGAAAAATGTATTTTTGACTGTGTGTGTAACGATGTAACCACGATAACTCTCAAATCAAAAGTCCTAGTAGCTTAAAATTTGGTATGGAGCTGGTTTTTTATATCCTCTCGGCTCTATCAAAAAATTGGTTTGATAAAAAAAAAACGTTTAACAGGTTTTCTTATATAATTTTGTACGTATGTAAATTATTTGCATTATTTTTACAGTTTCTTATAGATATAATTCTTCCTAATCATTTATTCAAATAATAAAATTTCTAACATTACCTGTTTATTAGATATTTTATTTGTAATTTAACATAAATTCACAAAAATAATATAGATTGGAATCCCGCCTGCGACAATTTTATTAGAAAGAAATTCCATGTCTTGAAAGGAAAGCAAGATACGTTAAAAATAATCATTTTTTCTGGTTTACTAAAAGGGAAAGTAATATCGAATCCCACAAATACAGGGGTTAATCGATATGACAACATAAGCTCAATTTGTCATTTTTGGTTATATCTTAATGAAATCGAAGAGAAAAATTTAAAAAAAATTATAGCATGCTTGGAAGTTAATACAAACGTTTACATATCACTGTCATGACAACTAAACCTTAAAAAAAATATATAGACATTTCTTCGTCATTCCTTATAGGAAAGCCGTGTGGTGACCACACCAGTTTTTTTTGTAAACTTTTTATAAACCGAGAAACCTAGTTTAACATTAAAGATTATATTTTAAAAGTCTAGAGAAAATTAAAAAAACAGATTTAGATTAATTTAGAATAGTTTTGAATCAACATCAAATTTTTTATTCGTTTCGTTTCCCTTGGCCGTACTTTCATATTTTTAATTTTTCTAGATATTACTCAACGGCAACTCAAAACAACAAAAGCCTATTAAAAATTTGCTAGAATATTTACAAATAATATTTTTTAGTTTCTATTTAAAAATGTAATATAAAAATTAGTTATAAAAGTCACATTGCATGCGTATCAGTTTTAAATAGTGTATTTTAAAGTAACTAAATAATACTATAACAAATATAAAATTAAAAGAAATCTTTTACTGATATCAAAGTTTACTTTTGTTGTATTTAGCACCTTTAATCATTATTTTAAATCAATAGTAATTTTTTTAACAATACGCTTAAAGTACATAAATAAAAAGCGTGTTGCTGTAGTAGATCGGCAGCAGAATAAACTCTAAATATGATATGATCTTTGAATTTAAAATATTTATATTTTAAACATTTTTTCTTGATGTAAGTCAGTATTCCAAAGAACTTAAATAAATAAATTACATCAACGTGTATCTTAAAAAAACAGCTTATTTTTTAGTACTTTTTAATGTTACACTTTTAATGTTATTATTTTCACTTTTTACGCAATTTCATTATAAAGTTTATGTTGTGTTGTTTTAGTAAATACGGTTTATATTATTTTTGTTATTTTTATAGTCCCACTTAAAGTTTGTTAACTATTTATTTTTCAGAAATTATTTTTCACGGTTATTTGTGTCTTGTATTTGGCTCGTTTTTTTTAAATTGTATATTTTAAACGTTATTTTAATTTCAATCCTTAATTATTATAAAAACTTCTATGCTTAATTGCACTGAGCAAAATAAAAGTGGTAATCGGTTTTAACTGCTATTAGTTACAAAATTATAGATATCTTATTTTACTCATTTTTTTATTTTGTTGTTATTTAAAACTCTTTGTTATTAGTTTTAACTTTATTAACTAGTATGACAAATAATTTTGTTGTATAGTAGTTATTTGCTGCTTCTTTTTGACATATTGCACTGTTATAATGCCGCCAAATCTGACGGAGTGTGGTACAGTGTTATTGTATATTATGCTTTCTAAGAAACACGTTTTGATTGTCGTTACTCATTAAATTCTAATGTTCTACATGAAAACAAATTTACTACATTTACTAAAGCCTAAATTACATATTAGATTACTAGTAAAGAAACTAATGTAATCACATGTTTTTATAGCAATTTTGTTTGCAATGTGCTCTAATAAAGCTTTTGGCTGTTGTATCAGTGATTTAAAACCGAAAAAGTCTATACTTTTGCTTTTCTATAAAATATTCGTATTGCATATATGTACGTTCACTAAGTGTTCATATATTCCTGCTTACTTAAATGTGTAATTAATTAACCATAATTCAGTCAATATTTAAAGACACAAGATGAAGTTGATAAAAACTAATAAATGTTTTACTAAATTTAAAAATTTTGTATAATAGCTAAAAAGGTAGAAAAGAAAACGATAAACTTGAAAAAGCAAACGGCAATCTAACAAAGTACCATTACAGAGTTAGATTCTAAACTCCATATAAGTAACCTAAGATGAAGTAGTCTTTGTATATAAAGAAGAAGTATTGTCACAGCTAGTTAAACTTGACTCTGATTGAGTTACGATCGAAAAGAAGCGTGTTTTCAAAATTCAAACCCTTAGATAGCACCGATCTCTGTTCTGAAGTGACAGTCAAACTAGATAAATTGACGATCGTTTTCAAAGAGTTAGTAGTGGACGAACTTTTATGATTCTAAAATTCCAATAATTAAAACTTTTTGAGATGACCTTCAGTGGTTAGTCGTAAAGTGGTATCAGACTGCTAGTAATTAATGTTGTCGAAGAGATTCCAATCATCCATTCAATTCGAGATAAAGATAAAAGAGTTGTTTGTTGTGTCTAACTCTCGTTTGGTTTGCTTAGTTTAGTCGTGTATTAACGCTAGACTGACACGGTGTAGAAGAACGTGTCTGATTGTGGAACTTGCGTTTGACGAATGCAGGAATAATGTGGTCACGACAGCGACTAAAAAAAGTTGCACGAGTTTGTGGCAAAGTTTGGAAAATATACATCTTTTTTGCCAAATCTAAGATCCCATTCGTATTCGCACTGGCAAAATCTTTGAATAAGTTCCTAAACACAACATTTCGGTTGCATTTAAGAAGAGTTAGCTTTAAAAAATTTTCGTAGGAACCTCAATATTATTGTTTTTCTAGAACGATAAAAGCAACGCTACTGTCGTTTTGAACCAAATTGGTTATGCTGCGAAAATCCTTTCTCTTTTGTCTGAGGAAACGTATGCTCTTCTAACTTATATTTTTATTTTGAAGGTTCAACGTGAAGTCAGTCAAATTATCAAGTCTACCTCCAAATTTTTTTCTCTTTTGACGTATCGTCGATACTATTCAACCTTCTACCTACAAGCTAACCAAAATTCTGTCTAACATGTTTGGCAAATTTACAAGTAAAACGTATTCTTACATACTCAACCCTCAGCATTTTATTCAACGTTTAGAAACCATAAAACTTGAACCCCAAAATTTTCTTGTGAGTTTTGATCTTTTACTTTTTACTAAAGTTTCTATTAAGGATTTGTCTAACTTAAACTTGGTTTCTTTTTTTGATTAGTGTTTATCTTTCACTTACTTCCAATTTGCAAACAATTTTACGAACAAGTTTCTGATGATGCTATGGGTTCTCCTCTAACACCTGTTGTAGCTAACCATTTTATAGAATTTTTTTGAAACGGTTGCTTTAAAATTATTAATATTAAAACTTAAAGTATGGTTTAGGTATGTTGACAACACGTTTATTGTTTGGTTTCATGATCATCTCGAATTTTCTTAAGTTTTGTGATCATTTTTACAATCAAAACTTAGATATCAAATTTACTATAGCAATCGAAACTAAGGGTTCTCTCCCTTTTCCCAACTTTTTTATTACTCGTAAGTCCGACGACCTCTGAGCCATTCTGCTTATACCAAACCCATCCATACGTGCACAAAACTTTATGCTTCGTCTCTCCACAAATACGTTCTATTATTGCGTCTTCGGTTCATCGCGCTTTTTCTATTTGTCGACCTAAGAATCTAGACTTGAAACTCCGTCATCTTAATAGAACCTTGCTGAATAATGGTTATATGAAGGGAGCAATTCAAGCAGTTATTAATCGTCGTCTACTTGTATTTCTACTTCCGAATGTAGTTCAAAATTAGCTTTTTTACCCTACATTGAGAAAGTTACAGATCAAATAGCAAAACTTCTTTGTAAGAACGGTATTAAACCTATATTCAACTCGACAGGCAAAATCTCTCAGATTCTTTTTTCTTCCAAAGACAAATTTCCTACACCATCATTTCAAGGTGTATACCAAATTTCTTGTTTATGTGATTTTGTCTACATTGGTAAAACCGATCGTTCCGTCATTGCACGAATTTCCAAACATGATCGTTGTATAAGAAAAAAACATATTTCTAACTCTGCGGTTGTTGAACATTTTTTGAATATAGGTCACAATATAAATTTTGATAACGTTTTAGTGATTGCAAAATCTCCATTCTTCTTCAATAGGAAAATCCGAGAGAGCATACAAATCATCAAACACCCCAATAACTTTAATCGTGATCATGGTTTCGAGATATCCCTTCTTTGGTTCTCGGTCATTAATCCTTTATCAAAAACACGCCCCTTTTAATCGTAATTTGTAAGAAGGTAACTTAATCCATGAGAAAATGATCAAACTCTAAAATTTACATCGGCGTGAAATTCTCTTAAACGATGTGCATTTTCAAGGTTTTCGGTGACTATAACCACTATTGTTAAGAACTTTTCAGTTTTTTTTTAACAAACCGACTTTTTTTAAAACTACGTACGACAAATGATCCGTTTCACTTAGAATACGTCGTACACATCCTACCGATCAAAAATTACTAAACTGCGGGCTATAACAGCACGAACCTTTTTGCACGTTAAATCTGCATACAAAAATCTTGTAGTGAGGGTTGCAACGTCACGTTACAATGCTTTACTACATATAAAGAAAGGGCTCTAATAATTTTAGCCCAAATATAAAAAAATACCTATTTAATTTACGGTACTTTGAAAGACGAACTATTAAATTCCTGTTTTAGGGTATTAAAAAGTAGATGATACTTATATCCTATAAATATGTTTAAATATTATATTTAAGCAGTTAGAATTACTTATAGTATTAAGATTATGTCTACATTTTAGAAAATTTTGCTTTTAAACGTGAAAAACCGTTTAGTTTAGGAAACATAATTGAAATTAAAAGAATCTATTTGAAAACAAAGAAAAATTATTTAGCGAATAAAGAACTTACATTTAGTTAGGAATGGTTAGGAATGCGGCGAACGACAAAATTGTTGCTACTTAAAACTGAAATTTACTAAACATCTAGCATTGGCAATGCTAATAGAGATATTATCTTTTTTTATACTACAGTTTCGTAATGAGGTAATTTAGCGTTGTGTTAATTCGGTCATACAGTTTTCTGTCAAACCTAATTATATTGCAGAAAACGACAGTGCATTAGGTTATCTTATTACTAAATTGTATAGAAAAAAAAATTGTATTGTAAGAGCAGTTTGACAGCATCCTATAGTTTTTAATTTAAATACGAACCTATAAAATTACTATTTGTTGAAAAACAGTTATTTTAATATATTTTTTTATTAAGTGGATAATCATACGGTGGTTTAAATTATACTTCAACATACTTCGTGTAATGGTTTTGTATACTCTATAGTCTATAGGACTGAAAAAGAATAGTTTACAATTTCCATCTTACTGATGGACGAGCGCCTATTTTGAAGGCTATTTACGATAAAATGAAGTATAACGATATCATTTGAGTTTCTGACAAAGAAACCTTACCAAGAAAACTTATAAAAATATTAGGATTCAGGTATAATAATTACATTTTTAATTTACATAATTGATGTTCTACTTTTATTAAAATAAATACAAATTTCTTTTTGATTGTGTATTGTAAAAAGTAATAATTCTTAAACTTGAATTAAAGTTTAAATATTAATGTTTTTAGATGGCAAGAAGCTACTTACAATTTACGGGTATCATACATACGAGCAATAAGAAAGTATCGTAAAGAAGGACGTTCTGTCATTTATATGGATGAAACTTACACTCACAGCCTCCATACAACTTCTTACTATCAAAGAGCTGACAAATCAAATCAAAGGCTAAAATGTCAATCTAAGGGTTAACGGTTAATTATCGTACATGCTAGTGTTAATGATGGATTTGTTAATAATGCACTTTTAATATTTAAATCTGTTTAAAAAATTGGAGACTACCATAACAAAATAAATTTCAGATTAAGACAGTTAGTTAGAACATCAATTAATTTCCAATATTCCGAAAAATATTTCCCAGCTTTAATAGTAGAAAAGCAGACCTAAGACTTTGGCTAAATGAACATAGTAGGTATTATGTACAAAAAAATCTACAAATGCATATATATATATAACTGTATAATATAAGTTTAACTTTATTTGTTGCCTCTGGCTTACAAATTAGTTCGTGCTATACTACATTTACAACCTACATTCTATGTTTACATTTACATTTACATTTACATTCTATTTACTTTTTTTTTTTAAATACATTTTCTTATCCCTCCTCTCCCCTTAACTTTTTCCTCCTTCTCCATACTTCTTCCATCCACTCCGCTCCTTTTCCGTTTTCATCTAAGATTTCCTCTATTTTCATCACCTCTTCTCTTAGTTCCCTGCATTTCTGTCTCATGTGGTTAAGGTCCTCCGTCTCTTCTCCACATAGCCTGCACACCTTTTCTGGTTCTTCTTTCCAATATTTGTTCCTTAACTCCTCGTTGCCACATCTGAACCTTGCTATCATTTTTTTCTTTTTGTTGCTTTTATTCTTTCTATCTTTTAAATATTCCGGCACTCCTTCACCCTTGATATCTTTATAATTCCTATTATATCTGCCTTCTTTTATCTTTTTCCATCTTTCTTGTTTTTCGATGTCTCTATCTTTCCTTATTATTTCTTTCCTTACCCCTACTCCCTCTTCTCTTAATCTCTCCACTTCTTCTCTCGCGTACCCGTTTTTTTTGTAATACTCTTCTCTGCCCTCCTGCCCGTACTTCACTTTCCCTCTCTTTATCTCTTTCCAACATTCTTGCAGTATTTTGCAATCTGTTCTTTCCCTCAGTTCTTCCTCGTATTTTATGGTTTTTTTTTCTGTCTCTACTCTTATTTTTGCTATCTGTACCTCCTCCCTCACAATATACTCCGGTCTATCTCTATCCAGTCCTAAAACCCATCTCCAGTATTTTTCCTGTAGCCTCTCTACCTCCCTCAACCCCCTTTATTAGTTTTTCAAACAACAACTTTCTTTTTTCTATATCCATCTCAAATACTCTTTCCCCCACACCCCACACTTGTCCTATTAACCTGTTTCCTTTCTTCACCCTTTCCTTTATGTGTTCTCCCTCTTTATTACCTGTTTCATCGTGTAGCCCACGTATGTTGCACTTCCTCATCACTCCATATCCACTCCTCTCTTTTTCTTTTCCCCCCTCCTTTTCTAAATATCATTATCTTTGTTTTCTCCGTGTTTACTTCCATTTCTTTTTTTTTTCATGTATTTTTCTAGCGTTTTCATCTCTTTCATTTCTTTTTCCTCTTTAGCCACCAACACGTTGTCATCCGCATACGCCAACGACCATACCTTCGCTTTCCCTACCACTATCCCTCCTGTCTGTTGTCCTCTCATTGCCTCTTCCAGATCCCCCGTATAAACTGAGAACAGGCTTGGGCTCAGTGGACATCCCTGTCTCAACCCTTTTTTTGTAATGAATGTCTGGCTCTCTTCCCCATTCACTTTAACCCTACTCCTCGTTTCTTCGTAGATTTCCTCTATTCTTTGTATTAATCTTTCACTGATTTTTTTCTCTTTATGTATTCCCACAGCTTTTCCCTATTCACTTTGTCAAAAGCAGCTTTTAGATCTACGAATAGTGCCACCATTTTCCCTATTTTTTTTCTAGTTCTTTATTTGCTAAGTGTTTCAGTATATATATGTTAAGAAAAGTGTTTTATACCTCCTAATGCGTAGTTCAACTAAGATTGGTAAACCCTTTATGTTAGGAGTGGCTATAAAAACTACTTAATGAGTTTTCTTATGGCGACGTTTCGTGGAACGGTTGTGTCCACTTCTTCAGGCCAACTGAATTTATTAAAAAGAAAACAACATAAGTAAAAAGGCAGTTACAATCCGGTGAGAGCTACAAACTATTCTTCTACTTATTATAAATGCTGTTTTATAATTATAGATGATTACTTACGGAAAACAAATACAAAGTAGACTGGTCCGCAAACAACGTCATAAATATAAAATTAATAAATAACAAAAAACAAAGAACAATTAATGTAAAAATACACGAAACCTCTACAACTAAATTACTTACAAACAATTTTATGGTTGTGTGATATAAAATATGAGCAATGCAAAGATAACCCAGAACATACCCAAGGTCTAGGAAATTTTTGAGATAAGGTTATTATAAACTGTACTAAGGTTGTTAGTATCAGTGTACTTGTACTTATACTATGTACTTGTTTGTGTTTTAACTTTCCTATAAGGAGAATATAACTATCGCAATTTTTTTCAAAAAGTTTTTTTTGCATAATTTTACGTTTCTCCTAAATCAAAAAAATGTATTTTTGATTTTGAAAATGTTGGGCGTTTGTGCGTGTGTCTGCGTTTGTGTAACGCAATGGGTATTTATATTATACCTTATTGATGTAACGATGTACTCACGATAACTCTTGAACTAAAAGTCGTAGAAAATTGGAATTTGGTATGGAGTCGGTTTATCATATTCTCTCGGTTTTATCAAAAGAGGGGTCTGATAAAAAAACCGAAAGTGGATGTATCCAAGATTTTAAACAGTTTTTTTTTTATATAATTTTGTACGTATGTAAATTATTCGAAATATTTTTACAGTTTCTTATAGCGATAATTCTTCCTAACAATTTATTCAAATAAAAATTTTTTTAACATTAACAGTTTATCAGATATTTTATTTATAATTTAAAATAAGTTTACAAATATAGTCGAGGTTCGAATCGTGCCTGCGACGATTTTTTAAGAAAAATATTCCATATCTTGAAGGGAAACCAAGATACGTTAAAAATAATAATGTTTACTGGTTTATTGAAAAGGAAAACAATATCGAGGCGCACAAATATAGGGGTTAGTCGATATGACAACATAAGCTCAATTTGCCATATTTTGGTTATATCTTAATGAAATCAAGGAAAAAAATTTCAAAAAAACTGTAGCATGCTAGGAAGTCAATATAAACGTGTATATATCATTTCAAAGTAGTTTTATGACAACATAACGTTAAAAACATATGCAGACATTCATTCATCATTCCTTATAAGAAAGTCGTGTGGTAACCACACCAGATTTTTAATTTTGGCTTTATTTAAAAAATAGTTATTAAGTTCTATATTTTTCAATATGTATAGGTTTTGTAATTTAAGAAAGTTGATTGATTGAGTACTTGGTCTACAATCTCAATACAGCTAATTTATGTTGTACGGAGTACGCTTTTGTTCATATTTTTCACTTGTTTGCATCTTATTTTTTCTTGATACGGCTTCAATATAAATAACAATAAAGTATTAACACAAAAACAAATTTAATTCAACCGTGTATAAAAGTAGTCTACCTTTTTCATAGTGTATTGTAGCAAATCATTTAATCGTTTTCGCAAAGCTTGGGACCAAACAATAATGCGTTAACTTATTATTGACTTTTCTATAACAAAATGTATTGTATACAATAATTTTGTGAATTTTTGAGTAACTCCTTTTATTTAATAAAATTTTGTAACATTTCCATTTTTACTGATTATTTGTATTAATGTTCCGATAGGCCAGAAGCTAGACTAAAAAATAATTGTAATATTTTACACGCGCAAATAAAGAAATGGTTTGCTATTGATTATAGAAAATAGATGTTTGAGTAATTTTTGGCTATGAAACCAGTACAAATACTATATACAAAAAAAGTCTTTTTTGTTTTGTTAAATTAAGACCTTATTTTAATATTACCGGCTTTGGTTATTTATAAACTACATGTACGTATAATTAATAAAGTATCGTACGTATAAACCGAAAATTAACATACATAACATTAAATGTCATTAAAACGTGTAAACAAAAAAGTAAGAAATTGTTGTTTAATTGTTTTAAAATAAAGAAAAACAAAGGTAAAAAAGCCCTTACTAAGAGAATATGTATATAAACTGGTTTATGTATGAAAAACACGGTAACCTTTATGTTAAAATCTTTTTCATGTATTTGTTTGTGCTAAATATAGATGAATAAGATTAATTGTCGTACTATACTATAAATTATTTACTTACTTTACTTTTAAGCATAAACCATTTTCTAAAAAACAATCCAATTAATTCAAAATTGTAAATTTTGCATTTAAAATGTAAGAATTTAATTTAAAAAAAAATACATTGTAGAAATTGTATTTGACTGTTTTGTCAATAATAAGATTGATGCTTTATTAATTTTCATTTTAAATAATTGTAACTAAAATTAAAGTTTTATTGTAGCGGTTTGTAACTAAATTACGAAAACACAGAATCTTCTCGTAATTTTTTAAATGTTTGGTTTTAAATTTTATACATTATCTTTATTTGCATCAGTTTAAAATATAAATCAGACGTTAATTATAATTAAAAACAATCATAAATAAAAAGTACAAGTTGAAAAAACAAAAAAAATTGCAAAACTTTAGTATAAAACAGTTTAATCGAAAATCATAAAATCTCAGTTAAATTAACCTTATATTGCAGTTTTATAAAAATAAATCTTGTATTAAATGTATATCTAACGCAATATTTTTAGCTTTAATTTAATTTAAATTGATTAGATATTATATACATATGTATATATGTATGTAATTATGTTTAATAAAAGATAAAAACAAATATGCTTTAAATTTAAAAATTACAGTTTTACCGAATGCATCTATATAAAATTAGAAAATTTATAAATTGCACAATGTGCACATAAATATTTCTAAATTAAGTTAGTTTTTGCATTAAGAAAGTTTACGTATTGTCTATAAAACAAATAAAAATATAATTGCTTAATTTTGAGCATTCTTTTTATTACAAAAGAAAAATAAAAGTCACCAAAAACGTAGTCTTATGGTATTACACTGCATGCGGTTTTAGTCACTAAAATAAAACAAAAATTAACTTATTCAATCTGCTATAACATTTTATACATATAAATAAAAATTTAAGTAATACATTATTAATGACCTTAAGCAGTAATTTCTTCTATCTATCTATAACATGTATATTGCATAATTTAATCAATGCGGATACATCACGCTTTCAGTTTTATATAATCTACCTAATTCCTTTTTTCAGCAGAAAGAAAATTTTGAAAATTATTTTTTAATTTGTTTTAAGAAATTTACTAATAGGAAACAAAGAGTCAAAGTGTGAAAGTTCTAACCTACTTAATGTGGTTTTTAAACCAGAAATAAACGTATATATTAATTGATTAAATGATCTTATTTAACAACTTATGCTAATGTACATTTAAGTGATTTTTTAAGTTTTAATGGGAATTTTTTCTTTGCAAAACATCGTGATTAATACATTAACCACTATAAATATTTTTATAAAAATAAAAATCCTAAAAAAGTAACCTTCTTGAAAATATTACTTTTTTCTATGCTTTCTAAATAGTTTAGTTAAATTATGAAATAAGAGGATAATGACATCACGATAAAAATGTTAAGACAAATTTAAACTACAAAAAACATACATCTAATTAAGTCCTAATTAGGTATGTTAATTTTTTATGTTTTTACTGAATCATATCTTTAATTTTTTATGTTCTAATGCTATTGACTAATTATTGAACTTATGCAATGGTTGTAAAGGATCTCTTAGAGTGAAGTATACATGTAAGAAGTATTAAATAATTTGTTACAATTACTTCAGCTTATATAGCAAACATTAATATTACGAAGAGGTTGTAAAAATAACGATTAACCAATTTTCTTGTCCATCCTGAGGTAATTACAGTTCGTTTTTTTTATATGTTTTGTGATAGTGCTTGTTGTTATGTCATTAAGGTGTTCTGCAATATTACAAGTATCAGTCAATGCACTTAAAGTTATGTTAGTTAAAACGATAATAATTTCGCTGATGAAATGCATTTAACTAAGAGTGTTTTTTATAGAAAATCAAATAGTATTTTAACTAATGTAAATCGAACCATATAATCAATTTGAATTTCCACTTGTTAATGTAAATTTTAAGGTAATTATTTAATAGTAAAAATCAGTTATCATAACCTAAATTTTGTAATGACAAAAAAAATAAACAAACATATACAGTTTATAAAATAATTGTATTTACATGATTTTAAAAATATAATTTTTTTAACTGTAAAATAATTGTATAACGTTTTGGTTAATTGGAAATATTTGTACAACAAAATAACGTATTTACTTACTTTTAATGTATAAATTACATTAAAGTTTGTTTATTTACTTTATAAATGAGTCATTAAAATAAAAAAATTTAATTCTTATATAATAATACACATTAGAAAACTATTTCTTACTGTTATTATAAAAAAAGTACAAAAACCGAAAATAAACAGGTAAGAACTGAAAAACACGCATTGACAGGTTAAACGTAGCATAAAGTTTAGTCTGTGAAATTATTAAGTAAGCAGTAATTATTTAGAAAATTAAAAATTTGTTACAAAATAGTTAGTTTAGTTTTAATTAAGTAATTAAACATGTCAAAGGTTCTGAAAAAGTGTATGCTTTGAATCTCTATAGATAAACGCAAGCAGTGACGTTTTCTTGTTTCAAGGTAAGTCAATATATACTTTGAAAAGTAGATAAAACACTTAAATTTCAATTCAACAATGATATTATTATTGTCAATATACTCAATATTTAATGAAGTAAACATCAATTAAAAAAATTCACATTTACGTGGTCGCACAGTATTTGTCTTTAATAGAGTTCTGTCAAAAATTAAAATGTTTTAAATTTTGTATCAATGTCTTACAAAATGTAAAAATAAAAAAATATTTATTTGTAGATAGACAACATACATTACTGATTACTAAACAATAGTATAGTAATTAAATACATAAGAACAATAGTAGTTTACGTAACAAGAGTCGAAAGTAAGAAATAGCATAACGAACGTTAATGCGACGCGAGGCCGCACGGCCGAGCGTTGAATATGAGTGAGTTATGCTATGATTCTTTCGACGAGAGTAATATACATTATTTTTTGTGTTGCCTTTTATAAGTTTACATTATTTTTTGAAAAAATAAAAAAATCAACAAAAATATAATGTTGGTACTACATTTATTACTAAATCTGTCAAATTTGACATTAACTTTAACATCGTTTTTCTTAAATTTTAACTGAATTTCATGATTTTTAAAATGATTTTTCCACCTGTCGCATACTCGTTCTAATATATTAATTGACTTTGAACACTTAATTTTATGTGGATTCCTAGTTCTCATTTTGCCACCCTAGAGCTTTTTTCGTTCATTACGTAACTACACTAACGAACGAATATTGACGTTTGCGACGTTGGCAACACAAAAACAACTTTTATTAAGAGCAATTATTGTAAACGCATTATACAATTCACATATTGAGTACACATGATAAAAATTAACAAAAGTTTAAAAAAAATTACGTAACACAAATATTAAACTTAAAATATTGAAAAATAACAAACGTTGTAGAGAAAATTTTTTTTGAAATGATTATACAGACCAATAAGCTTACATCACGCTATGTCAAAGGTATTTGTAAAGTTGATATCAAAAAGAGTAAAAACACTAATAAAAAAAACTAAAAAATCAAAAAACGGACATTAAGCAGTTAAAAACTGCATTTAGTTATATCAACTATATATATATAGGTGCATTTATTACAACATGATAAATTAGGTGAACTACTTTCTATAAAAGCTAGGGTACTACAAACAAACGTTTTTGGTTTAGTTCTATATCTAACGTACCTATACAGCCGATATACCAGAAACACGTTTAACTACACTCGCGATATTTTCAGATGACACGACTTTATTGGTTTCTCGGCCTAATCCTAAAATTTTAACAAGAAGTTTGCAAAGTTAACACAGTAATTTGTGTGTGTGTAGTATATAAAGTTTGTAGTAAGTACTAATTGTCAGTCAACGTTTAAATCTACAGAATAACAACACCATTTTAGTCAATTAAAAAAATAGTTTACTAAAGACACAGAATAATAAAAAAAAATTAAGTTATTTAATTTTTTAATTTAGAGGTGGCGGAAATCATAATTCTTACTGCCCGTTGGTACACTTTTGGAAAAATATGTATAAACAAAATATGTACCGAAATTCTGATTTATTTATTGAAAAAACAATTATTATTATTATTATTATATTAAATTTTACAAAAGTATTGAAAACAAAAATTAATAAAATAAATCTAAACGCTATTACAAATCGTGGAATGTTTTAAAGCACGTTATAACACAAAGATATATGTCACAAAACGTGCAAATGTATTTAATTCTTTTCTTGATGTGAAATTTGCTATAAGCTTTCTGACTAAATTGATTCTAAAGGTAAGTTGGTCCATTTTTTGTGGTTTATCACAAACAAATTTATAATAGTCATATCTACCAAATAATAAAAAATTATGTGCCACCATTTAGTTGATTTGTGACCTATGGTATTTATTTACTTTTGTTCCGTCTCTACGCTTCCTTTAAAATTTTGTCGTTTCTCTAGGTGAAATGAAATTACTTACATTTTTGGTTTATTAACAATACAATTGATGTTTTTCTTTTTATAAAAGTTTTTCCAACCCTCACGATAGCGACGGCATGAATTTTATTTTTTAGTGTAACTTTTATCACACAAAAAAAGTGAAAATGTACCGAATGTGCTACCATGCAGCATTTTTTTTTCAATACTTTTGTCAAATTGACATTCTGTATACATGTCAAAATGGTAAATGTATTCGGTTGTAGAGTCAGTGAAATACCAATTCTTGTAGCCATGTTTCACCGGCTTTATCGACACATATTGATTTAGAGACGATCTTTCCTTGAAAAGAATTATTGACTTATCCACAACTAAAATAGAAAAATGTGGATAGCTTGCTTAAAATCTTGAGTTTTAATTTGGCCAATTTATCATAGCTTAGTTATCACAGCTATATTTACAAAACTAATTTTTAGAGAAAAAACGTATTTACAAAGCTCGATCTATCTAAAAAAAAATTTATACACTTTAGAAAAGATAGACGACTTAACAAATCCTACTTGCTTCGTACTCCGCGTTTCCAAATTGTTTACATATTCGTATTTATGTACTTACTTGATACGAAAATTTCACAAAACATAGTTTAAATCAAGTAGAATAATCCTCACACAAATTTTAACGGTGATATATTCAAATGTACAATTTTTAATACAATTCAAAATAAAGTTACCTGTTTTTAGAAAAATATTAATTTATATGTTATGTTAGATTAATAACTTAACTTTATATAAAAATCACGTTTTAAGGAGACACGCTGGAGCTAGGAATAATAACTCACAATTGATGTTAGCCATAACAAAAATAAAAGTAAGAAATTCATTTATAACGCATGTTTTATATTATCATACTTGTTAATTAAATGGAGTGGTCTATCAAAAAGTAGAAGTAGATATTCTCAAACTATATAATAATATTTGTTTAACTAATTAAATTGGTTATTCAAATATATTTTCTGGTTTAATTGAAATAAATTCAATCGTACAAAAACATATTGAAAAGCAATAAACCGCATTATTGTTTTATTTTTTATATAACAGCCACTAAATACATACCCACACAACACACAATTATTTAAAAATATTAAAAAATGCTTGAGTGATTGCAGCAAAAATATTTGTAATATTATTAAAACATTTTTAAAATTATGAGTAAAAAACATTTTTTTGTGATGATTATGAAAATATTATTAAAATATATAAAATCTGGATACATAAAACATTATTTATTATATATATGTATTATATTTGTTAAATTTATTTAAGTGATTGTTTTTTAGTCATTCAATAATTTATAATTTAAATTTTGCCGCCAATAGTATACCAGTATATACAAGCAGTGTTGTAAATAGATAATTTTTAAATTATATAGATATAGATAATTTTTTTTCTTTCAAAAATGATCTAGAATTAGATAATAGATAAACTATTCAAACTTTATATAGATAACAGATAATAGATGAAATAATCTAAGTAGTAATAACTATAGATGGAGTTCATTTGAAGAACTACTATGGAATGCGGGAAATTACTGAAGAAAAACATACATATTGTAACTGGAATTTAATGGGACACTGGATTTCTATAAATATTATTTAAATAATTTAAATAAACAATTATATATATTAGGGTGGTCCTTATTTAGGGTTTGTCCGAATTTTTTTTCACGATAGTCCTAAATCGGTTCTAAATCTATTAAAAAAAATTCATGCCAAGTTATAGCTCTTAATTTTAATTTTAACCCGACCCCCCCGACAGCCAAAGTTTTAAATGGAAATAACACGGGAAAAGTTCTGTTGATTTTTGAAATTTTTTTTCATCATGAAATAATGAACAGACCATGTTGACCAATGACAATTCTTATAGCAAATTTAACGCTCTACAAAAAAGGTCTCTTATGATTTTTTGCGAACTCTAACGGTTTCTGAGTTATTTAAGGTCATAGTTGAAGCTTAAGTCAATTTTACGATTTTTCTATTTCTACCGTCGTTTAATGATTTAAAAATGTAAAAAGGATAATAATTCTTAATCTCAATGTTTTTTTTTCCTGTTTCTTAGAAAACTTCCAAAGTAACCGTGACCCTAAAATGATAGTTACATTAATTAGCAAATTATTTTTTTGTTGACTGATTAATTTTAATAATTAAGTGACATTATTTTTTCTCTAATTTTTGAACTGTCGTGAGTTTCAACTACTTTTTCCAATTTTAAAATACACAAGATATTTTTTGGAAATTGTCAAAAAATTCTAATTTTAATTTGGTAAAAGTATTGATAAATTCTAGTCCCAAATTTACATTTTGGGACAAGATCATTTTAGACTTAGACTAGGAAAGAGAGGGCAGTTAAACTAGTGCAAGATTTTTGTAGTCATTACACGAAGGATGTAAAACAAATGCAATATGTATTACAGTTGGTTAAAAACCATCGTCAAATGTTTCCTGATGCGCTAAAAAAAACTGTAATAACTTCATAATAGTATCGATGTTAAAAAAAATGATAATAAAAGTATTTTTTTTAATTTATTGAAATTTTGATAGTCGATTTTTTTAATAAAATAATACTTTTCTTTCAGAGTCGTCTAAGTTATGAATTATTATCTTTTTTTCATTTTTAAATCATTAAACGACGGTAGAAATAGAAAAATCGTAAAATTGACTTAAGCTTCAACTATGACCTTAAATAACTCAGAAACCGTTAGAGTTAGCAAAAAATCATAAGAGACCTTTTTTGTAGAGCGTTAAATTTGCTATAAGAATTGTTAATGGGCAACATGATTTGTTCATTATTTCATGATGAAAAAAAATTTCAAAAAATCAACAGAACTTTTCCCGTGTTATTTCCATTTAAAACTTTGGCTGTCGGGGGGGTCGGGTTAAAATTAAAATTAAGAGCTATAACTTGGCATGAATGTTTTTTAATAGATTTAGAACCGATTTAGGACTATCGTGAAAAAAAATTCGGACAAACCCTAAATAAGGACCACCCTAATATATATATATATATACAGATACATATAACTTATATCTTTTTTGATTGTATCTAGATACATATAAATAGATAAACAATATGAATCTAGATTAATTTATCTATATAAATTTATATAGATAATTTACAACACTGTATACAAGGCTTGTAAATCACTTGACTTAAGCACTTGCCGGTCAATTTTTGTGTATTTACTGGTATTTACATCAGTTACGTTGTCGTTTTACTATAAATAATAATAAACGTTCTAATGTTAAATAATGCTGATGTTTAAATGTTTACTGTGAGTTAATTCATTCATATATATACCTAAAAATTGTACGTTTAAACGTAACTACATAACACTTAAACCTGTTGTATTTAAGATATATGTTCGTGTAGATCTGTATCAACCAATTTATGGAGGTAAATATTATTCCCGATAAATACATGTAGTTAGTACCATCAACTTCTTACAATAAATAAATAATGTCGAAGTTTAAATCTACGAAGTAGTTGAATAGGAAACTTCGTGTTGAAACACAAGGATACAGATGATTTGAACAGTTCGACAAGTGCTGGTAATGACTTTGGTAATACGTTTTATATACCAGAAAAAAAGAGAAACAAGGAATACCTTTATGATGAGGAAGAGGATGATTATCTAGATGATCTGTCAAACTTACCACATACTCTGCTTAACATAGATGATAGCAATACTGTGTATGTATGTATATATTTCCATGATTTAAATTTAGTTACTACAGTAAACGATTTTAATTTAACCAGAAGCAGTGTCGTGTAAATGCAGAATCTAGCGATACATCACTAGCGCTTCCTGTATCAGTTAGATTTTTTTAAATTTAAAAAGAAAATAATTTAAATAATCCTATTTAGTTCTAAATCAAATAACACTGATAAAATTTTAATCAGTAGTTCAGTAGTAGTACTTGTCTTTTGTGTTGTAATCCCTTTTATTGTAGTTCTAAACATATTGAAACGTCCGAGAAATTACTTGCAAATGCAAGAGCCTTCTAGAAACTGTTATCTAGCTTCTAGAAGATATAGCGAAAAGGAAGGAACGCTCGAGAAGGTTTCGCCGATGTCTATAAATACGTAAGAAAGAAATCGTAGGTCAGTTATTGCTGGAATGTGAAAGCATGCAGTATTAAGATTATCAAGTTGAAATAAATACGTATCGTTAGCACGCGCGGCGTTTTAAATAAATAACAGTGTACACCGAATCGAGTGAACGTGACTTATAGTGGAAACAAATCCGGGGACGATATCTAATCTTATCTTAAGTGTTATACAACAGTTATACATAAATTATAGTGTAAGTGTTTTTATTATTAGATTTTAGTAGTTCGGTCAATTTAAAAGTATACATATTTCTATTATAAGTAAACGTAGTTTTAATCGTTTAAATAAATTAGTTTTTAAGTAATAAATTCGTTACAAATTGGTGTCAGGTGTGGGGTTTTAAACCCGTGGAAAACGTGTAAATAGATAAAGCTGTTCGCGATTTTTATTAGTGTAAATACCATTAAGTAATCTAATATTGCTTCATAATAAAAACATTGATTGTGACAATAACTCTTAAATTCGAGATACGCGTGTTTATTTATAAAGTGTAATCATAGTTAAATTCGTTTCCGTACACTAGTGGTTTAATATTAATAAGTAGATCGTTATTAAAATTTTGTGTTATACAAAAACTGCATTTTAAAAAGTAGTGTATTTAAACTATTTTCGTGTTATATTTAAATTTATGCCGGTGACGCGTTTGCAAGCAGTTAAAATGGATGCAAAATTATTTGAATTTCTTGAATCGATAAAAAATGGTCAAGAATCGATGAATAAAAATATCCAAGAAAAACTGTCGGAAAATTCCAGAAAAATGGAAGAAAAACTTTCCGAACATTCTCAGAAAATGGAAGAAAATTCTAGAAGTTTAAAAGAAGAAATACGAACGAGCATAGAAAAAATTCAAGAAGAAACCCAAGCAGATATGCTAAATTTGAAAGAAGAAATTTGCGAATCTGTGAATGAGAAAATAGAAGCAATAGAGGACAAATTAGAAGACAGAATAAAACTGATTGAAGAAAGAATGAAGCAGATAAATTGTCACGGCGAAGGAAGCGTCACGAGTGAGGATTTAATAATGGACCATCGTGAAGAAAACACTCACAAGTTCAAAGTTGTACCACCGAATTTTGATGGTAAAGTTCCATGGTCAACCTACTACAAGCAGTTTGAAGCCGCAGCTACTGCTAATGGTTGGAGCAACAAGCAGAAAGCGACGTCTTTAATCGTGTCCTTACGTGGAGAAGCGCTGGGAATTTTACAAACTATTCCGGACCACCTGCAAGAAAATTACGAACTCTTAATATCACGATTAGAAATGAGATATGGGGATGCTCATCTTCAACAAGTATATCAGGCTCAAATTAAAAGTCGGGTTCAGAAAGCTGCCGAAAGTCTTCAAGAGTTTGAGGCTGACATCGCCAGACTAACACGGCTTGCGTATCCTACAGCACCGGATACCTTCCTGGAGCAGTTAGCTATTCAAACTTTCGTAGATGGCCTCCGAGACAGCGAAACGCAGCAGACTCTCCGGTTAGCTCGACCGAAGACATTGGATGACGCTTTGGTGCATGCTTTGGAGTTTGAAGCAGCAAAACAAGCATCGCAACGAGGTGGTCATGACTCTGCTGTGCTACAGAAGTACCCGCGCAGACACTGGAAGCATCGAGGAGATAGCGCGACGAATACTTCGGGAAAGAGGTGACAGCTTTGAACTGCGATGAAATAGGCCATATGCGACGGCATCGTACCAAACCTAAGAAGAGGACTAGAAGAGCCCTCGAAAATTTGGAACGAGGCGAGCGAAAGAAACAAAAAGTAATCTCATCTAGTCAAACTCCGGAGGTTACAATCCAAATGGCATCGCCTAGAGAGCAATTGCATAGCATTTATCTCGATGGCAAGATCAATGGGAGAAGCGTCCAGTTACTGGTTGACACGGGAGCGACGAAGACCATCATTCGTCCTGACATTTTATTGGAAAACGAGAAGACATCACCATTAACAGTACGACTTCGAACAGCGACGGGCGACGAAATACCTACTCACGGACAAGTCAAAGTAACCATTGGTTTGGGAAATGGAGTACTCGACCATCAAGTACTGGTAGCCGACATCACGGAAGAAGTTATCCTGGGAATGGACGTGATAAAGAAGTATGGGTTCCATTTGGATATGAAGAGCGATGTCCTCAAGATTGACAATGAAGAAATTCCTTTTCATTCGTCAGAGAAGGCAGCCGTGCGAGTCTTATTGAGTGAAGACGTGACTCTGCCTGCAAGGACTGAAAGTGTGGTGATGGCACGCCTGGATGGAAGTCTCCGGGAAGGCTACATACGCGCGATTGAACCAATGGAGGGCGGCTTAGTTGAAAAGGGACTACTCGTTGGCAGAACTTTAGTACGAGTAAAGAAGACGATGCCAGTAAGGATCTTAAACATCAACTCAGATCCTGTAACGCTGAAAAAGAAGACCGTGGTAGGCCAATGCACGCCAGTATCACAAATTGTGAGATGCGTGAAGTCGAACAAAGATACGTCGCCGAAGAAGTGTCCACAACATCTATTGGACATTCTTACCACCAGAAATGCGAAAACCTCAGCCAAGACCAGCTGGCTAAAGTTAAAGTGTTGATCCAAGAGTACCAAGATGTGTTCGCGCTGGAGAGTGGCTCCAAAGGAAGAACTAACGTGGTGAAGCATAAAATTAATACCGGAGACGCTCGGCCGATACGACAACATCCACGCAGACTTCCTTTGGCGAAAGAAAGAAGCCGAACAAATAATTACGGATATGGAGAGAGAAGGCGTGATTGAACCTTCAAGTTGTCCATGGGCATCCCCAGTGGTACTCGTGAAGAAGAAGGATGGATCAACGAGGTTTTGCGTAGACTACAGGCAGCTAAACGACGGGACCAAAAGGACAGCTACCCTTTACCCAGAATTGACGATACGCTAGACACCCTGTCAGGATCCCAGTGGTTTTCTACGTTAGATTTAAAGAGTGGATACTGGCAGGTAGAATTAGAACCCAAGGATCGTGAAAAAACAGCTTTACGATCGGAACTGGTTTGTGGCAGTTCACTGTAATGCCCTTCGGCCTGTGTAACGCTCCTGCAACGTTCGAGCGTTTGATGGAGACCATCTTGCGCGGATTGTCTTGGAAGACGTGCTTGGTTTACCTGGACGACGTGATCGTGGTTGGAAGGTCGTTTGAAGAACACTTGAGCAACTTGAAGGAAGTGTTCCAGCGATTACGTGGGGCTAACCTCCAACTGAGCCCAAAGAAGTGCCACGTATTTAAGAAAAGTCCAATACCTTGGCCACGTCGTATCTAGAGATGGAGTAAGGGCTGACCCAGACAAAATCCGAGCAGTGCAAGCATGGCCAAGACCGATCGACAAACATCATGTCCAGGATTTCCTTGGGTTGTGTACTTATTATAGAAGATTTGTCCCCGGATTTGCCAATATTGCCAAACCATTGACAAAACTAACCGAAGAAAAAGCAGAATTTAGATGGAATGAAGACTGCGAAAATTCTTTTAATAAACTAAAACAGGCCCTAGTCACTTCGCCGATTTTGAGTTATCCAAGAGAAGATGGAAAGTTTGTTTTGGATACGGACGCAAGCAATCTGGCCATAGGCGCGGTCCTTTCGCAGATTCAAGATGGACAAGAAAAGGTTATCGCGCATTTTAGCAAGAGTTTGTCCAGGCCAGAAAGGAATTATTGCGTGACTAGGAGGGAGCTGTTGCTAGCAGTCGTTAAGTCCATCGAACATTTCTACAAGTATTTGTATGGACGAAAATTTTTACTGAGAACAGACCACGCCGCTTTAAAAATGGCTACTGCAGTTCCGTAACTCCAGAAGGACAAGTGGCAAGATGGATCGAGAGACTGCAAGAGTATGACTACGACACAGAACACCGTGCCGGAAGCAGTCATCGGAACGCTGATGCCTTGTCCAGAAGACCATGTCCGGCGGACTGCAGCCATTGTTCGCGACTGGAAGAAAAAGTCGAATGCGTCCGTAGAACTGCTATGGTTGATGACGAGTGGGAACCTGAGCAGTTACGTCGCGAACAAGAAGACGATCCTGAAATAAGACAACTCCTCGACTGGAAAGAAAGCGGCCGACGACCAACCTGGGAAGAAGTGAGTGCTTTGGGCAGAAATATCAAAGCGTACTGGGCGCAGTGGGACTCCTTGATAGTAGAAGACGGTCTTCTTAAGCGATCCCTAGAAAGTGCCGAGGGCACGGAAAAAGCAGACTACAGCTGGTAGTGCCAAAGAGCAGGGTGACCGAAGTGTTGAAGCATCTCCACGATGGGACATCGGGAGGACACTTTGGCATTAAGAGAGACGTTGGGTAAAGTGCGAGAACGATTCTACTGGATGAACTGCAAAGAGGACGTCATGAAATGGTGCCGTAAATGCACAGTCTGCGCATCAGGAAATGGTCCAGCGAGAAAGCGCAAAGCACCCATGAAACAATACAACGTAGGAAGCCCTTTGGAGAGAGTTGCGATTGACATCGCAGGGCCGTTCCCAGAATCCGATTCGGGAAATAAATACATCTTGGTGGCGATGGATTATTTCACGAAATGGACGAGGCTTACGCCATACCCAATCAGGAAGCAGCTACAGTCGCAGACGTATTAGTAAAGGAGTTTTTCTGCCGGTTTGGAGTTCCGTTGGAATTACACACTCCGATCAAGGCCGCAATTTTGAGTCTGGGCTGTTTCAAGAAGTTTGCCGACTGTTCGGAATTAAAAAGACTAGGACAACGCCTCTCCATCCTCAGTCTGATGGCATGGTTGAACGGATGAATCGAGCAATGGGCAAGTACTTAGCCAAGGTAGTGTCCGAACATCAAAGAGACTGGGATCAGTACTTGCACCTCTTCTTAATGGCGTACCGATCATCCGTTCACGAAAGCACAGGCCAAACACCATCCTGTGTCATGCTCGGTCGTGAGATAAGATTACCATGCGATCTTCAATTTGGACGAAGACCGGAAGAAGAAGTCGCTGGAGAAGATTACGTCAGCAAGCTGGCAAAGAGGCTAGACGAAGTACATGAAGAGGTTCGTAAAAACACACAAATTGCCAGCGACAGGATGAAAACAAGATATGACGTCAAGGCGCAAAATGGTGGGTTTCAACCTGGCGATATGGTTTGGTTATATAACCCCTCAAAGGAGACGTGGTTTGTCGCCGAAGCTGCAAAGGCAATGGGAGGGCCCCTGAAGTCGTGCAGCGTATTAACGACGTTATATACCGCATCCGAAAACCGCCCAGAGGCAAGCCAAAGTGGTCCACGTCGATCGTCTAGGCCCCGTTTGCTGGCGATAACCACAATCCGCAAGTTCAGGTCCGAACCAGAGTAATAAGTAGCAGAACCAGGAATCCAATCGAAGAAATGGAGTTCGAAAAAGTTTATGAACTTATACGGAGGTTCTGGAAAAGCTAGGTTCGGAGTTACCACCGAGGAACAACAAGACCTGTTCCAGACACAAAGATTACGCCATCGCACATTGCGTGAGCGAGGAGCTTGACATGTCAAAGGGGTTGCAGTCGTGTTTAAAAGAAGTTTGGACAGCTAGATGAATTACGAAGACAGCAACCGGCAGTCGGAAAGGTTTTAGGACTACGCGGTGACGGACGCTTCGTTTTCTATCTGGTCACCAAGAAATACTCACGTGTCAAGCCGTTATACAAAGATCTGTGGCGAACATTATGGAGTCTCAAGAGACAAATAGAGTTCCATCATGTTAAGAAATTGGCAGTACCCAAGCTTGGTTGTGGCTTAGACCAACTGAATTGGAGGACAGTTCGAAACATGTTGGAGGTCGTCTTCCGAGGAACAGGCATTCAAGTGTTGGTCTGTAGTTACCAACCGAGGAGAGTATTGGGTCAGGAAAAGTCCATTGACTGTTACTTTTATGGTCAAGGAAGTTGCCGAAATGGAGGAAGCTGCCGTTATCGCCACGATCCCTTTTACCGGTGTCGCATCCAGTCTCCTGTTCTGGGACAGAACAGTCCTAAGAAGGGCAGTGAAACGTCCGAGAAATTACTTGCAAATGCAAAGAGCCTTCTAGAAACTGTTATCTAGCTTCTAGAAGATATAGCGAAAAGGAAGGAACGCTCGAGAAGGTTTCGCCGATGTCTATAAATACGTAAGAAAGAAATCGTAGGTCACTTATTGCTGGAATGTGAAAGCATGCAGGATTAAGATTATCAAGTTGAAATAAATACGTATCGTTAGCACGCGCGGCGTTTTAAATAAATAACAGTGTACACCGAATCGAGTGAACGTGACTTATAGTGTAAACAAATCCGAGGACGTTATCTAATCTTATCTTAAGTGTTATACAACAGTTATACATAAATTATAGTGTAAGTGTTTTTATTATTAGATTTTAGTAGTTCGGTCAATTTAAAAGTATACATATTTCTATAATAAGTAAACGTAGTTTTAATCGTTTAAATAAATTAGTTTTTAAGTAATAAATTCGTTACAATATTTTCATTTTTTATCTTCAATAATATAATTGTTTTTGTAGAATTAAAAGAGTTTATTAATGCTTGTAGGCAATGGTATGGGTGAGTTACACATTATTCTGTAGCTTTTAGATTTGACTTTTTTATAGAATTCTATGAACAACATATAATTAAATTAATGGTAAAAAAAATTAAAAAAACACTAGAATTTTTAATAAAAAGCTACACAAAGCAAGGAAACTTTTATAATGCACCAGAGGAAAATGACAATGAAATTGATAACCCCGTTACTAATTTAAAAAAATTGAGAAAGATGTGAAAAATTTGGATTCAATAATCGAAAAGAACGAATCGAACATGCAAATTTTAGTATTTAATTTTTAAGATTTAGAAAGTAATAGGTAGTACCTATACTGTACGTATATTAGCAAATACTGTAATGTTATATATTTTTATTGTGAATTCTTTGTGGGTCAAGGATTTGTCGTTACTGGGAGGATCTACTCCAAAAGAACTTATTATCATTATTAATTATTATCAATTATGTATCATATATTTAGTGGTAATATAGAAGCTTTGTACATTTATGAAGGACAAAAGGGAAAAAAGTTATCAAACGCTGACTTACAAACTGTGATTCTAAGTAAGTTAACTATGCAACACCTATGTTTTGTTAGAAATAATTGTGTTCCATTAGAAGCAATTCATCGTCAATTTAATGAAAAAGATTTGGAAATAGTAAATGGCATTAAATCATGGTTAGTCGCAGCAAAGTTTAGAGTGGAAAAAGGAAACCTTTGTAAGTTTTTTAAGAAAAATAAATTGTTTTTGTCTAATTAGGAGTAAATTTTCATTATACGTTTTTTCAAGTTGATTTATTAGAAGAGCATCTAAGTATAAGAGCTTCTAAATTTTAATGGTACGGTTTCTTTATCCTCCTTATTTAAACTTTAAGTAACAGTATTGGAATCTTTATTCAAGGAGGGGCATAAAAACGTCGCCTCAAAGAAAAACTGAGCAGTTTTTTTATACCACTCCTTGAATGAAGATTCCAATACTGTTACTTAATGTTCTAAATTTTGTTATTTTACGTGTAGCGGTACATTTTGCTTTGGTTTTAAAAAATACCGTTTTAAAAATTTTAGACATTTTCTTAAATAGTTCTATAATATTGTGTGTATGAAAATATATTAAACTTACTTTTGAAGGAAACCTGTGTCGCAAAAGAATAACAACTGGTGTTGGCTATAACGTTAGAGATGCATATCGGTCAGAGAACCATATAATTAAATGAGCAAGTCTCCCTTATTATGGTTCTAGGAGCGACGTCTATTTCTCGCATTATTGTGAACGCCAATTCCAAGGCGTACATACGTTATTTTTGGTTTATTGAATGTTTTAGAAACATTTAAATATTTAAAAAAAATATGTTTTTAGAATATTTATTAAACATCAATTTGCGGACATGTATACATTTTAAAAATGTTTTATTGACATTTTTGGATATATCAAATGTTTTAGAAACATTTTAATATTTTCAAGATAATGTTTTTAGAATATTTATTTAACATCAATATGCGAAACAAGCACATATTTTAAAAATGTTTTATCAATACTGAAACGTCCGAGAAATTACTTGCAAATGCAAGAGCCTTCTAGAACTGTTATCTAGTTTCTAGAAGATATAGCGAAAAGTGAGGAACGATCGAGAAAGATTCGCCGATGTCTATAAAAGCCGAAGATGGAAATCGTAGGTCAGTTATTGCTGGAATGCGAATGTGTTAAGAAGATTATCAAGTTGAAGATAAATAAGTGATTAGCACGTGCGAAAGTTTTAAATACATAACAGTGTACACCGAATCGAGTGAACGTGACTCACAGTGTGATATCCGAGGACGTTATCTTATCTCGCGTTATACAACGGTTATACATAAATTATAGTGTAAGTGTTTTTATTATTAGATTTTATTAGTTTGGTTAATTTAAATGTGTACATATTTCTAGAATAAGTAAACGTAGTTTTAGTCGTTTTAAATAAATTAGTTAATAATAAATAAGAACGTAACAATACTTTTCTCTCAATATTGAATGTTATAGAAACATTTCAATTCTTTAAGGAAAATATTATCTTAACATTTAAAAATGTGTTTATACTGTGTGGGTATTAATCACCATTGGTTTTTGAGTTGGCATAAAAAGCCCAATTTTTCGGGCCAAATTACGATCGTAAGGTCATCCCGGTTTGAAGCACGGAAGATATATACTCAAAGCCTGGCCCGAATTTTTTTTGGCCCGGCCCGAAACCTAGCCCGAATTTAAGCGGGTTTCAGGCCGGGTCGGGTTAAATCCCGACTCGCGGACTCTTTCTACTAAAAGTAGTGGAGACGAGAAAAAAGTAAGTCATAATAAATTCAAATTCTAAAGTAAGCTTGAAGAAAGAACGCAAATAACGTAGCATCTTTCTAGTGGTATTAGTAAATAAAAGAACTAATATGCTATGGTAAAAATTTTACCAGAACTTGGCAATAGTGTTATTAATACTAGAATTTAACTGCAATGTAGTAGAATATATGAGATAGATTTGACAACGTTTAAATTTATTAGAATTATTCAATACCTTAAGAATCGGTAAACTATTGAACTTTAATATGTATAATAATACGGCAATTAAATGTATAAATATTTAAGATTTGTGTAAATTATCTGCATACAGTTTACTTGTTAATTTAAAAAAGTCTAATTAGTTAAATAAAACATCAGCAATTAAGTACATTAGAATCATTCTAACTGCATCATTTTAATTACAACTTATGGCTTCAAATTAATGCGTATTTAGAAATCTATACAGAACGTCCATTGTCCATTGGCATTTATTAGCACTTGCAGCATGGACTATAATTTACCGCAACAAATTAGAAGAGTATTACCGTTTAGATTAAAGTCAATGTAAATTGAAGATGTGCCGTTATTTTAGTAACTTTATTTACAAACGTTTTTTTTGACAACGTTTTGAACGTTTTACGTTTCTAAACTTATAGATTACTTTTGGAACGACTTCAATTTACTTAGTAGTAACGGAACGACGTAACGAAAGCACCTTTGCTTGTAATTACATTTTAATTATTACAATTCTTATGTAAGGTAAACGCATATAAAAAGTCGTTTTTAAAAATTAGAAAATATTTTATACTGACGCTATTATGTGTGTATTATTAAATAGACTTGCATTAATTACTATAGAAAATAATATAGATTGTATAATCATTAACCTCTTATAAAAAATTGTCCAAATAAGACAAAAATAAACTTTTATTTAAATCCATTACAAGTACAAATAAACTATCATTTCTTTAAAAACGTTAATCTAATCCAATCTTTTTTTGCAACATTTTTATAGAGCATATAATCTTATTTAATAATGCTAAAATATATTGATGCATTTATTACATCATATAATGCACAATAACAGATTTACAATCGTTCGTGTATCATAATTTCACAAAAACTGTAGTTTGCTGCAATCTTCAATCTTTCAATTTGTTTGAACACTGAAGTGTAAAATTTGTTTAGAACATTCTACAATGATAATAGTTATTAGATGTTTTCGTCTTAATATAAAAAATAGAATTTAAATTAATTGCTTTATTTAAGTGCATACTGAACTAAATACAAAATTGTTTTTATTTACTTCATCTGAGTCTTGGTTTAATGTTTAATTTAATCTACATTGTTGCTTGAGGTTAAATTACATAAAAAAAACAAATTAAAACTAACTATTGTTAACAACCAAAAGTAACTTTACATTCTTTAACCGTCGGTACTTTTTGTTATTAAAAGTTATTGAATAATTGTTTTTTTATTCTAGTTTTTTTATTATAAAATCTATTTTTTTTAACTTTAATTAATTAAATAGTATGGTAATCAAAAGTAGGTTATTTTTAAGGATATTAAAAAAACTCATCATTTTTATTTAATTGTGACAACGCCGTCCTGTTTTTATCTTTTATTAATTCTGTGACGTTATCTTATTGGTTTCCCTTTTTTTTATTTGAATAACATAAAACATAATATACAAAAAAAAATTTCTCCAACCGTTACAAAAGTATGACTAGTTTTTACTGTCAGGAGTTGACGTTTTCCTTACTAAAAGAAAAAAAAATGTATCTTAGCAACAGAAGTATTTACTTTTAATCCTAGGAGCTAAAGTTGTCACTTTTAATCCTAGTATTAAAAGTAATTATTTAAATTAAAACTTGGTACTTTTAATTTGAGAAATTTATTACTGTTTATCCACATTGATATTAAATACACAGTTTGAGCATGTATTAAAACTAAATAAACCACTGGAACTGCCAGTACCCTTATTCTTGGACCAATTCTTAAAGCTGTCTAACATATTTTCATTAATAGTTAAATTATTTTGAGACGTTGTGAAATCAGAAATGACAACTGTGCTAGGTTTATTATTACCACTATCAACTTTCAGTATTCTATTCGCAATATTTTCTTTACTATAATAAACTCAAAGCACAAATTAATAGTTAAATGAGTGATTTCGGTTAGAGAAAAAATAGCATGTTTCATTCGGATTAAAAGTGTTTTTTTTGTCTCGCAGTTTTGCATCTGCTCGGCTACGGTTCGCTTCGCCTAGCAAATGCAAAGTTTGCTTGACATAAAAAATGCCACTTTTAATCCTAATAAAACAATATACTATTAATTACAAAAGTTGTTATACTTAACAAAATTACTTTTAATAAATCTCAGATACTACGTACTTGATTAAATTTTGAATTTAGAAACTACAAAATTTAATGTGAAACAAATTATGTTAATTTTTATATTTAATGTTATTTACATTAATATTAACTGTTTTTTGACATGGTACTTGTTAACCAACTTAAACTGTTACAAAACTCGTAAATCGACCGTAATTTACACGTCGTCTTAAATAAAAACAATTTTAGTAACGTTTTCTTTATTTATTACAATACCAAAAATTTTAGTTAAATGCAAAAACTTTTTTGAGTGGAGTATTTATATGTTTTTTTAAACGCGGAAAACTTGCTTCCTATAAATTTTTATTTATATGGTAGACAAATACTTTCATCACTTCCTTAGTAATTGTCTACGCAATAACTATCATTACAAAGTATATCACCCGCACATAATTAGACGTTAACAACAAATATGAAATTTATAAAAGAAAATTTGTACTACAAAATAATAGTTTTGTGCAATAGTAACAAAATCATCCCTTCCTCAACGTTACATTTTTTATGTTATAATTCAGTGCGACATACATTAATTTTAGTTGTATTACAAGTTTCATTAAACAAAGCAATTGTTACCAGCAATTGACCTTAAACTTTTGTTTGAGTTAGAGCAGATAAATACGTAAAAATGTTTTTTATAATTTTTTTTTGTTGCGTGACGCAAGCTCTGCCTATAAACAAAACGGTAAGTAAATAAGTAAACAATAAATAAAAATAAATGTGAAAAAAATATAGGACATTAAATCAAATGACGACCATATGAACATTACTGCAACTTTACAAAAAATCAATACCTTTAGGTACGGAAAAAATCGTACTTGGAATACTTTAGCAAGTTTTACTGTTGGTGTAAGTATTTTAATGTTATCTGTGGGCAAACAAAAAAAATAATTTTAGGGTCTACTAGCTGCCCTCAATTTTGTTGAAGAAATTATGGATGAAGTAAGTACTTAAAATAAACAATAATAATGTAAATAACTATAGAGAATTTATAACCAATATACCTAGATTGTATTACTTTATGTTAGCGTTAAAACTAATAATGTAAATATTGTATAGAATGATGAATATGATGACTCTAACCATATTAGACTACGGAGACAGGTAGTATTTTTACTTAGTAAATTTAAGATAAATTCTTAAGCGTTAAATAGGAAACGACGACAGTTGAAACAACAACTAATTTGTTATCGACAACTGAATCAACTATGCCGACTTCAACTGATTTTGCAAATGTTTACAATGACACAATATTGCCGATTATAAAATTAAATGATTCCGTTAATGAGATCTATTCTGAACAAATTCGGTTTACCAGACAGGAAAAACTTGGAAAAAATAAAACTGAAGATAAAGCAAGAGAAGATGATGCGGAAGATGAAGATGATGGTGGCGGAGGCGGGCTTTTAGGTGCAATAATTTCAGGATTCTTAGGGAGTTTAAGTAAAGTACGTCATATAACATCATTATTTAATTGATTAATTAATTTTTTTATTTAAGCCTGACGGAGGTGTTGATATAAACGCTGTCGTAAATGTTATTGGTAGTTTAAGCACGGTATTTCAAATTGTTTAGAAACATACATACATTTTTATATAATTCTTATAGTTGCAAGAAAATGGAACATACGATTTTTCTGGATTAACTAATACATTGAGCGCATTTTTTGGAGGGGTAAGTTTTTTGAACAAAAATATATACCATTTATGTGAACACTTTTCTTTGAAATGAGCCATTTTTGTAGTAGTATTTCATAGTTATCTGATCATAATAGTTACTCAATTATTTATTAATTACTTTTATTAATTATGCTGTATAGTATTATCATAGTTATTATGTGAAAAAAAAATTAACAGACCTAGTTATTTTTTTTGTTTCTTCTTCTCAACGTGGTCTACTACCAGAAATTTAAGTTCTTGTTTTTGAGCAGTTTTTAAACTATCTGTGTACTCTGCTTATACATGATGTTTTTATATTTTCTCGAATAAATCTAAAAACATTTTTGCTTTTAATTTACACAATTATCTTTTTGTTCTCTTCAAGTGCACATTAAATTTTTGGTATATAAAATTAATTTTCTATATTTACTTTACTTCAATAAGGTAACATAAATTTTAGATTTATCTATAAAATTTGTACAAAAGTAGCTTTCAAATCCTGGATTACAATTTGTATTATCTTCTGCATCTAGAACAAATAGTATATTATATATCAAGGTTGCGAAGTGTATGATTATAACCTAAGCAATAGATTATATCGCGAGATGCGAAGCGTCGAGAGATATAAGTCGCGCAGAATATAATGAACTTTTCAACCGTGGTATATATACAATTTGTTCTATTATTAGAATTATTAAAACGTTTTTACTTCTTACTAAATCAAATTTAAAATTTAAAGTAATAGTTTCAAATTAAAAATTAAGTCGGTGATTGTGACAGTTGTCATTAGTTTAACAGAATTAATTTTGACATAATCCAAATAAATTGTGATTTAAGACATAAAAATAAACAGATAACGTAAGTTTTTCTTGCTAAAGCTGTTTAAATTGTTTAAAAACATTATTACTTTAGGCATTGATTATATCTAATGGTAATTTACGTAGTAAACGTCGAAAAGTACATAATAGCATAACGACGCTAATGCGACGTGAGGCAGCACGGCCGAGCGTTGCATGTAAGTGACCTGTCGCATACTTGTTCTAATATAATATTTAACTTTGAACACTTTTGTTTTGTGAGGATTTCTAGTTTTTATTTCGCTTCATTAGAGCTTTTTTCGCCGATTAAGTAACTATACTAACGAACGAATATTGACGTTTGCGATGTTGGCAGCACGTAAAATATATTTAATTCAATAATATTTACATTTAATTAAGCGCGAATTTAAATTTTTAAAATCAAATTTATTAATTGAACGATTTGAAAACTTAAATTAGCATTAAATAAAATATCTTACTCTTATAGTATTATCAGAAAATGTAAATATGTTATTTACCTGCGCTTAAAAAAGTACAACTTTACAACCTACTATTCTACGTAATAATAAAAGTCTATACAACTGGTAGTGGAAAATAGTAGATTACACACCAAGGCAAAAAGTATTCCATTGCTGTCGAGAGAACTATAGTATACTGAGAGGCGTAGCCTTGAAGTGAACTAGTTCTCGAGACGAATGAAATACATTTACCAAGGTGTGTATACTATTTTATTACAATCAGCTATTAAATAAAATAAATAACATTATACTAATAAAAAAAATCTACTTCCAAAGTATTATCGTTTATTTTGGTAAAACATTAACGCATAGTAGGCACTTTACGATTGGCATATACGTAGTTCTTTCCTCAGTTTTATTTAAAACTCTAGATGCGTACGCTACAGGTCTACCTTTTTGTAACAGACAACAGTTAAATCACATTTTGAAACGCGTTTGTGTGAATTTTTATCTCTTGTTTCATCGAAGTTTACTTAAGTAGTATATTTGTTCATTTCATTTTTTATTACTTGTAAAGCTTTGTCATACACATCTAACCACAAAAATTTTATAGTTCTTAAAGTAAGGTACACAATGAATTTGACATTTTTTCTAGTTTAAGAAAAAATCTTCTGACGTAATCGACCATATACCTAACAATTTTTGTAAACCTTTTTTAGATTTGGGTTGTTTTAACTCTCTTCTCGTTTGAATTCTTTTATTGTTTACTCGCATGAAATGTTCATTAAATTACCTTAGTTTTTCTAAACTGGAGCTTATAATTGTTAAACTTTACTCTTTTTTTTCTTGCCTTTTCTACAATTTTACTCAAAAATACTCAGAATTACTTTTAAACCAAACGGCACTTTACAAAATCTATAGCAACTAAATAGTATTGCAAAAGTTCATATTCTTCTTCTTTTGTTTCTTCTTTAACTCTTTTAAAGTTTGCTTTACATAAAGTAATAAAGTGGTTTTGTTTTTCAAATTTATGACAATTCTTGCCATAAACAGGGTATTCTGCATATCCATGCGTTTTTGTACACTTTTGGCTTTTACATTGCTTTTAAAACTTTCCATTATTCTTGCTACCCTTGTAACTTGTTTGTCTTTGTTCTAAGTTTTTTTTACTGTGGATTCTTTTTTTATTGTATAGCTTGCCTAATCTTTACCTCGTACGTTCTCCAATTGTTTTTTTGTCACTTTTGCATTTCTCGCTTGCATTATTTAAAGTGAAATATTGAATATTAAGTAACTTTTCTTGAACTGTTCGATCATTCGTACCTAAAATTATTCGGTCAACGAGAATAGAATCTTTTTGTGTGTCATACTCACGCGATTGTATTAATTTCTTTAATTTACTTTTATAATTCTTATTTTCTCTTGGAGCACAGTACTTTTTGAACTCACTCACCACCTTGTTGTATTTCTCTTTATCGGCAGCTTCTCCAAACTTGTTTAGTAACAATGCAATTTTAATTTTCTAAGATTTTTTGTCCTTTTTTGTTGTAAGTAAATATGTTTCAAAATTTTGAAGAAACCGTTTGAAGTTTTAATTTACCTTCAAATTTTATTAGATCCTGCAATATACCAAAATTGTCCATTTTGTATACGTTTGCTTGTCAGTTGTATTTTATTTAGCAATTTTTTATAAATGTTTGTAAATTTTTCTTACCAATCTTTCTTCTTGTCCTTTTGTTTTAATGAACGCCACTGCCAACTTGATATACATTTTTATAAATGCCATGCTTTTGGCGTCTATCTTGTATTGTACAAAAAAGTACCTGTTTTTCGCGCTCCCCAATGCGGTAGTCCACTTCAAAGTTGTATAATTTTGCTCTCGTGCAACTTTCCAATTTCATCTTTTAATAGGTATACCGTTTTGTGTTTTTCTGTAATAAATTTTTCTTCAAAACTCTTGTAATTTCTTTATTAAAACAACTACAAGTCACGTTTACTCTATTACCTTTGCATTAAAATTTCAAAGTCGGTGCTGTTATCTCTATTAATGTACATGTTAGAACTTTTTGTGTATCGCGATATATTTCATTTTAAATTTGCAAGTAGAGGAGCATCCTTTTTCCGTTTCAATTTAAAAAATGTACATTAACAGTAATAATAGCACCAAATTTAAAATTTCAATGTGAAGGTAATGAAGTAAACGTGACATTTGTAGCTGTTTTAATAAAAAAATTATAAGAAGTTCAAAGATAAATGAATAACAACAAAACCAGAGGACTTTCTTAAGTGTAAGTATATTATTCTATTTCTTGTCTGGTATTGATTTTTATTAAATATTTTAAACCAAATTCCCACATTGTTAATAAGCAATGTTTTTGGCAAACTGGTTATCTGTTTTAATAAAATAATTAAACTCAACGTTTTTGTATCAATAAAATATCAACGTTGTTTTGTAAAAAATATTTTTTTTAGTTTTTTTTAATTTACAACTATATTTAGTTTGATAGAAAATTTTGAGTTGGTAACAAAGTTATTAATTTTTGGATTCAGTGCATGTCACATGACAAATTTTACATATCTTGCGAGATATAAACTTATTTTTTAGCAATGCGTTCTACATTTGAAACAAAACCAGTTCTTCTTTAATTTTTAGTTTCAAAAAATCGGCTGTTATCATTGATACTTTTTGTTTTACGGTCTCCTTTTGTTACTAAAATGTTGTCTTGCAATATTCAAAAGCTTTTTGAGTACACTTTTGTTTGTAGAGATTTCAATTTTTATTTGTACAATCTTTTTAATTTTCTTTTCATAAGATCTATAAATACAATTATACACATAGTGTGTACCCAAACAAAAGAGTCTATTGAACGTTTATAAAAAAAACTAATTGTTTTTAAATTTAGAACATTTGCATAATAATCTATCAAACTAAAATATTGCAATCATACATAACACTCTACTTTAAATAAAATAGTTGTTGTCGACTTTTGGTATGAATGTAGTAAAAGGAAATATACTATTAGAAATTAATAGGCAATAGATAAGTAAGTACAAATTTTTAAAATCTAAACAAGTTTAGTATTTTGTAAACGCTTAATAGGACACTTTCTGTAGGATGCTTTGTGCACAAACAAGTTTGCTTTATGTTTTGAAGACAGACAAAAAACACAATAGTTTTATATTACTTTAGTAGACTACATTAGTTTGCCAATATTTAATTAAATATATATACATATATAAAGATTGCCTCACATCATATCATATCTCTATCTCTACAAAATATTTTTCTTTTCTTTTGTTTTCCTTCGATTTTCTATTTTCTAGTTAAATTGCCAAACGATGATTGCGTAGAAAAGATTGTACAGAAAGATTTGGATCAAATTGATTCAATGATTTAAACTAATTCTCATAAAATCTTCAATATGTTTAACACTTCGTGCTGTTAGTTTTTCTGTTACAATATTGCTCATTACGCTGAAAGCACGTTTGGTTTCAGCACTGCTAATTGCAACTGTTTCTATATTTATTGCTCTTTTTATAAATTGGAAATTGAAATTTTATTTGATCTTCCCTCAACTTAAAAAAGTATTTTAAATTTATTAATGTTTATATGATACTTTAAATATAAACATCTTCTATTTTTGTCTTTTTGTCACGAAGCTAATACTCATTTTCATTATTTTTGGTTTGTAATATCCCGTTGCAACATTGTGTTAAATTAATAATCTGTTTTTAAGAGACGAAACAATACAATAGTTTGTCGCGAAGTAGTTTTATATACTTATTTTTAATTTTTATTTTTAACCCTTCAATACTTTTGACTTAAGCATATCCTTGATTTTTGCTTTACAGCATCTGCCAGAATCCTTCAAACAATTAATGGCGTTAATAAATCGAACAATTAAAGTATTTTATTTAATAATATTAATGTTACGACTTTGTTAGGTTTCTGAAAGGTAAGGCTGTAAAACTTTGATCATTAAACCAAATTCTAAATTTAAAATGTCGATTTAATCCTGTAAAAGTTTTCTCATGAGATTCAAAATGTTTGTACAAAATTGGATAACTTTTCCAAACCGCCAGTTACGCACATGTTTTTAAATTCTGTTTATTTTTAGAAATTGTTGATAAGAAGCATACAGCTTACTAAGAAATATTTCAAAATGACTCATGTATTCTATAATTTTTTAATAAAACATAGTGGTATTTGTTCCCGGTACGTCAGGCAATGCCAAATTCAATTTCTTCAAGTGTATCACTTGTACTTGAGTTCAGTTTTTATAACTAGATTTAGGTTTTTTTTCTGTTTCAACATAATTGAATAAGTTTGATCAATTTGTTTATGGTATGAAAAATAAATTATGTTTAAAAGTAAGTTTACCTATCTTCAACAAATATTTTTACTAATTTACAAACTAATTTTTCTACGACTAACAGACAATACGATACATTGTATGTTTAATTGCAATTAGGCAACGTTGTGCATTGTGATTGTGTAATTTCATTTCCGTACAGGTCAAAGTCATTTCCGTACAGGTCAAACCTATTAACGTACAGGATAATAAAGTATAAGAACATAATTTAGAAGACTTTTACAAATATTCCCTGCATTACAAATTATAAAATTTGAAAACCAAATCATTGAGGGTCATGTAAAAGGTATTTTATTAGTTATATAGCATAAAAAGTGTGGTTTATAAATTACATATTTTAGGTTATATTCGTAAGCGTTGACATCTAGTGACTTTCTTCTAATAAAATGTAAATATATTTTAGAAGTTCAAAGTAATTAGAATAAGTAAAAATTTTTAATTTGCAAACTAAGTACTTGTTTTCTTGCAGGGTTTTCTTTTGTTGGGAAGAAAATGTTAACAGTAATTTATCGAACTTTTGCTTTTGCAGTGTTATAAACAAATTAAGTAATCCAATCCTTGAAATAAAATTACTCATTTTATAATAACATGCTCAAATTAACTTAAAGAAGTTAGTATTCATTAGAAAATTTATCAGTTTTTTGAACTGCATGATAATTCAGAAGTAACCAATTATCTTTTAACCTTCATCGATGGTTGCAAGATACCAAAATGTTTCTTTCGTGCATGCCTGATATATGTTTGTTATTATTTATCTTTATATTAATGCAGTTTTTATAAAGGTTTATGTATACTTTTACTACATATTATATTATAATCTTATAAAAATAATTCATGCGCACATTGTCGCTACCTTGTTAAAAATTTAATCACAAACACTTTGGACTTACGTGATAATAAATAACACAAGATAAACATAGATATAATCAATTGTTACAAGACTAATGCAAACCACTGGTTTATACATTAAAAAATTATATATTTAGATGTAATTATAAGCAAAAGCACTGAATCACTTGTTTCCTTTTACCTACAATGTGTTTTGTTAACAATTCATTTTTCATATTTAAACTAATTTTTCAGTAAAGATGATTACAGCATATTTGATCCATTAGAATCATTAACTATCTTGCATTTTCTAAAAGGAATTTTTTTCAATTCTTTAACTATGATGATTTTATTACTTTCTTAGTTCGGAAAGCTTCATTCTTAAGAATAATACCTATTAATTACAAATTATCTTTAAACATTTACAAATCTACCTTATTTGCTTTGTAAGTCACATCCACATGTCATTCGGTTGAAGCTTCTAGGAAAAACTATCATATCAACATTTTTCAGAACTTGACGACATTGTTAACGATTCAGGTTTTGACATGAATAGATTTCTTTAATTTACTGGCTGCAAAAGCAAAATCTTGTCATTGAATCATTAGTACTTTTTAAACTCCAGCTCATTCATATTAGGTTATGATTGAAATTATTGTATTAAAAAAAATTCAAATACTAAATGATTTAAAGTTAACTAAAGTTGCATGTATTCAAAGCAAGTAAATTACACTCACTATTTCTTTAACTAGAGACGAGTAAAAAACAAGAATTAAATAATAGTACCAGATAACTAATAGTGTAAACGATGTCAAGTTGACATAAAATAAATACAAGTTTTGACATACGTTTTTAATTGTCATTTTAGGTATTACCAATACAAATTTTTAAATTAGTTTATTTATACTAACATTAGAATGTCTTCCGGGTTTGGACCGTGTCATTGTTGTTGCAACCGAAGCTGCCAACGTTTCGCTCATTTTCTTAAGGGGCTTCATCAGGGCGTGAGATAAATCGCAAAACTCAAACAAGCAATCGAAATCTAACTAAGAACTTCTCAAAAGTTAGGTTTTTTCTTGTGAAACAAGCCATAATCTAAACTCTGAAAAGGTAAGAATGAAAACGATAACTTGAAAAAGCAAACGAAAATTTAACAAAGAACCACTACCGAGTTAAGTAATTAACTTCGGTTGCAACAACAATGACACGGTCCAAACACGGAAGACATTTTAATGTTTGTATAGATTCCGGCCGTGGAAGCCTTCGCTATTACATTAACAATTTCTACGGGGAGAATATTTCTTCTAAAACCTCCGTATTTTCCAAACTTCGCCACAAACTCGTCAAACTTTTGTGCAATTTAACTTTTCGTAAAGTTTCATCTACTACTAACTCCGTAAAGATGGTTGTCAATTTATCTAGTTCGGTTCTCACTTCAGAACAGGAATCGGTGCTCTTTAAAGGTTTGAATTTTGCGGTTGCTCCCAAACTTATTTCTAAAAAAGATATTTTATGTGCTGTTGAGTCTTCTATAAGACATCTTTCTCGCCACATCTCAGATCCCATTCGTATTAACACTAGCAAAATCCTTAAATCATCTAAAATTCCTAAATCCAACATTTCTAAGTCGGAAGAGTCAGCTCTAAAAAGTCTTCGTAAGAACCCTGATATTATTGTTCCTCCAGTCGACAAAGGCAACGCCACTGTAGTTTTGAACCAAATTTATTATCATTCAATTCTGTTTTGTCTGAGGAAACTTACGCTATTCCAACCCACAATCCCACTTCGAGGATTGAACGTGAGGTCAGCCAAATCATTAAATCTTCCAATCTACCTCCTGAAACTAAACGTCGACTTACGCCATCAGATTGTAAACCACCTTGTCTATACGGACTTCCCAAAATTCACAATGTATTCCTTTTCAACCTATCGTTAGTACTATCCAATCTCCTACCTACAAGCTAGCCAAGTTTTTGTCCAACATTCTTTACGAATTTACAGGTAAAACCTCATCTCACTTCTTCAACTCTCAGCATTTTATTCAACGTCTAGAACCTATAAAACTTGAACCCCAAAATCTTCTCGTAAGTTTTGATGTTACTTCACTTTTTACTAAAGTTCCTATTAAGGATTCGCTTAATATCATCAAGCAGATTTTGACTCAACATGGCAAGTACTTGTGTTTGGTTCCTCTTATTGAAAAGTGTCCATCATCTACTTACTTCCAATTTAATAACAAGTTTTACGAACAAGTTTCTGGTGCTGCTATGGGTTCTCCTCTATCACCTGTTGTACTTAACATTTTTATAGAATCATTTAAAACGGTTGCTTTGGAATCATTAATATTAAAACCTAAAGTGTGGTTTAGATATGTCGACGACACGTTTATTGTTTGGTCTCATGGTCATCTTGAATTGTCTAAGTTTCTTGATCATCTTAACAATCAACACTTAGATATCAAATTTACTATGGAAATCGAAAGTAATGGTTCTCTTTCATTTCTTGACGTTTTTGTGACTCGCAAGCCCGACGGACTTCTGGGCCATTCTGTTTATCGCAAATCCACCCATACGGACAGATACCTTCATGATTCGTCTCATCATCATCCTGCACCGAAATGTTCTGTTATTGAATCTTTGGTCCATCGTGCCTTTTCTATTTGCCAACCTGAGAATCTAGACTCAGAACTCCGTCATCTTACTAGAACCTTAGTGAACAATGGTTATGTAAGGCGAGATATTCATAGAGTTATTAATCGTCGTTTACATCCACGTACTCGATTACCTAAGGACATTTCTACTCCCGAATCCAACCCGAAATTGGCCTTTTTACCCTACATTCACAAGGTTACAGATCAAATAGGGAAACTCCTTCGTAAGAATGGTATTAAACCCATATTCAACTCGACAGACAAAATCTCTCAGTTTCTTCCTTCTTCCAAAGACAAATTTCCTACACTTTCATCTCAAGGTGTATACCAAATTCCTTGTTCTTGTGGTTTAGTCTACATTGGTGAAACCGGTCGTTCCGTCATTACTCGCATTTCAGAACATGATCGTTGTATAAGGAAAATGTATATTACCAAGTCTGCGGTCGCTGAACACCATTTTACTACAGCTCACAAGATAGATTTTGATAATGTTTCGTTGATTGCCAAATATCCATTCTTTTTCAACAGGAAATTCCGAGAAAGCATAGAAATCATCAAACACCCCAATAACTTCAATCGCGATCATGGTTTCGAACTATCCTCTCTTTGGTTCCCGGTTATTAGTCAGCTTAGCTTAACCATCCGTGACGATCCTTTTCCTTTAAATACTATTTCTTCTTAAGTCACTTCTACGGAGTTTAGTATCTGGCTTGGTTCACAAGTTGATTACCTAACTCGGTAGTGGTTCTTTGTTAGATTTTCGTTTGCTTTTTCAAGTTATCGTTTTCTTTCTTACCTTTTCAGAGTTTAGATTATGGCTTGTTTCACAAGTGGATAACCTAATTAAGTGAGCGAAACGTTGGCAGCTTCGGTTGCAACAACAATGACACGATCCAAACCCGGAAGATATTCTAATTTTAGTATAGATTCTGGCCGTGGAAGCCTTCGCTATTACATTAGTTTATTTATTTTCTGCGTTATTTTTTGTAAAATTCTGTTTAAATTTGATTACTAATTAAATATAGAGTCGTAAAAAAAGTATAGTGTATAATTCGTAAGGAATGTGTATTGGCAACTCGTACGAATTGCCAATTTCGCCTTCGGCTCGGTTGCAAATTTTTATACTCGTTGGCAATGACAACCATTCCTTACTCATTATACAATATACTATTAAAGCAGTGTCAAAATTAAAATCACAAAAAAATCACAAAACAATAAGTGCGTTCATTTAGTGCGAGATGCACGTTGCATATTACCAATTGCGTAACCGTAATCTTATGTTGACGGCTATACATGATACAACAAGACACGATCAATAATGAGTTTTGTACTTTTATTTGCTTGCACACCTGCGTATGTAAGCAAGTCCAATTATGATTTTTTTATGTAAACAATGGTAAATGTTATGTGAATGATACTGTAAACTCTATAAAGTTCATTTTAAAAATAATAACATTTGACTTACAAATTCAAAAAAAAAAAATTATTAAAAAAAACTTTTTAATTTTTGTTAGTAATATCAAATAACTGTTTAAATAAAAGTATAATTATTTTTTATATACTTATTAATTGTTTTTCATGTTATATTTTTAATAATTGCTTTTTCCAAAGAAATTATTAACTGCTTTTTGGTATTAATGTAAATGTTTCATGCTTCTCTAATTTTTACATGTTTATTTTTTTTTAAATTAATTATTTAAAATAATTTATCTTTTTTAAAGTTTGTTATATGTTTTCTAAACATTATCTACTTTCTTTATATTGATTTTGAAACTCCTTGCAACACATTATTTTATTAAAAACATGTATGGCTTTATTTTTCTAACCAATAATTCAACAACTGAATTGAAAATAACGCCTTTATAGCCGCGACTACAGTAGCGTACGATCATGCATTTTAGTTTCTTAACGCCACTTTTTTAATGTGCGATTATTTATTTAAAAACCTTAATAGATATTTTTGAAAAATAATAGATTTGCGGTGAAAGTACATTTTTAGATAATTTGTAAACAAATTTGTTTAAAACATCTTTTTAGCTGAATTGCCACTCGTATCCTTTTGAAACATATCGCATATTTAGTAGATAAGATAATCACGTGCATCAATATAAATTTATTCCAAGTTTAAGTTACAAAAAAACTGGTTCTTAAAATAATCGAATTATTCATACTATGTATCTATTTAATGTGTATATCTTACGGAATTGTAATACACACCACTGGATTATAAGTTGCAACTTATTCATAAATAATCTCTTTTGCAGATAAAAGTTAACCAATGCAATTTTAGTTTCATATCATTTAACACTCTTTTTACGATACGTTTTACTATGATTATCAAAAGTGTGGTTTTCAATACATATTATTTCGATAAGTATGTTACATCGCTAACAAAAACGTTGGTACTACATTAGGTGCGCGAAAAATGAGTGACGTTCCCAATTTTGCGTGAAACGAGTTCTGGTAGATATCATGATAAAACTTTTATTGAAGTATGGATTTATAACACCTTCTAACTACGCTCTCTTATTACGTACTCAAAAATTATATTTACTTTCATATTTTCGTTTAGATTTAGATGATAACAAATTTTTATTTATATTTGTTGCATTTTTTTAACATATTTGAGCAATTCTTGCACATTTATTGTGATTGTAAAAGTAATTTGATAAGTAAATAATGAAACGTCAAACTATTTATTGTTCTACTAGATATACTTGTAATAAAAACTAAAATAATTATTCATTTGAATTTTTAATTTATATAAAATAATACATAAAATCTTGTATACGACAATAACATTACTAAATAATTACGTTGAGATTCAGCTTACGTGTGGGTTATGTTTGTGTCGTATAAGGTTATATGTCTTTGTGGTTTCCTACTTGGTCCATGTTTTAATTTTATGTATATTTGGGCAGAAATTAAACATTCCACTGTTAGATTGGCCTGATGAAGTTGGCACAATAGCCAACGAAACGTAGCCACAATTACAACAGAGTTTGATTTCTGAGTTGTGTCTATCCTCCACATCGAAGGATCTATGGTTGCATAGAAACACACCAAACTATTAAATAATTACGCTGATTGAGCAACATACATCCTTCGAGCCAGAAGCCCTGAAACTGCATAACATTGCTCTCAGGGCGTAATCATCGTAATAACGCCCTAAATAGTTATTATTTAACATAATTCAATTAAATTTTAGATCAGACATGACATTTTTTCTGAAAATCACTTTTAAATAAAATTATAACAACAATTAAAAACAAAAATAAAATGCAAATAAGCAGCTTTGTGACAAATGTCAAGCAATTGAGTGATTTTTTGATAACACAAACAAAAAGTTATGGTGTCTTTATTTAACTCATAGTTCAATCTTTTTATTCAAAATAATGAAACGTGTTTTCTAAATTCACACGGTAATGGCACAGAAATCATCTTTTGTGGCAATGAGTATACAATCTATTTTTAATACTTTTGGGTTCAAGTGTTTTTAATTCAATTTTTTTAATATGTAATCTTAAATTAATCACGATTTGTTATTTTATATATGTACAAAATTTTAATTAAATTTACAGTTTTAGCTATTTAGTAAGTGTATTCTTAAAAGCAAAAAGTATCTTTGTATTAGTTTAAATTTAGATTTATTGATAATTGCATATATTGTAAACTATTAATATAACTAGGTAATATACCTAATTGGGTTTACACACAAGTAAATGATTGTATTTTATTTGATATATTTATATTTAACAATTAATAGAACACATTTAAATTTAATAGCGGTTAAGAAACAGATATATATTTAAATTTAAAAAGAAAATTGACACTATATCAAATTTAGTATATGTAACCATGGCCTAAAAATTTGCCAAGTCAAAATAATAAATATTTCTATGCAAAAAATAGATTGAAAACTATTATACAATTACGTTAAAGGCGGTTAAAAACGTGATTTTAATTCAAATCGGCAATTTAATTGTTACATAAGAACATGCAAGTTAACGATTAGGTGCAATATTAGACTATGACTTTCTATTAAAAACTATTGTTTTGTATATGAAAAATCTAAAAATAAGATACATATACCTTTATAGGGCGAAGACGGCGGTGGATCAGACGTTGGTTCTTTTGCTGGTGGACTTGCAGCAGCTTCAATAGCAGGAATTGCTAGTCCACCCGGAGCGGTAACAATTTTATGTATTTTTGTGTATAAATTAGATTTTGTTTTGACCTGTTTATTATAAATAGTATACACTAAAAGCAAAAATGCGTTGTTTTTTCTCTTGCAGAAAGGAGCTGGAAATTTTGTAGGAAACTTACTGAAGCAAGTCTTACCTGCATTAAGTGCACCGGTAATTTAGCACTTTGTAATTATGCAATTTTAATAAAATTATGTAAATAATCTGTAAATATGTAATTTTATTAATTATTTTTAGTAACTAACGATACAAATATTCTTGTAAACATATGCTTTTTAGGATCCTAGCGAAAGTAATGATGGTAAACCGCAAGAAGGAGATGCTGGTGGTTTTCTATTTAGTCTGTTAAATTCATTATTTGGAACACCTCCAAGTGCAAATGTGAGTAATATAACATATATAATATAATATAACATGAATATATTTTTTTTCGTTGTTTAGTAAATTCACATAAATATTACACATCTATTAAATTAACATAAAACTAAGAAATTAGCGTTTTTGGTCGATGAATAAAAATACCTACTTTAAATTTTATAAAGAAATAATGACTATTTGTGTAAAGTTTTACAAATAAATTAATGTTAATAAGATATTATACAAAATGTAAAAAAAATATTTACAAAAATTGTAGGGTACTTACAGTTTGACATTTTAAAATTATTTCCTACTATACAAAATATTCCATATCAGGAGAAAAAAAATATTTTTTTTAAATAGAACACCTTGTATGCTAATACGCTTTTGAAATCCTCTTAAGGTCTACTTTACAATGATATAAGCGCTTTAAGTTAGTCTTTACAAAAGTATAAGCAGTTTTAAAATTTTTCTTCGAAATTTATGACTTCGAAGAATGACGTGCTATTGTGAAAGGAAAGTTTGTATTGAAATTATATTTTGATATCAGGTTTAGCACTATTTGAGGTATCCATAAAATTTTTCAACACATAATCGTGTAATACAGGGTGTTCTGTATTAAAGGTCAAAGATGCAGAATTTGGAAGAGCCAAAATTCGATTTCTTTTAAATGGAATGACCTAATTTAAAATTTGACATTTTGCTGAAAATTATATATAATACTTTGTGGCTCCAACATAGCATGTAACTATCTCAAAAACAACGGTTATAAAGGTATCTTAATTCATTGACAAAAGTACACTTTTCGACGGCTATTAATATTAGAATATTTGTTGTTAAATTAGTATTCTATAAAAATTTCAAATTTTGACAAACAAATAAATCAAATATCTTTTTAAAAATAAGTAAATGTACATTTAGTACAAAAAAACAACAAAAAACAACGGAAAAACAATAATTCTAACAAGAACAAAAAAACTTAAAAGCAGCATTAAATAACTTTTGAATTAATAACTGTTTTCAAAGTACATTTTTAGCAAAATTGATCAATCTATCTATCCTTAAAAAAAGCACTAACAGTTCTCAATGTGTTGGGTGAATATTATGAAAACTTTGTGTAATTCTATTTTTCATATCATCTCTTGTAATGAGTAGTGTTTCATAATTTATATCTTTAACAAAACCTTATAGAAAAATCAGGTGATCGTGAAGGCTATTTAATTAGACCGTCTTTTCCAATTCACTTTTGAAAGAATTTAGCATTAAAGTAATGAAGAATAAGAGTAGTAAACAGGAACAGGATTATTCAAATACCACATTGTTTCTAGAATATTTTGTAGAATAATTTCAAGTAATGGAGGTAAGTGAATTTGCAAAAACTTTAAATGGCCATTCACAGTACTATCAAAAAAGTGGGACCCTATTACATAATCTTTGATAATACCACTTAATACATTTAAAGATTGATTTTGGTTTGTATAAAATGTGGCTTTTAATCAAAATAATAGTGGAAGTTAACAGCAGTTAGCATTACAATTCTTTTTAAAATATGGCTTTATTTACAAACAGGAGAAAGTTAAAAAACTAGCATCTACATTTATCATTTGTTGAACCTAATTACACATTCAAATTTTTTTGTTTTTCATTTTTACTTAGGTTTTGCAATAGTTAAATATAATATAAGTGTTTTTTATTTTTCTTCAGAATTCTCCGTGTAGTAGATCGACAAAATTTTAATTGTTGCAATAACTTTCTCCAAATACGTAAATAATATCAACTATTTCTTTAGTAGAAAAAATATTTTTATTTTGTCGTCATTGATACTAGTGTTTGCAACCTCCAAAGATTTGTGGAGGTCTTAAATTTAAAATCGGAAACTATTAAGCTAGCTCATAAACTAGAAAACAATGCGTCGTACCATTCCTGAACACTTTAGTGACCAGAAAGAGCAATAAATTAGATATTGACATTTATCGCAAAGATATCAACAGAGTTTGAAAGTTTATAAAAACAAATGTTTATTGATAAACAACTCAGTGTGAAAATTAGTGTGACGTCACATAATTTTAGTTTAAATAAGCTTTAGTCATAATTATGGTTTTAGTATCAGTTTGTTAAGGATGATAAGATAGCTGTCGAAACACATTACCACAAGTATTTAAGCTATTGTAGTTATTGGATTATTGTAAATCAAACATATTTAACGCTACGATATTTAGTTTTATTCATATGTAATTAAAATTAATCATAAACGTATTTTAGTAGGTTTAAAATAAATCACTAAAAAACAACAACAAAATAATTATTTAAATTTCAAGAAAAGTTTACTATAGTCTTTACCATTTAAGATGAAACATATGAGATTAAACGCCCACCAGAAAAAAAGCATAAAACAGATGTTTCTATTTTTGTCTTATATATTACGCGTATCTACAATACAAACCGGCAATGACAAATATCCTACCTTTTAAGACAAAGTGCGCGAGAGTGGTTGTTTAACAGTACAGATGAAGATAAACAGGTTTCCTTTTTAAATAAAATAAGCAAGTCTAAACCTTTTTGTAAACTTCATTGTCGGTTTTACTTTTTTTAAATAATAATACTTAAAAAAATGATGAAACTAATACCTAGACGCTTTTGTACACTTTATTATTGGTTTTGAAAAGTGCTGACTTCTTTTTCAATTTTATTTTCTTACTTTAGATTGTAAATTTTTGAGCTTAAATGCAGTGATAAATATTATATTATAATACAATACACTTTTTGAATTATTGCAGTTCACTTTAAGGAAGCTTTATGAACTCTAAAATTTACTATCTGAATGACCAAAGAACGACAAGTAAGACAAAAAATCAAACTTTTTGGCTAAGTGTGTGAAATTAAAACGTGTTATTTAGACAATCAGAAAAACAAAACTAATAAGAATTTGTTCATTAAGCAAAATTTATAAGTTAAAAATCTGTACTCTATAAAGTACAATAATCTTAAAGTTTTAAGTATAGGTTATAAAATAACAATTTTATTTCTATGTACCTACATACATATTTACACACAGGGTGGGCTAATAGTGTGTCAAAGTAAAACATCTCTGTTATTATATAAAATATAAAAAAAACATATATAAAAGTTGTATGGTCCTTAAAGTTTTACATTTAAAATTATTTTCAGCTGTTCCATAATATCAAGACAAACACAAACCTACATTTTTTAAACAGAACATTTTGTATATTAATATGTTTTTAAAATATTTTAATTTAGAATGATATAACGTTATAGGCATTTAAAATTGGTCTACAAAATTATAAGCAGTTTTAACATTTTTTTTCCATATTTGTTACTTAAATGACATTGTTTTTAGAAACAAAACTTGTGTTGAAATGATAGTTTGGTATAAGGCTTAACTCTTATTCAAGTTTTAAAATTTTGAACACATATTTGTGTAATACAGGGTGTTCTGCACTAAAAGTCAAAGATGTAAAACTTCAAAAAACCGAAACTCGATTTTTTAAAAGTAGAAATGCTTAATTTAGAATTTAACATTTTGCAGAAAATTTCCTATCAAAATAATATAGCCTGTAACTATCTCAAAGACAATGGTTTTACAGCTAGTTTTATTGACAAGATTACAAATTTTGGCGGTTGTTAATATTAAATTATTTATTGATAATTTACTATGTTATGCAAACAATTGCGAATTCTGACAAACAAATATCAAATGCTCCATTGTAAAAGTCGGCGTAACAATGTTTTTAAAATTTTGCATTAAAATACATTTTTTGTGCTACCGTCCGTTTTGTATTTTACAGGCATCATAATCGGCCGGAAATTTTACTTTTCTGGCATTGGCCGGTAAAGTCTAGTAGAATTTTATAACTAAAAGTTGGCACTAGTAATAATTAATTAATTAAACGTCATCTGTCAATATGTCAAATTTATTAACATACACCATTATCTATGTTGTTGTTTAGAGTAGCACTAACAAATTTTTTTTAAACAAATATAGCAAATTTGCTTATATGTTACAATTGCTAAAAACAACAATGGTTTTATTTTCATATAAGTAAAATTGTAATAATATTATGTAATTGGCAAACTAATATCAAAAACAATTGTATTTTGTCATTACAGGTTTCAGTTTTATCAACATATGTATGTTATTAAATTTTATTAAAAATCAATACTTAAATAAACTGCTTTTAATTAAATTATACTATAAAAGTCAGCACAAAAAATGTTGTGTATCACACGTCCTAAAAGTATTTTACGAGTATTCGCTTTTTGTAGGCCTTGGCTTCACCTTGGCCTACATATATGCTCATACTCGCAAAATAGCACTATCTGGACTAGTGATACAAATAACTATAAAATTAACTATTACGTTTCAAACCTTTGTTTAACAAGATCATCATGTCTTTGATAAATGTTGCAGAATATTTATTTTTTAAACACACTTTTTTCTACACTTTACTTTCATTTTTACATAATTTTGACAATTTTTTACGATAAATAAGCTTTTTCTGTATGAATTTGTGTTGAATAAAATTATTAATGTAATGCAGAAAAATAATCTAATAATATTCGTAATTAAATTTTGATGTCAGTTTCAAATGCAACTCTTATGCCTGCAATTTTAATTTGGCTAATTTACTATAATGACATTTAATTTCTAAATCCAAACATTTAGCTTTGGCAAAATCTTGGTTTTTATTACATGTATATGATTTTAAACTAGAGTACACTTTGATAAAATTTGTAAAAACCTTTAATTTCTTATCTTCTTATCACTTTTAATTAAAAAGATTTTTTCTTAATCTTCAAAAACCTGTTTCGTAGTGTTGACCTGAAAACCATCTTAATGAATAAAAGGAAAATTATCGTTGTTCATCAATAAACATTTGTTTTTACAAATTTTTAAACTTTAGTATGGATCTAGTTTTTTCCTATTGTTTATTTTCTTAATTTAAATGTCTTCTATTTTCTGATTATTTTCAAACATATGTCAGACAACACTAGATTTTTGTATTTTCTTATATTTAACATAAGGTAAGTGCTCTTTATAACAAGTTTTCAAAGGTCTTCTGATTTATCTTATATATATATTTGGTTACAGTCTTTACAATTTATTGTATATATTCTTGATTTATTGTACATATCTATTCAATCTTTTGGATTACGTAAAAAGTTTTTTATCTTACCTATTGTTAGTGCTTGTTACTATTTTGTAATCAAATTTCGAAAAAAAAAAATTTGAAGTTCTCTAGTACATGTGGGATAATTCGGAAATTTTACATATTTATTTGTTTGGGCGATTACATATCTGATATTAAAGTGGTTCTCAAATAAATTAAATTTATTGAAAAGTTTAAGCTGACTGAAAAGGAATATTATCTAAAAACCATTTTAACAACTCAGAAATAAAATTTTTGTACAATTACCGAAATCATGTATGGATCAATCATATTTCTAAATTAACTATTTATGAGTAGATTTGAAACGAATCTAAAAAAAATTTAAATTACGTCTCGCAAATTTTGCTTAGTTATGTGGATGACATTTTTACGTTTATTGATACTAGTGTTTGCAGCCTCCAAAAAGTTGTTGAAGTCTTAAATTCACAATTTGAAATTATTAAGTTCACCCATGCGATAGAAAACGATAAAAAGTTGCCATTCTTGAGGCACTTTAACGACCAAAAAGAGCAATACATTAGATATTGAAATTTTCAAATCATAGTTTGCCACATAAAATGCTGATTTTTGATTCAACGATTACTGAATTTCGCATTGTAAAAAAATAATTTTGACAAAGATTTAAAATATATTAAACATACTGCAACATACAATGGATTTTCGGAATCAATGTCCACAATATTATTTAAAAGCATACACATAAACTAAATATTAAAAATATGACTACGTTAGAAAATATTAACGGCAAAAAATAGAATAAATATGTAAAACTTTTGTATTATCACACATATACTAGAAAACTTCAAAAAATCTTCTTAGAATTTGATCACAGAACAGTAACAACCACTAACAATAACGTAAAAAATCTTTTAGGTAACCCGAAAGATTTAATAGACATGTGCGATAAATCGGGAATATATAAAATGAATTGTAAACTCTTGAAAACCCGTTATAAGAGCACTTAGCTAATGTCAAATATAAGGAAATAGATAAATCCAGTGTTGCCCTACATATGTTCGAAAATAATCATAAAACAGAAGAAATGAAATTAATTAAGAAAATAAACAATATGAAAGAACTAGATCCATACGAGAGTTTAGAAATTTGTAAAAACAAATGTTTATTGATGACCAACGATGATTACGGATCGTTACGTTTTTTGGATTTGTTCAAGTAAGTGTGAAAATCAGTGAGATGTAACGAAGCGTCACATAATTTTAGTATAAATTAGTTTTAGTCATAATTTTAGTTTTAGTGTTAATTCGCTGAGAATCAGCATACCTGTCAAAACACGTATACGACAAGAATTCAAATTATTGTAGTCGCTGGGTGAATGTAAATCAAATATATTTAATTACATAGTTGTTGCGTTTTAAATTTTTCCTTACGGAAGGCACACTAAAAACACAAGTTTTAAAAATTTAGATATGCATTCTCATACAGTTTGCACTATTATTTTTTTACATATGTTATTTACCAGCAATTTTTGTGTTTTTATAAACGTTATTTTATTTATCTGTGTTTTTGTAAAAATGGTTACTTTTTTAAATGAATATCTACGGAGTACAATACATTTAAAACGTACATACCAATAGAATAAGAATAATTTAATTGTTATTTAAGTGTAGAAATACTTAAACTACTTAAATTGCTTCTGTTACGTAACCATAAATATAAGTACAATTGAGTACTTAATACTTTTTATACACAATTTTTTTTTAAATAAATTAAATTATCCTTAGCTAAAATGTGTTATAATTTAAAAATGTTATATATATATTTTAAACCAGTAAATAAAACACCATAATTTTTTTATACTATTAAGTTTAGTTTTTTAAAAGTAATATTAAAAAAGACGTTTGTTTTGTGAACTAATTTTATATATTGTGAAAGCGTACTATTTGAACAATATGCTTAATAATTTGTATTCAATTTTTTTTGTAGTAATCTTTTACCATAGATTACCAATAATACTTTAACTTTACTTTCAACTAGAAAATATTCACATAAGTGAAATACATTTTACATATTTTAAAGTGACTATTTAAAAAAATTTACGAATTTACGTGATTGATAAATTTGAATTGTATTTAATAGAACGAATGATAAATTATTTATAATATGCTTTATCGTGTTATCATGAACATTCCGTGAATTGAATATCAAATCAAATATTTTAAAAGTGTGGTAAAAATTAAATTTAAAAATATTTTATAACAGTTACATAAAATTGTATTTAAAATTAACCTTGTAGAATCAGTAAGTACTAATCCAAAAATATTATTAATATGTACTGTGAATAAAAAATACTCAGTCTATTAATATAAAATTTTCATTATTACATTAAAAAGATTATGCGTAAAATTTGCTGCTTGCTTTATTAACATGTCATTTGTTATATGATAGTATGCAGTATTTACTTTCCTTTATTTATATTTTATGGTTATCTTTATTATTATTTTTAACGGCTCTGTAATTACTTCCTGTAATTAAAATTTTTAATTTAGTGTTAATTTAATGTAATTATTTTGATAATAACATTCTACTTAGTATGATTCTAGAGTCTTATTCTACTCAATATTACATACAAACGTTTTTAGTAAATTGACGTATTTAATAAGTAATTTTTATTAAAAAAAATGTGGTTACAGTTTGTATCAAATAGAAAGAATATCAATACTGAAACAAAATTTTGCTTAATTCTTATTTTGTATGATAATTAAAAACTTTTTAAATCGCTAATGCTAATATATGTTGATACAAGCTTCTCAACTTTATTGTTATTGCAGTAACGTTGTTCAATTTGAACGCTACCTGATCAGTTCTTTAAATTTAAATACACACGGTATATTTAGAGTTCATTGTCAGGATATACGCAGATAATTCAATATATATATAAAATCAATACGACGTCTTCTACAATGCTAGTAACCGTGTCCTTTTACTTACCGAAAGGAATAACTACATTACAAAAGGCGGGTACAGCGCCAAATTCAAAATTAAAATTGTTACAGTTTGACCATCCTGACTATTGTCGTTCCCGACAACATCAGAATCATCGACATCATTATATTTACTCCATAACTTAATTCTACTGGAGTCAAAAACTCCCTCGAAAGGATTCTGACTAACTTGGAATCCTTCTATATCTGATATCTGCACATATCTATCATTTCCTTTTAACAACATATGGTCCCTTAAATTTAGGCAGTAACTTTTTGTTAACGCCTGAACTTGTATCAACGTTCCTTATAATTTCATAGTCATCTATCGTACAGCTTAGCATTTTTATGCTTCCTATTGTATAAAAACTTATTGTAATCTTGCAGTTCTCTATTCAAAACTTGAGCTCTAGTCCTGATTTCATTTAAATCTATCTATCTATGTTCGACAAGTATTCATTTTTATCAAGAAAGAGGTTAACATTGCCATGTACATTCCCTTTTTAATTTATGCGTTGATGGACTTACTCAATAGCTCTATTAATGGTGTTATTGATAGCAAACTGAATATCAATTAAGACATCATTCCATTTTATTTTATTTTCGATGTCGATTAATTTGGCTAACATCGAGGTCATAAATCTGTTTATGCGTTCCACTTGGCCGTTAGACCTAAGACATGCAGTTGCTATTAGAACTAATTCAACACTTTGCCTATTCAAATGTACCGACCTGAAACAAGTACCTCTATCGGATACAATTTGGCGAGGCTTACTTTACTTTGTAACAGTAAAAACAACAGATTTTGATGAGGTTTTAGATTCATTTTGTTTCATAAATGTTTAAACCCTATAATCACTTGCAAAGTTTTCACACCTATGTCAAATACACTTTGTAAGACTGCTAACATAAACACAAAATACAAATCACGTAGAATTTTTCTATACAATCTGCAAAGTTGTTTTTTTAATACATAGTAATAGTAATTGCCTTAGATATTCATGCGTATCGTTTTTAAATTTAATTTACATTTTATTTATTTTCTACTAACGTAGTACCATTGTAGTACCTATACATTTCTCGTTTACCTTTTGTACTTTTTTTTTTATTTCAGATAATATTGTAGCAATGCTAACTAACACGTTTTAAATTATTATACATTAACAGCTGTATTCATAAAAATAGTGTAAAATACTCTTTAAACTCGTTTTAGTTAAATGACTTACAAAACGTTTTAACTTTCGTTGATTCATAAACGGTTTGTAAACTGTCGGTACTCAAAATAGAGTTAAAATACCGATTTAAATTAATTTAATATAGTTGCGTTGGTGTCGTCGAAACAGAACTATTTTTTGCGTTTACTGGTTACGTGTGTCAAGTAATAATCATCATAATATTTAATAATGACAGATAGTAAAAAAGAAAACGAGAAGTGGGAATTGGCTTGAAGAAGATGAGGTTTGTATCAATTTGAATGTGTTCAAAATAATTTATTTAGTTTTTTAGCATCTATTTTAAGAATGGGTGCAAGAAAGGGATAATTAAAAACAAAAATAATGACACCAACAAAGAAAAGAAAATGCTGACATATAGTTTGTTGGTTAGATAATTTTGCAAGTCTGGTGTGATTAATAATTTGAATTTTGAATAACTTTTTAAAAACATTAGTAGTAGTAATTATTTTAAGTAAATTTATAAAAGTAAAAAAAAAAATAACAGACGATGCAGTAATAATGGCACTGTAAAGAGAAGTTTGGTCTTGCATAAGATATATCTTTCTTAAATTTGAACTGCGTATTTTTTTTAAATGCTAAATAAAAATAATTTAAACCAATGAATTATATGAATTACACTTTATACCTAAAATAAATCAGTAGAATTCTGTTTCCGATCGTATGGCACAGACCAATGTGCAGAAAACATATCGCTTGACTTCATATCTTTTAATATCTAACTTAGGTACATTTTAAGAAAAAAATGAGAATAATGCAAATACAAAAACAAATTTAATTTGTTTAAATAATTTTTTTTACTTGAAAACATTTGATTATTTACAATTTTTTAAGTTAAAATAGATTTAAACAAGATCAGTCCTGTTTTAAATATTGATAAGTTACAACACAGCTGGTTTGTTAAGCTAAAACGCGTTTATGAATAGTGTTTTTTGACGTTTACGCTAAAATAGGTTTGAAGAGCTCTGTAAAGCAGCTGTAAAAATATTTAACTAATATAAATTTGAAAATATATAAATTTTTCTCAATAATGTGATGTAATGTTAAAAGAAATTATTCTAAGTACAAGAACGTTTTACAAAGCTATCGAAATAAAATTATAACACAATTTGCATCAAGTGGTTAAATGCAAGTTTGTTCTATAATATAACAAATAAGCTAATAATTAATTTAATTTATTAGTATAAACTAACTTAATTATTAGTTAATTTTTACATGCTAAATATCAAATACTATCATTAGCATTTTTACTAAGAAAAGTAAATAGTTTATTTAAGTAGGTATACATACTTGGTATTATTTTAATCCATATTACATGCATATATTATAATTTCTTTACTAGATAAGTATCTAAAGTTTAATAATGAGTGCATTATTTAAAGTATCCAAATAAAACTTTGTTTGGTGTTGATAATCATAATAATTAGTTCAATTTTTTAATAATCAATTGCAGTAAATATTAAATAGTTTTATTGTCTAATTGTAACTTTTGTTGTAAATAAATTAAAGACGTAATGAATCATTGACTAGAAATACGAAACGTAGTCAACAGTTTTAGCTAAAGCACTATGTTTGATATCTTTAATATAAAAATAAAACTGATCTTTTGCACTAAAACAATAAAAATTGAAATATTTTTTTATTATATTCCTGGTAAACTGTATGATGTTAGTTACATATTGTATGTTTACATAAAATTGTTTTTGGTACTTGTACAACGAATAGTCTCGTTGTTCTAGTTTATATTTGCTTTTACTGTATTCGTAATAAAACATATTTCTTTGCATTCTATTAATACTTCATACTTCATGTGTTACTTACACTTACTTTTTTATTTATATGTTTCCTCTGTGCAATGTCAGTTCTATCAATATTATATTTATATAACAATATTAAAATGTTATAGTACTTAACCTCATTCTATTTTATTGTTTAATTGTTAAAAAAATAAAACAAAGCAATAATTTAGCTTAAATTCAAAAACAGAATTAATTTATATATTTACTAAATAAAGAATACAAGGTGTAAGACTTTGTGATCTTTTAATTATAATTTGAGTAACTTCCACACTATCGATTTCGCTGTAGTATGTATTATTTATTTTAATTATAGCGTTTACTTTATTATACTTATACTAATTAAATCAAAAAGGAAACTGGTTGATCAATATTTTTTAAACAAATTAGTGAAACCTTCCTAATGTTAATTACGTATAAAAGAAAACTAAATTCGGACGTTTCAAATATTTCCGTTCGCTCATGATCAAATACACGCAATTATAGAAATTGATTCCTACAATTACTTCAACACTTTTTAATGTAATCCAGTGTTACGTAAACTAATATTTTTTTTGTGTTTTAGAATCCAGCCCCATCATTATCATTTTATACGGTAATAACTGCTAGAATTTAGAAGAATTATTTTACTATTAAACTGGTTTTTAGATTAAAATGAACTTGATTAAGTTTCTTTTTTCAACGATTTCATCGATATTATCGTCATCATCAAAAAGTTCGCAATGAAGCAATAATTGTTACTATAAACAAAGAATGTTAGTAATTAGTTTATACAAAGCATTTAATTTTTCACTTTCGCTGCAGAGGTCATTATTAAAATAGCATAGATGTCTTGTTGTAAAGATGCACTTGCATAATAAGTTTTTGTAAATAATGCAAATTGTTAATTTTACTTTCACTGTATTTATAAATCTAATTGTTTAAATTTGTGACAATTAGGAGCATAATAAGTAAAAAAAACATTGTATGTATCGCATAAATATAGAAAGTCCGGAAGTTAATGAGATGATAAAGTTATAAACGTCCTAGAAGACTTGCATTAATGTAAGATAACTTTTTAATACTTTCTTTTTCAAACAAAACAAAATTACTATTTTCTTATTGATGATGTATTTATATAAATGCTAATTAAATGTAAATTAGATTTTTTATTATTTGTTGAATAATATCAGTTATGTAACAAGTAGTAATAGCGTATGATATGGTTTACAACATCCCGAGTAATTCTCGAACTATTAAAGTTTCATTAGTATTTTTATTAGCAATACCTAAAAAAATTAAACTTGTTTTAGTGCAATTTTATATAAGTTAAAATATTTTTATGTATCATAAATGTTTTTAGTATTAATTATATTATTAGGTTACAAAAATGAAAGTTACAGGTTTTCTAGAAACAGTGCGGTATATTTTTTGAAATTTAATAAATTGGCTAATTTGGAATATTTTTGTTAGCTACCAACAACACAAAATTATTTTAAATAAAACATATTGATTTTGATATTAAAACTGTAGTTTACGCTTTTGTCATGTAACAATAATGTTAAACCAGTATCTTACATTTTTTTTACGAATTTACTCTAAGCGATGTAAATAAATTTAGTGTGTACGTAGCTATCAGAATTGTAGCAAAGTGTATTCAAGTAGTACACAAATAATTAGAAAAACTTTTACTTGTGGGAAGAAATTATACACAAACAACAATAAAAAATGTATAAGAAAACAATCACAGATGCATTGAATACATCACAATAATTAAATTTCATTATAAGTTCGATTTTACAATTGCAATACTCACACATTCATTAGAAAAGGTATTTCATGTGTTACTCAAAGAATTATTATATTAAAATACTTGATAACATAATTAATGACTAATAAATAATACTGAAGTACAATGTAATCAAATCTGTTTCCAAGCGCAATTACTAGTAGTTTTTTTATAATTACTTAATACAAATATATAAAATAAAACAAGAAAAAACATAATTTTAGCATATGTAAGTATAACTAAGACATAATTGTACAAGGTGATTTATTTAAGATATTTATAAAACATTTAAAATGAACATATGTAGTAGCCGTCACGTAAACAAATCGTTTACATTACATACCTAAAAATATTTGAAAGGAGAAAAGTTAGAATCTGCAATATTATACAGTTTTATACTAAAATAAGAAAAGTTGATTATCACATTTATAAAAAATCAAGAAATACAATAAAAATAATTATAGTCGTACAGTTTTATAAAATTTACGAATTATGTTTTCAAAAAATTGTGTTACTTATTGCGTAAAAAAATGCTTAAATTGTAGCTATTTAAAAAAAAATAAAGGAACTTAAAGTAGTATATGTAAATATATTTGTTTTATGCACTGTTTACTTATCAAAATATTATTTCGGCCATCAAGTGAATTGCAAAACATTTAGAATGTTTGGAAAATAGTTACATTAAACAGCATTAAAAATTTAGAAGTGTTTAAATGTGTATCTATTTTCAATAAAATAAACTAGAAAATGTTTGGATTATGATAGAAATTTTTATTGAAAAACTGAAAGTTTGTGTATAAGTTTTGTAATCAAAAATCAAATAAATAATTAATAAATTAATAAAAAATTACATTAAATTTTGTAGGAGGTATTTTAATAGTAGTTTACGTAACAAGAGTCGAAAGTAAGAAATAGCATAACGAACGTTGCATGTGAGATGCTATGATTCTTTCGACGAGAGTAATGTACATTATTTTTTGTGTTGCCTTTTATAAATTTACATTCTTTTTCAAAAAAATTAAAAAAAATCAACAGAAATATAATGTTGGTACTACATTTATTACTAAATCTGTCAAATTTGACATTAACTTTAACATCGTTTTTCTTCAATTTTAACTGAATTTCAAGATTTTTAAAATGATTTTTCCAACTGTCGCATTTCGTTCTAATATACTAATTGACTTTGAACACTTAATTTTATGTGGATTCCTAGTTTTCATTTTGCCACCCTAGAGCTTTTTTCGTTCATTACGTAACTACACTAACGAACAAATATTGACGTTTGCGATGTTGGCAACACAAAAACAAATTTTTAAACGTTGCTAATTTTATTTTTAAAATAACTGTAGGATGACCAAAAACATAAAAAACTTAAGAATATTCACAAAAAAACTACAACTACACATAAATTCGTAATGGTTATTATATAAATGGCGGTCTTTTTGTGCATAACGCGCCAGAACTACCAACCGCTATACCAACTTAAAATAAGGCGGCAGTTTCAAATTAAAAAATGCAGTGCCTACAGTTTGGTTATCCTGACGAATTGATCGCCTCTGATCAATTAATGACAGATAACTTATTATATTACAATACACAATAAACTATAAAACAATCAATTTAAATGGATTTACATTAACCCGCGCTTTCATATTACTAAAATCAAATATGTTTTTATAGGGTATTTGACTATGCTGAAAGCCTGGGATATCCTCAATTAAGTAACGACCATTGGGCAAAATAGTAATTACAACATAGTCGCCTACGACATAACTATGAGGCGTTTTATGCCTTCTATCAAAGTAGTGTTTGTTATGAATTTGTTCTAAGTTTATATTGTTTGCAGCGATATCTGTAACGTGACCAATATCTTGATTGCTTTCTGTATTTTAGGCATCTAATAATTCACGAAGGCAATCTACAACTTTTCTCTTCTGAAGTTGGCCAAACAACAAAATAAAAGGAACTTGTTTAGTACTCCTACAACAGGTGTTATTGTAAGCAAATTCGACATCCGACATCCACTGTTTTAACGACGGAGTTAACTTACTCAACATTGCCGTTATATCCCTATTAACGCGTTCGATTTGCTCGTTAGCACGAGGTGCACTCACGGCAATTTTAACATGAATAATACCTAGATCACTTAAAAACCTTTCAAATTCATCCGCTGTAAACGCGTTTTCTCAAGTGGACCGTAATGTTCTATATGTAATGTGTTCCAAGAAACGTTACCTTTCGGTATTGGAATCAAAATACCTTCCTTTTTATCAACGGGGAAAGAATAAGCAATACTTTTTAAGCAATTATGAATATGCTCTTTCACTCTGTCACGGAAATTGGGAAACTAATACGGTCTCGTGATTAGTTCGACTACTTTGTCGCTGCGTATATAACCAATGTCATCATGACATGTTTGAGTTATATTACTTTCTAAACTTTTATGGACGAAAAATAAAAGCTTGTCATGATACTTTCGATAAACTAAACCGCCACAAAGTTTAAATTTTGAATTTTCTGACTCTATTAAATCGCTCATTAACTTCTGAATATCGGAATCTCTATATTGCATACACCTAAGGTGCTGTTCCAAAACGTTTTCTGTGACTAAGAAAGCTTTGAAACAACGGCTCAGAGCATCCGCATGACGCATTCTATCTCTCTTTCGATGTTCAACAGAATAATCAAAATTATGCAGAATTAATGTCCACCGTAAAATACTCGGACTGATATCCTTTTTCTTAAATGTTAAAGCTAGGCTATTACAATCAGTAATTATTTTAAAATGTATTCCTTTTAAATATATCTTATATCGCTCTAAAAAAGAAACAATCGCTAAGGTTTTAAGTTCAAAACTATGGTATTGGGATTCTGTGGTGGTTGCGCGTTTACTAAAATAAAACACTGAATGAAAGTGACTGTCCTGCTAACGTTGCATTAAAATTGAGGCAAACCTTTGCTAACCGGCATCACAATGGAGTTAAATTTCTAAATGAGAGGAGTGATTCGCTAAAACTGGGCTGAAACCAAAGCATTTTGAAGTTGTTCCATTCTATCTAGCTGTTTCTTAGCAAAGTGAAATATTATTTTTTTATTTTTTTGTTTCAATAGATCGTGCAAAGGTTTAGCTATAGTCGCGAAATTATAAATAAACCGCCGAAAATATGACGCTAATCCTATAAAACTATGAAGAGTTTTAAAACTTGTTGAAATCGGGAAATCTAATACTGCCCGTACGTTGCGCATGCTTGGTCGAATGCCAGTTTTATCTATTGTGTAACCCAAATAATCTATTTGTCTGTACATAAATCTACATTTATCTAATCTTAAGTCTAATAGATTGTCTATTAAAATCGTATAAACTTCTGTTAATATTTCTAGGTTTTCTTCAAAGGTTTTGGTGGCTATTAAAATATCATCAATGTAAATGTTTATCTTTCCCTTATCAATTAATTTTCGAAATGCGGCGTTTATAAATCTTATAAACATTGGTAGTGAATTTTAGGGACCAAAAGGTATTTTAAGGTATTCAAATTGCCCTAAAGGTGTAACAAAACTAGTCAATGGTATTGATGTTTCGTCCATTACAACATAATGGAAAGCATCTTTAAGGTCTAAACTTGTGTCTTTGTCTTTTAAACTGTCAATGTGATCGTCTATGAGTAGTAGCGGAAAATTATCGCGTAATGTAAATGAATTTAATTGTCGGTAATCAACGCACAGCCTAGTCTGACCATTTTTTTTTACCAAAACTATTGGAGAACTATACTGAGATTGACTTTTACGTATTATACTACGATTCAACAAATCTTTCAGAATACTATCAACTTCATGTTTATCAAAATATTAAAGTCTTCGCGGATGAAAATAAAATGGATGATTATTGTTTACAGAAATTTTCATCTTCATCTTAGTAACGGGTTCCAATGGTCGTATAGGTTTAATATAATTTTGAACTAAATCTAGTTCAATTGCGTTTTTAACCTTAACATCTAAACTTGGGTCGATGTCCACATTGATAGTTACCCTCTTTTTAACATGATTGTCAATATTTACTTGCAAAGCTTCGTTGTTTAAAAATTCAGAGGAGGTGTCTACTTCAATCTGAACATTGCCCTTATCAAAAGATACCTTAATTAGTGGATTACACAAAATATCTCTGCCTAACAAACATGCATGCATAATTTATAGAGCTTTTCGGGAATATGTAAAATACTATATCTATATTAACATTATTAATCTTAATAGAATTCTTGTACAATCCAAACACATTAATTTTACTGTTATTCATTCCAACCAACTCTGGCATATTATCAATAGGTTCGTACAAGCTTTCCGTCAATAAATCAGAACATATAAATGACACAGGACTGCCTGAATCTAAAATTGCTGTTATAGTTGTTGACTCTGTCTTATCGGGATACAAAGAAATAGCGATGTTGATCATTAAAGCTGATGCTAGTGGCTGTCGTGTCACACAATGCGTTGAAGAGTCCGCAGCACCAACAATGGCTTTTTTTCTTTGAGGACAATCCCTTCGTAGATGTTGTCTAGAACCATACTCAAAACACGAGCCCCAATCTCGTTTTGGCTTTCTACAATCAACAGAATTATGACCCAAACTATTACAATTAAAGCAATGCACGTTAGAACTGGAAGTTGAGCCATCATAGAGTGTTGAGTATCTTACTGACGTCCTGTTGGTTGAAAACACACTAGCTGGGGTTGTAGTACCACGATCTTCATTTGTGACGCTCTTCATCGCATGCATTAAGCCAGATAATCTTAAAAAATTTTGCATTCTTGCCTGTTCTCGGAGAATTTGATTACCGAAGCCATCTATCACATAGTCTATCATATCAGACTCACAAATTCCAACATTAATAAAAGTTAATTTTTTAAATTAGTCTAAGGCATAGTGACATGTTCCACTTGACTATGATACTATGCTTTTGCTTGACCCGATAATTTGCCAACAGAAATCAGTTGCTTTATGGCATCGGATACTACATATGTTCTTTGTACGGCATCCAATCTTTGTAACCAGTCTGTAACATCATCGTCGTGTCCACTAAAATCTCGCAGTAACGCTGAAATTTCACTTGTTTGAGATGAAACTGAAGGTGACTATAGTGCATTTCTTGCAGAAGTTTGCTAATGTTCAGTAACGGCCTTTACTGCAATTTGAACAACTTCATCTAATCTGGCTTGAGCTCTATCTTGTTCCGTAGCTGCTTCGTTTGTTCCATAATGAAAACACGTGCTTGCTTCTTATTTCAGTATTTAAATAAATTTTAATCGCCAAAATTTATCCCACTTCTGAAAACTGTAGGAGGTATTTTAAACAGATTTTTAAACGTTGCTTATTTTATTTTTAAAATAACTGTAGGATGACCAAAGACATAAAAAACTTAAAAAAATTTACAAAATCACAAATAAACGTCTAACTACAACTACACATAAATTCGTAATGGTTATTATATAAATGTCGGTCTTTTTGTGCATAACGCGCCAGAAACTTCAGAACTACCAACCGCTATACCAACTTAAAATAAGGCGGCAGTTTCAAATTAAAAAATGCCCTACCTACAATTTATATATTTTCATCAGCAAAAAGGACGCAAGAATAAAATACGTTACAGGTTACAGAATATAATACAAACACTAATGCGGTTCTAAATAAATACTAAATAGATGCAATTTTGATTTATACACATTGCATTAATTACGAGTGAATATGTAGTCTCATACTTTGCATTTACGCTTACAAAACGTGTGAAAAATGTCTATAAATCGTAACTTGTTATTCTTTCTTGTCTGAGTCATATCGAAAATACGAGTTCTTTTAATCACTAGATTAAAAATAATTTAATTATCTGCTTTTTAAATATTTCAAATTACAGAGCACGCCGCTTATTGCAATCACGGACAATGTTATCAATTGGCTAATATTATCACTTTATTAAAGAGCGGCCGGACGTATGCTACTACAAAGAAAAAACTTTGTAATCAAAATTTCGGCTAATTTATCAATTTTTTTTTAGGTTTGTTTCTATACATGAGCAATAACCTATTTTGCATAAATTTTTTAACTGTGTTTTCACAATACGCTTATAAAATGAGTAAAACATTTAATCATTGTACCCTAAAAATACTTATTTTGGATATTAGCTTTATTTTTGCAGTGTTATTTATTTATAAAAGTATTTTGACCAACCTACGTAACCTTACCTCATTTTAACATCTCCGTTCACTGACGGTTAGTCAACCGCAGGTAGAATTCCAACCGACGGTTGAGTTTGGTTTCCGTTTTATAAAAGTTACCCTGGCGTCGGTTGAGTAACCACTAGTTGAAAATTATTTATTTAAGTTGGTCATCGTGGTAGTTAGCGTTTGGACCAATGAGAGAAATTTAAAAACAACTTAACCTGAAATAAGCAAAATAACTACCAGTGTGTATTGGAATTCTTACTTAACTTTACTATTATATTTACTTTTGTATTTTTTGTTCATCGTTCGCTTTAATTTAAATATTACTTACAATTTATACATGGCTGGATCACGCTGTAAAAGAACTGTGTATAGTGATGCTGACGTTTCTACATTAGTAGATTTAATTTATACTTATAAAACAAAAGCAAAGAACGTTTTCTGTGGTTTTAGTCTTGAAAAAAACTTTTTTGCAGGGACAAAGGAGGGATAAAGGTAAAAGGTAGGTAAAATTAGGTATAAAAATGTGAAGAGTTGGAAAGCAGTGATAATTCGGTAAATTAATAGCAGGGATAATTGTTAGTAATGATAAATAGACAAAATTAACAAATGAAAAATTTAGCACGGAAAATGCAAGTAGATGTTAGGTTATAAGACGGAAAAAAGATTGTGAAGTGAAGTAAAATTAGCTTTGCCGCGTAATATTTCTGCGCACATCGCACACGCATCGACATCTACAAAGTTAAGCGTGCGTTTCTCAGCCTTAAATTGTTTCAACCGTCGGTTGAATACGTTAAACGCTGCTTGGCCTGTCGGTTGGCGAAACGGTCTGTTCAACCTTCGGTTTGATTCCAACCGTACTTTATACAACGCAATCCTGCAATCAACCGTCGGTTCAGTCTCAACCTGTGGTCAACCGTACATTATACAACCGGCCCTAAATCTTTGAGATACGGTGAACTTTTTAAGTGTTCTTGAAAAATATGTGCCGTTCCTTGAATAACCTTATTTAACTACGTGTTATGTGAAACATTAATTTGTATTTATTTTTAGTGACAGCAAATTATTGAGAAGAAATATGTAGTGTGTGGTGTAGATCTTAGAACAGTGAATTAAACATCATAACATTATTTTTTATTTCTTTTTATTAACAGCATCAACAAACTGTTTAATGCAACAGGCCCCGCAAGAAATATTTTCAATCTCACTAAATGCCGTTTGCACTCACGGTACATAAGCTACGTTTTACTTTAAATTAAGCTTTAAATGAAAATACTATTGCACTGTATTTAAGCTCGGTTTAAATCCGGGTTAAGCGAGCTTTATTTAAATAGGCAAATTCGGAGTTTTAAAGTTTAAGCGCAGGTTTTTAAGCTAATTGAATTCAAAGTTTTACATTGCACCACTTATTTAATCTATTATAAAGTATGAATATTGAAGAAGATATAAAATGAGTAAAACATTTAATCATTTTTGCAGTGTTATTTATTTATAAAAGTATTTTGACCAACCTACGTCACCTTACCTCATTTTAACATCTCCGTTCACCGACGGTTAGTCAACCGCAGGTAGAATCCCAACCGACGGTTGAGTTTGGTTTCCGTTGTATAAAAGTTACCCTGGCGTCGTTATACTGGTTGAAAATTGTTGGTCATCGTGGTAGTTAGCGTTTGGACCAATGAGAGATTTTTAAAAATAATTAAACCTGAAATAAACAAAATAACTACCAGTGTGTATTGATATTCGTATACGAATTCTTACTTAACCTTACTATTATATTTACTTTTGTATTTTTTGTTCATCGTTCGCTTTAATTTAAACATTACTTACAATTTATACATGGCTGGATCACGCTGTAAAAGAACTGTGTATAATGATGCTGAGGTCTCTACATTAGTAGTAATTTATAAATGTGAAGTAAATGGTTATTGGCTTTCTAATTAAAATATATATTTAAGAACGTATCCGGTATAACCGGAAGTGACATCTGCTTTTTTATTTTATGTGAAATGCTATACTTTTTATTATTTTTTTCAATTTTACGTGTAATTTTAAACTAATTTTGTTCTTAGCTCATTATCATAAAAATCAACGGTTTTTGAGATATTTAGATGCTTTTGAGAATTTTCACATTTGTGAATTGAGATCTTATCAAATTATAAAGATGATGTTACAAATGTAAAAATTTTTAATCTAAATATTTCAAAAATTGTTGACTTTTGTAATAATGAGCTACGAATTAGTTTAAAATTACACGTAAAATTAATAAAAATCATAGCATTCCATATAAAATAAAAAAGTTGATGTCACTTCTGGTATAACCGAAAGTGATACGTTCTTGAATATATTTTAATTATAAAGCCAATAACCATTTACTTAATATTTAAAAACATGAAAATTAAATTATGATTGGAAGTATAAAAACTTTTACGTAAAAACCCCGTATGCATATTAGGGAGGAGCGATAAAAAAAAATTTTGAAATTTTATATCCCTGGGTGTAGATTAGTTGTTTTTTTGGGTTATATTTTACTTTTAAAAAAACGGCATTGTGTGATGACATCTTGAGGTTCCTTTTTGAGTGTGAAGTTTGAAAATTTTATTAAAAAACCCCAATTTTGAATCTTTTAAATTAACTGTTTAATTTGGATTTTGTGTATCCTTAGGTGCACAACAGGTATATATTGAATTCACACAAAAAAAATCAGTCCTGCGTCAAGATAACTTCAGGTTCTTTCTTTGATGTAAAACCTTAATAAAGAACTCCAATTTTAAATTACGTTTAAACCCTAAAACCAAACGTAGATTAAATAAATTTATAACTAAAATAACACTAATACCTCAGTCTTGTCGGCTACCAAAGGGACGAAAGAAAGATTATAATCGGCAAAATTGATATTAAAATTACCAAGAAAATTACATTAGAAAGAAAGAAGTTGGAGGAAAGGAGATTTCAGTAAAAAATTACAGACAAATATTTAGCATATACTACTGTTAAAAGTGGAAGTAAAAGAAAAGAGAACGACTCCAAATGGATAACAAAGGTACTACCGATTGTACCGAGTCTAATACGTCACAAGCATCAACGTATTTAGTAATGCTTTACAAAAAAGGACTGGTTTTATCTAATGCGGCTAAAGCATGTGACAGAAGTGGACTTTCAGATAGAAATGCGTCTCTGCTGGTAAGCGCTGTACTTAAAGATTTTAAATTAGTAAATTACGAAGATCCTTCTTTAATTATTGACAGAAGTAAAATTAGAAGAGAAAGGAAAAGACGACGAAAAAATTTAACTAATATGAAAATGGGACAACAAAAAGAAGTTTCTGGAATCTACTTTGAAGGGAGAAAAGACAAGACATTGGCAGTTCAGAAAATCGGATCTTCTTATCACAGTAAGAAAATTACTGAGGAACACATAGTTCTTATTGCGGAACCAAGTTCTACTTATTTAGGTCATGTGACGCCTAGTTCCGGAAGTGTCAGCAGTATTAAGACAAGTCTTTTTAACTTCCTTCAAAAATTTTTTTGGTAAAAATTTAATCACAACTGTGGCAGTGGGTTGTGACGGTACAGTAATAAATACAAGCTTTAAGCTGAGTAATTGTGACAAGATGACTGAAGTACCATTTCAGATAATTAAACCTGACGTTAAATGGCGTTTAATAAATATTAGCAATTTAAGTACAGACCAAAAGTACTTGTACGAAATGGTTCTGGCAATAGGAGAAAATAAAGTTTTCCCCTAGCTGACAGGAAAACTGTCACATGCACGCTGGTTAACAACCCGCCAACAGAATATTAAGATTATATGTTACAATAGATGAACCATCGTATGAATTAAATATATTAACGGAGTATGTCATTAAGGTGCCACAACCTGGTCTCTTGTAAAGTACAAGTCAGTTTGTAAGTATAGACTCCAACATTTATTTCATTTAATCCAAGCTTCTCAATATTTACCGACCATATTCAAAGACATTGAAAAAAAAGGTTATCAAAAGAAATGCTTTTTTTGCTCATTCGGAAAATGTTTTAATTGCAATGCTGGACGATGACAGAAAACACATTAGAGAGTTGGCCTTGCTTCGAAATTTAAAGTGTCGAGCTTCAAGAAATGATCACCAACTTTGTAATTTTAAAGTGCCAGAAGTGAACTTTAATGCTACCGATTATACCGACTTAATTAATTAGCAACCAGGTGAAGTGACAGAACCTCCATTGACAAAAAGTATCCCAAAAGCAGATCTTAAAGAAGTGGTTATTAATATTCCCGATACCATCAAAATTTTGAATTTTCTATGCTACACTCAGGCTGTTGAAAAACACATCAAGATGGTAACTGACGCGTCTAAGTTAAGTTAATAGTAAGTCAGTAGGTGGAAATACCGCCAGGAACGGGTTAATTCAAGCAAAAATTGCTTCTAGAAAAGCTACACCACAAATGGAGACACAGAAAGATTTTAAAATATTAAAATTCGTTTTGCAGCCACCTCTTTGTGGCGAAACGCTGCAACAAAAATTGCAATTTTTTTACATTTTTCCTTCATTTATAAATGAAAAAGAAACCTGAAGAAATTAATATTTTTCACAGAAAATTTCCAGGTATGTTTAATTAACTGAAAGACAACGATTCCGCACCCAGGCTAAACAAAAAAATTAGTTTATTTTTCGCACCCTATTATCATTGCTCCGCGCTAATGCATATTCATTACTTTGTACTTATTGATAATCGTGACAAATATGTACGTACTTACAAATTATTAGGGTATTTCAATTCTGTTTGAATCAATGTAAGCAGATAACGAGCCGTTTCTTTGTACAAACAAAATCTTCTAAAAAATGTTAGTTGATCCAAACCTTCACTTTTCAAGCTGCTGAATAAAGAATTGAAAAAATAACAATAAAAAAATCATGGCTTTACTTGAAGATACAAACATCCTTTACAAGGAACAACCTTTTAAATAAATAATAACAAAGTGCCATTATCCATAGTTTTTAATTTTAGGAACAATTCAATAAATGTAATATGTTTTTTTACGGCTGTCACTCTAATTCCTAAAATGTTGGTGCATACAAGAATCCAACAGCTAAAATTTTTATTAAATAAATGAAGAATTATATGGGAATTAATTCGAATACTACTTCTAAACATCGTTTTACTTTTTAATATTTTAACAAAGAAGAAAAAAATAAAAAATGTCAACAACAAATCATTTCAAAATGTTTAACAAAATTAATTTATCTATTGTTAAGAAATAATGTAAATATAATATTGAATTTAAAAAGGAAGTTATATAATAATAATAATTAAAATCTGAAGAAGCCTTTATAATAATTGGCGAAACGTAATGTAACCACTGCGATATTTAAAATAAATATAATATGTTTTTTTATGGCTGTCTCTCTAATTCCTAAAATATTGGTGCATACAAGAATCCAACAGCTACAATTTTTATTAAATAGATGAAGAATTATATGGAAAGTAATTCGAATACTACTTCTAAACATCGTTCTACTTTTTAATATTTTAACAAAGAAGAAAAAAATAAAAAATGTCAACAACAAATCATTTCAAAATTTTTAACAAAATTAATCTATCTATTGTTAAGAAATAATGTAAATATAATATTGAATTTAAGAAGGAAGTTATATAATAATAATAATTAAAATCTGAAGAAGCCTTTATAATAATTGGCGAAACGTAATGTAACCACTGCGATATTTAAAATAAATATAATATATTTTTTATGGCTGTCTCTTTAATTCCTAAAATATTGGTGCATACAAGAATCCAACAGCTACAATTTTTATTAAATAAATGAAGAATTATATAGGAATTAATTCGAATACTACTTCTAAACATCGTTCTACTTTTTATTATTTTAACAAAGAAGAAAAAAATAAAAAATGTCAACAACAAATCAATTTAAAATTTTTAACAAAATTAATCTATCTATTGTTAAAAAATAATGTAAATATAATATTGAATTTAAGAAGGAAGTTATATAATAATAATAATAATTAAAATCTGAAGAAGCCTTTATAATAATTGGCGAAACGTAATGTAACCACTGCGATATTTAAAATAAATATAATATGTTTTTTTATGGCTGTCTCTTTACTTCCTAAAATATTAGTGTATTCTCTTAAGATGTTTAGCAGTTTTTTGCTGAAATTTAATTTTCGTGTATTTTGTTATTTTTTTAAATAAATCAAAGGTGCACATTATAAACACATTGTAGATAATAACTTTCAAGATTCTTACATATCATTCCATACGATCTATCTTCTACTACTTTACTAATGATTTCATGATAATCAGTAATTATAGAAGAACATATTTTCTTTCTGTAAATACAAAAGTATAAATGAGTTATTTATTCTTTTATTCGCGTATTAACTTACTTCTACATATACTTTTTCAGGATCAGTATCTCCGAGTGACTCTGGCAATATTTTAAAAGTGCAGTTATCCTCAAAAGATATATTCTTACAGATTGAACATCATCATCATCAAATGGATTAGTAAGACCATAAACAATCTTCTCATTCGTTAACCCTAGCACAAGCTCATGAATGGAGTCTTTCCTTATTTTTGGTGGTAGACCACCTCTAGTTGCTCTCATCTGAGTATTTTTCAATGCTACCAATTTTTTAACTTATTTTTTTTTTAAGTTTTTTTTTAATACAGTACTATTTCGATAAAAACTATCGATTAAATTCAGAAGATACCTTCTGCTAAACCTTGTTTTTCTCTTTGACTAAATCGGAATCGGTTTTCTTATTTTCCAACATAATCTTTTATTTTGAGATTACACTGAAGAGTGACACTGTTTCCTCATTGGAAAAATTTTAGCTACATTGTCTTTTTTCCAATTTTGTAGGTAAAACAATTTAAAAATAAACTTCGTAGCTTGTTAAACAAGGTAAAAGTCACAAACTATTGTGGTTAAGACCTATACCACACAATCTACACAATGAAATTAGATTCAAACGTAATAGTTCATTTGAATAGGCTGAACTTAACTAAGCCACTTTTAATATAGTCGGTACAAACCTAGCCAAGTTAAGCTACGCTTAAAAAATTAAGTACGTTTAATAAAGCGGCGCTTATGTAATTGTCGGTGCAAATGGCCCTAAGTCATTTAAACTGTAAAGAAAATATCAAAAATACACGTTTATTAATGGCATTAAATTCTTTTATAGACAAAGAAGGGATTTTACGTGTAAGAGGTAGACATTGAAACTTCTACTATGATCAAAAAACAATCTGGAATTCTTCCAACAACGTACTGGTTAACAAAACCAATTTTTGGAACTGAACACATTCGATTATTACATTGTGAGGCAAATCAGCTTTTGCCGTCTTTACAAGATTAGTACTAACCAATAACTGCTAAAAGCGTATTACGCAAAATTGTGTACAAAACTACAATCACTGCATCTCGTCATGGAAAATTTACCAAAAATAAGCATTATAAAATCACCTTTTTTTTACAACTGTAGTCTTGACTACACAGCGCCAGTGTGTAAGTAAGTAGAGATTCAATGCTTAATAAATGTTATATGTGTATTTTTGTTTGTTGTTCTACTAAAGTACATCATCTTAAATCAATGATAGACTTAACTACCATAACTTTCTTAGGCACACTTAAACGTTTTGTATCGCGCAGATGCCAGTCCGCAACGATTTACTCTGATAGTGATAGCAGCTGTGCTAAAGTACATGCAAAATAAAAAATAAGTTTATATATCAATTCAACGTAAAATTATAAATTCCTCAAAATTACGTATTACATGGCATTTTATTCCTCCTCAACCGCCACATTTTGGTAAGTTCAGAGACCGGGGTCAAATCTATTAAATTTCCATTCAAGCGGATAACTGCTAATGTTTAGATTGTAAAAAATTAAATATGTGTAAAGTAACACTCTCTAAGCCAGGTAGTGTAATTAAATTTAAAGATTTTGTTAATCGCAAATAAGAATTCTCTAAATATTAATGCCATAAAATATGGCAGTTGTGCTAACAGCAACATGGCTAAATATTAACATCATAAAGCTTTTAATTCAGGTTATTTTCTACAGTGTCACTTTGATTATTCTGCATCGTTTTATAAAACGCATAGAAATCTTGATTGTGAGAATTGGTTTATAGACGAATTAATTATGCTTTCGGACATGCTATTTCAAAAATAACAGCATTGGTAAAAAAATTGTGTATGCAATTTGTGCGGTGTTGATAAAAAGTTTACAACAATTATGCAGATACCTATATTAATACTAATTCATTTGCAACACTTCAGAGAGTGATTTTAAAGTTAATATTTTAGAAGAAAAACAAATTGTTGTCATTTCGGTTTAATTTATTAATATTTATTAATAGTATTAATACTACTGTATTTGTAGCAAAAACTTCAGAAATTGATTTTAAAGTTAATGTTTTAGGAAACAAACAAATTACCATTTCCAGTTTTATTTGTTAGTTCAGATTAAATAAAATTCAGTTTAAAGAGAATTCGATTTTGTTTAATATCCTTAACGCTTGTAAACATTTAATTTTAGGATTGCTGATATAAAAAGTGACGTAAAACCAATACCGTGCCGTTTTGATTTTCTTTAAAAACATTTACTTTTTTAGTATTAACTTTTTTACATACAATGCAAAAAAATAAGGTACTTTTTATGTGGATAGTTTACTAAGTAGCAAGAACAAGTAAAAGCTACCAAAGCAGAGTATTTTTGTTTGTTTCTTTATCTAATCGACAGAATCTTTACTCTATTCCTCATTATACCGGTGATTGCAAATACTTTTTTATGATATCCTCATCTCTAAATGCTGCGATATGGTCGCAAAATTGAATTTTAAATTAGTTTTTGTTAGTTTCTATTATTATTATTTTGTTAACAATTTGTTTTTTTTAATGCTATTGTTTAATTTTTGGAAATTGCTAAAACTTCAAATATTTAATTTGATTGGTAAATTCAATAAGTTTATTTTTAATGTTTTTTGATAATTTTCATTTTTAATTATTTCTTAGTTTTTCATAATTTTTTTAAAATTTAATTTTAAATTAAATTAAATTAAATACTTCAAGTTTCATAATTTATTTTTAATGTAAGTTATACTTAAGGATAATGTTCAATTTTTAAAAAATAACATTATTATAGTAGACGTTTGAAAATGACTAAAAAGTCAACACATATAGCATAAATATTATAAAATGAACTATTTAAAATTAAAGGTAACGTTTTTGAACATTTTAGTTTCTCAAAAATAACATTAATGGACAAAAATAATTTTCCGTTCTGGATAATTTTCATGTTGTTGATATCTCAAAAACTAAGAGATTCTCTAGTTTTTCGCTGATAGATCGATTTAAATATTATTGATTCGTTCTATAAAAGCAAGACTTTAAAGTGCAATAAAACAGTTTATTCCAGGATCTAAAGACCTCTGACAAAAGCCCAGCTTGTCAAAAACTGACAACACGAAGATTACCTAGAATGAAAAATTGTAATAGGATAGCAACCCTAAATTCTACTATAAAATCTTTTATGTAAAGAATATTAAGAAAAAATCAAAAAATATTTTTAGCTTTCCGTATTAAATTGGTAAGATAGCTGTGTATTTTAAGAGTTCTTATACGTTATAGTGATAATCGCGTTATTCCTAAGTGTTTAAAGCTAAGTCACCATATAAAATCCAAATCTGATTCAAAAATATTAATTAGCGCAGATTTTTTGTTATTAAGAGAACGTTTACATTCAATTAAAAGAAAAAGTTATATTGTTAATAATTCTTTATTTAATTTTTATCTAAAACCTACTTAGATCTTTTTGCTGTTTGATTAAAGTCTTATTGATAAAATATCTTTTGAACAGGTTTATAGAGTTAAAAAGATAGTTATTAATACTCATCTTAAAAAATTTAATAATAAAAACCTCTAAAATCTGTCGTCGATGCAGAACCAAAATCATTTTTGACTTTGACAACTTTGTATTTGCTCCAAAACAATTTTCAGTTAAAAAAATTATGTGGTTAAAGAATTTGAATTTAAAGTAAAAAAAAGCAATTGAAGAAATTGTTTGTAAATGTTTTTATCCAAGCAGTTCTCCACTTTTTTGCAGAAGAAATCCGTTTTGAAAGTACTCAAAATTCTTTGCAATTCAAGAAGTTTTCAATGTAATATTCCGAAATCCAAATTTTTGCATTAAAATCGCTGAAACAAGCTAAATTTATAGTCATTTTTAAAACTGACAAAGGAAACGCCACTGATATTATGAATCGATCAGATTATGATGAAAGAATCTACAATTTTCTCTCTACGGTTTGTATAAACTCATTTGCAAAAGTTCTTCTTCTATTGAACTGTCCAAATTTATGAAAAAGTCGTCAATGAATGAAACCAATTAAAAACTTTTTATACCAAAAGGTTCTAAAATTTCTTGATTTTACGGATTACGTAAAGTCTAATATTTCTTTTTAACCTATTGTCAGCACTATAAATTCACCTACTTATAAAATCTCTAAATATCTTGCGGACATTTATACTCAACTCTGGAAATTTTATACAGAAGTTGATTAATTTTTGTTTGAAACCTACCGATATTCTGGTTAGTTTTAATGCCCAGTTTTTGTTTACTAACGTGCTTGTACATTATCAAATCTTTATTCAGCGAGAACAGTATTTTAAGCAACATAGCACTTATTGTCGAAAAGTGTTTGACATCTACATATTTCACTTTTCGAGAAAAGTTTTACTAACAAACATCAAAAACCGCAATTGGTTCTCCGCTTTCACCGATTGTTGCTAATATATTTATGGAAGATTTTGAGAAAAAAGTTGTATCCACATTTCATCTAAAACCCAAGTGCTGATACAAACACGTTGATGACTTTTTTGTCATTTGGCAACAAGGTCTTTCCGCGGTCAACGAGTTTCTATGTTGTTTAAAGTATATTCATCAAAGCAATTGTTTTACTATAGAATTAGAAAGGAACTCCTGTTTATCTTTTTTGAACGTTTTAGATACTCGATATGAAAATGGTTCATTATCACATTTAGTTTAGTTTTTTTTTAATATATAAAACGAGTTAAACTATCTAACCAAGATGTTAGTCGCAAACACCTACAGTAGAAAAGGTATTACGCAATCTATTACAACATTTACTTTTGCGAAACTAAGAGTATTACGGATCGTATCAAAAAAAAATGTCTGAACACAATATTGTCACATGGTTTGTTACTTTTCCTAAATTGGGCCAACTCTTAAATCTTAACTGTAAATAGCTATAACGGCGGAGAACGTTATAAGTTCATTTTGCACCCACGTAATTCAAAATAATTTTAAATAAAGCTGCGGAATAAAGCCACAACATAAAGAACATAGATAGTAAAATCATGTGAAAGACGTTATCTCTTTTCAGTCTGACAGCGTTTATAACACTTCTTGCTCTTGTGGTTGCACATACATAGAAGAAACGAGTAGAAGCTCGTCTTAATAAACAACAGAAATGTTTTTTTTTAAGAATTAATTGAAATTTTAATATTCCTTTACCGGATTTTTAAAAATCAGTTTTATCAATCGGAGGCCAATCTATAAAATCGAATCTTCAAGGTGCAATAAAACAGTTTATTCCAGACTCTGAAAATGTCCACTACGTATGACGAAAGCTTAACTTGTCAGAAATCAACAACACGAGAATTATCTATAATGAAAACTTGTAATACGAAAGCAAATTATATATTCTTATTTGTAATTACATGTTTTTATTTTAAATTTGGTTTTTATATGTATTGATTAAACTGCCATTCGTATGAAAGACATATTTTTTATATATTATTTTTTAAATTTTATATTATTATTATCATTATTATTTTTGCAGAACTAGATTGGTATCATGTTTATTATTACATTATAAAGAAAATAAGTAAATCTCTTAGTTGTTGTGTAATGTACTATTTTTTATTGTCGCATTAAAAACTGCATTAGCTATTAAAAAAAAACAAAAATTAAAAAATACATTAGTATCTTTATAGAATGATTTAAATTTCTAAGTAAAATTAAAGTTTGGTAACTTTTAATGTAATAAATTTCAACTTGCATACTTTAAAATATGTAATAGCACTGTATCAGGTTTAGTTATTTGTGAAGTAACCTATTTAATTTTAAACTCTCAAAACTTAATAAATGTATGAAACCACAAATGTTAAGATAACAAAATTAAATTTTGTTGAAAAGTACAACTAATATGTTTTATGCATTATACAGGGTTCGCCATTACTCTGACCTCCGTTTCTAGGGCCTTTGTATGTTTAGTACTGTACTCATTGCTATTGAAAAACTGCATGTTTTAAAAACATTTTTGTTTACACAGGGTGTTTAGTTTCCGCTGGGCAGCATAAAGTTACACTTTTTTAAATAACAACCTATAATTTTTTTTATGCTGTTCGTTAAAGATTAAATTTAGATTAAAAATATTTTGAAAATTTTTTAATTGATTGTTTTACCATTTAAGAGAAATTTCTTTAAAAATACTACATCAGAAAAAATAGTCACAAAACGTGTTTTTAAAAATTTTGGAATTTGTTTTTGTAAATTTGTAGATGCAATAGTCAAAAAGATTTTTATCATCTTTATCACATTGAACTGAACCAAAAGTTGACTGTAGGGGATTTTAACTCAAGAAGAACTTTCTGTGTGTAGATGTTAAATAAACTTGATGAGGTGTTAGGCTTTATATCCACTGTTTTATTTACCGGCAAAGCTACCTTTCATAGTAATGGCCGAGTAAATTGTGTTACTATGATAATGTAAATCCTCTTATTTTAAGAGTTTTAGATCATCAACATAGATAGACGGTCATTGTATGGGGAAGAATTGTAGATGATTTTATCATAGGTTCTAACTGCTTTGATGGTCATTTAAATGCCGACAGATGTTTGAAGTTTTTGAACAAACAAACAATATCGTGATTGATGAATCGGCCAAGAAAGTTTTGTGCCATGGTTTCCAAGAATCTTACTGTCATTTCTTTTTATGGAGGTTCGTAAAAGATTACGTATTTGAAGAAGATCCTACTACACAAGAGGCAATAAAAAACAGAATAAGAACCGCATTTTCTAACGTCACACACAATATCTTACAAAATGTGCGCGAATCTTTATGGCAAACACTTGAGATGTGCCTACAAAAAAAACTGGTGTGGTCACCACACGACTTTCCTATAAGGAATGATGAAAGAATGTCTACATATTTTTTTAAGGTTATGTTGTCATAAAACCATTATGAAATGATATGTACAGCTAGGGTGGTCCTTATTTAAGGTTTGTCCGAATTTTTTTTCACGATAGTCCTAAATCGCTTCTAAATCTATTAAAAAAAATTCATGCCAAGTTATAGCTCTTAATTTTAATTTTAACCCGACCCCCCCGACAGCCAAAGTTTTAAATGGAAATAACACGGGAAAAGTTCTGTTGATTTTTTGAAATTTTTTTTCATCATGAAATAATGAACAGATCATGTTGACCAATGACAATTCTTATAGCAAATTTAACGCTCTACAAAAAAGGTCTCTTATGATTTTTTGCTAACTCTAACGGTTTCTGAGTTATTTAAGGTCATAGTTGAAACTTAAGTCAATTTTACGATTTTTCTATTTCTACCGTCGTTTATTGATTTAAAAATGAAAAAAAGATAATAATTCATAACTTAGACGACTTTTTTTACCTTCACGCATGCTCTGAAAGAAAAGTATTATTTTATTAAAAAAATCGACTATCAAAATTTCAATAAATTAAAAAAAAATAGTTAAAACTCACGACAGTTCAAAAATTAGAGAAAAAATAATGTCACTTAATTATTAAAATTAATCGCTCAACGAAAAAATAATTTGCTAATTAATGTAACTATCATTTTAGGGTCACGGTTACTTTAGAAGTTTTCTAAGAAACAAGAAAAAAAACCATTGAGATTAAAAATTATTATCCTTTTTACATTTTTAAATCATTAAACGACGGTAGAAATAGAAAAATCGTAAAATTGACTTAAGCTTCAACTATGACCTTAAATAACTCCGAAACCGTTAGAGTTAGCAAAAAATCATAAGAGACCTTTTTTGTAGAGCGTTAAATTTGCTATAAGAATTGTCATTGGTCGACATTATCTGTTCATTATTTCATGATGAAAAAAAATTTCAAAAAATCAACAGAACTTTTCCCGTGTTATTTCCATTTAAAACTTTGGCTGTCGGGGGGGTCGGGTTAAAATTAAAATTAAGAGCTATAACTTGACATGAATTTTTTTTAATAGATTTAGAAGCGATTTAGGACTATCGTGAAAAAAAATTCGGACAAACCCTAAATAAGGACCACCCTAATGTACACGTATTGTATTGATTACCTAACATACTTGTAGGTTTCGATATCACTTACCCCTTTAGTAAATCAGTAAAAAAAAATCGTCGCAGGCTACGTCTAGAGTTTTTATAGTGGTTTTCCTTCAAGCAAATGATGTAGCTAAATATATAAATTTACAAAAAATTGCGCCAATTATCTAATTCCCTTATAGTTATTGTTTTTAGTTACGTTAGTTTTACAATTTTCAAATTAATTTAATTTATATTGCCGACTCAATCCATTAAGACTAAAAACATTTATAAAGTTTAATTAAATATTTTTATTGATAAAAATTAATCGTCGTTAATTTAAAATAATAATATAATTAAAAAAACATAAACCGCATTGGGATTTGAACCTTCGTACGTCGCGGCGATATTACCGCAACAGTGCAATTGATGTCACTACACCAAAGTGCCCTACCCATATATTCTTTACATCCGTATTTTAAACTAAGCTTTTTACTACGCGATACATTTTTGAAAATATCTTTGATAATTGTTATTAAATTTTGAAAATTATTACGCAAAACGTTCTCTAGTACACATTGTCATATGTCCGGATACTGGAAATATTTTAAAAACACTTTGGGGGCATATAAATCTAAATTTCCATATTCCTTATGTTAATCTGTATGCATTAAAATTTCCGAAAACACGGTATAAACAAGTCAAAAAATTGTCGTAGGCACGATTCAAACCTAGGATTATATATCAAATTTACTTTAAATAGTAAACTAAATATCTAAGAAACTGTTAATGCTAGAAATTTTTTTTATTGAAATAAATTGTTATGAAGAATTAACTCTATAAGAAACTATATAATAATTCGAATAAATTACATACGTACAAAATTATATGAGAAAAACTGTTAAAAATGGCAGATACACCCACTTCCGGTTTCTTTATCAGACCCATCTTTTGATAGAACCGAGAGAATATGAAAAGCCAGCTCTATACCAAATTTCAAGTTACTAGGACTTTTGGTTCAAGGGTTATCGTGGGTACATCGTTACACATAGACACACACACACAGACACACACACACATACCCAAAGTTTTTTTGTCAAAAATACATTTTTTTGATTCAGGAGACCTTAAAACGTAAAATTATACAATAAAAATTGTTTGATAAAAAAATTGCGATCGCTATACTTTCCTTATAGAAAAGTAAAAATGAACAAGATTTTGAACACGTTAAATTAATGTTTTTTTTATTTTTCTCCCTTTTTATGTTTTTTGTTTAATAGAAGCAAAACCCACTAGCATAAATCTGTTTGATTAAAATAATGCTTATTGTGATTTAATTAAAAATTTATAATTATTTCCATAACTGTAAATGTTTGAAGAAAAAAGCACTAGTACAAATCAATAGAGAAAACAGTTGAAAGTAATTGATGATGCCATTTAAAACAAGTAAAACAAAGAAAGCATATGGTTATTATTAGGCTACAATTGTTTTGCGAATTGATTATTATAATAATAATGCAACGTAAAAATTAATTAAGTAAATTTACCCCAATAGGAGATAGTGTGGTGGGCAATAAATTATTTGCTTCGGATTTATTTGATACGGCGACGTTTTGCAGACTGACTTGAAATTATGAAATCGATCTGATTTTAGTCAAAAATGTCGTAGTTTCTAGTTAATATAATTGTTGTTCGCGATAATTAAAGGACCAATAAAGCAGACACGTCAATCTTGCATCATCTATCTTAACAAACTTAGCCATGAACAATCTACTTACTTTTGTCTTAAAAACCTTAACTACCAACCAACATTCTTACTATATTATGTTGATGACATTATAACGTATTACTGATAGTGAAATTGACAACACTCTAAACATTTGCAATAGCTAAAATGCCCACCTTAAATTTACGTTTGAATTAGAAAAAGATGGTTGCTTATTCTTTTTCGATGTTAAACTTATTGAAGATGTCACCTAATAGGACCAATCATTACTTATCAAAACATCCTCACTACCAGAAGATTAATATTATTAAATCAATGAAAAAAAATATTAAACTTTTTAGTCTACAATTTCACAATAAAAACCTTAACATTCTCAAAAAGATACTCCGCAAAAACAACTACCCTAACAACATAATTAACCTAATACTAATTCGTAAAATGGATCCACATATCATTGGTACGCAGTTAATTAAATGTAGGTAAACAGTCTTCCAATAATCACAAAATATTCAAAAAAATGTATTTAATTATTAAATTTGTAACATGTTTCGGCTAATAAAAACTTTTAGCCATCCTCAGGCTACAATTAAGAAACACAAGACGTATGATGTCAACAAAATTGATTAACATTTCTTACCAATAACAATTTGGTCATAAAACAATATAAAACAGTTAATAAATAAAATAAATTAAATTACGTACATATATCTACATGTCGACAAATTGTAAACTATAGAAAAGTTGGAATCAAAAGGTAACGCAGTATGGCACTAATTTACATTTTGAGTTATCTAACAAGTTACATAGATTACCATATTTCCACAAATATTTATCTTATTTCAACAAATTTAAGTTTACTTCATTTTGTCATAATCACATTTCTGACAATACATCCACAGTTCAACATAGATCTGACCACCAACCTTTTAAATTATATCAAAGAACCTTGTACTTAACTAATTCTTTTTTCTCAGACAACGAAAAAAGTTTACTTGATAAAAGTCTAAAATTTGCTCTACATGTACCTATCAACAATATTCAGTACAACAATTTCTTAGCTTCATGAGAAGTTTGTTCCAATAAAATACCAATAAAACGTCAATTTAACAGAAACCCAGTTGTTCTCTTAAGAAAACTTGATCGTACATTTTCACAATTATTAGAATTATCCACTAATCTATAAGACAGAAACTCTCATCTAAAATAAAGTTACCTACATTTCCAAAAGTTTACAACTTTTAGAAGGAAGTGACTTACTACAAACCATAAACTTACCTCACCCAAGATGATCGTCAGAAGTAATAAAATTTTTCATTATACCACAATGAAAACATATGTATTTTGTACGTGTTTATGAGCTATAAAAGGTCATCTTTACCGTGCACTGCACGGAAAAAGTTTTTCCCGTGCTCCATTGTTGCCAACTTTTGATAATAACATTACACTAGTGACTTTAATTGTAGGTAACAATACTAACGACTAATTTTATCACAATAATTTTTAGATACTTCAACTAAAGTTAATTTTTTTCTAAAGTATACTTTCAATGTAATTTGACAGTTTTCGGTCTTGCCCGGGTCTTATAATAACATTTTTATTGAAGTCAAATTTTCGCGCCATGAAATTAATGTTGGCGATCTGCATTTTTACACTAAAGTTGAACCACATTCTTTATCGTGAAATTTTTGTAGTAAATTCTATTTCAAGTTTACTGGATCAAGTGAGAGGTAAAATAGAAGTTTTTCTTGTAAACAGCCAATTATGATACATTGCTTTTTAGGATTGTATATAGTAAAAGAACTAACCGAACAGCCTTTATTTTTAACAATAAATTAATTAAATGTAACATTACTGGTACAATTTGAATTGTTACTGATATTTACAGTTTTAGTCGAACTCTCCGATTTGCTTTTGTCCGACGTGTCGACATGCTTCATAAATATCAAATATCGAAAGTACTTGTACGAAAATGGTTAGTACTACTATCGGAAGGAACATTTTTTACATATAAGTCAAACACAAACCTTTGTCAATAACCATTTCTCATCTGAAGCTTCACAAATGAATTTGTTTACTTGTTCTGCTGTTAATACTTTGGCTTTTTTAAGTAGTAGTAGTAGTAGTAGTAGTAGTAGTAGTAGTAGTAGTAGTAGTAGTAGTAGTAGTAGTTTATTTTATGACCAGTGGTATTGAAAATACATATAAACACAATTGAAATACATGTAAACACAAATAATATAAATAATACAATAAGTAACACAATTGTTATAATGTAAAAAATACAATCATATTTACAGAAACAATAGGACTGTCTTTTCTAGAATGTAAAATAAAAAATGTAAGACTGCAAATATTATCATATCATTGTTCAAGGAACTCATTAATAGAATAAAAACAAGATTTTATTAAGTATCCTTTGAGTACTTTTTTAAATTCGTTTTTTAACTCTATATCACGTATTGAGGTCGGCAGCTTATTAAAAAGTTTAATAGAACTAAAAATGTAAGATCTATAATATATACAACTTTTACTCAAATTACTTCTATATAAATTGTTTCTAGTGTTATACGAGTGAAAATCAGAATTTTTAAGGTAATTTATTTTATTATTAAACATAAATAGGCAGCATTCATAGATAAGTAGGTTGTAAACTGTCATAATATTATGTTTAAGTAGGTAACTAATACCTTGATGTTTGAGAAATGCAATTGTTTGTGGAAATCTGTACGAATGAATGCATCAGTATATAAGTAAAAAATAGAAGTATTACGCAAGTATACTCTGTGAATTGTACTTACTTGCTAATGTCTACATATACATACCTGTAATAGATAAACAACTTTTTATTATAGAGAATCAACTCCACAGGGTAGATAGTTTCAAAAGTTTAGCTTTCTCCCACAAATAAACAAAAAAACACTCACAGATTTTACAATTTTTTGTTCGCGCCATTCATAGAACAAACGATACTCATTTTCATATCTGTCTCAAAATTTTTTAGGAAGTAATTCTGCTGGTATTTCTGCTGCTTGCTAAGTAATATTTTCTGGTATTTCAAAATGATGTTCTACAAAATCCATCTTTTAAGATATTGGCCCACATCAAAACAATTATGCATGAAATTTTCAATGCATTCTAGATATGCATTGTTTTAATGAAGGGTGATTCAGTCATATGTATTTTTACTTTTATATGTTTTATTCTAGTTTTGAAGACAGGTATAATGAAAAATATCGTTCATTACACGACAGAAAGGACTTTTCCTGTTCTCGCATGCGTTCTCGCAAGTTCGCACGGGAAAAGCCTTCTTTCAAGCCTAGTAACAAAATATACTATTATCTGATTCAGAATACACTTTAAAGTTTTTCAATACTTTCTCTTATAAATTAAAGGTCAGGAATCTGATTATATCAAGACTTAATGTTTACCAAAAATACTTAAAATCAGTATTCCTTTTAGGCCCACTGTTAGTTATGTGAGTTCACTCATCCTACAACCCGTTTTTTATCTCACCTTTTTACAAAACAAATTCATTTCTAAACTATTTTTGCTGTCAAAAATACTAAAGGGCTTTTAAACAATTTAAATGCAATTGAACTTCCGTCAAATTCTGATATTCATATTTGCTCCTTTGATATCGTGAACTTATTTTCGTTTGTCTTTACCGGCGAAGTTATATCGTTAATTTCGTATTTATTACATCACACTAATCTTTCGAATATCGTTACCGAACAAATTTTATCTTTAACAAAATTTTGACTTAACAACATGATTTTTAGTTTAATAGTCAATTATATTCTCAAACCGAAGGATTACTCATGGGTTCCTCTCTATCACCGATTTTAACAGACATTTTTCTCACCAATTTAGAAAACAAGTTAATCAGTATCAATATCTTGTTCAAAAAGCATATCATATTTTGGAATAGATACGTTGACAACATTCTTTGTGTGTTTGCAGGATCTGACTCAGACATTGAACATTTTCTTATATTTCTCAATAAACTACACCCTCGCATCAAGTTGACTTTCCAAAAATCCGTTAATAATACGTTACCGTTTTTACATTTACACATTTTAATTAATAACATTTCGTTCACATATGACATATACAGGAAACCTACCATTACTGATCACGTAATTCCATTTGATTTGAACTACCCTATGTTACATAAAATGGCAGCGTTTAGATTCTTTTTTAACCGACTATTCACTACCGCCCTTAACCAAAAGAATTACAATAAAGAATTGAGCACGATTTTCTTTATAGTTTTAAAAAATAATTTTCCTGCGAGACTAATTTACAATTTATATCATAAGATGTCTTTAAAGTATAATATTAGCTTAGTCACTACTTTATCTAGAATTAATAAACAGAACAAAACGTACATTTCAATACCTTTCATTGCAAACTATCAATAAATTTAACAAAAAACAACAATAACAAATTTTGCATAACTTTTGCGAGCCCAGTCTCTTTCAAACGTACTTTTTGTAAGCTCAAAGACAATGTTCTTGTGGAAAAATATATATCAGTAAAACCAAAAGAACATTTGAAATTAGGTTAAAAGAACATTGGAGATATTTATCCCACCCATCTAGATCCGACCTCGATCAAGTCAGCCTTTGCTAACACATCAGAAACCATAAACACAATTTATGCAGAGCTAACATTATCCATCCTAACTATAATTCCGAAATATTATTAGATATGTTGGAAATCATTTACATTTGTTCTAACCAAAAAGATTTATTACTCAACGATCAAACAAATTTTAATTGCAATTTTAAATTCATTAAGTTTTAATACCATACAACGTCTAAGATAAAAATGTCTTCCGGGTTTGGACCGTGTCATTGTTGTAACCGAAGTTGCCAACGTTTCGCCCACTTTCGTAAGGGGCTTCATCAGGACGTGAGATAAATCGCAAAACTCAAACAAGCAACCGAAATCTAACTAAGAACTTCTCAAAAGTTAGGTTATTCACTTGTAAAACAAGCCATAATCTAACTCTGAAAAGGTAAGAAAGAAAACGGTAACTTGAAAAAGCAAACAAAAATCTAACAAAGAACCACTACAACGTCACTTTATATCTGTTGTATACTTGCGCATTTTGTTTGATTTCGTGGTCTTCGTTTGATTTCAAGTTTTCTATAGTTTACAATTTGTCGGCATATATATATAGGTTCGTAATTTAATTTATTTTATTTATTAACTGTTTTATATTGTTTTATGACCAAATTGTTATTAGTAAGAAATCTTAATTAATTTTGTCTACATCTCATACGTTTTGTGCTTTTTAATTGTAGTCTGAGGATAGCTAAAAGTTAGCCGAAACATGTTACGAATTTAATGATTAAATACAATTTTTTGAATATATTTTGATTACTGGGAGATTCTATTTACCTACATTTGTTAACCTAATACTATTTAACAATAACGTAATTAACACTATTTCACCACCACCACCACCAAACACCTCTAATTCAAACTTTCTATCATCAACGTTCCAGGACTAACTAATAAAATCATTCCAATATTAAAAACAATCAACATGCGATTAGCTACTTATAACAGAAATAACATCTACAACATGCGGTACACAAAAATCAAAGATAGAACTAACATGCTTAATCGACATAGTGTTGTCTATAAGATCGACTGTTTAAACTGCAGTAAATGTTATGTAAGACAAACAAAACAATTAACCGGTTAAAAAACCACAAATATGATTGTAAAAAAAACTGAATCAGCGTTAGCACTACACCTTGTTGAAACGGGACACAGTTTTGATTTTATAACCCTTCAATTTTAGATATTAAACCAAATTACAGAAAAAGAATAATAGCGGAATTGATTTTTATAACAAAGCATAGTAACAATGTAAATTTTAACAATGATACTCAAAATATAAGTACTGTTTATAAGAATCATATCATTATGTAAGGTTTCCCCAGCTATGTCCGCAGTGTTTTATCAATTTAACCGTATATTTGAAAAATTTATAGTATGTTTGAGTTCACGTTTGTTACTGTTGTGTTGTAATTGTTCTTATCTTTAATTAGTTTATTTTCAATGTTAATTTATTTGTATACTTCATAGTGCAGTCCGAGACACACCACTTTTGTAAGTCTATAAATGTAAGTGTAATTTATTGTAGTATTAATTACTTTTAACAACTGTTAATTTTACCTGCCATATGATAACTACAATTTTTAATAAAATGGAGACTTGAAGAAGTGCGCACTTAGCTGCACGAAACGTCGCCTTCTATAGACGCTTAAAGTGTTTTAATGCCCCTTTTCATAGATAAACCTTAAAGAAATTGTGTTAAGTCTAATTAAGGAGGAAAAAAATACACAACTTACCGTAAATGTTATAAGTTATACTAAATTTATTAGAAATACGTAGTAACCGTCATATTGCTTTATGATATGGTTTTTTTTCCATTGTACACTAAAGAAAAAAAAGTTATGTTAAATTCGTACCAAAAATGGGTTTTTAAAGTTTGAACGTTATAGCCAAAAACCGATATTGTTTGTTCTTATGAAGCATATAACTATATATTTAAAGTATAAATATGTCATACGTAATATTAAGTATTATAAGAAAAAACTAAATTTAACAAATGACAGTGAAATGTTCAATGAAAGTGCTTTGTTCCCTAGGTTTGAGTTCTAAACTCCAGAACTTCTAGAGATAATGGATACGCTCTGATTTAGAAATACTTATTAACGTCAATTGGAATTTCTGTAATTAAACAACATAAAAGTACAACATTGCTCATACACAAACAATAAATGTACTAAGGAATTATTCAAAATATGTAAAAAAACATTTTCGCGTTTAATGAGTATTAAAACAGGTATGTTTGCTTTAGTAGTTATTGTTTTATTTTGAACACAGTTACCAAGTACTCAATTCTTTCCATTTCCATTTTAGCGTAGTAACAATTTTGTTGTTGCGTAATACCTTTTTGTAGTTTTGTTATCGCAGTTATTTAAATTTTTCTTGTATAACTTTTGTTTTTAAACAATTTATATAAAATATTAATTTGTAGCTTATATAAAGCACTACTGTTTAATAAATATTTCACTTCGACGTCTCTACTAACAAAATTTATTAAGCTATTGTTTGCAACTTTTATTGGTCTACTACTACCCGTCATTAGACTATCTTCAAATAAATTTTATATTTTTGTTTTCTAAAAAAAATAATTTTTGTATTGAAATAATTTGCCGATTGTAAATTTAGATATATGGACATAGATTTAATAACAAAAATAAGAATTGGTACAGAAGAAATAAAAAGAAAAAAACTGAAAGCAAGATCAAAAAGCATCTTGTAAACAAATAAATTGATATTAACAGAAAAGAATTATGCATTTAAAAAAATGCAAAAGTTTTAAACAATAATGTCTTATTAAGGCGTAACATTATTACAAATATTAATAATGGCAATAACTAACATTCATAAATTAAAGTAATGTATTTAAAGCGTGTTTATTTAAAACAAAATGCTTTAATAAGTTTTCCATGCATGTCGTTTTGTTCATCAAGCGTTGCATCTACCTACACGTATCAATATTTTTAATTTCAACGCAATCATTAAAAAAAATATTTTACCAGTTAAAAAAAATAAATTGATTTGTATTGACGATACTTTTATTTAAAATAACATTAATGTTGCTAAACACCAACTTAAGTAATAATTTAATTTTGTAAAAGCGTAATTATATTCCACCAATAGGTGTGGCCGCGTTATAGTAAAAATCTAGATAAAGCAATAAATTTCTTAACAAAATAATTAAAAGGTTAACGACACCTGTAGCTGAAAGTAATAAGGGTTGTACTTTAACCGTATTTAAGTTTTATATAACATTGCATGATGACAACATGTTTAATGATAAGTCAAATATTAAATAACGTTATATTTTCTCTATAATTGGGTATCTAACAGCAATTATGATTTATTACATTTAATTCAAAAATTTTGAAATAACGGAAACATTTACTACATTAATTTTATATAGTTTTTATCTTGATGGCAAAATTAGAGCACCATTTTTTTCCACACAGGTATTTTTCATAATTTTTATTTAATGACAAAATTATTTTATTTTTTCCAAAATCCGGGAGAAATTGCAATGGTTTCTAAGAATGCAATTTGAAAGTGAAGCGCGACATTGAAGAAAGAGAGAGTTTTGGGTGAGTGGGGGATTATTATGATACAGAAACAATGTTTGATTTGAAATTGTGTAAGTGACATGTGCGCCCGATTGTAAATCAATCTCAATAAGTGAATGTATGAATTGATTTTGCGGAGATTCCCGAAAAAACCAGAAGTTTGAGTAAGTTTATACATTAGCCTATTACGTAAAGATAAAGTTTCATACGAAGAAAGCATTTCACTTTCAAATTCTCCCACAACTTATGTATCTACATAATTTCGTTTTTAACTTGATCTGGGGACTAAATATAGACCTCTTTTTATTAGACGTGTACCTATAATATAACACCATTTCTCAAAATAAAATTATTAACGCAACTTTTAACGAGCGAACAACAAAATTTATTTAATATTGTCGTTTTTATTTTTTTTTATATTTGTATTATAAATTAATTGTTATAACACAGAGTTTACTTGTGCAATCTCGATATGTCGTCGTACCGGGTTGACATCTATCAACCACACAGTAAATGTTCAATGTACTGTACAAAACCATAGTTAATTTTTTGCAAATGATTAAAAGTGAAAGTGGCGCATTTTTTTAAGTAATAACGTGACAAATGCTGCTATTAAATTCCCATAAGTCACTGGTGGGTTTACTTTTGTATCACTCTCTCGCACTTAACCTTTTGTCACTTCGTTATGAAATAAATCACCTAAAAAGTTGTCCTTGATTTTAAAATAAATTTATAAGTTACTTAAGAAAGTGTATACTTATGAAGCAATCGAAATTGCATAAAAAAGTTGCATAGAATGTATAAGTGATCAATTACAACCACAAGTAAACATGCGTAATTAAACGTCTAATTTTGTAACTTTAGGTTAACATTAAATTGATAATAGTATTCATTACGGGTTTTAAATATCGTAAAATTAAAAGATTTTTTTTTAATGATTCAGTTTTTATTAAATTAGTAGTTGCACGATTTCGTGTTACTTATACTTAGGATACTATTTATTTATTATATCATTAATAAAATTGATAATTTTAAATTTTAGTGGTAAACAATCATTACATACACGCACTATATTTTTTTTAATTACAAGATAGCGCTGTAGTTTAGAATAATATTGTCAAGATTTTTGTACTATCATTAATTTTTTCAGTTTTAAAAATAATAGAAATGAAACAAGTGAATTTTAATAAATTTTAAAAATTTTTGTGTTTTTTAATTTGTATCTGTATTTTACTATATGACTTAGTTCAACCCAGTCTCTATAAACTTTACATTTGAATTCATTTAATTTTGGTACTTTCTTTTTGTAAATTACTTAAATTTAAATGTTATTCTAATTAATGCTAATGATTTGTTAAACAAAATTTCTAATTTTTATATTATATTAATATCTGCATGCATTTGGATATAAATACCTTTGTATATTAGCGTGTAAATAAATCTGATTTTACTAATATATAATTTAAAAGCAATAATTGTTCAAATCCATTTTTTTTGTTAAAAAAAATTCTAGCACTTAATTACTTTTTGCAAAAAGCAATTGTAATGTCTTATAGTGCATTTCATTAATTTTTTCTAATAACTTATGTAACATTCAACCAGAAATGGTCCGGCAAGAAGTTTGGTTTTTTTAAATGTTTAATACCGCTTGTTCTTTTTACATAATTTCATATTTCCTCAATTTGTGACAGTATGAGTCAGATGTGATAATTTCGTCAAGTTGCAGCGGATGGTATCGACGAAACTATATTTCAACTTTCAATACGCTAATGTCTCATGCAGTCATTAATTTTTTGTAACTTCAGTTTTTTACTTATTTAATTTCATCTAGATAATCAAAAATTGTTGAAAAACTACCACACCTAACTCTTGCGTAATTTTTTCTGCTACTAGATGCATATTTAGTTCAACTAAACTTATTTTTATCAACTTACCAAAATTGGTGTGTTTATTTACAAACTTTAATAGTTTGGAAGCAGTTCGTTTTGCAATTAATCATTTTAATTTAAGCTTAATATTAATTAATTTTTGTAACAATTGTTTTTATGACAATTAAGTTTACGACTAAGTATAAATATTGCTGTAAATAATTTGAACTAACTTTGTAGTTTTGCCTAACTCTGATAAGTAGTAACAAGTTTATTGCAAAAATAATTTAATTGTAAATAGTAATAGAGATATACAACAACGTTAAAATTTATTTTTTTTATATTTATATATTTTTATAAAGAGTAATCTACTTTTGATAAGTAATAAAAAATAAATCTTTTAAATCGACCAAACTAATTTTGCTTTTTACATTATTTTTCTGATAAAGTCGCAAACTTTGTAAATAATCGCGCTAAATGTTTTACACAAAAAACAATTAATCTTAACTAAACTAAAGTAAACTAAACTACATATTACCAAATAATTTTTACTTAGAACATTTATAAACGTTAATAACCTTCCTTCTGCAATTTTTAAATGATTGTCTAATACAGAATGTGTCTTAAAAGAAACATTTAAATGACAAAAATCTAAGAGCTTCAAACATATTAACTTTCTTTACAGAACGTAAACAATGGGTAGAAAAATAATTTTTTTTAAACAACTTTTTTAATCAGTTTAACTTTATTGCTTAATATATATTTTTTTACATTTAATTGACATTATTCAAAAACATATTATCAATAAAAAACAAAATTATTATCTATTTATCAAACAATATTAAAACAGTTTTACTTTTATTGTTTAAACATCTAAAAAAAATTTACCATAAAACTATTTTCTTTTGCATCATAATTTTTTAATAATAGGTTATGCAACAATATTTTTTTTAATTCATATAAATTTTATATTTTATATTTTTTAAATTCTAATTACAATTTAATTAATCAAAATTGACATTATTGTGTTTATTAATAACATATTTTATTTAGATGGATTTTGGAAGTTAGAAAAAATATTGTAACTAAGAAAACTACAGGTAATGTTAACTGGTTTGCTTAGTTCACATAACGACGGATGAAAATTAAGCATAGAACAATCATCGTTAAGAACTGAAAAACTTAGTAAATAGTAGTTTTGAAAACACTATTAAAGTAACGGCCACAATTGTTTTATTTTTTAGAATTATAATTTGTAATAAATAATTAGTTTTTTTTATTTCTTTTGCAAAGTTAATTTGATATTTTGCACTATAGAATCAATTAAAAGAAAAACATTTAAACAATAACAAAGACAAAATTTTACTAAATTGTATTGACATAACAGTAACGTGTAATAATAATAATAATAACTTTTTGTATGTTTATGTTTTTTTTATTTTTATTAATGACTAGAATAATTATTTGTTTAGTTCTTTGTTTTTAATTTTTTTCATACATTTTTTACCCGTTTGTTAAATATTACACGACTTTTCTGAATTGTAGAATTTATTAGATAACAAAGATAACTTTAAAAAGCTAATATGTGTACCCTATTTGCTGCACAAACTAACTAAATTTGACTTAAATCGCATCAACTGCTTTTCTAGTTTTACTTATATTGTTTGATAGTGCATGTTTAAAAATATTAATAAAGACAAAGTACGTTTATTTACTTTAATGTTTCTTTCTATTAAAGACTTTGTTGTACTACTATTTCATTTAGTTAAAAAAAATTTATTTTTTATGAAACATTTTATAATGACAAATAACTTTTTTGAGTTAGACATCCTTAACTTTCTAGCTACAAGAGAAACAGAGAGTAAATACAGTGTACGCCGTTTAATAGAATCACATTAGCACTTGAGGTTTTTGATAACAATAATCAAATGAATTCAGAAGCTAAAATTGTAGTAAATATATAAGCAAGCAATGTCAAAATAAAAAATTTTAAGAAATTAAAAAAAAATTAGCTAAATAAATAAAAAATTACGAACCTGTTGTATTAAGTAGTTTGTTGGCACCGTTAATAAAGAGAAATCAATAATAATGTTATGATGTTTAATACACACACCATTTAGATAAAAAAGTATTGCAAAATAAGTTATTGTTTATGTATCAAAACAAACCTGAAAAAAAAATTTACTATAAACGTAATTTTTCCAGGTAGTTGCATACATCTAGCCCGTTCTTTAATAAAGTTATAATATTACCCGACTGATAACAATATCCAATAAACGGCGTGCATTGTACTTTTAGAGCAAGTTTAATAAAGTTTATCACGCAGATTAGTGATTAAAAAAATGTAGATAAGGATGTCATGACTTTGGATAATACCATGTAAATTTGCTAATGCTTTTTAAACTATTTTTTACGTTTTAAACTGTCGATTTAACACAAATATGTAATTAAAAATACAAAAAAAACAACGAAATTTATAAATATATGACTAAAAATTACTACACTCATCCATTTGCAACAACAAAAAAATAACTTTTTAAGTTCGTTTGATAACACAAGCCGAACCAACAATTTTTGTAACAAACTTATGTAGATCATTTTAAAACATTTTTTAAAATTAGTTTTGGTAAACATGCATTTCAAATAAATACTAATACAATACATGTCATTTTCAATATTTGCAATAAAAATTATTAGCTATAATACAAACACAAAATGTTAACTGTAGAATAAAACTTTTATTAGGTTGTTGTAATCATGACACAGTCAACAGTAAAAGTTTAATAGTTATTTTCATTTACATCAATATAAGATTCAAAATTGTCACTATACAAATCTATTTTTATGTTATAAAAAAATGTTTATTTCAAACAGTTATCGCAAGTTATGATTTATTAAAAGTACACATTTACAAAGAAAATATTAAGTTTAAAATGAACACCGAGAAAACGGTTGTATAATGTAGATATATTTAGCATATACTATATGTTTATTTTTAAACAAAACTCCAAATATATATTGTATATTATATAAATTTTTAATACATTATAAATAAAAATTAATAGTTCGAATTATTAAAACTACCGATAGTATTATGTACATTACCGTATTCACCGACTATAATAGTGTAATATTCCATTTTTTTTACTGATGGAACAGCAACATAAAAACTTTAATAAGTAAAAAAAAAGCCATGACAAAAGATTGCAAAAGCAAGTAATAGATTTCTTTGTAGTCTACCTGCCAAAAATAATAATTTTTATTAGAAATTTGTAACAATTTATTTGTTGAGTATTTTGTAATAAAAGTTGTATTTACGTGTAGGTATTCATTTAACAAAAATTTGAAGTATTAGGTGTAGGCAATAAAATAAAATATTACTTTTAAAGAACAAATATCTAATAACACAAACGGGTATCTGCCAAATTTAATAACTCCGGCGACTTATTATTTGATAGATTTTTTTCGTATATTTCGAAACATTTTCTGTAGGTTACATCTTTTCAACGTAACAATAAAATGCTTGATTGAGATTTAGACGTAGTAAACATTGTAATAACAAATTAATAAACGTACGTACATAAATCAATTGTCATAAACGTAATATTTTACAGTAGTAGTACAGTAGAGTAGAATTCGATAGCAGAGCCATCTCATAACCATTTACATACTAATATTTTAGGTTTATGTAAAGCGTATTAGATATTTTTTTGTGCATTAAATGTAACTTAATTTTTACGAATATTGTTATACGACAATATTTCAAAATCCTGTGCAGTGCGGTAAAATGAGTACTTAATTCCTGGATTTAAAAGACATTGAAAAAGTATGTTAATTAGATAATATTCAACTTCATATAAATAAATGTTACTTTACATTATATTTATTCATATAAATGTACAAAAACGTAAACATTTATGAATTTATGTTCTCATTTTTAAAATTGCGTCGTCTTGTGACAACTTTGTCAGTTATGATCAGTGTTTGCTATTGACAACTATCGGGTTACCGACGATTTTAGATTAAATTTAAAAGTGTGACTCTTTATTTGGTGTTAATACTTTTTTATGTGAGCAAAGTTGTTCTTTCCTCTCAGTCCGTTGTTGGGTGGGTTCCATTTCATTATTTTCTTTATTACCATTTCATTTGGTTTTCTTTGAATATGTCGGTACCATTTCATCTTCTTAGCTTCAATTACTTTTGTTATGGTTTCATTTTGCAATATTTCATCTATTTCTTTATTCGAAAGTTGTTTGTATTTTCCATTCGTTTTCCTGGCTCCCATAATTTTTTTTTATTATTTTTTTTAAATCTTCATCTTCTCTTCGTCTTCATTAGTTAGACAGATTTCTGCGTACGTTACTACGGGCTTTACCGCTGATTTATACATTATTAGCTTCGTGTTTTTGCTTACCTTTCTACGTTTTACGATTTTTTTGTAATTATGAAATGCATTATGTCCAGATTTTATCCTTTTCGCAACTTCTATACCTCTATCATTTTTATTATTTATTATTACTATCTAAAATTTTGTACTACCCCATACGTATGCTTCCCTAATGTGATTTATTTTTCTTCTTCTATTTGCTGTCTTTTTCTTGTACTTTTTATATATTTCGTCTTTTTTTGTTTATTTTCAGTCCTGTTCTTTTTGCCGCTTTATCTATTTTCTCTATAATCTCTTCTAAACATCTTTCTTTCTCGTTTAACCTCAAAATGACTTCAATTAAATCTAAATAAAATCTTAATTTACTGTTCGTGGTGTGATTTTTTTAATTTCACCTTCGAGGTTGTTATCTTTTGTTTCACTATCAGTTTACAATTTTTTTCTACGCTTGTTTTGATATAGTTTGCTTCTTAAACTCAGTAATCAATCATATACAACTTATCAGTCTAATACACAAGTACTCGTCATCAGTAAATGTATGGCACATAAAAAAATTTTTCTTTTATTCGTGCTTGAACACCAGAATACTTTTTAGCCATATTTTGCAATTTTTTAAGTAAGTACCTATAATGCCAACATCAAAAAAACACACGTAATTGTTGATGATTTTTGTATTAAATTTTTTTCGTCTAAAAAAATTAAAACAAATTTTGTGCGTTTAGGTAACGCGCTGTAAAATACCACTTACACACACTCAAATGTAAATAACTATTATAAAATTTGTAATAATACTGTGTCTAATTTTTTTTAAATTAATGCATAAAATTTATAGTTAATAAAATTAAATTTCAGAAAGGTAAAATCGTCTTGTTGAAACTTCCAAACTTCTGTTTGTAACAAAATAATATGGCAATCAATAATTTGATACGAAATTCATGGCAAAATTATAAATTTAAAGTATATTATCCACATGTATACAAAATCAGTAATTTTTGACAAGATAAATTAATGAAAAGTTTGAGGAAAAATATATTTTTATCAACAACAAAACTGTTAAAGTTTTCCTATTAAAAAAATTACTGTTTTATATAATTTCCAACAAAATATTTTTTTAATCAGTCAATACCAGAAAAATATATAAAAAAATTTGATACTAAAACTCAATCGGTTTTGTCAGTTTTTTGAGGAAAATTAATGATAGAAAATGTTAAGCAAGATAAATTAACGACAGAAGATATAAGTCAACAATAATAATTATTTTTTTTTTCCACTACTAGTTGTAAGACTTACAGTAATAATATTTGTAAATAGTTTTAGTATTAAGCAAAAAAACTTACGTTATTTATTTATTTTTTGTGTTTTAAATCACAATAAACTCAAAATTAATTGTAATAAACTAGTGACAACTGTCAGAATCACAAAACAAAACACTCATTTGATTTTTAATTTGAAATACCTTAAATTTTAAATTTGATTTGGTAACAAATAAAGAGGTTTTAATAATTCTAATAGTAAAAAAAATGTATGTAGACCACAGTTGAAAAAATTATTATAACCAAATCGACTTATATTCCTGGAGGCTTCGGGTCTCTCGATATTCTTTGTCGCTTAGGTTATAAAATACAGTTCTAAACCTTGGTATGTAATATAGTATTATTTATACAATCATTTGAAAAGACAATGTTTAAATATACAATTCTTATATATTTAATTGTGAAGTGTTTTTAATCTCATTTTGAAAAATTAAATTTTTTTAGGGATAAAAAAGAAAGATTTTTTTTGTGCTTCTGTCCGTTTTGACGTATTTTACAGGCATCATAATCGGCCGGAAATTTTACTTTTCCGGCCTAGGCCGGTAAAGTGTAGTAGAATTTTATAACTAAACGTTGGCACTAGTAATCATTAATTAATTAAACGTCATCTGTCAATATGTCAAATTTATTAGCATACACCATTATCTGTGTTGTTGTTTAGAGTAGCATTAACAAAAATTGTTTTAAACAGATATAACAAATTTGCTTATATCTTACAATTGCTAAAAACAACAATTTTTTTATTTTCATATAAGTGAAATTGTAATATTATTATGTGATTGTCAAATTAATTTCAAAAACAATTGTATTTCGTCATTACAGGTTTCAGTTTTATCAACATATGTTATTAAATTTTATTAAAAATCAATACTTCAATAACTGCTTTTAATTAATTTACACTATAAAAGTCAGCACAAAAAATGTTGTGTATCACACGTCCTAAAAGTATTTTGCGAGTATTCGCTTTTGTAGGCCTCGGCTTCACCTCGGCCTACAAATATGCTCATACTCGCAAAATAGCACTTTCTGGACTAGTGATACAAATAACTATTATTGCTGTCAAAGTAATAAAAATGATACTGTAAGTTGTATATTATTTTCCTCTTTAATTAGATTTAACACGGTTTCTTTAAGGTTTTACTATGAGGAGGGGCATCAAAACACTTTAAATGTTTATAAAAGGCGACGTTTCGCACTACTTCAGGTCTATTTGTAGACTTGTAGACACAAGAATAAATGCAACACAACAGTAACAAACCTGGACATGTTCAAATCTATAACTTGGCTACACGAAACGTCGACTTCTATAGACACTTCAAACGTTTTGATGCCCCTTTTCATAGAAAAATTATACTGTCAAGAAGGCATGTTTATATAAAAATAATGTTTTTCTTTAAATAAAATAATTTAGTTTTTATTTATTGTCTTGGTTTTTACTAACTAGGGGAAATCAATTTTGCACAAATTTTACAGGTATGTAGTATTCCTATAGAAGTAATATATACCTTCGGGAAACAATGCCTTCTTAAGCATATATGAGAACAATAAGGATGCTTAAAGAAAATGCTGACTTTTATTAGACCGCGAAATGAGGCGCATTGTCTCCGGGCAGTATATGCTACGTCTATATTAATAAGTACTTCATATTTGTAAAATTTGGGCAAAATCTGTGACCTGGAGGTCTCAACTTGCTAGTTTTCTTAATGTCGTTAAAAATTTTTAATTGTATAGTTTGATATAAAAAAAACATAGGTTTACTTAAGTACTCAACATGTCAATTGTAAATAATACAATACTAGTAGTGTTAAAATAACTTTTCAAAGTAATATGTTGAAAATAGTTTTATTCACACTCAGTTAGTAACGTCCAGTTTTCCGTACCTCTTAAAGGTTGGTAAGTGAGCGGTTTCCATGGTTTAAAAAAAAACGAGTATGTAATGAAACCTCACGGTGAGTAATGTACATTTTCTGAACTTGTAATTTGTGTGTGTTGTTTTAAGTAATTTGATAAAATGACAATGATAAATTACATACGTATATGTCAATTGTGAAGTGCCTACTATGTGTTAATATTTTACCGAAATAAACGATAATATTTTGGAAGTAGGTTTTCATTCATTTTTTATTAGTTTTATGTTATTTATTTTATTTAATGGCTGATTGTGAATAAAATTGTATACAAACCTTGGCAAAAGTGTTACATTTGTCTCGAAAACTAGTTCACCTTCTCTCGACAGAAATGGAATACTTTCCGCCTCAGTATGTAATCTACTATTGCTTTAGTTTTATATTTGAGTGCTTTTAGTATTATTTATTTAATGTTTTTTGAAAATCTTTGTTTGTCAGTGTAGTTACGTAATTGCAAAAAAAAAACTCTAGAACGGCAAAATAATAAATCAAAATTTTCGTAAAAATATATGTTTTGAAAGTCAAATATTATTCAAGAGAAGCGTGTAAAAAATACATTTAACAGTCTTTAAAATACTTTTTTGTGCTGCTAACATTGCAAAGGTCAATTATCGTTTGTTAGTGTAGTTAGCCAATAGGCAAAAAAAGACGTATTCAAAGTCCATTATACATTAGAACGAGTATGCGACATGTGGAAAAGACATTTAAATGATCTTGAAATTTATTTAAAAAAACATCGTGCAAAAAATAAGGTTAAAGAATAGTTTAATTAAACGTTAATATAAATAAAAATTGAATTACCATTACTTGCTGTTACATTTATATATCTTATTTATGGTATCAACTAACATATTCTATTAAACGGTTAATATCTATAATTAAATATTTTTAATTATGTTGTCTGAAGATAAACAAAATTTTTATGTTTAAGTTTTAGACAATTTAATAAAACGTTAGTTTTTTTTTAATAATTACGTTATTTAAAAAAATATTTTGATTAGGGACGGTTTGGTGGAATTGTAAAATATTTTTTCAGTCTATTCTATATTATATTATACGATAAATACAGAGTAATTAACTAATACATTTGTTTTAATTATTCATTACTGTAGATTAAAAAATAATAAGTATGCATACGTAATTAAAAAACATGAAGGTAATAATTTGCTTCTCTAAAAATAAAACTTTATCTACATTTTTTTTTATTATTTCAATATTATTTATTGATAATAAATAAATCGTTTTAAATTAAACAACTAGTTTTAATTATTTACTGTTTTTTCTGTGCTTTTATTTCTATGTTTTGCACATGGGCTATTGTAAATTTCTTTTAAGTTTAATTAAGCCGGATACATTTTAGTAATTTAGTATATTGGCAAAAATGTAGATATTATTTTCAATGTGAAAGTAAATAAATTTGCTGTTTGACTTAATGGTTAACCCAATCCTGTATTTGTTAAGGAAGTATAAATTACTAGATGTTAAATGATTATTTAATACAGTTTGAGTTTGAATTATCTAAAAAAAAACTTAATTTAGTAATCTATTTTTTTATGTTTTTTTATATACTTTTGGAATTAAAACGCTTTTTTTTATTTAGAAAGTGTTTGTTTGTTTTCTGCACTTGCCACTCAAATACCATAATTGTAATTGTTGATTTGGTTATGATTTAACATCAAACACATTCCATACAATTGCTTAATACGGTTATTAGCATTTTATAGTAGGTACATTTTCGAAGGTATTTTAATGTTAATGTTTTAATAGCAACTTTTATAAATTTTAATATATTCTGTGAATTACATTAAATAATTTTTATATATTTTTTGCTTCGAGTTACATTTTGATGAAACGGAAAAAATATTATTCTAGATTATGTAACTGTGCCGAAATAAATAAGTGCAAAGTGAAATAAAAAAACAACTGTTTCAATAAAAAAATTCTCTTTATTGTTACTTTTTAAATTTTTAACTATTACACAAAGCAATCTCAATTTTTTATAAACAAACTTTTTTATTATATTAATTAAACTTATTACAGTGTAATCTATATAATAAAAATACATCAAAAATATAGCTACTTAAGATTTTTAATTTAACTGCGTAATTTAACTTAAAATGTTAATGACGCATCAAATCCGTTAGATCAATTACTTATTTAAACAAAACTTTTAGCTTATTCACATCTTTATTTAAATACAAATTAACTAAGTTTTTGCATTCATCAACCAATTATATCAAAACTTTTAAATTGGTAATTTAATTTTTCAGTAACTTTTTTGGTTTTATTACAAACATGTTTACAATTAAAAAATCGTTGTGCTCTTTGTTATAAAAATTTAATAAAGCTTTAATCAAAACATTTTCATAACATAAAATATTAATATTTTTGTTAGTTTATTTAATATATAGTTTATTAATAACACTTATCTTATATTTTTTGTCAATATGTATAATTAGAAAATGTGGAGTATCCATTTTTTGAACGATAAAATTTTAAATCTAGAGCAATTGATTAAAACAATTATTGTTCTAAAACTTTATTTTAAAAAAATACATTTGTAAGTTTAAACCATACTAATTACAAAAAATATATTTACTTACACAATACTTTCAAAAACGTATAACGTATAACACCATAAACAGTTGAATAAAAATAACATACGACTAACATATATCAAAAGAAATAAAATTTAATATTAGAGAAATTTTATTCAAGACACAAACAGCAACAATTACTATTACTGCATAATTTATCAATTAACTTTACGACAATCATTAAATGTATTCGAAAAATGTATAGGTACTTTACTCATTGTTTTGAAATAAATGTTTACTTGTAATTTTATTTCATTACGGAAACAGATTAAGTAAAAGTTACATCGGATGCGTAAATTTTCTTATAAAATTATTATAAAAATATTCCACTTTCCACTTATACACAAGTATATGGATCGTTACCTTTCGGCATTACGTTATAAATTATCCGTCAACTTATTAAATTTTAGTTAATTATAAATCTCTTTTATTATAAATAGAAATTGTTGTATTTTAAATGCTCTTGCATTTAAAAAGAAACTTCTGGTTATGCGAGTTTGAAAATGATACCAATCGATTTCTACTGCCTGGGAATATCCTAAATTAAATCCTAGTAGCTTAATTAAGTAGTTTTACTTTTATGTAATTGGCGAAAATTATATCATCAGGATTTTGCAGTAAACAGAAATGTGTATGTATAAAAAATTAAACAACTTTTCATTTCATGATATACTTATTCTAGTAATTTTTTTAAAATAAAGTGCTAATTGTAAAACAAAAAACAATTACTCTTTGTTTACATACAAAATAATATTTAATTTAAGAAAATGTAATAGAAAGTAGTTTTGCTTTATTAGAAAAAGAAATAGTTGAAAAGTCGCAAAAATTGTTTAATTTAAGTTTCTACAACAACAATTTTGTAACATTAACGTATCAACTTTTTTAAGTAATTTTTTTTATAAGTAAGCGTCTGTCAGTTATATACAAAGTTAACCTTTATAAAATTAAATATTTATGATTTTTTATTAGTTATCTTTACTTATTACGAAATTCACAATATTTTTTGTTAACTGATATTGCATCTTAGTAAATTATCATTAATGTACAATTTTGTATTGATTAAATTATACGTTATGTTGTATGTTTTACATATTTGTAATTAAACAAAGTAATACATTTCAGTTCTAGATTATTTTCGAACTTGTTTTTTTTAATTTTTTTTTAATTACGTATTTTAAATTTTGTTTGCTAAATTAAAAATTTTTTTTTTACATTACTCTGGTTTACAAACAAATGTTTTATGTCTTGCTTCTGCTTAAAACGTGTTTTCATTTCTGATGTACTCTAAAAATTTTATTTTAATTGTTTTTTTTTTAATAATATACTTTCTTCAGCTTGTTTAAGTTTTGTTTAAAATAATGTTTTATAATAAGTTTTAATGTTTACTTTAATACCGTAATTTATTGACAATGTTTAAAATATAATTTTTATAATTTATTGTTTTTATGATTAATACTATCACTAGTTTTGTTAATTTGTAGATTTTTTTATGTTGCGTTTAAACCACTTCTGCTGTCCATTCTTGTCAAAAAAATTTGACTTGCACTTAAACTTGCATACGCGGTGTTATTATATGAACAAAATTACTGCATTTGTTTGACTGCATTCTAAACTTGTATTTATTTCTATTTATTTTTTCTAAAAGAATTTTTCCTGGTTTTTATGTATTAATATTAACATTAGAAGAAACTTTTATAAATGATTGTGCTGATTAATTTTTTACTTTATAATCTGCTTTATATGTTGTTAACTGTTATTAAATTATATCTTGAAAAAATACATTTCCAATCTTTTATTTGCTATTACTTGTTCGCGTTATATATAAAGTAGAGATACCGTATTTTTTCAGGACTACTATTTACTGTAATTTTTCTAAAATTACTTTTAATAACAGAGAGTAAACATTCTTACTCTTGCGACAGAATATGTATTCTGAAAATTTGTCACTTGTGATTCTTCACGCTCGCATACGCTTACGTTCTATTTGTATCGAATTTGTTTCTAACTTTGTTACATAATATACTATTACGTAATTAATAGATGTTTTATGATTTGTATTAACAAATAAGCATTTTTTGATGTCCAGTTGCCAATAACAACAAAATGTTTTTTCTGTAAAAATATTGACAATTCTTACAAAAAAGTACTCTAACTTAATCTCTGAATGGTAAAGTAGTTTATCCTCCTGTTAGTCATGTTGTTCACTTACCGTAAATAAATTTTCAGTGGCCTGAAGAAGTGCACACTAGAGGCACGAAACGTAGCCATAAAAACAGTTTAGAGTGGTTTTTATTGCCCCTCCTAAAGAAGATAAAAATCTAGAACTAACTTAATCTCTAAAGTTGTAAACTTCAAAAAAAAAATCTTTAGAGTAGAGTCGACTGTTAAATGATTGAAAACGTAAATATAAGTTACACTTAACAACTGCTTAAATATGACTATTCTTCAGCAAAATGCTAAAAAAAATAATAGATTTAGGCTTTAGTTTCTTAGGTTTGCAAATACTAAAAAACGTATAAAAGTAAATATTTAAACAGTATAGACGTTTTTGAGCACAGTAATGAGTCAAAGCATAAATCCCCAATATACAAAATGGTTTAGGTGTCTATTTAGCTTACGTGTTATGAAAACCAAAAAAATTCACTATAAGAGATGATCTTCGTATTATACTTACCAAAATTTTGTGCATATTAGGATTTTTGGTTGTAATCGTAATCATAATGTTATTGGTTTGATTTTTAAAACAAACTTAAAAAAAAGATTTTCAATTGTTTTAATCTAACGCTAATATTTTGAGCTTAAGACGTATATTTAGTACGAATTCAATTTTTAAAAATATAAATAAACAAATCAAATTATTAAAGTTAAAATTTTGCAAAAAACAATTTAAAAAAAACCGATAAAAAATTGCTTAATAAATTGATTTTACAAAAAAAATACTGAAGATGTGCAAAAACGTTGACGAAACTATTTCTATACGCACCAAAAATCTTGCTGCAATAAGTATCAAATTGAAAAATGTGTAAATAGCATCACTAAGATTAAGATTCAGAATAAACGATACAAAAAACGAGACTAAACGTAGAATATTAATGCTAAGCCTGAGACTGTCATCCCTTTAGACCGTCGTGGGACAGGTTAGTTTTACCCTACTGAAGACTTCGTCACTGCGATAGTAATCTTGCTCAGTACGAGAGAAACCGCAGGGTCGGACATTTGGTTAAGCACTCGCCTGAGCGGGCGTTTGTGCAAAGCTACCATCCGCGGGATCAGACTTGAATGCCTCTAAGGCCGCATCCTATCTAGACAAAGGATGCAACGGTACCGCTAGGAGTTTCGCGAATCGAAAGGCTCGATAACCTTCTTAGGTCGACCGTCCCTTGCGGACGGCAGTCGCCAGAGCCCGTTCGCCGCGTAGAAATTTTTTTTTTCAATAACTTGTATTTACTATTATAATTTTTATGTTAAATTGCATTTTTTGGTTTCTTTAGAACAATTTTGATAACCGATTTTGTAGGGTTTACATTTGCATTCATCTTTTAACTTTTTTGGTAATAATGTAGAAAGAATAACAATTGCATGTAAACATTTAGTATACTAAAATAAGATTACTAAATGTATTTGAATCACAGCTCCGATTTAATATTTTTTACTGCCAAACCAAAGAAAATAATATCTTGAAAGCGTAGAACAGTGAATATTTTATGTAGTTTTGTTAAATCGGTTGTTTGCAATCGGTTTAAAGATTCAGATCTACATATGTAACTTTTGTGTGACTCTACTGACTACAAAAACTTGAACTTCAAGAAAAATGCTAAAAATTTCGAGTTACTGAGGTTTCGGTTTAAGAAGAATTTCGAGATACAAAATATTTCATTGCTAAAGTTTTGACTTAGAAGGCTCATTTTTTCAATATATTTTTTGAGTTGTAAAATCATAATTCAAAAAATTCGACTTAAGTTTTATGACACACCTGTATTTATCGAACTAAAATATGTACAAAGTAAATAGAAAAGTAAAAAGTATTAGTGAAGGAAACTGTACAAACAACTGCAAAAAATCTGTTACCTTCTTTTGGTTTAAGGAATTTGCAGATTTTTTATCAATTATTTTCTCAAGTTCAAACACTGGACTGAATACATGATCGTCGATATTATTGCATATTTCAACGTACAACACTAAACATTTTTTTTGTATTTTACTGCTATGAGTTCGGAGAATTCCAAGTAAAGTGTTATTGTATTTTACTAACTTCGACTTATAGAGTCTGTTTTTTAAAATTCGAGTTATAGCGTATAAATATGTACTATCAATACCTCGTAGGGAAATAACATTTTGTTCGGGTTACAAAGTCTAAATAATTTGAGATAACCCGTATTTTGTGGTTCAGCGGAAGGGCAATTTTTTCGTCTTACTGAGGATTACCGTTTAACGAAGTTCGATTTATTGAGATTCTACTGTAATACTATTTTTTAAACATCCTAGATTCTATACTAACATTTTGCAATTTTTTTGTAATTTGTAGTTAGTAAAATGCAAATAATTGATCTTTAAACCAGCGACATAAAAACAATTATTAATCTCAATTATGTTTCATGTTTACAAGAACTTGCAAGGACTACTTTAAATGTTTGTTTTTTTCTATATAAACGTTAAATTAAAATCTGAGTACATGTTCAAAAACAAGTACATTAAAATATATATAAGAACACAAATATAAATTATGTCTTTTAGGTTTGCTCTTAAACTTTTTTTTTAATTTTACCGCTTAAAAAGCACAATTTTAGTATTTTTTATTTAAATTTTTAATAGTTAACTTTTTTAACAAAATTAGAGTTACATTGAATTCTTACGTTAAGCTTACATTTAAAAAAATGTTTAATATTCAGTTTATATTTCAATTCTTAGGTGATTTAATACAATACAAATATTTACAAAAGCGTTTGTAATGGAAAGTATAAGAGAAATGATTATATAATAAAATTTGTCTGTAAGTGCTTAAACAGTTTACACATAATTCTTAAAGTATAAACGTTTATATGACAATCACAGACTTAAAACACAATTTTGCTTGTAAAAATCATTTTACAGTATTAGAATCACCATAAATAATCGCACTATATTAATATTAATTAACCTTGTGAAGAAACTGCTAGTGTAAGTTTTAATAATGCCATTATTTTAAATGTTTAGTTTAACTAAATTATTTTGTCACACGGATAATTAATTTTTTTTATTCTGTAATTACGCACTATGTAATTAAGCAATTTTGCAATTAAGCAAATAAATTGGTTAAGTAAATTTCAAGATTTTCAGAGTACTGTAAAAATTTTAACAGTGTCGTCTCAAGTGGGGTTACAAAAGAAAACATAATTGGTTCATTATACTACCCTCCTTGACCCCTTTCATTTTCATTCGTCTAAGCTCGCTTCAACATTCGCCATCTTTTACCGAGAGTATAGCGACCTACATATAAAGACGAATTTTAAAACTTATCACATTCACTCGTAAGTCATCACAAGTGTAAGTCGATTATCATTTCCCGCCATTTTTTTCAAACGCCATCTGTGTTTTTGTTATTAATTGTTATTATTATTTTTTTTTAGAAAAATGAGGCAGTACTATTGGAGTTTGGTAGGCCTACTTTTCCTATTTTTAAATGGTGCTCAATCTAGGATTATTGTTAAAAGACAAATTGATTTTGATTCATCAATAGATCCTTCATTACAAGTAAGTAAAAACTTATTTTTAATTAATTGTGAAAGTCTTCCGCATGTTCAACAAATGCAAATCAATAAGTGAGAATGAAAGTTTTCTTTTAATTGACGGTAAAAGTTTTTCTTTGTACAATTTCTTTGCGATTTTAATTCTGACGCTTTTGCGCAAGCATTATATAATTAAAGTCTTATAAAATTTCGGTGCAACAAACGAAAGTTGAATGATATATCTTAAGAGAAAGTTTTTGATCTGGATGTAATTGGCAAGATGATATTGTTTAAATTTGTATATGAACAACTTTGTGTGTAATTGAAACTGGTTATGTTGTAATCAAAGTTGTTTTAATAAAATTTTCCCTTTTATTGCCTTTTTAACAATAAGAATTGTTTTTAGGAAATAAATTATGAAACAGATGATCGAGATAAAAGAGCAGTGGGACACGTGGATCCAAAATACGCGATTAAAAATGCATTACTTGGATTTGTATTTAACGTAAGTACCAACAACTAAATCAAGTCATAAAATCACAAACATTCCACACACACACATCAATCATAATTCACAGAAAATCAACTCATTCATCGACCAGAAGACAGCTTGGATATCACAGTTGGATAAAATTAACGTAGCAAAAAATGCTGCGGCTGGAATTCACCCACCACAAGATTCTATTGCTTCGATTTCAGGAGCAATCTCCGGTGTAATAGGGCAAAAGTTGCAAGCGGCGGGGCCGCTTATTTCAATCGTTACTAGTAAATTAACGAGCGGTAGTTTAGGTGGTTCTTCTAGTTCGGGGGGTAGCGGTGGTTTTAATTTAGGTAGTCTTCTTGGTGGTAGTGGTGGTGGAGGTGCTTCCGCTCAATTACATGCCGATGTATCAACTGGTTATTAAAAATTGTTATAACTTTGCAACTCTTGCCCTAAAACCATTCAAATTGCAGTATGTATATATTTCGCAAACTTTAGCTTTAATATGTAAATAAATTATGTACAGTGATTAATTTATGTATGTTGTTGTTACTGGCAATAAAATTTTTAAGTTTTTTGTTGTTTTATTTATAAGTAAGCAATTTCGAAATACATACTTACTGCGTAGTTACTTAAAATACAGAAATAAGTATCTCAAGATTAAACTTAACTAAAATATAAAATTTTAGCCAAGCAAAGGAAGCAGCGCTTCTATTTTACAACCTACCTCATCTACTACTAAAAGACCTACCACAACGGAAGACATAGTCATTTTTGAAAAAGGTAAACCAGCATCACTAGAATTGCCAAGCGAACTTTTTGGATCTAGTTTCACATTGATAACTAAAGCATCGACCGCTGTCGGTGACTACATGATTGTAAGTGGGAAATTTAAAAATAAAAGTTGTTATGTAAAGTTGCATTTTTTAGAACTCGGCCATTAGATTGCAAAGACTGCTTGAAGTTTTCAGGCCCGTTATTAGAGCTGCCTTTGGAGTTAAAGGATTTGTTAGTGAAGTTACTACAGATAAACCGATATTTTCTGATAGTTCCTCTAACGAATAATATTATTGCCACCACCTCTTATTTATTGTTTAATTTATAGTATTTATAAGCAAACGTTAACTTTTTATTGTCTTCTCAGGAAAACTATTATACTAAATGTAATAGGTACGCTATGGCATAATTTAGAAAATAAAATAATTTAAACAAATATATTTAGTTGTATATAATTTTTTTATTAATTTAGTAATAATTAAATTGAAAAAGCAGTAATGTTGTAGTTTGTAGTATTTATACTACATTTATAAAATAACGTTAATTATACAAATGTAATTAATTTTAGAATTCAATTAGTAAGTTATTTATGTTGTAAGATTTTCGGTTCTTTTTCTTTTTCAATTCTTTAAAAAATGATATCAGTTTAAAAATAAAAATCATTATAAAACAAACTGTAAAGTCAACCATTCGTCATAAGTTAAAACATTTAAATCACTAATAGTTAATTAAAAATTAAATCAATACAAGAATAAGAATAAGTATTTAACTCGTATACACTAATACTCAGAAATCAGTATGTTAAACTAGTATTTAGACAAATTAGATGTAATTAACCTTGTCAAAAAAAGATCTTTATTTATCATTAGAGTACGATGATAAATTGTAAAGGATAAGATGGTAAAGTAAAATTTAAACACACTTATCGCATTAAAATGCGATTCCCAATCTTATGATAGGCGAGCTTCGAGTCATTAAAATTCAAAACTCTTTAGTTGACGACTCCTGAAATTGCTCGTCACAGTTCCAGCTTTAAAATATTGAAAGTTTCTCAAAAATTTTGTTTGTTTTTTTATTGACTAAGAATTTATCTTTTAAGAATAATTTTTAAAAAGAAAGTTTTTAACATGGGTATTAATCGCAACCGTTTGTACCACAAGACGTTGATTTTTTTTGTCACTTTTAGTGTGCTGAATATCGATATGTTGCGATATTACCGGATAAAAAAAAATTACTTTACGTTTTTCTTGCGGATCTTTTTTCTGCAAACTTTTGAATAATTTTTGAAAGATAACAATTTAAATGCAATACTTAAAACTGCTATTGTCTTTTAGTGTGGAAAACACTTATAGGATACTGGATTTGACTGGAACTTGCGGTGGTGCCCAATTTCAATTAATTTTGTGTATTTTCCGGATGCAGTGTTTATTATTATTAAAAAAGATATTCCTTTTGATTTGTTTTATGTTTTAAAAATGTGACAAGTCTTATCTTCATTTAACAGTGCTAAAAAATAATTATAGTAATATCAGCATTAGATTTGCGAGAGCTACTGCCGTGTACGCTGCAAAAACGGTACAATATAGATGAAAATTGCACATCAACATATTTATAGAGAACAAAATTTAATACAAAAAAGTCCGCGCAAAGATATATCTAATAGTTTAAGAGTTACAGAGTTTTAATGTAATATAAGATATTTTCGTGCAACTTTGCACCCTTGTATCTTCTAAACTATTGAAGGCAATTGTACCCTTCCGCGGACTTTTTCATAGTAAATTTGGTCCTCTATAAAAATATTTATGTGCAACTTTTCTCTATCTTGCATGGTTTTAAGGTAATAGTTGGTTATTTTCATTAAGTTTGCTTTATTGTTTGAGAACATAATTCTCTTGTACGTAAATTTCAACCTATGTGAACCATACATACCTGATGTAATATTACGTCACTGACAAAACTAAAAAAAATGTAGAATCAGTAAATTTTTATTGCATTTGAAACACGCAGCGCCGCCCACTAACAAAACGTCGTAACATCTTAAGGGTAGAAAATGGCATAACGCCGCCTTCAACAGATTGAGTAAAAAAAGAAAAGCTAATTGGCAGTTATGGTACTGAGAGAGTTTGTGAACTTAGCCTATCAGAGAAAACGTTTTTAAAAATAAAGTCAAAATTGCGTACAACAAAGGAGAAAACTTTTAATCGAATGTTTTAAAAACCCTGACGCGATGCAAAAATGAAGAAAATTGCATACGGGTGTTCTTCTTTTGAATTACTCGCAAAAAAAGTTACTGTCGGGCTGTTTTTTTCAAGTACTCGCGCAAGGGATTTAATTTATTCGCTGGTTTTTCTTCACTTACCCGAAGAAAACTTACCGACGGGTGGTGTTTTTTTTCGTACTTGCAAAAGTAGAGTTACTGACGAGTTTCTTTTACGTACCTTTATTATTATTATTTTTTTGAGTGTAGGTTTTGTATAAAGTTATTAGTTAGTGACAAATTGTTACGTCATTGCTAACCTGCGTCTAGTCAAGACCTTACAATCGAGGTTTTTTTGCGTGTTTTTTTGTTGTAAACGGAGAGGGCTAATTTAATATTTTCTTTTCTTTGTCTTTGGCAATTGACATGTCGCTTATGAGATTAGTTTAACTTCTTTTGCGCCGAAAGGTCACGCTAAGAACACCTAGAAAATGTAATAAAAAGGCATGTCAATTATTACGCGTTGCGAAATTTTTTATTGCAAGTCCAGTCTGCTGTAAGTGTTCTTTAGATATGACAGGGTACTGTAAACGCGACAAACTGTTGACCAAATCCAGTTTTTAAACAGAGGATTCACATTTCCAAAGGTGCAATCTACACTTTGAAACTTTTACATCTGAAAGGATGTAGCAACGTAGCTCGAATCGTGTCATAGTTTTAGAAGCTGTTGAACTGTGAACCGCTATAAAACTCGGGTAAAATTCAATAATCCGCCTGTATTCAATCCAAGTCTGGCTAAATTCCTGAAAGTTCTACTTTGGCTCTAAAATTGATTGTGTCTTTATTTTACATTTATCCCAATGTGTCTCAACCGTATCTAAGCCAACGGAAAATGACAGTTAGTAGACGTGAACCTCAATTTTTTGACCTCTCCTCGCATAACATGCTTGTAAGCGCAGTATTATTATTTGAGCTTTGCGAAGGTGACTTTTTGCCTTGAAAATATCTAGTGTCAAATAAAATTTGATGTTTTGAGATTTTGTTGCCTGGTTTGTGTTTCTTACTGTTCATCGCTTAGAAAAGAGAACCTAAGCGTTACGAACACAACTCAAATATTTCCTAATACTTGTTGCCTAAAAAAAGCTTAGATTTGAGAAAGTAAATAAGTACGGTCATTCACGACAGTTTTACAACGAAAACATCGAGTCTCAATGTTGGTGCCAACAATGAACTACTGGTGGAATAAAGAAAGTCGTGAATTTATAATACAGTTTATTGAGCATTTTGTTAACGATTTGAAAAGATTAGGCAAAAATACTCATTTTTGTGATTACCTAGAAATTTTTTTTATAAAAGATGTACCCTCCAGTTTGTAATCATTTCGCACTAAACTATTACATACTGCTAAAACTATAAATAGGAAACAACAACCGAGAGTATTTGAATTTAGAGTTTTCAATACTAACTGTGACGCCAGTCCATTTACATGCTATGATGTTTGTTCAAGTGCATGGATTTAAGATAACGCAATTGGGTTTTTCCTTAGATATGTCACTGAAAACTATGTTTTATCAGCGCACAGCAATTTTTGATAATGAATGGTTCCGCTCATCACTTGTTATCACAAAAAAAATTCCATATGTTATTGGTGTTGCTGATTCATTATCTTTTAGGAATGAAAAAATTATAAGAAACAATTCTCAGGCCTTTCATGGATAAATGTTAAATACAAACAATTGGTGAATGATACTATTCCATTCTCGTTTAATATTTACCTAGATATTAGTTATTTATATTGTTGTATTATTTGTGTATGCATTCTTATTTTTAAAAATTGTAATAAATCTTGTTCATTATATTACGTATGTAATATTTTGTTTGTTTTCAACACCTTCTGATAGTTGCCAGATTTGCGATATCTGTGAATTATTATTATGCTTTGTTATTGTCGATGGTAAGCATGCAATTTGGGATCCGCATCGGCATACTGCAACAGGCTTCTAGTAGTTTACGAACCTTTCACATCCAACTCGCTGTAGGTTTGAAACAATACCTAACGGAGAGAGGGGAGGTTCAAGTTATATTATTTTAAAAGGCCCAGTTCTTTTTTGCAGATATAGCTCCTGCTAAATCAGCACAGGAAGCTCGAAATTTGTGTAAAATTTTTAAGATTCGTAAAGCTGGAGGAAACGAAGAAAGAAACCAAATCGTTAACAGCAATTGTACTTTAATTACTTTAGAAGGATAACGAGATTAATATTTAAATCAATAACAATTAGAGATAATTTGATAGCATTACAGTAGGTAAATTCAATTTGAGTACAAGTATACGTAGGTACTAAAACATCAGAAGTATCGGCAACTTACAATACAATTAAATCAAGAGTGTAACCACCACAACATATTAAAATTTGTGTAAGCAAATTACATTAATAATAATAATAATTGACAGTTGACGTAATCAGCATGTCATCACAATTTAACTTATATTAATTTAATAATAATAAATAACAGGTAAATCACTTTCAACGTTTAGAGAAGAGTAATAAAAATGATTTATGAGCAACACCGTAGCGACAACGAACAGTTAAAAACAAAAATTGACTTACTAAGATTCAGGTATACTTTCAGAAAACGTTTTCTTACTGGCTTCCTGTAATCAAACTATCTGAAAATAATCGTGTCTACCTGGTGACTCTCAAACTACAACAAGTATAAAGAAACATTTATAAAAATTTAAGAGAACCAAAACGTATCGTATGCTGTTATATATGCCTTTTTGTCCAAGATGGTATTAGTTATCAATTGCCTCCGAATGGAAATAGTTCTTAAGCACGTAAGGTGTTATCGTACTTAATAGTAGAACACCTGCCCAGGTAATCAATATCTTAACGATACCAGATTCTAGGGCAGGCGTAGTGATCAAACAAAGTTAATGTTGAATGATCATTTTATTAATAATTGTCTGCTATTTATATACAATATTTACAATGTGAAATACAAAGTCAGCATATTTATTATTACTATACAAATGTAGGTTACTATAAGTAACACATTCTTCGCAAAGTGTTGATATAGCGGAAGTTTAAATATAACGTAACTACTTACGTTTGCAATTGCATTGTTTTACATGTGGAGTAATCATTAAGTGTCTGTTTACAATTTCTTAAGTTTGAAAATTATAAATGTTTCAATAACCCAAATTTATGTTTAAATTGTAGTTTAAACATAGTAATTGTATCTGGTACGTATGCACTTTTGTAGAAGATGGTATTAGTTATCAATTGCCTCCAAATGGAAATTCAATTGTGTCTGCCCTTGTATCGCAGAGTTCGTAGGTCGAAAGCTTCCTATTAGAACTTTTCCATCGTAGATTTTAACCTTGACAAGAAACTAAGACAAGGAAACTTAGATTTGGGGAGTACCACATGGCGCCTGCTTTGACGAAATTAATTAATTATAGATATTTTCATTACACATCGTGTCACAACACGTGGATGTTTTAAGAAAACAGTTTTAAGTTACGCAGTCATCAGGTTATATAACGAACGATGTCGAAGTAAAAATGACCACCTGTCGTTTTCTCGACCGGAAGGGACCAACGATGCCCGATAGATGGCGTCGAAAAATGAAAAAGTAACTTTAATTCAACCATTATACAGGGTAATGCATTTTTAAATTTATGCACATAACAATACCAATATCGTTGATGTATTAGTATTATGTGTCATAATTGTCAAATTTGTAAAAACAAAAATACTACAATACCTTTCATTAGATTTATTATTAAACTTAATACTAATTGATATTACAGATATTGTAACAAATACTAATGTATAAATGCTGTAGTTCGTAGGTAGATAGAGAACTAGAGTTTTGTGAATTATATTTCTTAACAATAGTAGTTGTAAAACTTTCAACGACTGCAACAAATTCGTAAAATTTACACATTGATTGGTCTCTTAGTTATTTCTTGAGTCGTTAAATGATGTAGCGTAATATTAATTACTCTCTCAGAACTAATGAAACATACGGCTAATCAAAATCAAAAGTCCAAACGTGATTTTCAATAACCACAAAAAACTTAAACACAATTTTAAACCAACAACTAAGTACACCACAATGTTACTGCAAAGACAGCAGACATAATTTTATTAGAGGGAGCTTGAACAGCCCTTAAATAGTACAAACGGTGGCTACGCAAACAACATTATCTTTTCCAGAATGATGATTTTGCCCATCCTTTATTGTAGAGGTGTACGCAACTCGTTCTTGATTAGGACTAACGTGTCAATATTTATTGGTTCAGGGACCTTTTTGATCACTTTTTGCATTGATAAAGTGTGAGCAGGTATTTATTTTTCTATCTGCGCCAAAAGTCTTGGTGTAATCTTTGTAACAATGGCCATCGTGAAAGACGAGTGATTTTCAAATGTGATTGGAATCTAAGTTAAAACATAAAAATTCAGAATTAAAGACTGTCTCTATTTGCACGGCAAGTATGTTGAACTCCTCATAAGTGAGAATTTAATTTCCAATTAGATGTTACAGATGGGTTCTAACAAATTTGATCCCGATCTCCCACAAATCAACGAAATGTTGAGCGGAATGAGAATTAAAATGTCACTGAATTGCTTTAGTTTCCACTGCAAATTTAAATTGAGCAGGCAATTGTTTGTTGACCCTGACAAAGTTGGTACCACAATAACTAAAGATATGATTGCAGCGACCGCGACGTGCAATAAATATACGTAATGCAGCAAGAAAAGTCTCACTTGTTAAATCTGAAACTATTTCAAGTTTAATTATAATGGACAATTACAAACTATTTCAAGGTGCAGACGAATAACAATGGAGTAAAGTGTAGAATTAATTAAAAACTATTAGTACCGCAAATACCACGTGCTGCAATTTACAGATGGTTTCTGGCGGCGATGAAACAACTATATCTTTCGGTCAGAATTCTCTTTGCTGATCAAACCAATGGTGTTTTGCCCACCATAGAGAGCATGCGAGTAGCTCTTTTGGCAGAAAACCATGCAAAGTTGGATCGGCCGGATTGTCCTTTCTTGGATGTGTGAAACGCGGTTATCTATAAAGGTCTTCCAACAATGTGGCGAAAAGCGTATTTACGTCAATGCTACCTGCAAATTATTCTAAGCGATTATTTCTGCAATTTGTCTATAGTTCCTTAATACGAAAGCAACAACGTTAGACAACACTGCTGCCAACAGTTCTAAACGAGAAATGAATAGCTTTTTAAGTAGCGCGACCTTCGATTTGGCCATTACAAACCAAACAAAAATCTGATCATCCTGATCTAAAAACTGAAAATAAACTACGCAAACGTAGTTTAACTCCGTCGCATCGCAGAATGCATGCAACTAACATTTAACGAAAGACCAAGGCTATATACAACGAGAAATGTTGAGATACGACAAAGCGACTTGTGATGATTTTTACGTTTCCCACTGACTACAAACATCGTAAGAGGGCTCTGCGTTTTAATCTAAACCTATAAGCCACAGATGCTGTATCAATGTTTTACAAAAAATGTAAGTAGACAAAAGAACTTTAGAAGCTCATAAATCTTTGTGATTTTTGATAAAATGGTTCTCTTAGTGCAAAGCAAATCTATTGGTTTAATTCTGAATTAAAAAAAATCTAGAGAAACGTGCCACTGTAGACCTAAAATCTTTGAAATTACATCAGCCTCTGTGTCAAACAAAAAAAGTCTAGTTTGACAATGTTCCACCGGTAACGATGCATATATTAATGGGTCATTAGGAAACTATTTGCGTAACTCCAAACAACCAGAATTTAGCAATACAATCAGTTGGGTTTGAAAATCTATTAACGAATTTAATGTGTCGCCTCCACATACAAAGTTATCTACGTATAAGTTGTCGATGATCGCTTGCAAAGCAAGAGAAAATTTATCCATGCCTTCCTGATTGAGGAAACCACCGTGTTTTAAGTCCAGATAGTATTTTATAAACTCATTATATTTTTTTCGTATAGAAGAGTTCAACGATAAGCAACGTTTCAGTGTCAAAAAGCGATAATGTGCAATTTCTCGCATATCTTCAAAGACTGACATTGATTCCAAGTTCTTAAACGGCAGTAAAACTACGAAACGACCCAAATAGTCTTTAGTGTTTGTGCTAACAAACAAATTCTCTTCCTGCTGATCTTTAATTGGAGAAAAGCATTTTTTGGGAACCTTTTCAACGCGCCAAAACAATTTTAAAGTGTCCTCAAGACTAGGTTCAGAATTACAAACCACAGGGTCTATAAAAGTAAAACCAAAAATTGTGTTCATGGCAGTTGGGTCAACAATTAAGCGTTTCTTGTTTTGATGACGTAGAAGACCACTACAAACGATAAGTGAAAATAAGCGAGTACCTAGAAGAAGATCGATATTATTTCAATCAACATCTGCTAAGTTCATGTTTCTAAATTTAGGCTGTTTAGAAACTTTGACGCTTGGAAGTTTTAAACAAATATTACAAATTATGGTGGTTGAAATGCGCAAACTAGTCACGAGCGGATCTAATCGATGTGTCACTTAAACAGAGAATTGCTGCTGCTGAAGGACTACTCGAAATACCAAGTCGATTACGACAGCGCTCCGTGATGAAGTGTTCTAAAGGTTTGAAACTTGTTTGAACAATCCTGAACTTTAATATAAACAATTGATAGGAGCGTTATTGTAGGACTACCATTAGTAAACGCCCTACTTAAGGTCAAGGCTACAGAAGTGTTGCCGAATGCAAAGATTCTTAAGAACGGCAACATACAGAAGTTTTCTGCAAATGCAACAACGAATGGTGTGCAGCTAAGCAATGCCGTCAGGTAGTTTTCGAACTACAAGATTTAATCTGATGCGTGAGATTTAAACACTTCCAACATAGTTGTGCGGATTTCATAGCGACATAACGATCATACGGACGTTGCAGCTAACGACAATTATGATTTGCGTCTTTCTCTTTCACAACAAAATTTTGGGTAATTTTGATGACTACTGCAAGGTTCTACTTGTTTGATTAACTATCACTAAACGAATGTATTTTCAAACCGCGACATTAATCACCAAAGAACGGTGCCCTAGTAGAGCAAAACGTTTCTAAATCATTTACATTTGTAACATTTTTAATACGCTTAAATGGTACATTAAAACGTTTATAAAACGTTTTCAAATCAATGTCATACTGCTTCAAAAGCGAATCCGAACATTGTTTTTTAGACGGTTTTTGAAGCGCATACAAATCGATTTCAGAAATAATACCAAAATTGACTGAAAAATTATTGCCTAAATCGTGTTTGTAACATTTTCAGTTAGTTTCCACTAAATATTAAACGTTGATGTCCAAAATAATTTACGGAGTTATCTACGTAACGTTGCAGAATAATACACAGTTATCATCTTTTAATGTTTCTAGAAACGATTTACACGTACATTTTTTGAATGATTTGTATTTGTATTTCGAAAACTATACATATGAAACCACTAAACTTAATACAAAAAGCTATTAGATAGCTTTGTTTTTTGACGATTCAGTATTAATCCATTGGGACAAAATAGCGAGCCAAACTCGTGGTATGTAACCTTTGCCAAACGTAGAAATAACGAGTCTCACTCGTGATACTCACTATATTTTTTGGTTGTTTATAAAGCAGTATATCAAATGACGTTTTTTATTCGTTAAACAAGTACAATCGGCCGTCAAGATCAAGTTCTAGCAAGTTTTCCTATCCTATATTTTGAACGCATGATTGCATTATTTTGAAATTGAACTTTATAATCGTTGCAAATCCCGCCTGTGTAAACGTTCCAAAAACATTCCAAAAAATCGTTTTTTGAACGTATACTTTCCTTATTTTGGATTTAAACCTAATAATCGTTCCAATGCTATTTTAAGAAACAATTTAATAAATTAAATGAACATGAATAAGTAACGACTCTAGTTATCATTTTTAGAAGTGTGTTAAAACATTTCAAGAATGATTTAGGAAATGATTTATAGAAACATTGCAAAGGGCGGACATTTATCAAATTTGAGACAAGTGTGAAACGATTCTGGTATATTTCTTTATTTCATAAAAATCGTTTTGAAAATGTTGCAGAAATGAATTTTTCTACTAGGGTGGTAACATTTCAAATCTAAAACCTGAGCTTGAGAATGACTCAATTCAAATCGTTGACAAGTGTCAGAATCTAATTTCTAAAGCAACTAATTAAACAAAGTAAAACACCAGCCATTATTTTCTCAATTTGATCAAAGACTGCCAAATTTTCCACAACTGTATTCAACGATTTTGTAATGCTTGTGATGATTGCAAACTATAACATTGAGTGCAATTTTATAATCGTCCGCCGTTAAAGGCAAGATTTTAACTAAAGTCAAAGGTTTTTTTGACAATGTAGAAATTAGGTATTGATTATTTTTCTTCTGATGTGCTCCTGACCTAACAGAGCTTGCTGCATGATGCATGAACACCTTCTAATAATCAGAAAACATTATCGACTTGTGCAACGACATTACAAAGGTCTTTCCAATTGTATGCTAATTCATCTATCAATGTGTCTGTATCTATTTGTTACAAGTCACTTAAAATTATCTAGTTGAGCACTTGAAGCCAAATCAAAAACAACGTTTTATTTGCTAAAGTTCAAGTCTTTTCTATGATGTAACAAAATCTACAATCTTTTCTCAGACGGGTCCTATAAAGTAATTTTCATATATCTTTCTTTATCTATTAAAAAGACACTTTCCAAACTTATAAAAGAGTGGTCAATTAATGAAGTCGATAAAAAAAACTTTTGATACCTAAAGATTTTAAAACTAAACTAAAAATCTTTAGCAGAGAAGTCATTTCTACTGGATTTAGGAATTTTGTTCAAAAGTTGCTTAATTTTCGTTTGCAACCGACTGACATTCTGATTAATTTTGATGTCGAGTCTTTGTTTACTAACTGATTCAATTAACATTATTAGATCTGTATTTAGCAAGAACAATATTTTAAGCGACATAATAAAAATGTTTGACTTCTACATATTTTACTTTTCGAGAAAAGTTTTACTTACAAACATCAGAAGCCGCCATTGGTTCTCCGCTTTCAGCGATTTTTGCTAATATAGTTATAAAAGATCTTGAGAAAAAAGCTTTATCCACATTTTATCTAAAACCTAAATGCTGGTACAGATGCGTTGATGACACCTTTGTTATTTGGCAACATAATCCTTTTACGCTCAACAAGTTTCTGTTATTTAAACTCAATTCATCAAAATATTCGTATTTCTATAAAATTAGAAAAAAACTGCTTTTTACTATTTTTGAACGTTTTAGTTAATCTAAATAAAGATGGTTCAGTATAACATTCTATTTACCCAAAACACAAAGATTTTTTGCAAGTTAATGTTTCATTCCGATGCTCCGAAACTTTGTTATGTTCCTAAACATAAATGTTAGAAATCAAGAAGACTAATAGCAGAGTCAAGCGAATAAATCTAACAATAAAATAATACTTAACTAAACTGATCTCTGAACCTTAAAGAGACTAAAACTAATATTTGTATTTGTTCTTAATTAAGACGCTACCGGACAACACAGTGTGGCAATACAATTCTCAAAGAAGACGTAATTTGTCATAGTGAAATTACAAGAACAACCAGAAAGCAAAATGCAACAAGATATTTTTAAAGCAGCAAGAGTTTACGCTACTGCACATTGTACTGTTCGGTATTATCAAAAATAGCAAAAATTAAGTACAATAGTATTTTTCTAAAGTGTATCTACATGTCAACAATAAAATAAAGGTTTCAAAAAGTTTTTAAAATTGTCATTTGCATTATAAGTTTAGGATTAAAAAAAAACTATTCATAATGTATATTTCTCACACAACAAAAAGAAATGCAGTAAATATGCAATAAATATTAAAAAAAATTGAATGCTTTTAAAATATACAAGTTTTTACAAATAATGGTATATGAATACTCGATAAACACAATGTTTTACCAGCGCACATTCAATAAATATTTTAAATAAATATTCTGTGAATATACAAATAACATACGCTGATTGTATATATAACACTCAAACTAATAAATATTACATATGTTTGTAAAATATGTTGCAGGTATATGATTATAAGCGAATTTCGGCTTAGTCCGCGTCGTAGCCAGACTTAGGCTTGTTCTTAGTCTCTAGTTGAAAGCCAAAACAGAAAGTAGAACTTGGCCTTTGCCGTATGTGTGACATTTACCACTCTGAAGATGCAAGCTGCAATGTCTTGCGAAACGTCAGTTTGTTTGGGTTCAGGAACGACAATACGGCAAAGGCCAAGTTCTACTTATTGTTTTGGCTCTCAAGGAGAGACTAGGACCAAGCCTAAGTCTGAGTGTTTAACTATGACGCGGTCTAAGACGAAAGTCGCTTATAATCATAAACGAAACAACCGCGAAAGCTTAAGGTTTACATGATTCATACAGTTCAAATTATATTATATCAAATATTTTGTTTTTTGTTTTTTGTAATTTCTTAAACTATAACATGGTGCACTATATCTGATATTGTTGCTTTTTTTATGATGTTTAATAACCCACAACTTCTAAATGTTAATAAGCAAGTTAATTATGTAAAGATGCCAATATGTTACATTTTAAAACTATTGGTCTTCTAAAATCCAAGACTTTAAATTCTCTTTTTTTTGTTTTGCATCTTCCCAACTACGAGATTAAACCATTTTATTTTAAAACAATTTGAACATATTTTTCGTTATCTTCTTAGCTAATTTGTGTCCAATTTGAGATAATTGTTTTACCTAATATAATTATTATTAATTCATTTATGTTAAATATTGGGTCATCATAAAAGAGTAAGGGATATATTTCAACTTATTCTATAGTTGAAACAAGTAAAAGTTTTGACATATAATTTTTTAATTGTAATTTTGTCACCAACACAAATTTTTAAATCTAAATTATTTATTATTTGGGTTATTTGATCTCGTAAAAAGTTTGATTTCTATTTAAACGAAATATATAGCGGCAGAGAAAATATAATGTATAAATTGTAAGAAATGTGCATTGCCAACTCGTTTGATTTGTCAGCCTTGCCTTAGGATCAACTGCCAATTTTTATACTTGTCTACAATGACAACCGTTCTTTACTTATTATTATACAGGGCCTTCTTTAAAACCCATTTCCCACGTGATCTATGAGTTGAGCATCAGCATAGTTTTAGGTTGGTAGTGTTACCACAGGTGTTACCGTTTAGTAGGATTTTTTGACATTCTCGTTTGACGTTTTGTTGACATCAGGTATTATTTTTTGTCGTTTTCCTTATTCTCTATTCTTTGTATTCTAAAATAGTTATAATCATAACTATTCAGCATTTTTTGTGTTTCTGTTGGTAAGTACTGAAAAACAGCTGTAATTTTGAGGTCTAATTTTATAATTTTATATTAGGTAATAACATTTCACAATGTTTACAATTTAACAAGTCACCGTCATTGTGACGCATTTTCAAACTGAGAAGTGATACTCGCAATCGTGATGAAACTTGGTCGTATTCTCTTCAAGGTTGCATCGATAAATTCAATGAATATTTTCCAGAAGAAAACTTTACTTACGATGCTTTCCATCAACCTAAACAAGTTTTGATTAATAGATTTTTTAATGAGAATTACATTTGCAAAGGAACCTTACAGGAAACTGTACTCACTGCACCTGTTATCAAAGAAATTCGCAATCGCATGAAACAAAGTCTTAATAAAACGGTGGCAAAATCATTTGCGGGCAACAGGTATAAAGTCATTTAAATTTTATTTGTAAGTTATAAGCATTCAATTTTTGAAGATTATCAGTAGAAACTTGCCACAAAGCACTAAAAAAGAACTTTTTGATGACTCTGTACAAGGTTATGGTTTATCAATGATTCCCAAAATTTAAAAAGAAGAATTAACACATGTATCGCAGCTAAAGAACATCATATTAAACATCGGTTATAAATTTTAAATAAATGTTATTACCTATTTTTAACACGCTTTTATTAGTTCGGGATGTATGTATGTATGTATGTAACGGAATCTTTGAGCTTAATTTTCAGCGGTTTCCAGGTGTTTGATTAACTTGAAACTTTGCATGCGTTTCACGGACCGATGACAATGCAATAATTAATTAATAGTAGTTTACGTAACAAGAGTCGAAAGTAAGAAATAGCATAACGAACATAAAAAAAAAGTAACAGAAATATAATGTTGGTACTACATTTATTACTAAATCTGTCAAATTTGACATTAACTTTAACATCGTTTTTCTTCAATTTTAACTAAATTTCAAGATTTTTAAAATGATTTTTCCACCTATCGCATACTCGTTCTAATATATTAATTGACTTTGAACACTTACTTTTATGTAGATTCCTAGTTTTCATTTTGCCACCCTAGAGCTTTTTTCGTTCATTACGTAACTACGCTAACGAACGAATATTGACGTTTGCGAAGTTGGCAGCACAAAAAAAGTTTTTATTATCCTAATTAGGATCGTCAGGATTAATTGATTTCTTTAGGGATCCTCTGCATGAGAGTGACAAAGACAGAGCGCGTGAACTGCGCAGGCGTGCATCTCGACAAAGCCTATCGCGTTTAAATCGTTCCAGTGTATTTCACTATTACCACTTCGTGTCGGAGCAGGTAATTTGCGCGCTCGCTGCCTGCCTTGGATGTGATAGCTGTTTCTCAAGTTCCCTCCCCGAGAAATAAAGTCTTACTGTCGATAACTACTGTTTCCAATACGTTTTTAGTTCGTAAGATATTTCATAATCACATGTCCGCAAAAATTGATTATTGATAAATCGAATTAAAATACGGAAAATAACAGATAGCTTAGAAAATTGAAAAAACACGCTTTTATAGGTACCCGAACTAAAAAATAGAAAATAAATAATAGTTTAAAAAAACTAAGAAAGCACGCTTTTATAAATAACCGAACTAAAAAGAAGAAAATAATTTATAATTACAAACAAAATTATTAAATTCAGAGCAATAATATATAATTATAAACAAAATCACTAAATTCAGAGTTAAAAGCGTGGGGTGCATCTATAATCATTGTTACAATTATTCTAAAGGCAGCTATCAATAAGGGGAGAGTTATGAAAATATAGAAAAATCCTACAAATAACAGTTTCACTGTATAATGTCTCGCCTACACGTTAAACTATTGTTACAAACAATGATAAATTTATTTCTGTAAACACAAAATATAATAAAAAAAAACCTCTGATCTTTACAAAAAAATTATTACATTTAACAAAAACAGTGCAGCTGTAGAATATCTCGTCACGTATGTATTCAAACGTCGTGTTTAGTGACAGTATTATGTATATCAGTCAAATGACAAATTGACAGCAATAGTCGAACTGAATACATGTTAAAACAATGATTGATATAATTAATTACAAAAAAAAAGAAATAACAGATACTTGGCGCGAAAGACTACCGTGTATCCGAATGCACCCCACGCTTTTAACTCTGAATTTAGTGATTTTGTTTATAATTATATATTATTGCTCTGAATTTAATAATTTTGTTTGTAATTATAAATTATTTTCTTCTTTTTAGTTCGGTTAATTATAAAAGTGTGTTTTTTAGTTTTTTTTTAAACTATTATTTATTATTTCAAATAAACAGGTATTGTTATTAATGTGTTACCGTTTTTAATTAATTACTTAACCTTAATTTAGAGGTTTCAAATCAAATTTTTCATTTAGTAATTTTTTTTTACGTTATACCAATCCAAGCAACGTTGGTTGCCTAACATATGTGTCACGTGAGATCCAATTATTTTTGAAGGCCCTGTATAATATACTATTGTGGTATACAATACTGTTTTAAATCCGTACAGCGTGTGTTTAATAAACAATAATCACATTTTTTTTAAACTTTGTTTATATTATTGCTAATTTTATTTACTTTTCGTTTGTTTATAAAAATACAGTGCTCGCCGTTTGTTAGAATTACGGATAATGTTATTAGTCGGGTATTATTATCAATTTTTTAAAGAACGGGCTGGACGTATGCTACTACATCGAAAAATCATCGTTTGCAGTAATCATAATATTGGTTTATGTTATCATTTCTCTTCTCAGGTTTGTTTTTATACATAAACAATAACTTATTTTGCATTAGTTTTTTAGCTGAATTTCTACAATACGTTTGTAAAGTTAGTAAAAAATGTATCATTGTATAGTAGTACTTACAAAAGGTGTCTTATGACTAATACTTGGCCGAATAGAATATTAAAACGATATAGTATAGTTGTTTTTTTTTTATTTTTTGCAGTCAAATAAAGACAGCTAATTTTTAGAAAGTCTGTAATGCTACTCTCTACAACGTAGGTTATTTGTAACGCCATCGTACGCCAATAATTTAATCAACGTTCTGTCAATTTATGTGTCAATTTAATTTAGATTGAATTAAATTAACTGTTAATCAAACATAAACAGTTTTTAAGTCAAAGAATCGTAACATTATGTGTTATAATATTGTTATAATTGTGTAAGTACATTTTAAATATTACATTATTTTTTAGTTTTATTTTGTAATACAAATAGTAGTATAATTATCTACATTCCAATCCTAGGTTTAGACTTAATAGCTATGGTCTTTTCTTGGGTCAAGTCGCATACTTGTAACCTACAAAATATACGAAAGTTACGATATTTTGATTAAAACAATTATTGTTTTAAAATACTTTTTTAGTAATACTAAATATAACTTGTACTGTGTCATTCCTATGCTACAAAGTCAAAATTAATTTCTCATTTCCTGTCATTAGCGTTGTTAAGTTTTAACTTTACTGAACTATACTTGCTACATAAGTTGACAGATGTTTTTAAAATCTCAATATTTTATTTTATCAGTATTACAGGTATCACTTATTATACGCGTGCTAGTCAATAAGAACATACGCTTAAAAATCTTGAACCTTACGTTGCCTACCGATGAGTCATAGGACACCTCTCGCGATTACTACTTTAGTCTAAAAATATTTGATTTGCATATTTAGTTTTATTTTTGCATAGTTATTTATTTAGTCAAGTATTTTGACTGACCTACATAACATAAACTTATTAAAACATCTGTAAATACGTTATCTTCGAGTTATTTTGTATTTGCAGTGTACTTGGAAAGGACGTTTAGTTCGTAGAATAAACACTCAAATTACTAAAAAGAAATGTGTAGTTCTTAGAACAGTGATTTAAACATCATGACATTCTTTTTATTTCGTTTTGTTAACGGTATCAACAAACTATTCAATGCAACATGTCCGTAATTTTCGATTCATTCAGCTCAAAATTTTGAATATTTTAATTTTTTATTAAATCTTTTTTTTTATGTTTTGCTTGTATTGATGCTATAATTTCATTTTCTAAATTATTAACTTGTTAATCAAATACACGCTGTATGTAAGTATTTATTATTTTCGAACCAATAAACATTTATTTGTTTTTTCTTAAATATCGGATGTTGTTATCATTGAGTTATTGTTACCAAAATCTTAAAATCTCAATGTGATTTTATTAAGCGGCGTTCACTGTATTACATTTTTGTTGTTGTTTAGTTATCTTGTAATAACTAAATTTTATTTAAATTTATGCAATTGCTATAATGTAGACAAAAATCTTAAAATATTTGTTACTTTTTTTCTAGAGAAGCGTAATTATCTATCATGATCAAATTTTACAACTATAAATCGACGATTTTAATATAATTATATAATATTAAAAAAACATAAGTAAAAAAACTCACATTGATTTATTTGAATAAAATCTTTTTACCTTAAAACAAAAAAATAAAATTATGTTTTACACAATTATTTTTTAATGTTCTTTTTATTAATAAAACAAAACTTACAAACTAAAAAGTAATTTTAAGTAAAAAAATATTTATTGAATAAATCCTGATATCTGTAAAATTAATAACTATTATATTATTTTTAGACAAAATTGTTCAAGTGTTGTCATCTATGTAATTTTTATTAAACTGTTACCAAATGATTAAAAAGTTTGTTTTTAAACACCACTCATAGATAGCGTTTTGCAATGTTTTAAAAATAGCATATTGCATAAATAATTTTTAAATGTCTAAAAACGTCCCTGGTTTAAATCTAATAGTTAATTTCTAAATGGTTCAATAAACTATTAACATTTCAAGTAAAACACTTAATAATTGTGCAATAACAAATTGCAAATTTATTGTTAATTAGACAAAGACCTTGGCGTACATTAATTTTTCTTTGAGAAAATAGGTCGTTGTAGTTACAACACGATAATAATTAATGCGTATTTTAAGTAATTCACATTTTAAAAGGGCGAAAGTTTACAGAATATTTGAGACGTATAAAATAAAAGCAAAAGTTTTATTGTTATTAATTAAAGAGAAAGTTACTAATGAATGCAAAAAATGTATAATTTTTGGGAATTATTAAAATTATACGAACACATTTGCAATGACTGTGAGTAGTGTTATTGCATAAGCGTAAAAGAGAGAGTTTTGCTTGTGTTTGTTCGACTTAAGTAAAGTTAATCGCAAACATTTCAAAGATATAGTCATCGCTTTTAAAACGATTGATTACTACAAACACAATTTTATTCGGTAGGTGGTTTGGTTAAGTGTTGGTGTGTAAAAAGTGATCGTTAATCAAAAGCACCTGACTTATTCATGTAAGTAGTTATATCTTATTTTAGTCAAATACAAAATCAAGCTAAGATTGTTTTGAAATTTTTATTTTTAAAGCGCGTATATTAACAGTTAATTTTAAGTTGTTCGTGTGTGTACAAAATTGTAATTCTCAAATGATTTATAGTATCTACATGTAATAGGTTTTTAAAAAACGGACACATTTACTTAAATACATTATAAAGTTTTTAAAAACACAGCTATACAATATTAAATATAAATGAACTTCTATTATTCATTGCAATATATAAGCACACGTAGCTAAAAAACTTGGCGTGGTTTCTGTAAATCAAAACCAATTTTGTAACACAACAAGGTTGCTAATAAAATATTTACATAGTATATGTATAATTAAGTAAAATTTATGTTGCTGTAGTAATACTAATTTTTTTAAGGAAAAGCTGTTTCTTTCTGAATTAAAAAAACTCTAAATTAATAAAACGTTCGTTTTTTAAAAAGTAAAAGTTTTACTGCTCTTGCTTATATGTAGTACTACTAATTTGCTTACTAATCAGATTTAATCATAACTATTTATATTAAAAAACAAATCAAATATAAACTAATTAATAAAACATCAAAATAAAAATAAGCGTACTTCATTAAAAACATTCAGATATTAATTTAAAACGGCAACCGACAATGTAAAAACAACACAATGCAAAATCAAAAATTATATACAGTAAAAACAATGAACAAATTTTTATTGTGGGTAATAATAAAATAAGCGTTTTTGGATTAATATATCATACTACTTGATATCAGTAAATAAAACAAAAACAAAGTACATTTGTAGCTTTAACACTCACATGTAAATCAATCTACTACCTATGCAAACTTTATTCACAAAACTTAACCAACAAATCTATTAGTTGAAATAGTAGACAAGATGAAATTTCGGTTATCAAAAAAGTAATTACTTGCAAATTTGAAAGTTACATTCAAAAAGGTTATAAAACACATCTAAAAAAAGTTGACCAAAAATATTCAAACAGCATCGCAATATCTATAAAATGCTATAAGAAGCTTTAGTAAACCGCTAAACAAAAGATTTCACAAATATTTAGACAAAAGAAACACTATTTCTAGAATAATATAGAACAGTTAAAACATTAAATAAATTAACATTAATGAATAAAAAACATAAAATTTTTGATTTTCAGATAATATTGTTCTTGTGTCACCTAATTTAGAGGAGTCCAAGAGGATGCTGCAATAATTGCAGCATGTTAAAAAAATCAATGTCAAAATCAATTATAAAAAAATAAATAAGAAAAAAAAACTAACGCTTGAAAACGCTGTTGTTAAAAAATATATCTATGTCGGCTGTAAAATAAAATTAATTAAAAATCAGCAAACCACAGAATCACTTTGGATTAAGCATTGGATTAGCGTATTGAAATTAAACTTAGTAAATACAGTAGACAAAACTAAATTTTACCTCTGTTACAGCAATAAATTTGGATAATAATTAATAAAAAATATATAAATAATATAATATTAAAAATAAAAGGAGTGTATTTTATTTTTTATTCATAACATATTTTGATTTTATAGTATTGAAACAAATTTAAAAACGAAATATACAGTACTTATTGGTTTTATACATATAATTTCTACAACTACATATTATTTATTACTGTTAAATCTATATAGAACGCATACTAAATTGACACTGCTTTCTTAAATAGTACATTTCAAATATTTTTTTACTTTCTATAGTAAACAGAGTAGCAAATAATCAGTAACAACAGAAAAAATTAAAATTGTAAAACTAATAAAAAATCAAAAGAACTTTTTCAGCTATTACAGATGTTTTTCCAACAAAAAAAAAGTTAAGCAAAATATAACGTAGACGTGAAAAGTAACATTAAAACAATTGTTTGTTAAGAAAAAGTAATTATTTTATTTTATATCTTAAACTAAACAATAAAATAAAGTATAATTAAATTAATCATAAATTTCTAGCTTTATTTTAAATATTTATTTTCTAAATTATACTGATATAGTTAATGTAAAAAACGTGTTGAATTTAAATTCAAACATTGTAATTGCTTTATTTTCTTATTTTAAATATGTGTGTAAGCAATTATTTTTATTTTATTCAAAACGTTTTTCAAGTAATAGTGGTTATTTAAATTAAAATAACAGTATTCGGTAATCGTTTTTAATAATATTTCTTTTTTATTCAATTAATCCGAATTAGTACAACTCACTAGAAATTTGCATATTAAATCTAGTGCCAAGAAGCTTATAAAAACAACAATTATTTGTGTGAATAATTCAAAAAATGCGTTTTGCAAGTATAGCCACATTTTCAGGCCGAGGTGAAGCCAAAACCTAGGAAAATTCTAACACTTGCAAAATACTTTTGGAACGTGTGATACAAAGAATTTTACGTGCTAACTTTTATACAAATTTGTTAAAACAGTTATTTAAGTATATAAGTGTTTTTAATAAAATTTAATAGTATATTAATAAAATAGTTTTTGGGTGTATATATTTATTAAAAAATCACAAGCTTTCGAACGTGGTCTACGTTCTCCTTCAAGTGACAATTAATAGAATGACAATTATAAAACTAAAGAAACTAGAAAAAAAACAAATGTTCGGAAAACTTGATAAATGTTGTCATTCTTTTAGCTACAGCATTTGCTTTTACATAAAACTACTAAAAAACTCTAATAACAAATTCAAACTATTAACAACAAAATTATTAAAAGAAAGTAATTTATCAACGGAGACTGTCAAAAAACTAACGCCAAAAGATTTTCTTATTCTAAGGTTCTATGGATTACCTAAGATACACCAGGTAAATTCACCTCTTCGACCAATTGTTAACTGCATTGGATCGACAACTTATGAATTAGCTAACTATTTAAATTCAATATTGCAACCTTATATTGGATTAAATAATTCATTTATAAAGAACACACAGCATTTTATTGAAATAATTAGTAAACAAAAATTATCTTCAAATGACTTAATAGTTAGTTTTGACGTTGCCAATACCAATAGTTGATACTGTACATCTTTTAAAACGACAGTTTGATAACAATACAATCAAGTTATTTGAACATTGTTTAATAACTTCATTTCTTTTGTTTAATTGTAAATATTATAAACAAATAGATGGTGTGGAATCACCAATTTCTCCATCGATTGCAAATTACTTTATAGAGCATTTTGAAGAAGATGCTTTAAAGTTTGCATCTAAAAAAGCAAAACTATGGCTTAGATATGCTAACGATGTTTTTACAATTTGGTCCCATGGTAAAGATGAACTACAAATTTTTATCCAATACCTAAATAATCAACACCGAAACATAAAATTTAGTATTAAAAAAGGAATTAATGGTACCTTACCTTTTTTTGATGTAAAGATAGAAAGAAAACCAGCTTTGATACATTCGGTTTATTAAAAACCAACACATACGGATCAATATGTAAACACAAATTCTCATCTTTATCCATCTCAAAAATTAGGAACAATTTGCACATTGTACAACCATGGGATGACAATTTGCCAACAAGATAAATTACCAGAAGAATTAGATTACCTTTAGAAAGTTTCTCTAAGAAACGGTTTTAATAAAGAACAAATTAAAAAGTATCTTCGATCAAAAATAATTCAACTACAAGCAACAATTTTGTTGTTCTACCTTTTGTTGCCAATATAAGTGACAAAATGGGAAGAATACTGAAGAAACATGACATTAAAGTTGCTTATACTACTACCACGAAAATTAAAAATTTGTTGATTCTTGTAAAAAAAAAACATTCCACATAACACCTGTGGAGTGTATCAAGTTTCTTCCGCTTGTGGCAAGGTATATATTTGAGAAACTATTTAAACTAGACTAAAACAACAAAAAGATATCTTCGTTTACTTCAACCTTCTAAATCTGCCATTGCAAAACATTTTAGATGACATAAACTTCAAAAAAACTATAACGATTGCTAAAACCAAAAACTGGCGTTCAAGAAAGATCAGAGAAGCGATTGAAATTAATAAAGTACCCAATAACTTACAGGAACCAAACCACCAAACACACTATAAGCTACGTCTACACTTTTTAATGGTGGTTCTTCTTTAGACCTTCGAGCAAATGCTGTAGCTAAAAGAACTTACAACATTTATCAAGTTTTCCGAACATTTGTTTTTTATTAGTTACCTTAATTTTATAATTGTCATTTTATTAATTGTCAGGTGAAGAAAAACGTAGACCACGTTTTTTTTTAAATAAATATATACACCATTTATCCAAAAACTATTTTATTATGTTTTATGGTGAAAATTTTGTATCTAAAAAAAATTAATATTATATGTTGATAAAACAGAAATGTGTAATGACAAAACTCAATTGTTTTTAAAATATATATATTTGACAATTACATGCTGCTTGTAAAATATATCAAAACGGACAAAACCACAAAAAATTGTACTTTAAAATATATTTTGTATAAAAATTAACTTAAAAACCCAATAAATCTCAAATTTAAAAAATATATTAATTTGTAAGTTTTTTAAGTAAAAGTGATGATGACCAATAATAAACGTACTATTTAAATAAACGATTTTGTAGACTATTAAAAAAAATGTTTTACAAAATATACTTATCCAGATCATTTTAGAATACTGTGACAAAAAAATTAAATATAATTCTACAAAATATTTTATAATTTTAATTTGCTGTTACTACCGATTTTTTTAATGTTCTTTATGTCAAAAACCTGTATTTATTTTTACACATAAGTTATGTAGTTTCTGTTAATTGCTGTTAAATAAATAAATTAAGTAAATGTATTATAATAATACAATAGCCATTTATTAATAACTAATTTAATTAACTTCTTCAAAACATACTTTAACATGAGTTCTGTTTTTTCTCAGATAAGCAAATTTAATATCATTATATATAATTTTATGTTAAAATTTGCAAGACCGCAACTGTTTAAAAAATTAATATTACTGTTATACTTACATTTAATTAATTTATAGTACTGTAATAATACTCAACAAATCTCATATAATTGACATTAAAAAACTATGTATGATTGCATAAAAACTAAATGTTTCATAACAACAAAAATTTGAATCTATGTAGAAAGTTTCATTTAAAAACATAAGTGCATAAACTTAAATTAATGTATAAAATATTAGCATTTGCTTTTAGGAAATGGATTTGATAACAAGATCAATATTAATTTACCTAATATCATTTATGGTTATATCACTACAAAATGCTCAAAATACAAAACAGGTTCAAAGTAATAGAATGGTAAGTAAAAGCAGTGCTTTAAGTACATTTTAAATAAACAATTTTTTTAGTTATCGTCAGTTCCCAAAGATGATCCTAGTAGAGGCAAAAGAGGATTTATTGTTACAAAAACTAAACCAGGACCATTACGACAAATTTTTGGAATCATTTATGAGGTACATTAATTAATATTACGATGATTTTTTTGTCAAATATTTAAACAAAAGATGTCATCTGCTTAGTCTTAAGCCACTATATTGTTCTATTCTATTAAAATTTTTGATCAATTTTTGTTGTCATACTCTATTTATATGTACAATCTATTTAACAAAAAAGTTATACTTTTTTTTTATATTTTTAAATAGTACATCGTTTCATTTTGGTTAAAGCTCGTTAAACTGATGATGCTAGTTTTATTATTATATAATAAAGTACATATTGTAAAATAATTTTTAGGTAATTTTTAGAATATTTGTTTGTATAGATCCTTTTTAAATATTTTTTTAATGATTTGTTAACACTGTAGGAGACTAACTTAAACTAAATTTTAATGCTTTATAAATTGTAAGAGCCGGTTCAACCAACTCTAATTAAAAATTTAATGTCGGTTAATTTAAGTTTAATTGCGGTTAACTGAAGGAAAGCGGTTCATCAGGTTTGTCAATAGGCCCTATAGGCCGCAGCTTAGGAGCGGCATTTGGGTAGAATAAATTATAATTATTGCTTAGATAACCATGTACAAGGAAAGATAGGGGCGACACAACCCGAGTAGCCAATACTTAAGGAAAGTATAAATCCAGTGCGTGTTTATTATTATTATTTTGTGAGTTAAAGCGTACTATTATGTTTACAATAATATACTATCTTCATCAGATGATGAAGATGTTATAAATACAATTTATAGAAGACCGCGCGTCGTTATTTTTCTATTAATGTTCAAGCTACATGCCATGCTCATATGCAACGCCAGATTTATACTTTCTTTAAGTACAGGCCACTCGAGTTGTGCCGCTTCTACATTTTATTGTATATGTTTATGTAAGCAATTGGCAAATCCAGCACTGCTCATATGAAAAAACTAGAGGAACTTAAGATGCCATCATATTAAACAATTCTCGGCTACAAATACTGTTTGAAAATGGCGAATTTAACGATCGTTTAATTTTAGGCGATAGTGGTTATATACTTGAACCATATTTAATAATGCCGCTATTACATGTTTAAACAAATGCTAAACGTGTTTTTAACGAATCGCCAAATAAGATAAAATCTCGTGGTGTCATTGAAAGAACATTTGGCATTTAGAAACGTAGATGTTCATGTTTATCAACATAAATGTATTTTAAGCAAAACAATGTTTTTCCAGTAATAGTAGCTACTGCAGTCTTAGATAACAAGGCACGATTAGCTGCAGAACCTTACAATAACATTCAATGTGACTATAGGCAACAACATGGCATTGATGTTGCTTGAAGAAATTTAATTGACTATTTAGAAAGATATATATTTACTGATTTGGTGCTATAAAGATCGTAGCATGTTGCTAGTAGTAATCTAATAACCGCGTAATTTAAAAATTGTATCGATAAAACACGATTGTAATGCACCAACGAATATAGTGTAAGTAACTATATCAGTACAATTGCAAAAATAACTATCAGAGAAATTTAGTGTAAGGCCGTTTCACCCATTTGGGAATTATCAGCACTGGAAAATACTCTCTTTCAATTATGCTGACATATTTCTATAGTTTTTATTACTGTTTTGTTGTAGATACATACAAAAGTGTTGTGGTCGACGCCATCTCGTAGTACAGTGGTTTTCTCTGGTGGTAATTTTTGCAATTTATTGTACTGAATAGTTACTTGCACTATTTTCGTTGTTGGATTATAATCGTGTTTTATTAATACAATTTTTAAATTTCGCGGTTAATAAATCCAAGTATTACCACGCTCTATAGCACCAATTTGTTAAATTTTATATGTGGGCTCATTAACCACGAGATGACGTCGACCACAATCCTTTTATACGTATATTTTTAGCTAAATTCTGAATAATAATAATTATTGATGTAGTTATCAAAAAAAAAGAGAAATTTATTTTAACAATAAGTAGGTATATTTTGTACATACTTAACAAGTATTTCTTATGTATTTTTTTCATTTTTGAATTAGCAAAATAAGCATAATATTATTAATAAATTAAGGATTGTTATTTTCTAATAACTGCTGTTTTAGCAATTCTGATTGCAATTTTTCGTTGTTTAAGCGCTAGGCTTTTCAATCTCAGCAGTTTTTTCAGTTTTTCCGTTTATGTTTCTGACTAACCCCAGTTCTGCTTATTTCAACGTATTCTGTTTTAACTTCTCTTCATTCTTCAAAGTAATTCAAGTAGATAACACAATGTTAACTAACGGTAACACGTATAGTAAAAAAATAGATTGATTTTTGTTTATTTTATCAAAATGTCAAGACAAGTTCCACGTGACTATTATCACCAATTACGATAGCTATCGCAAACGATCAAATTTAGACGTAGATAAAACAATTCAAGTAGATACTAATTCATAGATACTAATATTTCGGTAGAACACTTTACGTTGTTGAGTTGGTTAACTTTTTCGATTAATTTCAACCACGAGTATTGACGTTTGCGATGTTGACAGCACAAAATAGTAATTTAGCGTCGAAAGTAAAGCGTAGCATAACAAACATTAATGTAGTGAGGAGTTATTTGTAATACATATAAATTTTATAGTATGGAAAAACCAAATGGAATAAATTCATTATTTCGGTTACTGTACATATTTATAGAAAATTTCGAAATACGTCAAATTTAAATTATAAATTAACAGTATTTAACGTAAAAATGTTATCCTTACCCTCAATCCCTTTCGAGTGATCCCCAACTTTTTAAATTGAAAGTATAGGCTTTTAAAATATCATTTGAAAGGTCTCTTAATTCTTTATTTATAAAATGTATCGTTTTTAAATTTATTGCAAAAATTAACACAAAAAAAATAAAATTATTTGATTACTAAAATTTGCTACAACACACTCAAAGCTTATTTCCCGCTTAGGTATATATAATAAAAAAGTAAGCAAAAAGCGTAACAGTGTTCTTTTTAGATGGTATCAATAAAAAAATATAAATAGTTACTTGACACGATTTCTTTCAGGTTCTTCTATGAGGAGGGGCATCAAAACAATTCTATATAAGGCAAAGTTTCGTGCAGCTAAGTGCGCACTACTTCAGCCCTGTTTGTAGACTAGAAAAATGGTGTGTCTATAAATAGACCTGCACGTCACCTTATATAGACACTTAAAGTGATTTAATGCCTCTCCTCATAGAAGAACCTGAAAGAAATAGTGTCAAATCTAATTAAAGAGGAAAATAATATACAATTTACTATAAATAGTTACCATGACAATGTTAGTATTAGCCTTAGTAAATAGTGTTTTAATTATTACTGCACGACAATAGTTGTCAGCGTTAAAATTTTCGTTTGAAAAATTTTCGAATATGACGCCTATATCCCAAGAAGACAATAAAATAGAAAACAATCTCAAGAGTTTGAACATGTAAGGCAGATAAAGAAAGCAGCTTACAATGCACTGAGCAATAATATCAAATTAGATGTGATGTTTGAAATTGAGAAAAACCTACATACGTACATCGAGTAGACAAGTATCTGCAACATTGAATGTTTGCTATACATACATACATATATACATACATAAAAATTTAACAATAACTTTAAACTACACAATATACAAAAACCTTTTTTTTAAATTATTATATTAAAAAGGAATAACTTTTATTAAAACAATCATATTTTTAATTTGTAATATTTTTGTTTACAGCAATGGAACGACACAAAATTTACGATGAATAATTTAGACAAATTAGTCAACGATCAATTTTTACCTGAAAATCCACCGGTAAGTGAAATTGAACTATGAATTTAAAAATGAAGTTATCTATTTCAGTCAACAACGTCTACAACACCAAATCCTAACCCAAACGTAACGACTAAAGCGCCACCTTATAAAATAAAGCGATCCGAACTAATTCGAATCCTAAGAAGAAATTTAAAAGGTTTGGTACGGTTATACAACATTGAACTACAAGATGCGCTAAAGGTTATTTTTGTTTTAATTTTTATGATGTAATGCAATTTTTATGTTTTTAGCAATCGCAAATAACCAGTCGCAACTTCAATAGAAACGTTACACGAGAAGTAGCCAAGTTTTTATAAGTTTGATAGTTATCTACGTTTTAGCCAGAGTAAGGCTGTGATAATACATTTTTAATTTATTTATAATAAATTTAAATTATAATTTAATTAAACTAAGACGTACGTAATATTACAATTGTATAAATTTGAATTTTAAATAATTAAACTTTGATTTTAGTAATTTATTTTAATGCAAATAAACAAAGACCGAGATTTATCAAATGTTATTAATTAACAACGAGGTATTAGCAAGCGTAAAAAATTAATCAAATTAAATAAAATGAAAGATTCTTTATGTTTTGTTCAAAGATTTATTACAAAAAAAATTAAACATGTTTTAAATTTATGTAATAAATAAAAAAATGTATTTAATTAATGAGTCAACATAACAATATATTTTCTTGTAATTTTTTTAGTATCAATTTCTATCAAATTTGTTTATGTTTAAATCATCATTTTTTTGTAAATTTGTTTCACAAACAGTTGTTAACATTTTTTGTAAGTAAAATAGTTTATATAATTTGATTTGTTGTAATAATGTATTATAAACACAATGTCAAATAGTAAATAAATTAGAAAAAATTACAGTGGATCTAACAATATAGCAAAGAACAGACGACCTTAAAGTTGAAACATAAAATTAAATTATAAAACAAATAGATCAATAATTGTTGTTTGCACTATGATTTGTATGAAAATAATGAATATTAAATGCAACTGTACTATACACACACACACATATTTGAAAAGCGAATCTTAGATGTATGGAACGCCGTTTTACTTTTTATTGCCCGTTTTTATACGTAACTTATAAAATAACTTCTTGTGCATATTAAAAATGTTTGTTAGAATTTAAATGTTGCTTTAAAAATTTTCGCGTAGTATATTGTAATTTGATTTAAAATGTTACTTGAATAAAAATAAATGTTAAAATTAAAGTAAGTAACATTATAAATACTCGAATTTTCACGAATAAATTAAAATGCTACAATAACTTTTAGCAACTAACATTTTAAATGATACAATTAAAATGTTGGTTGATAATTTTAATTGGTCGCTTCAATCGGTGGCGTCATTTAGAACTACAATGTGCATGTATTTCCTTATACTGAAATAGTTTCAAAAGCTACCACCGATCACAGCGACGAATTAAAATTATCAACTAACATTTTAATTCTAGCATTTGAAATGTAAGTTGCAAAAATTAGTCTAGCATTTATATTCATTCATAAAAATTAATTGATTTCTAATGTTACTTTATTTATTTTCAACGTATATTTTTATTCAAGTAACATTTTAAATCAACTAACAGTTAAAAACACCAAGTTTTTTAAACCAACATTTTAAATGTGGTAAAAATCAATAACATACATTTCAATTAAATCTTTTAGTTACTTTATTGTTTTACTAGTGAATACTAAATTTGTTTTGCTACAATTTTAAACAAACTTCAGTTTTTATTAAGTTTATTTTCATGTTTGTCTACTTATTTTAATACAATAAAACTGTTTGTTAAACAAATTTAACACATTTAAATTGTTAGCTGAAACGTATTTAGTAATGCAATACATTTTGCTCAAAATTTTCTAACAGTCATATTAAACACATTAATTTAAACTGAGAAATGAAGTATATGAACAAACATTTTATTTCATGTAACACTTTTTATTAAACACACAAAAAAATAACAATCATTTAAATTGGAGAATTAAAGTGTATGTCGAATTAAAATGTTACATGAATTAATATGTTTGTTGATAATTTTAATTCTTCAATTTTAAATCAAGAACAAAATTACCAACAAACATATTAAATCTGAATTAAAATGTTTGTTGATAATTTTAATTCTTCAATTTTAAATCAAGAATTAGTTTTACCAACAAACATATTAATTCTGAATTAAAATGTTTGTTGATAATTTTAATTCTTCAATTTTAAATTAAGAATAAAACTACCAACAAACATATTAATTCTGAATTAAAATGTTTGTTGATAATTTTAATTCTTCAATTTCAATTGGCGCTGTAAGTTGCGGAAGTTGTGAGTACTTTAACCAATCTATAGTGCAAGTTTACCACTGGTTAGAGTACTCACAACCTCCGCAACCTACAGCGCCAATTAAAATTGAAGAATTAAAATTATCAACAAACATTTTAATTCAGATTTAATATGTTTGTTGGAAAAAATAATTCTTGATTTAAAACTGAAGAATTAAAATTATCAACAAACATTTTAATTCAGAATTAATATGTTTGTTGGTAAAATTAATTCTTGATTTAAAATTGAAGAATTAAAATTATCAACAAACATTTTAATTCAGATTTAATATGTTTGTTGGTAATTTTGTTCTTGATTTAAAATTGAAGAATTAAAATTATCAACAAACATTTTAATTCATGTAACATTTTAATTCGACATGCATTTTAATTCTACAATTTAAATGATTCTTATTTTTTGTTTGTTATATAAAAAGTGTTACATGAATTAAAATGTTTGTTCATATACTTTTTTTCTCAGTTTAAATAAAACTTTTTAACATGATTGTTAGAAATTTTGAGCAAAATGTATTGCATCAGTAAATACGTTTTTATTTAACAATTTAAATGTGTTAAGTTTGTTCAACAAACCATTTAAATGTACTAAAATAAATAGACAAACATAAAAATAAACTGAATAAAAATTGAAGTTTATTTGAATGCAACGGAATTAAATTTAGTAATAAAAAGCAAAACGGCGTTCCATATAGATGTGGGTTATACCTATTAAAAATGTTTTGAAGATTTATATTCTGGAATCAAAGTGACGATCTCATCTACGTAACACAAAAATGTAAGGTACAATGAAAGAAAGAAAATGTAACTACGTATAATAGATGACATTATTTTCAAAATTAAAAAAATTAACATTTTTCTGATACATTTGTTGTTCAAATGAAGCGTAGTGTACAAATTACAAAAAATATTTAACAGAACAGCAGATCATGACAATAGTATATTGCAACACAATTTTCCCACAAAACCATAAGTTCCATGTAGGTTCGATTAGCATTCCCAAATATTCATTTCTAAAGCATTCCAATAGTAGTTTGTGTATGGACTTCTAATAACGCACCTAATTTAAAACGTATTCTATAAGAATGCCTATATAAGAAGAATAAAGTACTCTAAAAGATTCTTTTAAAAACACTTTTATAGGAATACTATATTTAATTTAAAAAAGAAGTGCTTATAGCAGCCTTAGAATTGGCAGTTGATTGGAATCACTAAAGTATTAGAAATGTAGTATTCTAATGGCGTTCCCATATTGATTCTATAACAATGCATATAGAAGGAGAATAAAGTACCCTAAAAGATTCCTTTAAAATCACTCCTATAGGCCTTCTATATTGATATAAAAAATAAACTGTTTATAGCAGCCTTGACAATGTATTGAAATTCAAGTATTACGACCAACATTCTTTTAGCGTTTTAGCACCTCTAAAATCGGTTTAATCGTTCTTCTTTATTTGAGATAAAAACATAATTGCATCAGAAAAAAGCGTTTGCACAAGTTGCTAAATTGTAATACCTAGTACCTAAACAAAAATAACTTCCTGTAGAGATTAAACGCCCACATCTAAATTTTGTTGATAAAGATATGTATGCAATAAAAAACTTATGCATTCGCGTTTGATAATGTAAATAAGTTACTTTGATTTCTGAGAATTGTGACGAGATATGCACCGAGTTTGATTTACCAGAAACGCTTTTAAGTACGTACTTGTACGATTACGGGTATATGCAGTTTTACGTTTACGAAAGGAAGACGGCTTAATCTATATTTGTAAATGTGTTCTTTTTTGTGCTGAATTAAAGAAGAAAAAACTCTTAGATGTTCTGCTGATTTAAGTAAAAGTAAGTACAAAAAGAAACAATTGAAAACCTATATCTATTTTTGTACGGTCAGCTTTAGCGCTTTATTGTTATTGTTTATTTGTTACTTGACATCCAGTTATTTTTGTAGAGCAGTAGTGGCCAACCTGCGGACTTAAACTTAAAAAGCATTACAATAAAAGTTTTATTTTATTCATAAAAAGAAACATATTTTTGATATAAATCTAGTGAAAATGCATGCGCCTGATAATAAATAATAAAAATAATTAACCGCATAATTTTGTTATAGAGTTAACCCAAAGTCGATTCAAAGCAGTTCCTATAGATGTTATTAATGAGAAGATGTTCCAATGGCTACGTCATGGCAAAGCGAGAATAAAAATGAAATAATTCGAATGATGCAGCAAACTACAAATCCATAAACCATTGATTAAAAATTGTTATAGTTTAGACAAAGATACTGTACAAATCTCTTAATAAAAAATGACTTAAAACTAATCATTTCATGCTTTTTTAGTTTCTTATGGTATGCTATTAAAACCCTGTAAAAGCATGCAAATCAATTACCTTTTAGTCGCTAACTTTGTCATGCTATTCTACAATATAAGAAAGTACTACATTGGCACTATTTCAAAGCATTCTAATGGAACGTGAAAACTTCTACCTTTGGCCTGCTTTTGTACAACGTCCAAGAGGACTCGATAAACACTAACTGTACAGCATTCTACTGGAGTGTCAAAACCTATCTCTAAACATAAACCATTCTACTGCTACAGGAAGGCTTTCAGTAATATCAATACTGCCTCTATGCTTCTAAAAGTATTATTATGGAACCTATTTGGTTTTATGGGTTGTTACAATGACGACCATTATAATGCGAGTAAGTATACTGTAACTGTGTGAGTGTAAGAATAAAACTTTCAGTGAGAGTAACATTAGTTGTCGTTTTAAATCACCAAAAATATAATATAAGTACTACATTTATTACTAAATCTGTCAAATTTGACATTGACTTAACATCAATTTTTTTCAATTTTAAATAAATTTTAAGATTTTTTTCAATTACTTTTCCACTTGGCACATATTCGTTCTAATATCAGAATTGACTTTGAACACTTAGTTGAATGTGAATTTTTATTTTTCACTTTTCTACTCTAGAGTTTTTTTGTCCATTACGTAACTACACTAACAAACAAATATGGATGTTTGTGATGGCAGCATAAAAAAATTTAACACATGTTTTTTATATTAGTTTTTCTATTTTGCTTTAATTTACATTATTTGTTAATAAAAATTATATGAGTATAGCAGCGGTTTTTGATATTTTATACATAGTAACAGTGATCAGCATATGCCTACTTTCTAATTTCAAATTTACAAATGCTTTACTTTTGTATAATGATCTTGATTATTTTAACATTTACTAAGGTCAATAGACTAAACTAAACAATACGCTAATTTGCGGCAAAAATTTGAACTACCGTTAAAACGCGGTGTCAATTTGTTGCTGTTTTATTTTGAATATCTTCTGTGTTAAGTATATTTCAGGAAAAAATCACGTAATCAACAATTATGACACCGAAAATTTGGTTGAACGAAATGCAGCCCGGGTGATGAAATTAAAACCTGGAAAATCTATTTCAAAATAAATTAAAAATGTGTTTGCAACATTTTTAGATATAAGCTTATTTTTATCAAACAATTATATATTTAGGTGTTATACATTTAGATTAGCGTCAACAATAAAATTTCATATGTTAATACAATAATCAAATAGATTACATAATAATCAACAAAAGATATAAAAATAGTATAAAGTCTTAAGAAAATACAGAGAACAAAAAAATATAAGGGGTTTAATACCCAACAGATATCCGAACCTGAAATTAAAAATAAACTAACAACAATAAATAACGAAGAACTAAAACAGATAAGAAAAAATCCGATTAAAGAGGAAAATATAGACAACGAATGGATAACTATTAAAAAAATTTTTTTTAATGCAGCTAAAAAAACTTTAAAAACGGATATATCTCAAAAACGAATGTACAACAGCGCAAAAAGAGAAAATAGATAACAACAGAGATATTATAGTTAATGGATAAAAAACGAGAAATAAAAAATAAAAACAATAAAGAATACAAAAAAGTTAACTGAACTATAAATGAAAAGATACGAGAAGCTAAGGAAAATTGAGTAACAAAAAAATGCGAAGAAATTGAAAGACTAGAAACAGTTTACAATTCAAGAAACATATAGAAAACTGTAAAACAGGTATGCAATTTACGCAAAAAACAACATTACGGATTAATTATGTATAAACCGGGAAAAATAATCATGACAGTAGAAAAAAAACTTGTTAGATGGAATGAATACGTGGAAGAATTATATCAGGGTGACCGTACGGAACCAGTAAACATTAAACATGCATAAACAGCTGTTTCACGATAAGGAAGGCCAAAAACAACAAAGCAATGGGACCAGATGAAATTCCTAACAAATTAATAAAACTCATAGATGATGAAAATGTAAACCTGCTACTAGAATTATTTAACGCAATATATAAAACAGGAAACATGCCACAAGATTGGCTGAAATCTACATTTGTCACTTTTCCTTAAACAAATCAACCAAGAAAATGCGAAGAATACAGGAACATCAGTCTAATGAGTCATGTACTGAAAATATTTCTAAAAATTATACACGCTCGGATATACGCCAAATGCGAACTCACAATGTCTGAAACACAATTAGGCTTTAGAAATGGGTATGGAACGCGCGAAGTCGTATTTCCTCTTAATATAATAACTGAACTATGCCTAGATTAAACAAGGATGTGTTTGTAGGATTTATAGATTATACGAAACTGTTAGAAATGCTACAACAAATAAATCTACACCATCAAGATATAGAAATCATAAAAAACTTATACTGGAAAGAAACGGCACATGTACGCATTCCAGAAGGAGTTACCGAAGAAATAAACATCAAGCGTGAAGTGAGACAAGAAGGCGTCTTGTCTCCTCTATTATTTAACGTTTACTCCGAGACTATATTTAAAGAAGCGTTAGAGGAAAGCAGCGAGGGTATTCAAGGTAATGGCATTTTAATAAACAACTTGAGATATGCCTATGACTCCATACTCATAGCAGAAACAGAGGAAGAATTACAAAACGGAGTATATGAAACTAGCAAATTCTGTGATTTAGATATGAATCTTAAAAAAAATACATGGTAATTACGAAAAAACACCCAAGGCTAACAGAAATAATAATCCGTAATAAAATAATATATAGAACGACTACCTACAAATATTTGGGTACTACTATCAGTAATAAAGACAACAAAAAGAAATACGTACTCGCATCGGACAAGCAAGATGTGCATTTAACAAGCTAAAACCAATGTTAACCAACCGCAATATTAAACTACAGCTCAGAAAAAGATTTTTAACATGTTACGTGTTCTTGGTTTTACTATATGGAATGGAGTCTTGGACATTGACAGAAGATCTATGCAAAAAAATCAATGCCTTTGGAATGTGAGCTTACAGACGCATGTTGAAAGTATTTTGGCTTGACAAAGTAACTAACGACAAGATTCTAAATAGAATAAAATGCTCTCTGGAAATTATAACGATAATTAAAAGACAAAAATATATCGGTCACGTTATGAGAAGGGAAAAATATAAATCGATACAATTAATACTAAAAGGGTATATAGAAAGTGAAAGAAGGCAGACGAACATCGTGGCTAAAAAACCTTCGCAATTAGTATAAAAAATCTACCGTACTGTCGCCTCCAAGATACAAATAGCCTTATTGTTCGCCAACATCCGTTAGGATACACACAAAAATTTAAAAAAAAATTGAATGTAGCTTGTCCTAAAGTTCGAGTGTATTTTAAAAAAATACTACGTACAGCTCGACAAATATAGAAAAACATTTCAGATGAGCGACGAAAGAACCGCTTACCAATGCGCAGTAAGTTATAGATAATGTAATCAAACAGAAACTGTTATTTCTAAGAGTACAACGTTATGCTTATGTACTAAAAACAAACATTGCACAATTTCAAAATTATGAAACAAGAAAACGATGTCATATACATCATTTTGTGGTAGTTCTGGTAAAATTAGAATTAACAACAAATTTGGTAATGACTGTGTATTACTTATGCTCATAGCTTAATATACAAATAAGACACAATTTATTTTACCATGGAATAACTTAGTTATTCAATGATTTTACAATAAAACTGATGTAAAAAAATGTTTTGTAGCGTTTATAAAAACTGTTTTAAGTAATGACCTCACAAAAATAACCGTCATACTAGTCAAATTCTAAAGAATTGTTTATTGTGCTTTGCTAATAAATATTATATAATAAATGAATACCAAAGATACATAAATACGATCTAAGTACATTGTCTTATTTAAGAAATTCAGTGTAACAATAATTGGGTATTTTGTGACCTTGACCAGATTGGAATGCCAAAATAATTACTGCTAATATTAATTTTATTTAAGTATAAAACTGCGCATTTTTGATTCGCCCATTAATTTTGCTATTATATAATTTAAATTTTTGATCATTTCTAAATAACTTGTTTGATTATGTAGTCAATTGCCTACTAACATCTTTCTTACAATGCAATACTATTATATATATATATACCTATATGTATATATTATCATTGTTATGTATAATATCTTTTTGCTAACCTAATCTAATTTAATGTTAAATGTTACTTTTACACATAAACATTTTAAACAATTTATTTTATATTTAAATTTGTAGATTTGTTAGTTGTTATTTATGCAATAGTTGCTTATTTTGCGAATGCACTACAGATATTTAAAAAGAAACAATGTATTAAATTATTTTTGTCATTTTTAAAGTTTTAATAAACAAAGTAAATTTATTTCTATATTATTTATAAATGGTTTAGTCAAAATAGTTTTATAACAATAGTATATCAATAATATAACGAATAGTGAAAAAAATATTTGCTAGATTAAAATAAATTTTTTTTTTTAAACTAACAAGCATAACCTCAATATTCGTTGGTTAATGTAGTTACGTAATGAGCGAAAAAAGCTTTAGTGTGGCAAAATAAAAACTATAGAAATTCACATAAAAAAAGTTTTTAAATTCAATTATTATACTAGAATGAGTCATTTAAAAAATATTGAAATTAAAAAAAAACGATGTTAAAGTTAATGAAAATTTGACAGATATAGTAAGCAATGCAGTACCAACATTATATTTCTGGTATATTCAAATTTACTTTATTATTTCAAAAAAGAATATAATTTTACAAATGGCAACACAAAAAATAATGAACGTTACTCTTGTTGAAAGTTTCGTAGAATAACTCACATGCAATGCTCGACCGTACGGCCTAGCGTCGCATTAACGTTTGTTATGTTATGCTTTACTTTCGATCTTTTTTTGTTTTTTTGTATACATGCATATATGATGTAACAATGCCAGCAAAACAAACTTATTATTTAACTAGGCTCATATAACACACAAATAACATAAACTTTACGGTTCCGTTTAATTATCCTATATTACATTTCCCTCTAATCAAAGCATTTTACAAAATTGCATACATAAAGTGTATTTTAAAAACTAAAATTCTACAAGTAAGTTGGAGAATCAAAACTGTGCATTCAAAAACTATAAAAGCAAAACTTGTAGTAGAAAATTTCATCAAAATTTAATCAGCTTATACTACTAATTTCTTTGTGGTAACGTAGTTCAAAGTTTACAGATCTTTTTATCTTCTCTTAAGAGCTTTTTAATGTGAGTGAATGCAAAAATTTACTAAGAACGTACATCAACTATTCCATTTGTTCATGAATTGGTTTTTGTTGAACTGAGGATAAATGTGTTTCTTTTAAACTTATAGAAGATTTTGTTTTGTGACAATCAATCATTCTAAATCTTTCTAGTAAACCTACAAGATAATGATTTTGCGTTAATACCCTATCAATTGTCAACATTTTTATCAACAAAAATCATATTAATAAAAAGTAAATTTAAAAAACCAAGTGTACATATTCTTTTTATTTAACAAAATACGGAATAAACCAAATAGATTTTAATAAAAAGACTTGATAACATCAAATAGTTTAACAATTATGTGGAAATTCAAATTTTTTAATAAAAACAATAAAATCAACTAACATAAAATCTATCAACTTAAAAATAACGTCGCTGTCGTTCTTTGATTTGAGTTAAATCGTCTGTGTTAACTGTACTCTTACAGTTGAGTTGAATAAACAAAGGCTCTGGAGAGGCGTGGCTGGTGTCACTTTAATTCTAGAGGCACACTCAAATTAAAAAGTGTTTTGGTGGAAAATTCAAATCTTTTATATGCTACCCGTGTAGATAATCATTAGACCTTGTTCAAGTCTGAGGTTATTTCAGAAAAACACTTTATGACTTTATAATTATTAAAATAAATTGTAATTACACATTTACTTTTCTAAAAGATTAGGTAGGGCATTACAAAATATAATAATTAGATATTTCTAAAAGTAATTCTAAAAATTACTTATTTACATCGAAAAACACAATTATAAAAAAATCAATCACCGTCACTTTCGTTTTCTCCATTACAACTCTTATCGTCAGATGATCCAGTGTTCATCATAAACATCAAGTTTTTGACAGTTACATCCAGTCACATTTCTTGTACCAAGTGATTCACATGTTGACGATGTTTATCCCAGTCCGATGCAGTTATCTCAGAAAATGCATTTCTCTATTTCGACATGAGAATTAGCGATTCTTACACTAAAATCCGTGTAAGGATAAGCAAATTCTTACACGAATTTTAGTAATATTAGTTTTTTCAAAGTTGCATCGAAGTTGACGTTACATGAAAAAGAAATCAAAATTATTGGACCTTAACAATTGAAATTCAAATTTTGATGCCAAAATAAAATAAAAATGTTTTATTAATTCAAAATTGTTTACTTATAAAGGTATAGAGATAATTTTGTATGAAATTTTAAGTTAACACATAAATTTCAATATGTCAAAGTGTAAGTGTTGCCAATTCAATAAAATATAAAAGTTTCCCAATGTTGTTTTAAAATTAAAATTATACGAAAAATATTAAATATTGTATCAAAATAGAGAAAATAGTATAAAGGAGACGTCATAGAATACGTTTCAATCACTCGACCGCTTCATAAACTCGCCGCTGCGCGGCTCGTGTATGAAACTCGGTCTCGTGACTGAAGCGCGTTCATTCTGTAACTTGTGTTTTAATGTACTATTCTCTATTTTGACATAAGAATTAGCAATTCTCACACTAAAATCCGTGTAAGAATTAGCAAATTCTTACACGAATTTTAGTAATGTTAGTTTTTCATAGTTGGTATCTCTGCATCGTAAGTTAACGTTACATGAAAAAGAAACCAAAATTATTGTAACTTAACAATTAAAATTTAAATGTCAAGATAAAATAAAGACGTCGTATTAAATCAAAGTTATTTACTTATAAAGCTATGAAAAGATTATTTCGTATGAGATTTTAGGTTAACACATAAATGTCAATATATGTCAAAGTGTAATGTTTTAAAATTAAAATTATACAGAAAATTTTAAAATTGAATCAAAATAGAGAAAATAGTATAAAACACACGTCATAGAATACGTTTCAATCACTCTACCGCATCATAAACTTGCCGCTGCGCGGCTCGTATATGAAACCCGGTCTCGTGATTGAAGCGCATTCACTCTGTAACTTGTGTTTTAATATACTATTCCCACTAAGGTTTTTATCTCCAGACCACTCTGTGTAATATTATTCATACTAATCTTATGTTTTGCTTAACTAGGTGCCAACTCAATCGGATTTATGTGATAGTGGTAAGATATGGCAAACGTAACACTGTATGCCCGTGTTTTTTAAGAAGTTTGTTTACATATGTTTTTGTATAATTAAATTGTTTCACTTTACGCATTTCATTTGGTGTCATTACATTATTTTCAAAGTATTGTGGAATCCTTTTTTTTGTCTTCGAAGGAGATCTTAAAATTCCATTACTGCTTGTTATCGATTCACTCCAGATTTTTTTATTAATGTGGTTGTTTTGCCCGTTGCTACAGCAGCTAGTTTGGTTGCCTTCTCTAAAGGGAAAGTTTATCGAAAAACTTCACAACATTTTTAATAATGTTTCTTGCTTCGGAATGAATGGTTTTCTTCAATTTAGATTTCATGTTGATAAATAACAGCTAAAACAATACAGAAAGTAAGTAATGTAAAAATTTCCACCAGAAATTAGTTGTTGTTCGTAGAGTTAACACTGGAATTAAATACAGATTTTAAAGTAATGAATAAGGTTATGCTACAAAGGGTATACTTAAAAAAATGTTATAAATACACTTACCTGGTTCAAATAACAGCGTTTAAAAAAGTCTTTTCAAAAACTAATTGAATAACTACGAATTTTTCAGAAAACAGGAAGTAAAGATGTAAACAAACCTAACGCAATCAAGGAATTTTGATTGTAATTTAAATTTTCAAGCAGACGGTACTTGCTAATTGTGATTGGTTGAAACATTTACCGCTTTAAATTTTTAAAGTTACTTCACATATTTTCCGGGGACTGTTTACTTCGGCGCTCTATATACGTACGTCAGGTACGGCGTTATACCGGTTCCGATCGGTTGCGTACTTAATCATAAGCGCGCGAGCCTAGTCTAGCGCTGTCGCGACCCCATTCTTCAATTATTACAAAATAAGATTAGATATTTTTGAGTAATAGGATGAAGTTGACTTTGTAAGATGTTTTTGATTTTAAGAAAAGTTTTCTCATACTTTTTGAAATTAGTGCTCAAAGTAATCTGTGTTGGTACTGGTGTAAGTAAGTAAGTGTTTTTTGTTTTATTTTTATAATTTGATAAACCGGACAGGAAATTTTTGACAATATGATAATTTAAATTTACTTTATTTTGAAAAAAAAAACATCACGCAAAATCCTAAAAAAACTCATCCAAAAGTGAACGGTTCGTTCTTTTTAGTAAAGCAGAGAAAAAATTTAAAAATTCCTATAAGACTTTACATAATACATTTACAAATTTTATATAAATAACCTTGAATGGTAACTGATACTCAAGCTATATGATGAGGTAACAGAATTCAGGCAGCAATTACTTGCGGGGAATAAAGGTTGTTACGCATTCAAATTAGCGTACATATTTGGCGGTCATCGGTTTTCAAAAATAAAATTTGATATCGTTTAAGAACTGCAAAACTCGTTCGAAGGCCGTCTTTTACCGTGATACCTCGCGTAATCATTACTTTGATTGACCTCCGTAGTTACGGTCATTTTTGCGACTCGGCTTATTTTTATAACATGAGGGGCGAGTAATTTCATCAAAGGGGTAAGAGTCATACATTTCTATTAATTAATTATTTCTCTTTGCTATTGTTTGTAATTGTTAATCGTATCGTAGGTGTACTTAGAGGTTTGACCTTAACAATGGCGGATGCACGTGTCAATTTGGGAAAAATTAATGTTAGTAACATCTTGAGCGAAAGTCACCATCCCGCGTAAAGGAAGCAAATCATATGAACCACCCTTCAATCGACAAATGGCCACATGTTGCATCAAAGACAAAAGCATTACCTTCCTCGTTAATTAATTAATACCATCGTAGTATGAATTCTATCATACTTGTATGTAATAGTGGTTTTTTGTGTTTATTACTGTTATTATACTAACTGTGTTACATTGTATTACAATTTGAGTTTTACCTAACCCCCGTCACCAAGGACTTAGTAGCGGGATCACTTCCTGCCCGTAAAATATACCCTGAGATTGTTCAACACCTTTATCATTATTATTGTTTTTTTTCAATAATTTTTATATACTCCAGGGTGAGACGCGCCAACCAAACTAATCAGAAATTTAAGTGCTCACCCAAATTGGGAGGAAATAAACTGGCACCCAACTTTAAGGGCCTTTGTACTCATAATTTTATGCATTTTAAAATTGACGTGATTTACTAAGTTTCCATAATGTGGGGATAGTGAGTAATGATTAAGTAATCTTTAACTTGTTGAGCAGTTGTTATGGAAGTTTTGTTATTTAATACGTCACATTTTGTATTTTCTAATATGTAATTGCTTATTTTATAGTATATTTTGTAATTCATATTTTATTGTAATTGGAATTCGCAAGGAAGGACGCGGAATGTAATGACAGAGCATGTGCCTCCGAATTACATTGAATTTGTTAATTTTTGATTTTTGTTTATATTTTTTTTAGGCTTGACACTTAATTATGATATAATCTTTTCTAAAGATAAATTTTGAAATTTCTTTGTTACTGATGGTAATGCAAACATGTGTTTTTTTGTTTATTTCAAACGAAATATAAGTAGTAGTGACTGGAAGGGTGATGTTATGCAAGTGCACTCCAGTAATGAGCCAATTATTTTTTTTTCTCGTCTATTTACGCTAAATTTTAGCTTGTGTAAAACATTTTTATTTTTAATTTTGGTCGGAATATTTCTTGTATTATAGTTTGGCTTCAGTGTAGCCGTGCATTCAGAGACGTTTCTCTGGTGCTAATAGGGGCGAGTTCTTTATTATGTTGAACTCGATTGCAACAGACCAGGTCTGTTTAGTAATTTTTTTAGTTTCGGGACGAATTATTTTAATTTTTTTTTGGTCATTACAACTTCCAATCACTATGAAATTATTTACGCACGTGCATATACTATTTAAGCGACGCCCTTGTACACCCCTTTGCTATTGTTTATGACATTGTTATTTTTCTTAATTGGAAAAAAAATCCTGGTTGTAGTTATCGTACTTTGGAGACTGGTGTTTGAGTTCTTCTTGATTTTTTTTTCTCTTCACTTAGTTATACTCCTGGTTTATGACTTTCGTTTGGTATTGATTTAATCGATTTTTTTTCCTGCTATTGTAGATATTTTCGGAATATTTTGCTAACTTATTAGTAATTGGTTGTGGTTGTTAGTCACCATGTCTACCTAAGTAGCAAAAATCAGTTACAAAACGGTTGTAAAACTCTCTTGCAACTATGGTTTCAGTAAGGTATTTAGTTACAGAATAGTTGCTGAGTCTTTCCTGATACGTTGTCAATACCGGATTTGGTCAGTTGCAAGGCAACTGCAGTAATATTATAACCGTTTTACAACGCGTCTGAAACCGTTGCAATTACTACTTTGTAACTGTTTTGCAGCGTTGCTATAACGGTTTTTTACAAATCATGTTTACCTATTCTGAATCGTTTCTGTAATGGTTTATCATCACGGTTTTGTAATTGATTTGTAACATTGTAGTTACCGTTTACAGCAACTGCTATGTAACTGTTTTGAAAACATGCTTATTACCATTATTTGAAACTACTTTATAACCGCTTTTGTTAAGCAACTTATCCAAGATTTTAGTTACTAACTGCATCATAAAGATTAAAACAAAAGTAGAGATAAAAATATATTTATAAAAAGATACAGATATATAAAAAGTTATAATAAATGTACATTATTTAATTTTTTATAGTTTCTTATAGAACTAAATTCAAACAAAAAATATATAATAAAAGAATTTTTACATCTGTTGCAAGTAGGTACCAGTACCAGGTTTTTACGGCAAATTTTCAAGAAAAGCGGATTATGTCTATTATTTATCATTTTGTAAATAATAAATGCAAAAATTTTGTTAAGAGAAAAATGTCTTTGTGTTAAAAGACCATGGCGGATTAAGATATTCCTCACATGTTATAGTTTAATGCGTCTACGTAATTCTTAGTTAAATATTTGTATTAGGCTACAAATGCACATGTACAATTATAATCGGTTCAATGATCATAATCTCGACTGCTTTTTTAAAGATTATATGTGTTCGCAATGGCGATCTAATTTACACGTTCTGATTACTGTGTGTAATATTGTAAAGTCCTTGCAAAGAAATTCTATTTTATCCTAGAAGAAAATAAACTTAATTTAAAATTTGCTTACTTATAATTGGCAACTAATTCTTCAACGTTGATTAAATTAGAAACAGTATTTTAAATGCACGATTAAAATTATAGTAATATAATATACCAATAATTGTACTTACGTTGTTTTGAATTAGAAACACTTTCGGTACTGTTTATTGGATAATGATAATGGACTATGTGTCTTATAAAAATCTCGTAAAATGTACTTCTTCTGTTGCTGTTTGAAAGCATAGATTAACACTGTAGTGTAGTTTTAGAAATTTATACTTGTAACCATAGTTTCAAGATTGTTACACCCAAAACCGAAATGAAGGTTTTAATGTCACTAAATTGACACTGTAGTTACATAAGGGTTTAAGAAAAACTTACTTATAACCATAGTTGTAAAATGGTTATTTCTGTAATAGATTTGAAACCTCAGTAAATTACGAAAGTTGCTGCTACGTTGCTGCAAAGGTTTATTTACCATGGTGCTAATGTTAATAATTTGCAACTGGTTACAACGACACCACGGTTACAAAATGTTGCTTGGGTAAGCTACGTTACGAAATTAATCGTTTGGGAAAAGACGAACTTCGCTATTTGTTGACATGTAAAGGAAGCTCTCCTACTGAAGAGCTTTCAGTGGACGAACTTCGTGCAAAGTTACGTGCGTTGCGCGCGATGGAGCGACAAATGGGCGAAGCTATTGCCGAAATCAAATATCCCTACTCATATGCAGATGACGTATTAGCGCTCGAACGAGTAATGGATGAACTTACAAATCTTTTACCTGTGGCTACTCCAGCATCCAAGGATGGTAAGAAGTTTGATTCAAAGCTGGCATATGCGTTCGAACGATTCCGAAACCTAATGGCTCGCTCTTCCGAAGAAAAGATGCAAAAAGTTGACATTGCTGAAAAATTAGGAGCGCTTTGTGCCACTTGGATGCAAAAGCGCAAAACGATCGTAAGAGCTCAATCTACGCCGCTGGCTATGGATTTGTCCATGTTCAATATAGCATCGGACTCAGGAACTAACTCAGACAAGAGAGAAGAGGAAAAGGGCGAAGCGATTTCTACGTCATTTGCTAATTTAAAGGGTCCATCAGGAACCCCTACTATTGTTGTTCGAGATAAGCGACCATTATCCCCGGAACGGTGGGGACTGCGTTACTCGGGTGACGGTCGAGGTCTTTCGCTTAATTCATTTCTAGAACGAGTAGACGATCGGAGATCATCGGAGAAGATCAACGACACTGAGTTGCTGGCCAAAGCTATTGATTTGTTTGATGGACCGGCGCAATTGTGGTATCGACAGGCTAGGATATCTGCCGCTTTTGATAGTTGGACCGCTGTTGTGCGGGAGCTTAAGCGAGAGTTCCTAAAACCTTGCTACGACGAAGAATTGTATCGCGAAATTCTACTTCGCAAACAGCAACCACACGAAACCGTGGGAATGTTCATCGCGATAATGTGTTCGTATTTCGATCGAATATCAACCCGAATACCGGAGACTCACCGAATCCAGGTGATTATGCGGAATATGGCACCGTTTTACCAGTTCTATCTGGTAGGGAAATCCTTTCAGACTATTGCTGAACTTAGGGCGTTTACTCAGGGACTGAAGGAAATAAAGGACCGAGTAGATTCCTATACCGTGCCAACCGGTCCCACCAAATTGGATATGATGGAACCGGATTTAGTTTCTCCTTCGTTGTCTACAGGAACCAAGCCCAAGCACGGACGATCTACAATTCTGCACGCTCCTTTTACTCCACCGCATAGCTCAACAAGATGGAATGCGACATGCGAACTGCAGCCCGTAGCCGGCATACAAGAGCCGTCAGCGACCGTACAGCGACCATCGATTCGATGTTATAGGTGTAATCTGGACGGATATATTTCCTCAAACTGTCCGCGCTGCCGAGCGCATAGGAAACGTAACAGGCGCTCCGTATCTTTAAACCATCCGAATAACACGACGCCTATCGATGTCCAAACTGCGCTTTCGGGAAACGACAGAAACGGTTCCGAACCGGTCTCAACGGAACCGCGAACCAATGTTTAGGGACCCCAGATTATTCTGATTCTGCAAATTTTGATGTTTTACCAAATTTGACCTCAACACGCCATGAAGTGTTGACCTTGAGACAATGTCTGGAATCACCGGCAAAATATTTGAAACTAAATGACCAATCTGTTAACACTCTCCGTTATTTATTAGATACAGTTCCTGGAGATAGACGACCGTATTTGCAAATCAGCATCTTTGGGAAGCCATTCTTAGGGTTGTTGGATTCTGGCGCCACTGTCACGGTTTTTGGTGGATCTGGTTGGGTTGCTCTTCAAGCTTTAGGTATTAAATTGCGTAATGGTCCGCTTCGTTGTCAAGTAGATAATGGTGCTACTGTAGAGTGTTTAGGTGTAGCGGAAATACCTATAGTTTTACAAAAACGTAGTTGCCTTGTGTCCGCTTTAGTTGTACCGAGTATAACTCAGTCTTTGATTTTGGGAGTCGATTTCTGGAAAAGAATAGGGTTAGTGCCTGATGTAAGCCAAAATGTGTGGCATTTTTCCGAACCGATCTCCTCTGTAACTACCATTCAGGAAGAAGCTGAACTGACGGACGACCAGAAAATTAAATTATACCATTTTGTTGAAACTTCCTTGAAGAATAAAGGACCTAGTGGCAGCCTTAACGTTCAACATCAAATTTGATTAATTCCTGGAACTGAGCCCGTAAAGCAACGAGCTTATCGTGTATCGCTTTATCGGCAACAACTCATCAATGAAGAGTTGGATAAAATGTTAGCAGCAGGAATCGTGGAAAGAAGCCATTCTCCTTGGTCATCCCCTGTTTGTCTTATACCGAAAAAGGACGGAAGTAAGCGCTTTTGCGTAGATTATCGCAAGTTAAACGCCGTCACGATAAAAGACAGTTATCCACTTCCATTGATTAACGCCATACTTGATAATTTAGGAAACACAAACTACTTATCTACACTGGACATTAAAAGTGCTTATTGGCAGGTCCCAATGTCTTCTGAATCAAAACCACTCACTGCTTTTGCTGTGCAGGGGCGAGGATTATTTCAATTTAATTTTATGCCGTTTGGTTTGTCAAACGCGCCAGCTACGTGGCAGCGCATTATTGACAAGGTGTTAGGTGACGATCTTCAACTTTACGTTTGGGTTTATTTGGATGACATTGTTGTAGCTGCCCCATCTTTTGAACAACATCTTCGCTTGTTGCAGGAGGTGGTTGATCGTTTACATGGTGCTGGGTTAACAATCTCGTTAGAGAAATGTCGTTTTTGTCGTCACGAAGTACCTAGGTTTTGTTATTGACCGAGAAGGACTTCGTACCGATCCTGACAAGGTTCAAGCTATATTGAATATTCCTACTCCCAAAAACGCTCGGAAATTCGATTTTTCTTAGGTGTCGTGTCTTGGTATCGACGTTTTATCCCGGATTGTTCCACCTTAATTGAGCCATTGACCGCACTAACAAAAAAGTCCAGTTCTTTTCTGTGGACTGCTGAATGTGAGGAAGCATTTAAGCTTATTAAGGAATGTTTGGTTACTCCACCCATTTTGTCCAGACCTGATTTTTCACTACCTTTTTTGCTTCAAACTGACGCATCAGCGTTCGGACTGGGAGCTGTTCTTTCACAAACTGTCAGCGGCCAAGAGAGAGTTGTTTGTTATGTGTCGCGTTCGTTGACGTCCACCGAACGAAAGTATTCTGCCACTGAGAGAGAGTGTTTAGCGGTTTTTTGGGCGGTTGAAAAATTGAGATATTATCTGGAAGGTCGTCACTTTACCGTGATTACAGACCATCATAGTCTCGTTTGGCTTCATAAGCTTAAGGATCCACAGGGACGTTTAGCTAGGTGGGCTTTGCGGTTACAACCATATAACTTTTCTATTATACACCGAAAAGGAAAGGACCATGTTGTACCTGACTTGTTATCTAGATCTGTCCCTGTCTTAGATTTATTTTGCTCCTGTACGGTATTTTCGGTAGAACCTTATGAGGGTACGGATATCTGGTATAAGAAATTGGTTAGCCGTGTGGTATCACATCCAGAGAAATATCCTCTGTTGCGAATTGAACACGAATAACCGTTTACGTGGTTGTGTTGACTTGGACGTAGAGTGTTGGAGGAAAATTCCTCCAAAGGAAGATAGACGCCAGATTCTCCAAGAGTGTCATGATTCATTGTTGGCAGGACATATGAGGGTAAAGAAAACGCATGCAAGGATACTGCAGCATTATTGGTGGCCAAAACTAAGAACCGATGTAAAAAAACATGTATCGTCATGTGTTGTGTGCCACGCCGTTAAAAGCGAGAACCAAAAACCTTGTGGAATGCTCGCTACTCCTGAATTGCCAGAGACACCCTGGAGAAGCTAGCAGTTGACTTGTTTGAACCGTTACCGCGTAGTAGTAATGGATTTACACACATCTTTGCTGTATCCGATGTGTTCACAAAATATTGTAAGTTAATTTCACTTAGAACGGCTACAGCGGTTGCAGTATGTAAAGCGTTAGAGGAGAAGATTGTTCTCACTTATGAAGTTTCCGAAACAATTCAAATTGACAACAGAGCACAATTTCGTAGTACGGAAATGAGTAAGTTGTTAAAGGAGTATGGTTGTTTTGCACGGTTTAATCCGCTTTATCATCCGCAAGCTAATCAATGCGAGAGAGTAAACCGAAACTTAAAAACTACCTTACAAGCCACCATACTAGCAAAACAAGAACCAGGACATCGATGTTGGGATCGATATTTGCCTCAAGTCGAATGTGCACTCAACAGTGCTAAGCACGAAGTGACAAAACACTCATCGTTTTTCTTGAATTTTGGACGGGAGATGATTCTTCACGGGAGTAAGCATCGTAAACTACCTCCGGAAAGTGTAAACAGTGATATGCAGGACACCGCAGTAAAACTCCAGCGCGTCTTTATAAAGGTGGTTCAACGTATGAAGGCCTCGGCCATTAAAGGGAAACGTTATTATGATCTTCGTCGTCGTCCTCGTACTTACGAAGTCGGAGATATGGTGTGGAAACGAAATTTTACCCTATCCAACGCACGTACCTATTATTCTGCTAAGTTGGCCCCTAAGTTTGTAGGTCCATATAGGGTTACAAAGAAGTTGAATTCTTGGATGTATGAACTGACAGACGATCACGGAACGTCTATCGGTAACTGGCACGTTAAAGATCTTAAGCCAGCACCTCCAATGCGAGATAACTCAGAACCTGAAGAACAAGTTACATGGGTGGATCCACTCGCATTCAACCGGATGCCTTCTCAGTTCACACCCTGGAATGCCACCGATTATAACGTGTTACGGCCTAGCTATAGTTAGATAGAATTTTGGGATGTTTTCGCCTGGTCCCTAAGCCCGATTTCCGTCTGGACTGACATCTTTACTTAGGGTGGCGCTGTGTTGTAATAGAGTCTTAGATACTGGAGCTGACTAGCCGAAGGTTCTTTTCTTTTTTTTTTGGTCTGCGAAATCTAATTCCATTTGAGCGAAAACTTTCCATGTCTTCTAACTATGTGCTTTCCAAAATTTTTTTTTTCTTCCAAATTTGACTTTTGACTCGATGTTGACTCGAAGCGGTATGCTGAAACTTTTCGTCGGCTGGCCGTGTTTAAGCTTGTGCCGCACCTGCGTTTCTGACTTGTCGTTCTATCGCGGGGGAATACGTTTCGGTCGTCGATTTGGGAATGTATACTTTCTTCTTGGATGTGACTTTCAAGATTTCGTTTGTTTTATCGTTCGGTTTATTACCTGTTCTAGTTGTATTAGTGGTTCTGCCACGTCGCTTCTTGCGGATTTTTCAACAGTCACAGGGAACCGTTGAGTGGTACAATTGACGGAATTCTTATACCCGATTTAACATTTTATTGTTTTTTTTTTGTGTTTTTTTTTTGTTGTTAGATGGGTTATATTGCTACGGAGATAGTAACATACTTAGCTAGTTGTTTGACATTAAGTTTTTTTTTTTGCGAGGAAGTGAAATGCTTCAAAAAGGTCTTGTTTCAGTTTTATCTATTACTTTTTTTTGCAAAACTATTCATCTTTGATGGTATCCACGACGCGTCGTTTCTTTTCTAACTTTTCTGTTGTGATTGGTCGTAGTTTTTTTTGGTATCGTGTTTAGAGAAGTGCTGAGGTATTAACGCTTTGCGGATCCATTCTCGGAAGACCTTCTCTTCGCTTTTGCGGATTTATCGATTTGAGAAATTCTTATGATCCTTACCCATGTTTTTTTTTCTTTCTTTTTTCTCTCCTCTTACTCTTTAGATTTCTTAGTTATTATGCGAGGCGGTTTCTTTTTGCAAACCTCTTTTAAAGGAGGGGCACTGTTACGCATTCAAATTAGCGTACATACTTGGCGGTCATCGGTTTTCAAAAATAAAATTTGATATCGTTTAAGAACTGCAAAACTCGTTCGAAGGCCGTCTTTTACCGTGATACCTCGCGTAATCATTACTTTGATTGACCTCCGTAGTTACGGTCATTTTTGCGACTCGGCTTATTTTTATAACATGAGGGGCGAGTAATTTCATCAAAGGGGTAAGAGTCATACATTTCTATTAATTAATTATTTCTCTTTGCTATTGTTTGTAATTGTTAATCGTATCGTAGGTGTACTTAGAGGTTTGACCTTAACAATGGCGGATGCACGTGTCAATTTGGGAAAAATTAATGTTAGTAACATCTTGAGCGAAAGTCACCATCTTGCGTGAAGGAAGCAAATCATATGAACCACCCTTCAATCGACAAATGGCCACATGTTGCATCAAGTATCCAGATAAGTACCAAATAATTCAAGCTACTAGAAAAATAAGACAAAAGCATTACCTTCCTCGTTAATTAATTAATACCATCGTAGTATGAATTCTATCATACTTGTATGTAATAGTGGTTTTTTGTGTTTATTACTGTTATTATACTAACTGTGTTACATTGTATTACAATTTCTTTTTTTCTGAGTTTTACCTAACCCCCGTCACCAAGGACTTAGTAGCGGGATCACTTCCTGCTTGTAAAATATACCCTGAGATTGTTCAACACCTTTATCATTATTATTGTTTTTTTTCAATAATTTTTATATACTCCAGGGTGAGACGCGCCAACCAAACTAATCAGAAATTTAAGTGCTCACCCACATTGGGAGGAAATAAGGTTTACCATGAAAAATTTGCAAATGGTTATTAAATCGTATTTAAAAACTGGGTTTGCTCACTTTTGAAATGACATGCTAACAATCTTACTCAATGTTTAGTTAGAATATTTTACAACTTTAGAAACCATCATCGCTGATATACGCTTAGCCATTATATGTGATTATTACAAGACTAAAATGTCAGATGATTTCGGCAAAAAAGCGATACTTATACAAAAAGAATAAAAAATACTCTGCAAATAATGAAAATTTGCATTTTCTATAATGTCTTGCAATTCAGGTTTAGATGTTTTGTTACCCCTTTATGTTATACACAAGTCCAATCGTATGTAAAATTGTTGTACAGAACATGGCTGCAACACATAAAAATGCTGCGTAAGAGACGTTGTGGTAAGGAATCTCGTTACAATAGAACGAAAAGTAGGTGGGTTGATAGCGGTTGTTTCACCAATTTGTTCAAAAGTGTTTTTTTCCTCACACAGTACGCTTAAAAAATAAAAAACTTTGAATAAACGAGATCCAATTTTACGTGAAAGTTTTATTGATTTCTCGTTAAAATGTATCTTCTTCTGCAAACTAAGAAGCTCCGCAAGCTATGTTAAGCACGTACAAACAGGCGCAATTTTCAGATTTTTCAAATTCAGTGGCAGATCTGTGCGGGTATTGATAATAGTTAAAAAACCACTTGATGTATTGTTTTTTGCGTTTTGAAAACAGCGTCAGAATTGCTTAACTAGAAAATGAATAATTCTAAAGCATCATATATTTTTTCTGACTAAATAAATGTCAAAAATAAACCCGTCATAAAACGAGACCTAGCAAAGTGGCTTTGAAGCTTTAACTAAAATGAATGTCAAGCTTTGAAACTGCAAGAATGATTTATTTAATTGATAAAAGTTTATTTTTAGGTGCAGATAAAAATTGGGAAAGTGTAGATAGACTTGCTCAAGAAAGGAAACTCGAAAAAGTCGAGAAAGAGATGGAATATGAAGTACTTGATCGGGATATTTCAATAAGACAATTTGTGTTAGTCTGCGTAATGTCTAGGAAAAGAAAATTTATCTATCAATCTATCTAAACTATTAACATCAATGTGTAACTATCGTTCAAGAAGTTCTATCAAATATAATTTATTAGGTTTCAAGTCAACGGACGCACTAAAAGAAAGCCTTTCTATAAGTTAAGAATGATCTGTTCACAGTGCACGAGATGAAACTTTAGCAGTTTTGCTTAAACAATTGCTCAACATTAATGCAATTAAAAACCCTGTAAAAAATGTTTTTTCTACAACTATTGACGTTTTTGAACATTTAATAACTCACAGATCAGGATGAGCTTAATCGTAAATTTCATTAAGCAATTTAATTTAACTGAAAAATTAGCAAACCGACGTATTTGCACAGTTAACAAAACGTAATCGATTTATAATATTTTAAACTTTGTTTTGATCACGATAACAAATCAAAAATAATCTTTTATCTTTTTTTAGTTTCTTATCTAGTCATTTTTTGATGCTATAATTTATACTAATGCAAATAAAAATATTTTTCTTTAAAAATAATTTTGTTTCTTAGACATGCAGCATAAGATTTCAAATAACGAATGTAATTTCAGTTATACTAAAATTAGTAAATAAAGCATAAATAAAATAAGTTTTATAATTTTTGTTGTAAGTAATTTTGAATTACAATAAATAAAGACTAAAAACAATTATTAAAAAGTAAAAAAAATGGTTTTAGTTTGTGTTTGGTTTACAATTTCCATTAACAAATTACATTTTGTAGGGTAGGTGTTAATGCGAATAGAAAGTATATAAACTTTTTTAGTTTTTTTCTAAAATAACGAATAACAACCATTCAAACACTGGAACTAATTTTACTGCAAATCAAAGACCAGTAATAACTAACATAAACATAGGTACACAATTGGTTAAGTACTTACATCAAATATAAGTTGATACTGTTTTGTAAAAAAAATTTTAAATCGTATTTTAAAAAATCTAGCAAAGCAAGTAATGAAGGCAATTTTATATTGTACAGGAAAGAGTAAATAGGTTTACATATAAACTCTTTGAGAAAGGTTATATATTTATATAATTTATATGATTTATATACTTTTGGGGTCGAGATTATTAAAAAAAATATTAATTTACACGTAATTATACTGCAAAACTAAAAAAACATACAATTATTGTTTATAAATACATTGTTTATATATATAAACCCGTTTTTATATTTTTAATTTTAATTATAATAATCAGACATATGGTAGCACAATATTTTTGTCAAATCTGTTTTTAACTTTTTTAGTGGTACATTAACACCATAAAAATAAGCAATTATTTATATTTCAAAGACGTTTAAATAATTTAAACAAATATTTGTAGCGCAAAGTTCTAAATTTGTAAAAGTTTAATGACGTAAGTAATCTTATGTAGTCGAGTCAAAAATGCAAAATTTTGCAATAGCCTACTTTTAATAACCATAGACCTATAATAATCTAATAAATTAATAAAATAAATATTCAATTTCTTCATATTTTGAAAAAAATTGCATTTTATTTATTTTTTTTTTTTTCATACTTACAATTAGTTATTGACGGTATTTTTTATTTTATAGAATTATGTCATTAAAACTGGTACTTGCTTACCAAAATAAATAAATTGCGCAAATTTGTATCCATCCTACTCACTATAAAATCCCAAAAACCCACGTGCGAGAAAAATTCGCATGCAAACTTATTACCAAGAAGGAGATGTGAAAGTGTTTATAGGAGAAAGCCCTATCATAGCAGACAAAGTTGGTGTTTGGCCTTACTAGGTCAGTAACATGCGTTACATCAGTTTCAACCTTTGTTGGGTTTATATAGTCTACCGAAACAACTTCTTCAGATAATTCATTTATAACACCAACATTTATTGATAATTAAAGCATTGACAAGTTTGCAATCATGAGCAAGGTACGTTACATTATTATTAATTACAAGTTTGTTATAAAAATACTGCAATTTTTAGGTAATTGTGTATGTGTTAGACAAGTTTGTTTGGATGCTGTTAGTGGCGGTTATAACAACACAAGCTTTGCAAATTGCAGGGGTTGTAGAGGGTCCCAGAACATTAGATGAAATTAAATACGAGCAGGTAACGAAAGTGAAATTTCTACTTTCTTTTTGTATCTTTATTTTTATTTGGTATAAGTAGTGAAAGTAACATTTTTTGTAGGATCCCGAATACGAATTTAAAGTAACCTCTGGAAATGTTAGAGAAAAAAGACAAGAAAGATTTGAACTTTTTGACAATATATTCAATGTAAGTACATATACATTTTATTAAATTAGTCACTTCTGTAATAACTTTTTTATTAATATTTTGTAATAAAATAACAAAAAAGAATTATATGAAAGTGACCGGTTACAGTTCTTTTAGTTTTACATTTCTTCTTATAATTCCTCTATTCAATTAACTTGTTCACGCACATATTAATAACTGTGGTTTAACGGTACCTGCCTTAACTGACAACCAGTACTACGTATACAAACGGATTTGCGTGTTCTAACGTTTCTTGTTAAAAACATATTAACGTCTTGTAACTAATTAACTAATTTTATGCTTATTTATTTTTCTTTTATTTACTTATTTTAAGAAATTATTTAATATTTCCGTAATGGTGGTAAGGTCTATGAGTGCATTTTTATCGGTTTTAAAACGACAGCATTTTTATTATATAACAAATTTTATTATTACAGTTTCTAGTATCTTTTTAATAGTATTTTAATTATTATTTCTTAAACTAAACTGAAAAACGAGCGCAATCGTTGTTAGTGTTATATAATGTAAAAATCTTGATGTTATAATTGAGTTTTAAAACAATTTTCTTTTCAACATAATTGACTTTTTCTAAAATTACAAAGTTTAAAATTATGTTTAGAAAACAAAATCGCCGTTATTATAAGCGCTCGTAAGTTTACACAAAAAAATATCTTTCTGCTTAGATTTTTGTCTTTTTACATTAATATTAAAATTTACAACACTTTTTTTTAATTATTGATCTTTATGAACTACATTTATTCAAACTACTTATATACTCAATAACATATACACCGTTATTTATTACTGTTATAACATAACCAATTCTTGGTATTTGTAAGTACACGCTTTTTCATCCGCTTCAAGTTTGTTTTAGTTTTTTAATTGCTTCTTTTTTATAATTACATTTTATATTTCTTTTGTTTTTGTTTTTTTTTTCCTAACGGTTTTTTCATACGCAATTGATTATGTTTTTGTATTTTGGTATTAATTTATATCTAGTATCTCTCGTATGTTTGGGTTTTAAAACTTCATTTCAATGTAGCACGTTCACTTCTTGAATTTTTAACTTTAATCATCATTGATTCATACTCCTTTTGTTTTCTTTGACATTTATATTGTTTTAATTTTTTATGTAGAACATTTTATTAAAAAAAGAAATAAATTGATTTAAACAAATATTGTTATTAAAACAGTGTTACCGAAACACTTTCATAGAGTTCTAATTTTTACTGATAAAAAAGTCTCTCATAGATTATTTATAAATTTTACTTTTAATAGAGACATTTTGAACGGGATTATATCATCGTCAAACTCACACGACCTAAAGTACTAACAGCAATGATATGAGTAAGTATATTATTATTAACCATGCATGCAATAATTTAAAAAAAATTTCAAACTATTGTTTTTAAATGTTATTGTTTATTTCAGATACCAATTGCAACTTTAAATTCGGTAAATGATTTATTACAAAGTACAAGAAGAGCGGCTTTCAATAATAGAAATGGAGAAGCTTCCGGATCAGCTCCATGTAATAATCAAAATAGGGTACCTAGAAACTCAAAGTATCAATTACGTGGTTCTTATTACGATGGTCCAAGAATACAAGCAGATGGATCGAGTTCTCGAGTGTTACTAAACGTTTAATTACGTCTTCAATTTGATCGTGTATTATTTTAAAGTGTTAGTTGTCAAGTATAACTTATACTTTAAGTGTTTATTTATGTATTATAATTTTAGTTTTTTGTACATATTTTTTAGTAAAATTATTTGAATAACGTTATTATTATCTTTTTTACTTACAACATTTTGAATAGGTTAGAACAACAATTGCAACAATATTTTTTTGGTATGTTACTTTTAACTAGCTTACACAAAAAATGTGTAATGATTTGTGTAATTTAAGTTAAAAATTGAATAACAGTTACCTCTACTCGTTTCAACAGCTTTACAGCCAACGTTTTTAACAGACCCAAATTGATAGATGTTGCAGCAAAAAAAAAAAGATATTCCCATTCAAAATGCAAGCACATTTACACTAATATTAATACAAAAATATCTGTGTGTTTGAATGTTATTAAATTAAGTTACAAAAACATAATAGTTAAAAAGAAAAAAATAATAGCTTTTCTATTAGCTTATAAACATGGTATTAAATTCCACTTGTTTTTGTCCATTGGCAGAGTAAAAAAATAATTAGTCAAAGCTTTTGTAAAATTACTTTTTAGTTGTCTATAACACATGATAACATACAACTATGTAAAAAAATGAATTAGTTATCGTAGTATGACATTTCAAGGATGATGTGGAAACCCATGCAATAAAATATATGCTGTAGCCTAAGTCAACGTTTGTTACACTGTGGTACGTGTTCCACTAGTGGTACACGACATCATGCTTGGTGGTACGCAAAAATATGAAACTAAATTTGTTTTTTTAAGTTTTTGTCGCATTTTTCCGGTTTTTTGTTATAATATACAATAATATATGGTGTAGCTTTGGATGGCGGTAGTTAATGAAATTTTGTTTAGTGGTACAAAAATTAAAAAGTTTGGGAAACGATGGCATAAACTAACATTTTATATAAAAATAGTTTTTTCTTGTATCTACTTGCAAAAGAAATTAAACTCTTGTCACTTAACTTTTGTATTGAAGGCGATATATGGGCGAGGTCAACAATGCTTATTACAGATTGGTTCATTTAAGAGGCTCGCCGTGGAAATCTCGCTTATTATAAGAGATACAAACCTGTGAGAATCAAAGAGTAGCGTAATTAGAAAGGTAAAATATGATACCAAGAAGTCTAGGATATCTGAATTAGTTTTCGAAACATTTGGAAAAAACTGAAATTTTCGAAAAAAATATTTTTTCCTAGCTTTAATTAAAGCAGCATACAATGTTTTGTCTTTCTGTGATCATTATCAGGTTAACTATTCTGCTATTTTTGCAGCAGTCTATGATGTTATTTACATACACAAAAAAGCTAGTTTAAATTTTAAGGTTTCACTCAATTTATGAAGCAATAGTACAATTTTTCTAGATTGTCATGAAAACAAAACAGTTCATAGCAACTGTTAAACGGTTTCTCATTTACTTCTTGTGTTTATAATTGTTAGGTGTTATTTTTAAAAATAAAATGTTTTTGAAATAAAAAAAATATGATATAAACACTTGTTATGTAAATTTCTTTGTGAAATAACAGGTATTTTAAAATTTATTCCGAATCCCTATAAAACCTTATTTCGAAGAACTGAATAAAATTTAAAATAATATGGATATTTTACAAAACGAAGTCGTGCGCTTAGAGAAATTTCTGTTAAATACACAAATAACTAAGTAAATTAAATTGAACACACTCGTAGCAACAACAACGTGTATTGAAAAGAAAAATTCATCTTCGGTTTCAATGTTTTGTGCGGTTTTTAAATGAGAGAATTGTCGGTTCTATAACTTTTTGCGATAATTTTACTAGTGCAATCTATTTTAACTTACTGAATAAACAGGCCCTGTTTAAACAATATTTTTTTAATAAACGTATTAGTTATGGTTTCAGCAAGACGAAGCGCCTGTTCACAACGTTTTAATTAGTTAATTACCAATTACTTAAATGCTGAATTCATTAACCTGTATATTGGTAACAGGAATCCAATTTTATGGCCAGCTCGCTGTCTTGATTTACCCTCATTGGATTATTTCCTTTGGGGTTATATTAACTATATCGTATATCAATTTACTAATTTGGTAAATGAATAAACTGTTGTTGCTATTATGTAATCTTTCAAAAGATTAAACGCACGGTAAATACAAACACAGCAAATTTTATTTCCCTCTTTTTCGTACCTTGAAGGCTAAAAACGCTGAATTGCATTTCTTGAATAAAATCGACTAAATAATGCAAGTTATTTTTACACGTGTTTGATTCTAACGTTTATTACTATTTAAAAACTGAAGGTTTTCATATTCGTTTTAAAGAAAAGTTGTTACAATATTCACACGATGTTGATTCGAATGAAACTGGAAGTTATTTATATAGTATTTGTGCAAATAAAAAATGTTATATAAAATAAGTCGCTTTTTTTAATGCATAATTATAAAAAAGTGACAATTTTCATAACTATATTCTTTCAAAAACAAGAAAACATTCAAAATAAATAATTTTAATAACAATGGGTGCTATCCACACCCACACATTAAGTTTAAAATTCGCGATATTTGTTTTCCCCACAACCATTGTAGGGCGCCATAAACTGTGTTCCAAGTTTATATACAGGAGATTCCCCTCTAAATATATCTTCTCTCTGATTATCACTAACTTTTACGAGGTTGATTTGCACATTATGTCTTTTCTGTTTTTGTTCACGCTCAGGAAACAACACGTATGCTAACGCAATGCCCAGTGATATCCACATCTAAGAACCTTGAAACATCCATGTTATTGATGTGTAAATTAATTAGAATTTTGGTGTTTTGCATGTGAAATTTTGACTTTTATTACTTTCTTTGTGGTAATTAAGTTATCTGTAAGTGATCGCACTTTAGTTTTACCGTAACAAAATGCAGTTTGCATTTTCTCACCAAAGACAATTTCTTTAATTAATCTCTTACGTTTTAGCTGTGGTAAATTTTCATTAGCGTAAGTAGTTATATAGTGCCAGTTTTAGATACAATTTTTTTGCAATTTTTTTTTTAAAATTGAATTTTGTGTAAGTTCGTGTAAATACGGGTGCGCGCGCAACCTTTCAAATTTGAATTTTCTGTAAGTTTGTATTTGGTCGTAAGATCGAGTTAGTTCAAGATTTAAAGAAAGAGTGGGTGTAGCAATATATATTTTTTTCAGTGTTAAGTTACATATTAACACTCATTTATATATTTAATAAAAATCATGCATTTAAAATGAATACATCATTAAATTAAAATAACTTGAACAGGTAGAATAAAACTGCCGTCAATAATATAGTGTGACTAACCCGTTCCTCCTAAAATATTGGTGTGGTTCGTCTCAACATTTTTATGGTCACTTCCAAGTGACACCACTCGTCGGAAAATTTTTTAAAACCACTTTCAAATCACTCATCAGATTATAAAAGATTATATATATACCTACCCAGTTACGTATTCAGTATTTGAAAATAACAAAATAATTAAAATTTGGAATCTAAAGTTCGACATACCGTCGAAACAAATGCAATAGTATCCACACGACTCTAAATGATTTCGTTTTTAAATTTTATAATTATAGTGCACGGAATATTTGTACAAGTTTTTAAAATTATACTTTTATATGTAAAGTAATAGCTTTTATCTGTACGGAAATAACTTTGACCTTTACGAAAATTAAACACAATGCACAAAAGTTCCTAATTGCAAATAACATAACATAATCGTATTATCGGTTAGTTGTAAAAAAAATAGAATAATTAAGTTTCCATTTATTAAAAAGCACGTTAATTAATATAACTTAAAAAAAATATAACCGACCACCTAAGAAGTAAACCTTAAAAAACCCAGAAAAAAGAATGATTGGCACATAGAAAGTCCTTAAGCCCAATAAAAAAGAAATGAAAAGTAAAGAAAATAGAAATATTTTGATGTAAGTGTCTGATTCGTTCTTCTCTCCGTAAAAAACAAGAAAGAAAGCGACCAACCATTCAATGCCCAACCAACCGCCCAAATATATAGAAAAAAAAGAAAAAGAAAAAGAAACGAAAAGACATCAGTTAATCATAAAACAGATCCGTATCCATTGCTGTTCCAAATTGGAAAGTTTTTTCCAAGACAAACGGAAAAGGAAACTCAAAAAAAACCAAATCCAAAAGCAGAAGAAAGAATCTATAGATGACGTACCAATCCCAAAAAGCCGACTAAGCGAATATAAATATATACAGACGGAAAGGTAGTCTGTTCTAAAGTAAGAAGTATAAAACCAAAAAAAATTTATTAGAAACTTAACCAATGAAAAAATATCGGTGACAGCAAAATGGAAGAAAGCAAATAGAAAAAACGAGAATAATTAGAAGGAAACAGCAAAGAATAATTAGAAGAGACTAAAAAAAAGACGCAAAATCAATAGCAATGGCTTTTACATCTGAAGAGACAGCACGATCCTTATGTAGACGCGTAGTAAGTTTCGTAGTAACGCGAAATTTAGAAAGCTTCGTCGTACTTAACAATACGTGATGTGACTTAATAGGATGGCTTTGTTGTAAGTTCGAACACGAAGGACAGTAGCGTATGAACTCAACAATTTTAGGTTTCATTTGAGGTCAGTATAAGTGACAGCAGAAAACTTCTAAAGTGCGCTTAAAATTGCGGTGATCACAGTCAGATAAAATGTGGTTTGCCATCTTCTCGATACTTTCTAATTTGTCTCAAAAAACATGACTTTCAATTACAGTAAAATTGTTATGTTAAAAAATCTTAGTGTAGTTTCTCGTACTGTATAAATTTCGCTCATTATTTCTTTTCCGTTTTTGTTCACTCTAAGGAAACAACACGTGTGCTAACGCAATGCCCAGTGATATGCACATCTAAGATCCTTGAAACATCCATGTTATTGATGTATAAATCAATTAGGATTTTGATGTTCTGCATGTGAAATTTTGAGCTTTAAGTACTTTCGTTGTGTTAATTAAGTTATTTGTAAGTGATCCCACTTTAGTTTTACCGTAACAACATACAATTTGCATTTTCTCACCAAAGGCAATTTCTTCAATTATTCTCCTACGATTCAGCTGTGGTAAATTTTCATTAGCACTAAATATATATATATATATATATATATAGTTCCGGTTCTGGATACAATTTTCCTGCAATTTTTTTTTAATTTGAATTTTCTGTAAGTTCGTGTAAATACGAATGCGCGCGCAACTTTTCAAATTTGAATTTGGCGCGTAGAAAGTTTCGTAGCAACCCAAATTTAGAAAACTTTGTCGTACTTAGCAATACGTGACGTGACCTAATAGGATGGCTTTGTTGTAAGTTCGAACACGAAGGACAGTAGCGTATGAACTTAGCAACCTTAGGTCTCATATGAGGTATAAGTAACAGCAAAAAGCTTCTAAAGTAAGCTTAACATTGCGGTGATTACAGTCAGATAAAATGTGGTCGTAAATTAGTTGCTTGCATTGATCCGATGAAACAACTTATTTACCAACGCAAGGATCAGAAATTACAAAAAAGACCTTTCACAACACACCAACGAGAAAAACGGCCAGGAGAAGCAGTAACTTTAGATACTAAGCCTAAGTACCAAAGATCGGAAGTCAGATTAATAATTCTAGAAACTGACAAGCAATTTAAAAGAAGAGAAAGAAGAGAACAAACAGTACGTAAAGGCTTTTTACCTTGAGAACGACAACGAAAACAAGTATTTAAAGTAGGAGTAGATACAGAAGAAAAAAGTGTATAAGCATTAAGAAAGCAAGTAGCAGGAATAGCAGAAGAGACAGAAGTAGAAATTCTACTAGCAAAAGTTACAGATGGCTCTTGAACTTTGCTACTAGACTCTGATGTCGAAAAGTTAAAAGAATTACGAGAGTTAATGTTCGACTCCAAACGCTTGCCTAACGTTATTAACTGCGAGATTGATGTAATCAACGCTAACGAAAGTTGATAGATTGGCGTTAAATTTCAACGAATGATCTTTAGCTGCATTTGCTCTGAGACCGGTTTCGACAGATGATGAAAGTGATATCGCATAGTGGTAACGTAGGTACCGATGGTTCCGTCAGCTCCCATTGTACGAAAGTAGAAACTCCGACTTCATCAAAGCAACAACATCGGTCTACGAACGTAACGAACTTTGTTTCGTCAAAACCTCAAAAACTGATAAAAAAAAGTTGGTAATGCGAGACTCCACGAGACAAACACAATTCATCAACACAAATAAGAAACTCAATAAGTACAAAGGGATCTTTACCAAAAAACGTAACATTCCAGTCTCCTACGTTCGTTTCAGAATCAGAGTTCGAAGAAGTAAAAAATGGTGGTTTTTCGTCTGAGTAATACATATCTAAAACAATAAAACTTAAAACAAAATAAAAGCAAGTCCATAGTTAAAGCGAAATCAAACCAACGTACTACAAAATCAACAAAAAAAGGTAACATGCCATTTACGAAACCAGGACGAAGTAAAACTTTGGATAAGTCAAACCTACTAATAGGTTTGAGTCGTAAGCTTCGTGGTGCTAAATTATAAAACAAAAACGTTAAAAGTTAGAGTGATAGACATCGTTTAAATCTATCCAACACTGAAATAGAATAAATGACAAAACAGTTGTTATAACGACAATAATTTTTGTTTTTCAATAACAGAAGAAGAGATTAAGCGTCAAAAAAGTTACGTAAAGAAGATAGAGTTAGATACATAAATAGTAGTAAAGAATAATTCTATAAATATCACAGTTATAACGTTGATACAAGTCCTGGAGGTTAAAAAAACCCTCCACACAAAGTTTTCGAAATACACCCAACAGAAAAAAATCATGTAATATGAAATTTCGGAGTTAACATTTGATTTAATGTGAAACCAGTGTCTTTACACTCGTTGCAAATCGCATTTCACGTAAATTGGCACCGTAGGAACAAAAAAATCTGCATGCGTTAATTGTGATAAAAGCTATATCTATATCGTACGTATTTCACGTTCGACAAATGTACAAATTACTGACAAGTAAAAGAAAAAGGAGTGCTTACGGTCGTCCATGCGGATAACTATCGGTACTCTCAAAGTATCTCTTAAAATCGCTAAGAAAATGAAGAAAAATTAGATATTGGATCGTATCAAAATTAAATTGCTTATCGACAAACAATGAATCCTAGTTAAATGCGTCAAGCATCTAGTAGTTTTCACTAATCTTAATGCAGGTGTGTCTCCAAGGTTCTTTGAACATCACACGAATTACAATTGTCTCGGAAGTGGGTTAATTGATCGAAAGCCCCTTTTTGTACGTGCTTCTAATTATAGCCTCCAGCGGAAGGTAATGAATTAATCATGAATCTTTTCAAATTGGCTCAACACGTGGCGGTATCGTAAATAGTTATGACAATTATGAGAAAATCAACGTACTTCGCAAAAATATGAGTCAAATGCTTACCTCTTTACTTTCTCAAAAACAGCGATATAGTACACCCATTCATAACATATTGTTGTGAAATTTCAGAAATGAATACACCGCTGAGCACTTACGTTAGAACATGTGTACCACAGTCACCAGAAAAATAATTTCAACTTCCTTTTCTCTTCGCGACGAAAAGATGGTTGCAGCAGTGAGAAAATCAAATTTTTTGTAGTCACTAAAAACAGCTTTGTACTTTTGGAATCTGTAACCAGGTAGGGAGTTATGTCCAATGCGCAAGAATCTAGTGAACGTAGAACATTTTAAGTCAAGGTATCCAATATTGGTGGGAATAAGATACAAGTGGTTCGGGGTGAGGGAGTTTGGGCATGAAAGGATTTGCAAAAGAAGCCTAGGGTTATCGGTACACCTTAATAAAAAAATTTAACAATTGATTTTAGATTTGATGTTTTTTATATATTTATGGAATACATAATTTTATTTATTTTTGTATTTTATTATTTATGGTAATTTAATTATTTTATTGATTAATTTAATTAATTTATGAGTTTATGAATTTATAAATTTCTGAATTTGTGAACTTGTGAATTTGTAAATTTGTGAATTTGTAAATTTGTGAATTTGTGAATTTGTGAATTTGTGAATTTGTGAATTTGTGAATTTGTGAATTTGTGAATTTGTGAATTTGTGAATTTGTAAATTTGTGAATTTCTGAATTTGTAAATTTGAGAATTTGCGAATTTGTGTATTTGTGAATTGATGAATTTACGAATTTACGAATTTACGAATTTACGAATTTACGAATTTACGAATTTACGAATTTACGAATTTACGAATTTACGAATTTACGATGTCAAAAATGGAATACATTTCACATGTCACGCTTATTAGCAACATCAAATTAGATTGTAAAATAAAAGTAAAACGATATATGTATTGTAATTTGTACAAAAAGACAGTATCTTAACTCTAAACAAAAAAATAATAAAAGAAGTTGAATATTAAGATAATTTTTTGTCCCTGTCTTCTTCTTGACTACTACTTAGTACTCATTTTATTATTTCAATTAGAACTACTCATATTATTTACGTTTTCATTTCTACGTAAATGTTAGTTTAATCTTATATATGATATAATATACTTAAGAACGTGTTAACGTATGAGCCCGATGAGCACTGGTCAGAAGGGCTGCACTAAAAATGTTTGTAAGCCTATGACTAAAGAAAATACATTATAAGTTAAAAAAACTGTAAAAACGAAGAAAAAAATTTGCAAAATTCGAAAATTAACTTATTGGCAGAATGCAGATTCTACGTCTTTGACTACAAGTGCTTCATCTAATTAACACCTACATCACAGATAAACATTTTAAACCTGTTGCCGAATTCCAACAGAAGAAGTAATGATATCAGTTAATCACCTTGCATCGCAGAAGATTGTACTAAAAGAAACTTCAAAATATGCAAAAATGTCTGGTCCATAAAGTAGATCTAAGAAACTTGTAAAATTCTGCTATAGTAAATTATTGGATACTAACTGGTTGATCATCTTATCCGAATATCAATAACGACACCAATTTTTCAAATACACGCAGAATGTATGCAGGAACTGTGTGACTGTATATACACTATCTCAAGATTGTTTATACTGCTTTGTATGATGACTATTGACTAAAAAACAATCTACTTTTGCAAAATTCCAAAAAAACACTATACGAACAAGATGGAATATTTAATATAATATAATAATATATCATATAAAAGTATAAATATAGAATTTTTACTAATCTAATAGAATCGCTCTAAGTCCTGACAGGACAATGGCTTTTGTGATTTGCTTTAGGCGGGTTGCACAAAGCAAATCAAAAATGTAACAACTGATTATTTCTCAAAACAATTGCTACATAGCCAATGAAACCACGTTTATTCGTGGTGTAACAATTGATTACAGAAATAATCACTTGCTACATTTTTGATTTGCTTTGTGCAACCGGCCTTTTCTCTTGTCTAAAGGTTTGCTATTTCGTAATGAAATCAATGAAGTAGTTTAGAGTTAAGAAGTAAATAAGCTTCTTTTTGAAACAGATCCTGAAAAAATTTAGAAACCGTAGAAGACAAAATTCATCGTATCTATCAGCGAACATTTGAGAGGAATTTCTTGAATTGTTAGTAAATCAAATTTTTAATTTTAATATTAAACAAAGACCACAAGAATCAAAATATTATTCACTGATCGTACTGCACACTAATCAATTGACATTCGGTATTCGGTACTTACAAAGATATGAACCGACAAAGAATTTTCTAAAATTTAAACTGATATTTTTTCATAGAGCAAAGAATGTAAAAGATACTGTAATAACACATCAAACTTCTTTAGACAACTGGATTTATAACAAAATTTACTATTTATGTATATTGTATACTGTAGGCTGAATTCAAACTGGATGTAGATTTTAAAAATGTAAACAGAACATAAGCAATTCTATTTAAAATAAGAAAGTTATATGTCCTTTTTAGTATAACCAAAAGTTTTAATAAGTTACTATTATTTTGATGGAATAGTGCACTTTTTATATGTATTTGTTAAAAGTTAATGTTGAAGTAGGCAACCCAATTTACACTTTTTATGATAAATTACGTTTATTGTCAAGTAAAGTACATGTTACTAACTAATAGTATAAATAAAAGTTAATACTAACTAAATTAATAAGGTCCTTGTTAAATAATTTGACACATTGCGGTAGTAGTTTCCGTACATTGCTTAATTGAACCATTGCTATGTTAACAATAACCGTTAAATATAACTTTAATTAATTTATTAACTATTGTAGGTAGTAATTATAGTGTTATCTGAATTAATTTGTTTATTAAAAATAAAATTCATTAATTTTGCTATTTCTTAACCATCTCAAGATCGGGTTGCATTGTAGGTTGCGTTTTAAGAAAGGTTTTTTCGCATGTTTTATCGTCATTTTATTTTCTGCAGTTGAATTTATTCTTATACTTGATTAGTTTTAATTGTTCTTTGCATTTTAAGTTAATCTTAATTTTGGCGCAAGTTTTGCTATTTTAATCATTTATGACATTTATTTTTACATCAACTAAATTCTAACGTTGACTCTGTTTATAGTCAACATGAGATTTAGATAGTTTGACCAAAGTTTGACTAAAAACGCATGATATAGACAGTAACATACCTGAAGTTCTGTTGTCAAAATAGACCAAACTACATTTCACTGATTTTCTGTATGCATTTCAAACATAAAAAACCATATACTTATAAAGTAATAACAAAAACTAAAGTTATTTAAAAAATATCAATAAGAAAAATTGAACTACAAAATAACGTAAAAAACTTTAAAAATAATATAAAAGATTATTAGATAAACAATAAAAATAAAAATAAAAAATTGTTTTAATTTAAAAACTATCAAATAAGTAAAAAAAATATTTTGTAAATATGTACAGCTAATAAATATAAATAAATACTGTTCAACAAATTATTGATAAATAATCACATGATTCATTGTAGCAATTGTAGTAAGCGTTTGACGGCAGAGCCATCCCATAGTGTGATTTACTATACAGTGCTTTTTTTTTAAAACAGGCCATAGGGTTTTACATGTTATTTTTCGACCTCGTGTTAGATACCCTTTTAATGAAAATTTTAAAAGAATTTCTGCGCTAATATCAAGGGATATTTTTTGTTGTAATTTAGAATAAGTTATTTTTTAATTAACCATAGAAATATCTCTGAAAACGTAATATCTTTGCGACTCAACTTGGGTGATATTTTATAATGATGCTCGAAATAGTAGGCTGAAAAAACAATTTTGTTGTGTCAGTCATAACGTGAATAAGTTAGTTCTGATTTACAAAATTAATTTTTTGTCCTTAAATATGCCTGTGTATACGCTTAACGAACGTATTAAATTGGTTCTTGCTTATGTGAAGACGAACTCTGCCCGTGAAGTTGTAGCAACATTTGCAGCAACGCATCCAGATCGCCCTGTGCCAAGTAAAAGTACCATACTTAATTTGTACAAAATATTTTGCACAACGGGCTGTTAATGATATGCACATAAAACGGAGAAGAAATCCTCAGGTACTCACAGAAGAAGTAAAAACAAATATTTGCTTGACCGTTTTCAACTTTACATGGTTTAGCCGAATAATTTGATGTGTCCATGAGTACCTGTCATATAAGGCCTTACGGAAAAAGAAGTACAAAAGTTATAAAATAAGAAACGTCCACACCTTGCTGCCACGAGATTACCTACCCAGAATGGAATTTTGTCAATACTGGATAGAGCAAATTAATGAAAGGCCCAATTTAACAAATACAGTTCTGTTTACGGACGAAAGCACTTTTTTGTTGAGTGGTTCTGTTCATAAACACAATAAACGGATTTGGTCCCGGCAAAAACCTCTAATTCATCAAGAAACTCACACGCAGTGGCCAGAAAAAATTAACGTATGGGCAGGTATTATAGGAAACCGAGTGATAGGCCCATTTTTCATAGAAGGAAATCTTAACTCTGAAGGTTACCTGGAATTGTTATCTACTCAATTTGGTCCAGCAGTAGCTGCATTTTTTCCGAACGATATTATATTTCAGCATGATGGTGCTCCTGCACACAGTGCTAGGGAAGTGACCGAGTATTTAAATTTAACATTTCCAAATAGATGGATCGGACGTTATGGTCCACTTAAATGGCCTGCAAAAAGTCCTGATTTATCGATGCTGGACTATTTTTTGTGGGGATATTTAGGACAAAAAGTATTTGAACTAGATGAGAGACCAGCAAACATCAATGAATTGAAAAACAAAATAATTGAAGCCTGTAGAAGTGTCTTTCCTAGACAATTAAGTCATGCAAGCACAAAATAGTAGTATACGTAACAAGAGTCGAAAGTAAGAAATAGCATAACGAACGTTAATGCGACGCGAGGCCGCTCTGCCGAGCGTTGCATGTGAGTGAGTTATGCTATGATTCTTTCGACGAGAGTAATGTACATTATTTTTTGTGTTGCCTTTTATAAAATTACATTCTTTTTTGAAAAAATAAAAAAAAACCAACAGAAATATAATATGTTGGTACTACATTTATTACTAAATCTGTCAGATTTGACATTAACTTTAACATCATTTTTCTTCAATTTTAACTGAATTTCAAGATTTTTAAAATAATTTTTTCACCTATCGCATACTCATTCTAATATATTAATTGACTTTGAACACTTACTTTTATGTGGATTCCTAGTTTTCATTTTGCCACCCTAGAGCTTTTTTCGTTCATTACGCAACTACACTAACGAACGAATATTGACGTTTGCAATTGGCAGCACAAAAAAGATTTTTATGAAAGACTTGGTCATTGTTTAGCCGCATATGGAGAACACTTTGAACATTTAACTTAATTTTCGTTCAATAATTGTTACTTTTATTTGTTTGCATTCGATATATTCTTTATAATTTATTAAATTCTGTTACTTTCCTAAATGCTTTTATTATTTTTTTCAACTAGTGGAATAATCTCGACAATATTGTCAACAATATTGTTTGTTAGGTATTTTTTAAGTTATCACGGTTATAAAATTAGGTTTTATGATCATAAATAATGAACAAATCGGATTTTCTTAATTGTCTTTTTTGTTTAATAATTTATTAATTGCCCAATGAACGCGTAAACAAATTACAACAGAAAAATTTCTGCTAACAGTAAAAGAAAAAATTAAATAAACTACACCGTAGCCAATTTTAAACACATTGTTCTAAACTTTTAGCTGCATGTATCTTACAGAGAGTACAAAACTTAACATGTGAAACTTATGACCAGTTATGTACTTCTCCACGTTATGACTGACACAACAAAATTGTTTTCAGCCTACTATTTCGAGCATCATTATAAAATATCACCCAAAATGAGTCGTAAAAATATTATAATTTCATAGATATTTCTAAAGTTATTTAAAAACTAACTTATTCTAAATTACAACAAAAAATGTCCCTTGATATTAGTGTAGAAATTCTTCTAAAATTTTCATTAAAAGGGTATCTAACACGAGGTCGAAAAATTAACATGTAAAACCCTATGGCCAGTTTTAAAAAAAAAGCACTGTATGCAAAGATAACTGTAAATAGCCATAACGGCGGTAACCCGTTGAAATTGATTTATTACCCGCGAAATTCAAAACTGTTTTGAATTTTGCGGTTGATAAATCAATTTCAAGGTATTACCGCCGTTGTAGTATTTATTTTATTTGATAATTACGAAAAAATCGTATATAGTAAAGTAAATAAAAAAGTGTTTTGGGTTCACACTCATTTGTTTTCTTAGAATAAATTATCTATATGAGTTTGTATTATTTGTTTAGTAATTACTAAAACATTCCTAATACACAAAAAAGTTATATCTTAATTAATTGTAGTGGTTCATTATAAAAATCAGTAAACTCTAATTATGGTTTATTAAGAATACAAGTAATCTAATTAACATTAAATTACATTACATAACATATTAGACACGTTATAAAGTAATTATAGGTAACTAGATTAGTGGATAATTTATTGACTAAGTGATTTGGAAAACTAGTTTCATTTTTATTAATCATTAACCAAGTACTGTACTATATTATTTGGTTAAATAAAGAATTAATTATTAATTTTGTTTTTATAGTATTTTTTTTTTATTCAAGAGGTGGCTTTTCTAGCGCTCCTGCACGGCGGTCTCTTTGGTCATTTTGTATTTTGCAACATATTAAGTTAATATTAATGCAAATGTACAGTTTTTGTATACCGCAAATAAAAAATGATTGCTTTAAACAAAAATCTAAAAAAAACAAAATAAGACAAGTTTTTCGTAGAAATTTATAAAATCTTCTTCTAGTTTTTTAATTTTAATGTAATTTATGGTCAACATTTTTTCTATTTTTTAGATAATTAGTGGAGGAAAAGCCTTAACAACAGATATAAGTTGTTTTTATTGTTGCTCTTCCTCTACTACGAAAGATCATATCTAAAAAATAGGACACATTTTGACTAATGTGAGGACTTTTAGGAGGATTCTTATAACTATTTCAGTTAAGATAAAGTAATTTATTGTAAGAATTGTGTTATTAAGTCAGAATAAAAATAAGATTTATAATTAAAAATTAGTTAAAAAATAATGTAATTATTGGAACACAATGTATAGATAAAAACGACTAAAATACTTTATTTAAAATATATACGTAGGTTAATTATAGTGCAGGTAACAACTTAGAAATTAAATAATATTTTATTAACCTAAATATTAATCATATTTTAAAAATAGGTATCGTTAAAGTAAAAGCACTAATCAAAAACGCAGTTGGCCTGATGAACACAGCTAGCTAACGAAATATTGCCAACAATTTACTGACTTAAGTTAATTTTTTTTTTTTTTTTAATAAAATCACTATTACTTGAGTAAAATTTTGGCAGAATTATTACTCTTACCATCGTATTAGTAAATAGTTATTTATAGAACGTTAAAATAATACAAAATAAAATATGTAATGTATTCTTGTCTAACTTAGACAGAAACATTTTTTTAGAATTAAAATAAATGTAAATTAAATATCAATACATCATTCTTAAAAACAAACATTGCATAATTGCTGGCAGTGGCGGCTTCTCTATTAGATCATTTGGTCAATAACCCTCCAAAAATGAATAAGAAAGGTATTTTATTTGCTTTAAAATTACAGAAAATTTGCGTTTAAATTAAATTACCAACGTTTAAATTTCGTGCGTTTAAATAATTGTCAATTTAAACGCAACAGATACGAAAGCTTGCGAATATACTCGAGGCTGACACGTACTTGTGTCCGCATTTACATTATATTACGATTATAGTTGTTGTAATCAAGAGTGAGACACACATAATACAATTTTATGCTTTAGTTAGAAAAGAAGATAAGTAAATGTTTAAATGCTTTCGCAGGGTCTTCAGCCCGGCCGCTTACTCCAAAGATAATACTTTGTGCAATTATCTTTGAGTGCAATGCTTACATTGCTTACGTGACTTATGCCATCTATCGTTATCTTCGTAGCACATGTGCGTAAAATAGAGATGTTCGAATGCAAATTTTTTATTACATATGACAAACTTTACAGCCGATTTTCTTAGTTGATCAATAATATTCATAAGGGACGACTTATCGTTTTTGTTTTATGATAGCGGTGGTACTAGACATTAAAGATTAAAGCTAATAATTGTTTACACATTTAAAATTTTAATTTAATGCTCGTCCTCAGCCTTTACTTCAAATTCGACCAACCAGTAAACATAAAAATAAACAAGTTTACAGTAATTTTAAAAAATCTGTGTATGATTCGTTAGATTGGATTTGTGAATTTGAAATAAATAATAGGTTTTAGTATTTTATGTTTACTGTTTTCAGATGATGCATTAATCATTATGTTGTAAAAATAATGTTGCGGATTTATAGCATTTAAAAGAAAAAGTAAAAAGCACTTGTGAGATCAATAAAAGACCACAATGAAAATGTTAGATAGATACATATATTAAATAAAACAATTGATTGACTTTACATATGACTACATTGAAAAGAGGAATGTTTCTTTGTGTTAAAAAGAATTAAAACATTTCTACGCAATTGGCAATATTATGAGACAAGAAAGATTTGCATTTTTATGCTAAGCATTGAAAAATCATTGTAAATTTGAATGAGCTTGTTATTTATTATTTTCGTAATTGTAATTATAGACGAATATCTTAAACCTTAAATATAATTCATCTTAAATATAAATATAAATCACGTTATGTTTTTTTAGCTTTTTTGCGATAATTGCATTTTTTTTAAATGACTCTCTTGTATGATTGACCACCAGCCGCCACTAATTGCTGGAGTATCCTTTTGAGATCTCCACTCCTGTACTGCAGTTACATTTTTCCAACCTGGCTTTGAGCTAAATTACCAATGGTAATAATACTGTGCCTGCAAAATGTTTGGAAACAATAGAGTACTGTACACTGTGAATACTACTTTCAAAATATTTGGCAGTAATATATTTCAGAACATTCTCTACACGATGATAATATCAGATTTTCAATTGGACGAATTATTTCAAAATGGCGACTTTCAACTTTTTTTTTAAATAGAATGCTTTTATTTTTTTTAATTATTATTGAGATCTTACAAACATTCTTTTTGCGATAGTATTTCGTTTTTCTTAAAAATTCATTTCTTTCCTTATCAAAAAGCAAATTAACTTTTTAATCTAGTAACGCATGAATGTTTTACACTCACACACAATTACATGTTATTTTTGTCCAAATATCAAGTAGCGGTAGACACAAAAGAGAAACAATTAAACTTTATTTTGTAGTAAAGATCTACTATTTGAAACTCAAAATTAAAAATTTACATGAAATAAAAATTAGGTATTTACGAAAAATGCTCGAAACGTTTAAGTTCTTCGTCAGGCAAAATCTTGCCTGACAAAGAACTTTGGCCAAGTTCGAAAGCTTGCATTTAAATTGTTCTAAATAAATACACTTATTACCCTAAAAATACTTGTAATACGTTTTATGGTGAAAGTTTTATGTCTTCACATATTAATAACATGGTTCGCCACTCATTTACATAACTTATAACCAAAAGTTTTTTTTTTCAGTCTTACATCAATTTGTTGCTCTCTTTTTTTTTCTACAACAAGTAGCCCATGAACATTTCTATAGTGTTATTACTATTTGAACTACACGTTCTTTTACTTTGAATGCTTCTAGATCTTTAGATAACAAGCTAAGTAAGTGCACTGAACAAGCATATGTCATCATTAGACAATCTAACAATACCGCAATATTTTCTTATACTAACTATGTTAGCTTTTGCTTTTTTTCCAACTGGATATTATAATGGCTACTTCTAGTTATGGATTGACAATTATACTTTTAAGAGTTTCATCACTTTTAAGAGTTTCAAGATCAATAATATTACTAATTTTTCTTTTGCAGGTTTTTCAGTGACTTTGCAGTCTATTTACAATATGTTGCAACTTTTTGCTACACTTTTACACACTTCCCGCCAACCTAATGTTTATGTCAAATATTAAATAAGATGCAATGACAAATCTAGTAACTTAACATTTTTTGGTTAATTTAAAAAGCGTGCGTCTAAAAAAATAGAGTGATTAAGTTTTCAATTCAAGGTTATATGGAAATCCAAATAACCTTGACGTTAAAAAGCAGGAGTCTGTATAATGACGTGTGTGGTATAATAAAGCGACTTACTGGAGAAGGCCAAACAACATGGGAGAAACTAAATAGTAAAGCACAAGATGTTCTGGTTTGTGAAACGGCGCATGAAATGTGTAACAAATTGTGTTAATTGTATGACAAAGAGTTAGTTATAAGCATTCTCTTATTACAACAACAATTCTTCTTGAGAAAATTTAAGCATCATTATATAATGACTTTTATTTCGAAATTAGATGAAATAAGAATAAAATTACAACAAGCGGGCGAAGAAATTACAGACAATATGATGATGACAAGGATTTTAATGACGTTACCAAATGCATATGAGCATTTTGTTACAGCGTGGAAGTCAGTAAGCATTGAAAGAAAAACATTATCAGAATTAATAACCCGAGTACAAATAAAGGAAAAAAGATCAAATACGAGTGATGAATCAACATCGTCAATGAAGCACAAAAATGAAGAAAAGAAACGGCAAATTATATAAAATGATGTTTAAGCAAACTATAAGTGGAAAAAGCATTGAAAATGTTTTACGAGTTGAAAATGGCATCAAAAGTTTGTACATCAGAAATTTAGTAAAGTGGAAAGTATTTTAAACAAAAACCATGTGTGTTTTCAAAAAATAACAAAAAAAATTTCGATGAAAACTGCTTAATAAGTAAACCAAAGAGAATAATTTTTAAGGCAACTAACTCGAGAGCTAGTGAGGTATGTTAACTAATTCATTGTGATGTATGTGGTTTTTTTAAAGTTACGTCTGTAAGCAAAAGTAGATATTTCAGAGGTAAAAATCGAAGATTTTATAGCTAAAACAAAAATTATAACAGGAAAGAAAGTTAAAGCTTTTAGAACAGATAACGGTTCAGAATTTGTAAATAAGAAAATAAAAAAATTGTTAAAAAAAAGAATGCAACATCAAAGATCTGTTCAATACACACCTCAGCATAATGGAAAAGCAGAATTTAAATTTTATTTTTTAATTTACTGAACTTGTTTTGTGTTACTTTAGTTAGAATTTAGGTACATAGTAATATCAAAATTATATTATCAGAATGATCATGTACTTATTCTGCATGTATTATTAGAAAAAAGTTAAGTTAAATTTGGCGGGTTAACCTGGAATGCAAATGTTTTGAAAAAAGGTTAAAATTACTTACATTTATCCAAAATATTTGACTTGAGTGTTAATTGAGTAAATTGACCGGTTATTGTTAATGCTCAATTAGTTAGTTGCCATGGCTAATTTGAACTAAAGAAAATTCATATTTGAATTTGTGAACTAAAATTTAAAGATAGTAATGTGCTTTATTCAAAATAAAACATTTGCTTAACTGTTTGAAGTACTGAAATTGAAACTCTGCTGATAAGAAACTCATATATAAATAACAATACTTTTTATATTGACCGATTAATTAACCAAACGAACACAGAGAGAAATCTTTGTATATTTTATCTACAATTGTTAATCAAAAGTGCACAAATTGGGTCTGAAAAAGTGACAAGACCAATTTGTGCAGTTTTATTGCATTCATTTGTGTAGAATAAATTGTACAGCTTTTTTAACAATTTGCAGTAAAGTTTTGCACAATGTTGTGATACCTTTTTAAAACTATGCTTGAAGTATTTTTACCCAATGGTATGTTAAATGTCTAACAGCGTTACGTTATCTAGACCCATATTCTCTTTGGTTAATTTTGCACAATATTGTGCAAATTATTATTATTTCGTTTAGCATCTTATTGTACAACTTTATGCATCTTGGTTAAATGTTATTTACTTAAAAATAACATATATTGGGTAAATTGTCAATAAAACATTACAAATCTTAAAAGCATTATTTATTTACATTTAAATGGTATACTTATTTTATATACTTATTCTTTCGTCCGAGGGATATCTTAAAATTCCATTACTTGTTGTTATCGATTCACACAGATTTTTTTATAAATGTGGTTGATTTGCCGCTACAGCTACAGCAGTTAGCAGTCACATTTTTAATAATGTTTTTTGCTTTAAATGATGGTTTTCTTCAATTTCGATTTCATGTTGATAAATAACAGCTGAAACAATACAGAAAGTAAGTAATGTAAAAATCTCCAGCAAAAATTAGCTGTTGTTCGTAGAATTAAGTTAACACTGGAATTAAATACAGATTTTAAAGCGATGAATGAGGTTATGCAAAGGTTATACTTAAAAATGTTATAAATACACTTACCTGGTTCAAATAACAGCGTTTAAAAGTCTTGACAGAAACTGACTGAATAACTACGAATTTTTCAGAAAACAGGAGGTAAAGATGTAAACAAACCCAACGCAATCAAGGAATTTTGATTGTAGACATTTTTTCAAGCGGATATACTTGCTAATTGTGATTGGTTGAAACATTTATCTCTTCAAATTTTTAAAGTTAGTTCACATATTTTCCGAGAACTTTGGTTACTTCGACGGTCTGCATGCGGTCTGTAAGTGTCAACATAAAACGCGTTATCGCTTATCGTTATCGTTCAATTTTTTTCTTTGTTCCGAGTTTAAAAGAATTGCATAATCTTATTGTAATTATCAAAGCTGTACGAGAAACTAAAACAAAATTGTGCAAAATACTAGCACATTGTTGTCGAATACAAAACATACTAAAGTTTATAATATTTTTCAAACAATTTGTCAAATAAAACTTCATAACCTATTTATCCAAACGTATTAAATAAAAGCGTGCAAGCCTATGGTATAAATATAAACAATTGTAGTAATATCATCAACAATACAGTTATGCACAATCTTGTGCAAAATTGTGATACAGCATTTCTCTCTGTGAAATATTTGACTTGAGTGTTAATTGACCAAACTAACCGGTTATTTTAATTAGTTACCATGACTAATTTGAAATATAAATATTTGCGAACTAAAATTGAAAGATAGAAATTTGTCTTATTGAAAATAAGTTTGATAAGAAACTCATATATTTAACCCACGTGTAGTTGATATATGCCTGTCACTGTAAGAAAATAGACCAATATAAAATGTTTCACACGCATATATCATAAGCGATAGTTTTAAGTGAAAACAAAGAGGTTAAGATTTTGTTTCTGTCTTCTTTCTTTAAATACAAATTTGATTACTAAACATATGTAGTTTTCAAACTATTTGCAGAAGTAGTGACCAACCCAAAGGATTTGGCAAGTGTGTATCAACGGTTGAAAAAGTGTAAGGGCATTATTAAATTCTAAATAGTAATAAACATCATACGTAAAATAGTAATTATATTATTTATTAAAAAAATAAGAGACCTCTTTTAACAAGATTTCTGCAAAATGCAAAATTAGTGACATCTGCATGCATAACTGCGTAAAAGATTCACCATGTATACAGCGCCATCACTAAGTTTTCTTGGTAGTTCTTTATAAACGCCCCTTTTAATAAAGTGTACAATAACAATGATTCATAGTAAAAAAATAGAAAAAGATTTATGAGCGGAAGCTATAAACATTGTAGTCTTTGTACAAAATAGGACTGGAGTAAGCCCTGTGGAAGGAAAACACCCTGTGAGCTATCAACTGATAAAAAAATTAATTTACAATATTTAAAAGAGTCGAAATAAAACTTTTTGTGCCAAACAAACGAAAGAAGTTATAGATGCAAAAGGGTTACAGAGTATTTTTCCCAAAAAACAAGAAGGTAGAGAAGAAATAAGTAAGTAATAAAAAATTGGTTAAAATAGAAGAACAAATAAAGTAGATATAAGTTTAGAACTTACCGATAATCCTGTAGGTGATGATGGACACGAAATACAGTTAAATTCAGACAGTAAAGAGGAAATACACGTAGTAAAAAAATATTGAAACTTATTTAAAAAGGCAATACAAAAAAATTAAGAGATAGAAAATCGCTTAGATTACCTGAACGTTACAATGATTATGAATTAGGTCTATTTAATTGTATGGAAGAAAATGAACCAAAAACATATGTACCAGCAACCGTTAAGCAACCACGTGTAAAGAGAATAGAGACTAGAAAAAAATTGAAAAAAAAGTTACAGCATTGAAAGAGAACAACACATGGAAAGTGTTGCATAATAAGTCAGAAAACGTTAAAGTAATAGACACAATACTCACCTGTTGCTAAATTGACCTCTATAAGAATGTTCTTAGTTGTATGTAATCAACTTAAAATCACAGTTTCTCAGTTTGTAGCGCATTTTTACACGGAGAAATTGAAACTGATGTTTATATATCGTTACCTGAGGGTTTCAAAAAACAAGCCGTATGTAAATTAGAAATATTAATATATAGCCAAAAGAGCTCTCCAAAGCTACAGAATAAAAAAATCAATAAAGTATAGAAAGTCGGACAACGAACATTGCCTTTACGAAAGAATTACTAAAACTTATAAATTAATTTTATTATATGTAGATGATTTGTTGCTAGCTGGTACTGATAAACATAAAGTAACCAATGTAAAAGAACTGTTAAATGAGCATTTTAGAGTAAAAAATCTAGGTCATGTCAAGCACTTTTCGGGTATGACTATATCTCACGATGTTTCTAGAAAAATAATTTCAATAAACTAGACGGTCCATTTAAAAAGTGCATACCAGCATCAACTCCTATCGATGTTAATTTTAAGCATAATACATTGAAACGTGATAGATCTGAAAATACTGACATTGAAAGTATTTTGCAGCAATGTTGTGTTTGAAACCTGATTTATGTGTATCATTAAGCATTTTAAGACGTTGCCAAACGTGTGCTGGTAATGGTTTGTGGCAATCATTTAAACACTTGTTACGATACATACAAAATACTTTAAATTTATCTCTAAAGTTTAAGAGTAATTATGTAACAACAGATGTGGTTGTAGGATACGTAGATTTAAATTAGGCTGGTGATGAAGTTGATAGATATACGTTTGAAATCTTTGGCAACACAGTGTCATGAGCTTTTCACAAACAATCAACTTATCTACCGAAGCTAAATATATACCTTTAAGTTTGGCAGTTAGTTAAGATACTTACTTAATGACTTTGGAATTAAAAGTCAAGATGTATGTATAAAGATATTTGAAGATAATCAATCAGCAACAAAAGTATGTAATAACGTAGATTTTCATAAGCGATTGAAACATATAGATATATGATACTATTTTATAAAAGACAAGATACAAGAAAAAGCAATAATAGTAGAGTACATAAATACAAAAAATCAAAAAGACCACATGTTTATTTACTAAACCACTAAGTAAGAATATTTTACAAGAGTTTTGTAATCAGATAAGACTGTATATTGTATATTGTTAATCAAGATGAGTGAACTGTATAGTGTTTTTTTTGTAATAGAAATTAACGGGGTTAGCATTTTTTGTTTAATAAGTAAAGTAAAAAGTGGCGCGCGAGTTGCGTAGCGGCGAGTGTGGTAATTTTACGAGCATGTAATTAAGCTTATAGAACTATACTTTTTCTTCAAACACTTTTATTTAGAAAAATAAAAATTATAATGTAACATTTATTAATTTAACTTGTCAAAATGACGTCTACTAATTCGTTTCCACCGTTACTCAACGCAATTGACTAACAAGGGTAATATGACAAATTCGCATTTTTTTTTACTGTCTTACTAGTAACTCGCATATTACTTACTACTTGGTTGCTTAGTAAATAGATTACAACAAATACTGACACGTAATGACTAACACGTAACAAAAAAATTACGCTTGTTCTAAAAAAATGTAATTTGTCACATTCACTTGTTAGTCAATTGCGTTGAGTAACCATGAAAACAAATTAGTAGACGTCATTACAAAGACAAATTAAATAAATGTTACATTTATGGTTTTTATTTTTATGAATGAAAGTGTTGGAAGAAAAAGTATAGTACCCAACTAAAGTTGTTTAAACTTATTACATGCTCGTAAAATTACCACGCTCAATATACTATTATAGAACAAGCGTAATTTTTTTTATTACGCGCTAGTCATTCATTACGTGTCAGTATCTTTTATGATCTACTTACTTAGCAACCAAATATTAAGTAATGCGATTTACTAGTAAGTAGAAAAAAAACGTTTTTTGTTTTTTTAGACTACTCTTAGAACTTAAAACTTACTAGACAAGCTTTTTCAGCCAGTTTTTGCAAGTTTCAACTACGTTGCGACGCGAATAACCAGAATTAGAACAAAAATTTATAGATAAGTATTTATAATTTACAAAAAAAACATTTTCAAATTTATTTAGTTACCAAAGTCTGAGATCACGTCTTTAATGCAAGTCTTAAGTCCAGCTCTAAAGTTTATCTTAACTTTAGAATATCTTTAAAGGTTATTTTTTGCAATAGTATGTTAAATTTAAAACTGTTTACTTGTTATTACAATTAAAATAAAACAAACTATTAAAATTAAACTTTCAAATTTTAAAGCTTAATTGGAACCAACAATTTTAAAAATGAGATTAAATAAAAAATTAATAAAAACATAGCAAAAAGATTGTTAAAGAACGGTAACCGTAGAAAATACCATTAGAATTAATATATCTTTATAAAAAATCAACGTCATTGCTAATTAATTGTACGTTAGTTCTATGCTGCAATGACGTAATTTAGTTAATTTGAAATAATTATGATACTATTTCAAACAAAAAAAAATTTAAATTAAAGGTAGTATTTATATATGTAATAAACGTCTTTTAAAAATAAAATCAGAAAATTGTTAATCAATTTTTAAGTATAATAGAAACCACAGAATCAATTAAAACCTGTTATTGTTTAGTCATTGTGACAACTTATGATTAGTAAGTGTTTAAATGCATGGCAAGATATTTTTGTGTAGATATTTACTTAAGTTTAATAAATCGATCGCTAATACTTATTAGACTCAGATAATTAAAGCATTGCTATTTGTTTCGTAATATGCTATTGCAGTAATCCATTGTGTATTTGACATTTTATTGATTTTCTTATTTAAGTTAAATAAATATTTTTATATTAGTGTAATATAAATTACAATTTTTAAAAGCCATTTATAAGAAGCATTTAAAAAACGGATCTATATCACCTATTCATACAAATAAAATGTTTTTAAATTACTTATCAAGTTTATTGGAAATTAAATTCGTGACACATTCCTACTTTATTCTTAAAAATTTTGTTAAATTCTTAAAGTACTACGTGTTTTGTGATAATATTGATGATATTGAATAAAACTTAATTACATACATTAGTATTTAAAAATTTTAAAATTATAATGAAAATAATTTCCCAATAATAATTATAGCTAAATTTATCTAATAGACTATGTTATACATTATATCTAATTAGTACATTTACTAATTACTTTTTACTACGAAAAATTTATTTTTGAAAAATTTTATAAAACTAGTTGAGAAATTGCAATCAATTACATAAAATAAAAAAAACAGTAAATAGTTTCTCAAAGTGACATATTTGGAAAATTATTTACTTTAAATTCTTATTTGACATAACAAATAATGCAATTAGTAAAAAAAATAAATTTATGAAATACATCAAAAATTGACTAAAATATTTTTAGTGTGCGTATTTTAATGCATTTTTTTGTTATTATTTTAGCCTGAAATGATGAATATCTTAAGTAAAATTACGTCTTTGGCATTTGTCTCTTTGCCTTGCAGCAGAAGTGCCATATAATTTCAGTAAGAACAATAAACTAAATTTAAATTTCACCTATAATAAATTGGTTAGAGAAGTATCCACACAATATGCCCAAAAAATTGATTAAAAAAATATTTACAAGAACAAAAGTTTTTACCCGATTACAAAAATTATATGAGTAATTCTTTAGACAATTTGGTTTAAGTAGCTACTGTAAATATTTCAAGTAAATCAAATAAAATTTCTTCAAGTTATGCTGCAAGCAAACATGAAAAACGTCGTTTTGAAAAAACGCACTTAAAGTTTTATTCAATAACTTTAACCAAGACAATAATTACGAGCTATCTGACATTTGACTACCTGTTATTTCTTAATCTGTACTTTTTCCATCAAACACACTTTAGGTGGTGGTTTTCTTTTGGACTTTCGAGCAAATGCTGTAGCTATATAAATTTGCGTTATTTATCAAGTCATCTGTTCTTTTGTTTGTTCTAGTTGCTTTAGTTTTATTCTTATTATCAATTTTCACCTAAACTTAGACCACGTTCAAAAGCTTGTGAGTTTATAATTAAGTAAATTACACTATTTACTTTAAAACAATTTTAATAATAAATTGTTATTAGCTTATATTTTATTAAACGTGAATTATGAACGAAGGAAATATATTAAAATACGTGTTCAAGATACAAGAATGCGTAGCATGTGTACCTTGTAAACGGTAACAGATACAGGGTGGCTTAAACTAAGAAAAAGTGGAGTTATTTAAAGTATGCCTACTGCCGGTCGTAAAAATTCATTATTGTTTATAGTTTTTAAAATTTTCCATAATTTTAAGAATTTGTGTTAAGTCTTGTCGTTATTAATATTACTCACTCGTTAATTTATTATATCGTGAGAAAACCATTTCTAGACGAATCTACATTAAAGAAATTTGGTTTATTAAAAAAACCTATTTTATCTCGTAAAAAACAATCCAACGAACAAAAATCAAACACTGATACGTTCTTGAAAATCCTAAAATATCAACAAGACGAATTGATCGTCTGACTAGGGCTAGCTAGATCTACAGCCCAGTTTATCCTACAAAAGAGTAAATATTATCTTTATAAATTTAGAATTTTTCGGAGTCTTAGACTTGGTGACGAGATAAAGCGATCAGTATTTTGCGATTGGTATACCAAAAAATTCAAAGATCAAAATTTTCTTTTTAAAGTAATTTGGTATGATAAAAGCATGATAACCAACACTGGTATTTTCAACCGGCGTAATACACATTATTGGAAAACAGACAGTCCTCAATTAAAAAATGCAGCAAAACATCAACAACGATTTAATTTAATATGTACATAGATAGACATTTTGGATGATAGAATAATAGGGTCTTTTATTTACAATAACAATTTAAATTCCAAAACGTATCATGACCTGCTGTAAATTAATTTTGACCTTTTTTCTTTTGAATTTAGATGAATTACTTCTAGCAATCATTAATAACTAAGATGGTATCCTAGCGCATACTTCAACAAACGTGCTGCCCTATTTGCCGCAAAAGTTTTCTAAAAAATGAATTAGATCAGTGAAATAGCTAGGGCAGTCCAATTACCAAATTTAAGTGTTGAATTTTATCTTGTAGGAATATGTAAAAAAACCAAAAATATAACGCAAATTTTTAAAATGAATAGTTCTGAGCATCAGGTATGACAATAGTTAATACAATTTCATCAGAAATGTTAAACCACGTTTTTAAATTATACCGTAAAAAGCGTAAACGTGTGTCTAAAAAATAATGAGAACCTATTTGAAATATAGAATCTTAAGCTTTTGCGGATTTTTGGTTAGGATTATAAGCGACTTTCGTCTTAAACCGCGTCGTAGTTAAACACCCAAACTTTTTAGGCTTGGTATTAGTTTCTCTTTGAGAGCAAACTCAAGATGTAGAACTTGGCCTTTGCCATACTGTAGTTCGTGAACCCAAACAAACTGACATTTTGCAAAACATTCCAGCTTGCATCTTTGGAGTAGTAAATGTCACTAAAAAAATTGTAGGTAACTAACAGACTTTACCTTTCCGTTAGCGCTAGACTGACTTCGTTATTACTTGAAGTAAGAGTATCTGTCCTTTCCAAAAAAAATATTATTGTCTTAAAGGGTGTACATTTTCTGAGTTTTGAATAGTCTTCCCGGTTCATATTACGTTGATGTTTTTCTATTTCTACACCTTCGCGGATTAGTCTAGGAAAGTAAAAAAAAAGTTTTAGCCAACGCTTTAGTTTGGTTAAAGTTAAACGTATGTCCTTAGTTTCACATTTGTTCTGCTAGTGCTGATTTTGTAACTCTGCGGTGTTAGCAGCCAGCCATATACTATTTTACATGTTTTAAAACTCTTTGTTTGTGTTTAGCAAATCTAAACCAATTGTTCAAAGTATGGTAAATAAACGGTTGGTAAGTCTTCTTTGACTTTTGGATTGACTAGCATCCTTTTTGGATATCTTTGAACCCGTATCTATTTGGTTGTAGAGATTTCAACAGTGTTTTTTTCCTTTTGTATATTTTCATTATCTAACACACGTATAGCTCTTTTAGCTAAAGTATGGAAAACAGTAATTTTTTGTACAACATAGTGGTTAGATTTGGCGTTTAAGTATCTGTTAGTGTGCGTTTTCTTTCTATAAACGGAATGCGCCAACTTTCCAGTACATCAAGAAAGACTATACAACTATTATGTTCTAACTCTATAGTAAATTTAATGTTATTATGTGCAGAGTTTAGATGTTGAAAGAACTGATAGTATTGCCTAACAAATTAGAACACTCGATATTGGTAAAAATAAACGCTATTACTACGATACAAGCAAGCAAATTTACGAATCAAAAATGAAGCAAACTAAGAAATTCGATAGATTTTATTCTTCACAGCCTAAGAAACCGTTAAACGACTATAAAATAATTGTCAATCTAACAGATACAGTTTTGAATAAACAGACCACATCCTTATTAAAAGGTGTTAACTACGCTGTTAGGCTTAAGATAACACCGATAAAATACATAGTATATAGAATAGAAGCTGCAATACGCACTCTGCATAAGGAAATTTCTAAAACTGTTCGACTAGATGTTTGCAACATTATAAAAAAAAACAATACCATCACGTTCAAATATTAACAAACAAGAGAGAGAAGCAGCTAGCAATTACGTGATGTCAAGAACATGTTACTACTGAGAGCAGGTAAAAGAAACAAAAGCACACGCTAAACTAAAGTGTCGGATAGAACTCCTTTTTACTTTCCCAGACTAATCCGCAAAGCTGTAAAAATATAAAACAGTTATATAATATAAACTAAGAAGACGGTTCAAAACTCAGCAAATCTTGGCTACCAGTACTTCCTCCTCTAAGACGAAGATCAACCTTCTTGGAAAGAACACAAACTCTTACTCCAAATAATAACGAAGCCATTGAAACGGTAACGGAAAGTAAAAATTCGTTAATTACCTGATCGCTAATGATATAATACCGTCACTTACACTTTTTTTTAGTTACATTCACCACTCCAAAGATGCAAGCTGCAATATGTTGCAAAACGTCAGTTCGTTTGGGTTCATGAACGACAATACAGCAAAGGCTAAGTTCTATGTTTTGTTTTGGCTCTCAAGGAGAGACCAAGCCTTAAACTCTGGATGTAGTACGACTCGGTCTAAACCGAAAGTCGCTTATAATCCTAAAAAAAAATTGACATTTTGTTTTAACGCTTACTAAATTGTAAAGTAAGAAAATAGAAACTTATTTTTTCCCATTTTTGGTTTTAGAACCATAAGATGTAACACATCGTTGTTATTAAAAAGTTCTACCTAATACAGAGCGTTTTTTTTTGTGATTATATAAAAAGCGTAAGTTGATAATAGTTTCTCGAAGATGAAACGTCGGATAAAAAATTTGAATACGCCATTTTGTAGAGCTTTAAAAGTGGTAATGACAAAGTGCTGTATTTTTTTCAAAATCTTCCAACAAACACAAAGATTGGAAATGTCAAAAATGCAAAAAATTTATTTTTTTAGAAAATTTTGAAAAGGATAAACAATAATAACCGACATGAGGATATACTTTACATAAAGCCTTTTTTTCCTAATTTAAATCATCCTGTATCTTATCCCGTTTACAAGATCTTGTATAGTAATTAATTCAAAAATTAATAAATAAGTTTTAATTTTTACAAATAATTTTTTACGTAATCACAAAAATATGCTAAAAGTTAGAGTTATTCTATTTATAAAACTATCTGTATCATAAAATTATTGCTACAAAAAACCTGATATTTAAGTAACGTAACGTTAACATATATATCTTAAAGAATGTGTACGTTCAGCCTCCCAAGGTAGACTAATATTAAGAAATTAGATGGACACTGGAAAATTTAAAAAATTGAGAACGCTAATATATTGTTAATCCAGAAAAGTAATATAAAAAAATGCAAACAAAATCATATCTTTATAAAATCGCTTACAACAACAATATTAAAAATAAAAATTCAAGTTTCGTTTAGTTACTTTAAATAAAGAATTTAAATAATGCTGATTCAAATTTACATAAAATATTGAGTAGAGCATTATTAAATATTCAATAAAAGCAAATAATCTTTCTTAAAATATTATAATTTGTACACATCATAACGTATATTATTTTTTGGTTTCTATTTTAAGAGAACTTCTCTAGTACATAACAACTAGTTTTTTCTACATTAAAGTAAATTGGAAATCCCAATACTCTAACTAGTAAACCGTTATAAATAGATATACCTAAAATGCATAGGTACACTATTGGTCAGTCTAATAATCAATGTAACGTAATTATACATAAATAAAACATGTCTTTGTTTTATTATGTATAACTTATAAAGCATAAATATAAACTAGAATAATGTTAAGCTCATGCCATATTGCTTAAATGCGAAATAAATTACAAATATATTTAAAATGAAAATAAAAACAGTTTTATAGCTAAACTAATTTAGTCAGCAAATTGAACTACACAACTACATTACAGTTTTAAGTAAAAACTACACGGAACCTTGATTAGAACGTAATAAACAAATTGTTTATCTTCTGAAAGATAAAATTAATTGAGTCTTAACGAACTAAGAAGTTCGATATGTAGTTATTTATCATTTATCATTCAGTTTCAATCATTTAAACAAATATTTTAGTAGACTAGTTTTAGTATGAATTAGATTTTAGTTTTTAAATATTGTTATGTGAAAAAGCATATAGATATTTAAAAAAATAGTTTTGTATTTTTATAGATTAATTTTATCAAATATAAGCTACAGAAAAATTTTCGTTATATATTAATGGTTAATTTATTATTACATTATATGTGTTGACTATAGTACCAATAAAATAATCAAAATAGTAAACGTACCGTAATAGTGATATCATTAAAGAATTTACACTTGTAAACTAAAATAATGAGTATACTGTTTTAACTTTTAGTAGTTCTAGAATAGCTAATTCTCATCGTATTTTATTTATTTATAAATCTTAATTTGAATTAAATTTCGTTTGCAATTGTTTCATTGCAATTTTTTTAAGTATATTTATAATTATTTTAAACTTTATCATTTTTTAAAATATTTTTTCCACTACTAGTTGTATACGCTTGCATTATTACGTATAATAGAAGGCCGTGAAGTTGCACTTTTTTAAGCGCAGGTAAATAATATTTCATTATTAACTAGTAGTTAATAATGAACATATTTACATTTTCTGATAATACTACAACAGTCAAAGAAAAAAAGTTTACGAAACTGCGTACCAAGAGCAAGAGATTTTATTTAATGCTAATTTAAGTTTTAAAATCGCTCAATTAATAAATTAATTTGATTTTAAAAAGTAAGTTATTTGAAGTTCGCGCTTAATTAAATGTGAATATTATTGAATTAAATATGTTTTAGATATAATCAATGCTTAAAATAATAATGTTTTTAGACAATTTAAACAACTTTAGCAATAAAAACTTACGTTATCTGTTTATTTTTGTGTTTCAAATTACAATTAAGAATTACGTCAAAATTAATTCTATTAAACTAATGACAACTGTCAGAATTACTGACTTGATTTTTAATTTAAAATTAATATCTTAAATTTTAAATTTGATTTAGTAACAGGTAGAAAGGTTTTAATGATTCTAGTAGTGGAAAAAATTGTATATATAACACGGTTGAGAAGTTCATTATAACCTGCGCGATTTATATCCCTCGACGCTTCGCGTCTCGCGATATAATCTATCGCTTAGGTTATAATGATGCACTTCTCAACCTTGATATATAATATACTATTAAATGTTTATTTAAAAGAGGTTGACTAAAAGTATAAGTATAAATTGCGTAAAATCGACGCTATTGTGTTTTATCTTAGATTTTTTCATAAGTAAGTAATAACATTAAAATTAACAATGTTACTTGTAAACTGTAGATAGCTATAACGGTGGTAAAACGTTAAAAGTTTTACCATCGTTATAGCTATCTACAGTTATTAATTATACATAGTAAATTTACACTATGAGATGGCTCTGCCATCAAACGTTTGTTACTTGTAAACTTTTAGATAATAAAACATTGGTCTAAAAAAGCCTTGAAAGCCAGTGATGAAAAAAGTATTTAGACATCTATGACTTTATATCAACCTGTTGAGTAGAAATTTACGAAATTATCTACAGCGCTTGAAAATAAAATTATCTATTTTTTTGTTTATTTACTTATATAATTAAATCATATTTATATAGTAAAACTCTCTATCCTCTTCTATATCTATTCTAACTAGTTTTAATTCTTCGTTTAGGAGGGACAAAACAAACCATTATATTGTTACAAATTATTTATTTTTAACTAATTTATTTAAAACGACTAAAACTACGTTTACTTATTCTAGAAATATGTACACTTTTAAATTAACCGAACTAATAAAATCTAATAATAAAAACACACTATAATTCAATATATATGGCAACGTTTCGTGCTGCAAGTGAGCACTTCATCGGGCCACTAAAATTTATTAAAAATACTTTTAAGTCTAATACAATATAAGTATTAAACGACTAACTAATAAAGTAACTTTCTAGTATCAAACTTACACAAATAGCTTACAGTGGAATAGTCCAACACACTATGAACATGGGCAACTTATGTTACTACGCTTTTTAATAAATAACACAAAAACAAATTAACAAGAAAATGTCAATAATTAAAGTATTTAAAAATAACAAGGGACATGAAACGTTCAACAAACACTTGACAAGTAATGCATAATCAAAAATTATTGAACGTCAATCTTTATAAAGAAAGACCGGAAAAATGCATTTTGCATGTTTTTGCATTGTTTGCGTTCATTTTGTTAGTGAATTTTTTGCCCAAAATTTCAGCAAACTAAGAACATACATTTACTTTAAAAAATGATTTAGTTAACGATGTTAATATATAAAGATTTACCTAGACAGAGGATTAAGGTTCTTCTCCCACATCGCTCATTTAGTTTTTAGCATTTTTCTTCTAGAATTTGTAAAAATTTGCATTTTTTTTTCTTAAATTGTAGCTAATGCTAATATGGTTTTAGTATCGCTTTTATTCTATTTTTAATTAATGCTTGATTATCTATGTCGTGCACAAGCAATTTTTTCATTTTCTTTTTTAATATTACATTTTAAAAAATATAAATTTACAATCAAGTAGATAAGTCAAATTTGAGGTTTTGCACGTCATAGAGGTTAACAATAAAATATTTTCCATTTGTTTGTAACTATAAATATTAGAAAATAAATTTAAAAAATTGGATTTTACTACCTACAAATTTTAACCGCATTGTTGTTTACATTTAAAATCAAGACATTAGTATTTTGAATTAATAGCCCACTACAAGATTTATAATCAAATGCCTTTTTGCACTGATCACTCCACGTGAACTCAAAAAAGTCTCAGCCAATGTGCTCGACGTGTCGTAAATTAGCTTCTAATTTTCTGACGCTAAAAACTGTGGTCCACCTACTTGAAAACTTAATTTTTCCCGTGATAGAAAAAAAAATAGACTTGCAAATGGTTATTATTATTTATTATTATAATTTTTCTTAAAATTATTACTACCTATCATAATTTAATTTGAGCACCCATCTGTTTTTTCTCAAAGCGCTTGCATTTTTTGGCAAAATTTGGTGCATTTAGATGCACATTTTATCCTATTTTTTAGTGCATTTTTTTTCTATCTCTAGTCATAAATAATTGTATCTAATATTTATAAAATTGCTTGGCGCATTAGTAGTAGTTTTAACTTTGGATTCTTATTTTAATATGTCTGTTATAGTTTCAATGACATTGTACGCATTTCTTAAATTTTCTTGATTTCTTCGCAATTCTCAGTTATACGTTCTGATCGTTAAATCTAATAGACATTTTAAGGATACGAGTTTTGGCATTTTTTGAAGTACCTACTTGTGGGTTAAGCATGTGTAACTAATTGTTAAACGAATTAAAATTCTTGTTTAACTGTGTAGTTTTTTTGTATAATTTTAATAAAACTAATTAAAGATCGATTAAAGTTATTAAATTGCCCAACATATACAATTTTATGCAACTCTGTCAATTTTTTTGTAATTATATAAAATTATTTTTCTTCAACAAAATGGATACTATTATTACCATTAGCAAAAAATATTTTTACTTTCCTATAACGAAAGTATAGCGATCGCAATTTTTTTCCACAAATTTTTTATAAATAATTTTACGTTTCAAGGTAGGAGAATTAGAAAAATTGATTTTTGACAAAAAATAATTGGATGTCTTTGTGTGCACGATGTGCCTACAATAACTCTCAAACCAAAAGTACCTAGTAACTTGAAATTTGGTATGGAGCTGGCTTTTCATGTTCTCTCGGTTTTATCAAAATATATGTCTGATAAAAATACCCAAAGTGAGTGTATCCGCTATGTTTAACAGTTTTTCTTATATAATTTTATACGTATGTAAATTATTTGAATTATTTTTACATCTTCTTATAGAGATAATTCTTTCTAACAATTTATTCAAATAAAATTTTTTTCTAACATTATTAGATATTTCTTTAATGTGAATTCTATTTATAATGTAGGTTCGAATATTGTCTGCAAAGATTTTTTTTAAGGTTATACATTAAAGGGAAAGCAAAATACGTTAAAAATAACAATTTTTTTCTATATTCTTTTGACTTGTTTATACACGCAGTTCTGCATCTTCCTTACATTATCTTTGGATGTACCCACGATAACTCTCCAGTCAAAGGTTCTAGTAAATTAAAATTTGGTGTGCAGCTGGTTTTTCATATTCTCTAGATTATCTCAACAGATGGGTCTGATAAAGAAACCGGAAATGGACGTATCCGCCATTTTTAACAGTTTTTTTTATATAATTTTGTACGTATGTAAATGATTTGAATTATTTTTACAGTTTCTTTTATATGCATCTTCTTTATATATAGATGTACCCAAACTCGAACCAAAAGTCCTAGTAACTTGAAATTTGGTATTTTATACTCTCTCGGTTCTATCAAAAGATGGGTTTGATAAAGAAACCGGAAGTGAATGTATCCGCCATTATTAACAGTTTATCTTATATAATTCTGTACGGTTGTAAATTATTTGAATCAGTTTCTTATAGAAATAATTCTTCGCAACAATTTATTCAAATAAAAAAAATTTCTAACATTAACAGTTTATTAGATTTTTTATTTACATTTTAAAATAAATTCACAAATATAATCCAGGTTCGAATCCTGCCTGCGACGATTTTTTTTAGAAAAAAATTCCATATCTTGAAGCGAAAGCAAGATACTTTAAAAATAATAATTTTTACTGATTTACTAATTGGGAAAGCAATGTCGAGGCGCACAAATATAAGGGTTAGTCGATATAATAACATAAACTCAATATGCCGTATTTTGGTTATATCTTAATGAAATCGAAGAGAAAAATTACAAAAAAATTATAGTAAGCTAGGAAGTCAATACAAACGTGTACATATCACTTCAAAGTGGTTTTATGACAACATAACTTTAAAAAAAATATGTAGACATTCCTTCATCATTCCTTATAGGAAAGTCGTGTAGTGACCACACCAGTTTGTTTTCTTTTGAAAAATAGCGGTACTGTTGTAAGGTAACATAAAGTACAACTTGTTCAATTTAGTTCTATTCTCAATATTGTGAAGCTCTGTATTCTACGCAGTCTAACCACATTTAAAAATTTTCACATAAGTATCAGCTATCCATATTATTATAGAAATTAGTGATTCCAAATTGCATAAGTAAAGTATAAAATTTACAGAAAACAAAAAACTTATTGATAGTAAATGTATCAAGATAGGTACAATTGTAAAATATTATGATACCGTAAAATTTTTAGAGTATAGTTTTTTTATCTTTTTTTTAATGTAATATGTGACGACACTAACAAGTATGTAAAAATTCAGTAAGTAAAATTTACATAATTTATAACTAATTGTGTAAATAGAATCTGTCCTTACGTTTTTTTCTTCCTGTTTTTATATCGGTTTTAAATCAGAAATAAATAATTTTTGATTTATTAACAAATTTTAAAACATTAGCCAATTACATACCTTATTTACACTAATGTCGTTTTTATAGATGTTTTTCTAGACTTGTATTTCTTTTTTTTATATTTATACGGTTTTGTTCATCTTAAACATCTTTCTTGTGCGTAGCTACCAATTGTTAGAATAAATTTTATATTGGTGTTTCAAAAATTTTATAAAGCGTTTAACAACATTAAATATCAAAAAAATAAATAAAATTTATAAACACAAAACAACAAAAAATTCATAATTAAAAATACTCTACAGACATCAAATAAGATCAGTAAAAGATTATTACTGTTAGTACAAAATTAGAACGAAAGTACATGTTAATCTTTTTTAATTATTTTTAATTTATACACTAAAGTAATGACTTACAATGTACTTAAAAAAACAAAATTGTAGAAAAAAGTTGCTAATCGATACATTGCAACTTCCAATGATTTTGTTCTAATTCTTTAAAATTTATGTGACGAAATAGTGTCCAATCGTGGTTTACTAGAGTAAAATAAATACAGCAAAAACAAAAATTGTAATAGTATGTTGTATTGTAAATCATCAAGAATACGTAAATCATTGTTAAGTCTTAAAAAAGTTTAAAATCATATAAAAACAAAATTTAAATACAATCAATTAATATTAATTGCAGTAAATAATTATTAAATTGTATTATATAAATAAATTACATTTTTTAGCATAAATAATAAACAATTGGATATAAAAATCAAGTTTCCTCTCAGAACGTAGTAAAGATCTTACAGAACGTTTTAAAAGACTGTATCGTAAACAACCTTGTGGATTTACCCATAAGCTTTGTTTTTCCACAAGATTGGTCGACAAATTCTTATATATAAACAAATGTTGACTTAATGAATTGCCAGTAGTATTCTTGTGCTTCGTAAAAAAGTTAGGTAAGAACAAAGAAATTTGTCTAAAACTTTCCAAATCATTATTTACCAATTTGACAAATACCAAATTAAATTTTATTAATTTATTTATCAATGTTTGAATTGTTTACCAATTACGCGAGTAATTAAAATGCTAAACACTTAATATTTCTTTAAATTGCATATTCATGGTCATCAGCATAAATTTTACATAATGAAACAATAAAATGTTATTATTGCTTGTATTTGAGCACTTTCTTAGATTATTAAAGACAGTATTATCTAAATTTAAAAACTTTTTGAATCGTTAATTCTAAGAAGTTGTTTAGTAACGCCACAAGCGCTTTTAAAGTAAATTTTGTTCATTGCTAACAAGTTTTTATTCGTATGTGATTGTAAACGCTTTTATAGTAGGAAGCTAAGGAACTGAATCTTGTTTAATACATTGTCTTTGCAGAATGGCAAGAATTTTTAACGTAGTTTTAGCGTTTTCTTTGTTCGTATGGGTGTCTTCAGTAAGTGTGTATTTTATGAGATAGATCATTTAATGTAACCTCAATAAAATTATAGGCACCTCATCACCACCATTTTTACAAAACTGTTTATCTTGGAGGTGAAGATGCAGGACATGTTGATGTCGGAGGTAAACACTTTTATTTAATATTTAAAAATTTGCAATGAATAAAAATTTTGTTGCAGGCAGTGGTAGTTTAAGTGTTTCTGCATCTATTAGTGGGAGTGGTGGCGCTCATAAACATGAAGTAGTATCAGAAAAAGTTATTGATGTTGAAGTTCCGCCTGCGCCCGAAGTGAAAGCTCAAAAAACGGTCATCGAAAGAACTGTTATTCCGCAATATGTTGAAAAAATAGTTCGAGTACCATCTTACGTTGAAAAAACAATACGTGTACCTAGTTACGTTGAGAAAAAAGTTAAAGTGCCTGTTGAACCCGCGATTGTTGAAAAAACAATCAGCCATGAACAGGTTCCAGTAGAAGATGTTAAAGTGAAAACTGTAGTTACAAAGTTAGATACTTTGTGTTTTTTCTGATTTAAACTAATGTTTATTTTATTTTAGAGATTTAGGCTATGCAGCCGATAGACACTCCCGCGCTCGTGGAGATGCCAGCGTTTATGTCGGTGGAGCAAGTCATGGAGAAGGATTCTTTGATAGAATATTTAATGTAAAATTTACTATTAGTACGATTGTTTTTTATTTCTTTATTTTTATAGATTCCAATACAAACTTTAGGCGCTGTCAATGGATTTTTAAACGGTTTGGGAGGATCAGGTCATGTAAGCGCAGGAATCTCTAAGAGTTTTCATGCGTATTAAGTCGACAAACGTTTCAATTGAAACAATAAAAGCAATACGAATATAAAGTAATAAACATTTTTATACGGTTATCTTTAATTTATTTTTGGATGATAAGTGGTAGTTAGTTGTTTTTTACCTTATTTTGTTCTTTTAACATCGGAACAACACTTTTTGTTTAATCCTTATACAAAGTTCAATGATAATTAGGTTACATTTTATTAGTCTTCAAATTTTACCATGTTTATTTTATTTTCTATTTTCTACATAGTAACATTTAGTTTTAATTATATGTACTGTATGTTTATGCTTTAATTATAATTAGTTAAACCAATTTAAAAATCGTATGTAAATATTTAATTAATCTTCTGTCACTACATGATTAATATGCCTACTAATCATTAGAATAAACTTAAAAAATGTAAAACTAGATTTTTTGTAATAAAATTTTGAGTATCTGTTACTTACAACTACATACATTTGGTAAGTAATTTTTTATGTCAAAGGAATAATAATTGGTATAATCAGGGACTATGTAAATAAGTGGGTAAGAATAGATTGTGTATGTTATGTATGCATGCTTGAGTATATACAACTCATAATGCACGTGCGTTTAGAATAAAACGCTTTACTTTAAAAGATAGAAGATACTAAATAGTGCTGCCAAAATCAAAATAAACTGGTCTGCAGATCGCAGTAGCGGACAACAAAAAGCTAGAATAAGATTACTTCTTTTAGCACCAACAATAAAAAGTTTATTGCTTACACCGTTGGTATAGTTATGTTACCTCATATACCTTTTTTATACATATTAATCGTTTTTACGTGACGTCACAATACAAAGTGGGAACAGTAACATTGCTGCTCTGAAGTAAAACATTGCAAAACAAAAAATTAGCATATCATCTATACAGAATTTCAAAATGTTTGATCCATTGTATAGCAAACTACACTCATTTAGACACAACTTGTGCAAAAACATTTAAACTTTTGTTTACATTTTATTCATTTTGAGTGAATGTACTTGCCTAGATATGCACTTATGTCAATTTTAAGATGGGTAGATTACTAAAATCGTTTCTACCCAATCAGCAAGGAAATGTTTTTTTCATGTTTTGAAAACGTTACAACGTTTTAAAATAGTTGAAAACAAAAATGTTTTTTAAGAAAATATGTTTGTGTACAAGGCAGCAGCCATATGTACGTAGATGCAATAGAATAAAGGTTTATGTTGCTTATGTGCGTTTACTTTTTATTACGTTACGAGTTACAATAAATTTTACCCCTTATCGGATACACTTTTAGATCAGGTGTGAGGTTTAATGCCCTTATTACATTTGGTAATAATTGCACGTGCAATTGCAATTATCAATAAATTGCAGCAATTAACTTCAACAAAAATATTTTTGCACGAGTTAGAATATGGTCTAATTGAATAAACTGAATTGCAAGAACGCGTTACAGCTACAATTTCTGGCTTACACTAGATAATATTGCTGAAATTTATTGCGAATTGCAATTGCACGTGCAATTATTGCCAAGTATAATATGGGCATAACTGGTTTTTGTAGAAATTGCGTCATCTTACAGATTAAGCGAAGATTAAGTCTGAATTTAAGTTATTGTGTGTGTTAAAAAATGTAAACGGCGACTTCAAAATGGCGACTGTTAATGAATGTAAACATTCAAATGCTATCATCGAAGAAATTGTAACTACAGTTGTTCGAGCAATGCAAATGGGCACAAGATCGAGACAAAAACAGACTTTTTCGAATAAAGAAATTTCTTCGTTGTTACCTTCTTTTGTCGGAGATGTAACAGATGACATTGAGAATTGGTTAGCTCGCGTGGAAGTAATTCAGCGCAATTAGGGAGTCAATAGCCGTATTATGCAGTTAGTTATGGTAACGAAATTTACAAACGCAGCGTTAACATGGTATCACCCAAAGGTGGAATTTATTGCTATGCCATTAGCATAGCTACAAGTAGAGCTTAGAAATATGTTTGTTAGTAGACCTAGCCGCATCGAATTAATGAGAAATTTAGAAGGTCGAAAATAGAGTAAGGATGAAAACTTCTCTTCGTATTTTCATGATAAAGTTGCACTGGCAAATAAGGTTACAGTCGAACCAGTAGTAGGCTTTTTTTCATAAAATGTTTTAACTGTAATGGAAATGTTCACAAGACAATTAAATGTCCCAGGCCAAAACGTGCACGGGGTTCGTGTTATGAAGGTATTGTCTTAAGCTACGACGTCTAATTATGCGCCACTGCCAGACTCTACAACCGATCTGTTGGTTACTGGGCATACGCAAGTTGTGGAGATCGTACCATCATCAATATCATTACCAGCATACACTGTTGATATAGTTTTAAATAGTTATATGTATCCTTTAAAGGCAGTTAATGATACAATAAGCCCAATTTCTTTAATTAGTAGACGTTTTGTGTCTAACAAATGTATGTTACCTTATGTAGAAACCGATAAATACTATGGTATTAATAACTCGCCTTTGACTATCTCAAGTATTTTTAAGGATGTTATTAGAGTAAATGTCTTTAAGGTTTCTCATACTTTCCTTGTAGTGACTATTGATACGATGATTTGCGATTGTTTATTGGGGCGAGATTTCGTATCTTGTCCGCAATTTAAAACTGTGTTTATTGATGATCAAGTTTGCTTTGAGCCTGTTGACCTTAAAGTTAATTCAGATTTTACGTTTAACGAAGTTTTATTCATAGCTGATGTACACGATTCCGTAATTACCGAGTGGATATCGAAAGTGGTGTGCCTGCTACAAGTAAACTCGAATTGCAAAAAGCATTTGATGATGGTTATGCTAATCCCATAAGAAAGGAAAGTCCTGCTATTGAATATGAAATGAAAATTATGACAAAATCAAATCACACACCATTTTATTATCAACCACGTAGGTTTTCTTTTTATGAAAGAGGGTAGATTGATCAAATAGTTAAAGATTTGTTGACCCGGAATATTATTAAAAAAAGTAATTCGGAGTATTGTTCTCAGATCGTGTTCGTTAAAAAAAAATCTGGCGAAATTCGAATTTGCGTTGACTTTCGAACTTTCAACGCTTTCTATGCTGGACAGTTCGAATTTTTGAGGATACCCTTCGGGTATTGCAATTCTCCAAGCGTGTTCACGAAGTAGGTTGCTACGATTTTTGATGAGTTAATGAATAGCGGTATGGTAATGGTTTACATAGACGATCTGTTGATAGCTACTGCCAGCGTTCGAGAGAATATCGACATATTAAAGGTTGCTTTTCGTCTGCTGACCGAAAGTTTATTACAATTAAAATTGCAGAAGTGCTCCTTTTTAAAAAAAGAGACAGACTATTTGGGATATGTGATTAATGAAAACGGAATAATTCCAAATCCTAGAAATGTTCAATCAGATTCAGATTTTCCTGTTTCAAAAAACCATAAAGAGTTGCAACGTTTTTTAGGACTGATATCGTACTTTAGAAAATTTATAAAAGATTTCAATATTAAAGCTTCTGCGTTATTCAATTATTGCAAAAAAATGTTGAGTTCAAATTTTTTTAAACCGAATTAGAAGTGTTTGACGATTTCAAGATGATTTTAGCCTTAAAGCCAGTTCTGAGTTTATATTCCCTTGGTGCAATTGCGGAATTGCATTATGACGCATGTCAATTGGGTTATGGAGCAATTTTGTTGCAAATGCAAATGCAAGATGACAAAAGGTTCCATCCCTTCTTTAGCAAACGAACTTCAGATCAGGAACGTCGCTACCATAATTATGAACTAGAATGCCTTTTGATTATCCATGCCATCAAGCGGTTTCATGTATATTTATAGGGGATAAAGTTTAAAATAATTACAAACTGCGATAGTTTTCGCTTAACTTTAAGTAAATCAGATATTAATCCCCGTATCATGAAGTGAGCGTCAGTTTTAGAAAACTGTTACAAGCTTTTGGTATTTTACGAACCTGCACGGCCAACTCACAATAGTCGGGGAGAGGGGAGGTTTACAGATAATACAGAAAATATGCTTAAGGGCGCCAGAGCAAATCCAAAGTAACTTTTCTATCTTGCTCAGGACAGAAACGGTTCACACTTGTAACACAATGTTAGGTTCGTAATCCTTATACTCGGCTGTGCGAGTAGCCAACGTTTGTTATTAGATAACGACGATCCGAAGAAAAAGGTATGTTGTCATAAAAGAACAAGTAACCACAATAACAACTTTAATCTAGAATCGTTGATGATTATCACAGGTATATCGAATTCTCATTACAGAAATGCCAGTAGTATCGGCAACACACAGTACATAAGTAAATTGCAGTGAAATAGATAGCGAAGAATAGTTCGTAGTAAATATCGTTTGTATACAGCATGCGGAATCCACAAAATAATTAGTAATATGGCATTACTGACAATAAAACAGTGATAATAATTATGGCATTAACATTAAACTATCCTAACAGTTATCGGTGAGACACCGTATACGAAACGTACAAAAGAAGTAATAATACTACCTTACTGATAATCAAACAGTGATAACAATTACGGTATTAATATTAATTTATTACAATAATTATGGGTAGTACACAGCATACGTAACACAAAATAAGCAAACTTACTACCTAAATGGTAATACAATTACGTTAATCGTTACAGAATTACTATTAGCAAAAGTTTCGTGAGTGACCTTTCTGACAACGAATAAGATACATAAAACACTTACCACTAACACAGGAACTTCCACTTGTACGAAGAAAGCGCTTTCCTCGGCAAGCAATCCTGTAAACACTCTTAAATAGCAAGTCGTGTCAAACTAATTCCTCACGAAAGTGAAATCTACAAAATGATTAGTTATATTTAACACAAGTACATAAGGCCGAACCCGGTCGTCGTGTGCTGTTATACCCCGACGAAAACGGTGGTTACGCAGGTATCTGCCGCCTGAGTAGAATCTCGACAATTGTAGTTAGCTTCGGCACATTAAATTTTTGCCATATGTCGTATGCCTCAGATTATATTCATCCGACGAAATTATTATTCGAAATTGATTCTTCATCAATAGTTAACGACTAGGAACAAATGCCCGCACGTGGCGGAACGGCTATCAAATTACGAGAAATTACAACAGAGTTTTAATAAATGACAGCTATTATCTTACCCGGTGACGACTCAAATGTATTATAAGCGTAATACCCTTATAAATTGGTCCCCATTACGGTGGATGAGTTTAGGAAATTTTAATTGCCAGTCCACCGGCCATTTTATGCAGTTTTCGAGTTAAAGAATTCGTCGTAAATGACAGTCACGCGTAAAAGATCGGTAGGGGGCGTCCAAACCGTAAGCTAATTTCAAGTCAAAATACATAGGCGTACGCAATGAAAATTTCGTCCGTAACAAAACTACTGTTACGAAATCGAGCATCGTCTTAATTCGCGTATGAAACATGTAGATGCACTTAGCCGCAATCAAAACATTTTAATATTAGAACCGCAAAGTTTTTAAACAGTTTTGACTATAAGGCAAGCAACAGATCCAGAAATTATAGCGATACCAGAGAGAGTTAGTTAATGGGCTTGTTTATCGTAAGTTCAATAAAAACAAATTATTATTTTATGTACCAAACGGAATCGTTTCGATGGTGATACGAACCGCGCATGATAAAATGGCTCACATCGGTCTGCAAAAAAGTGCGGTGTGCTTTTAAGGCCTTACTGGTTTCCGTAAATGAGAAACGCGGTAAAAGAGTACATCTTTCAATGTTTGCAATGCATAGCGTATTCTCCAACATACGGTAAGAGTGAAGGTGTACTACATAGTATTCCAAAAGACGACTTACTCTTTATTACTTTACATATTGACCGTTACGGTTAATTAGATAAGTGTAAAAATCTGGACAAATATGTGTTTTTGGTGGTAGATGGATTTACCAAATACGTAAAGTTGTATTCGTGTCGAACAACCAATTTAAAGGAGGCCGTTAAACACCTTAAAAAATATTTTCTTAATTTTAGTAAGCCTTATCAGATAGTTTCCGATAGAGGTTCTGCGTTCAATTTAAGCGCGTTCTCCCAGTTTGTGACCTCCCTATGTATTAAGCTACAAGTATGCCTTGAGCTAACGGCCAAGTGGAACGACTGAATAGATCGTTGACACCTATGCTTGCCAAGTTATGTGGAGATAGTTTGTGGAATAACGTTTTACACTATGTTGAATTTACAATGAACAATTCCATTTGTAAGTCGACTAGATATACTCCCAGTGTTTCTTCGGGTAATAAACTGTATAAAATTCTGCTTCCATTTATAGAAAATTTATTGAATTAAAAACTTTAACTTAACCGTACACATAATAAAATAATTGTAATAGTAACGGACAAGAGATGCATAGCTCTTGCTTGCTGCAAACTTTCTTCACTTCTCCCGGGGAGAAACATATTCACCCGCAGCATCCCCTCTACAAACTAAACTTAAGTTGATATCCAACATACCGCCCGCCTTGAAAGAACTGGCTTTCAAAAAACAATAAATGGCTAAATGTGTTTCACTAATTAACTAACAAACAATAAAGAAATCAAAAAACACTATGATAATTTAAGTAAATCAAAACAAGTAAGATAATGTAAATAAAATGTCAACAACAATACTTATAATCTAAGGTTCTAACGCACTTCACATAAAGGCTCGATAGGAAGGGGACAAATCTTTTGAAACGACCGTTTCACAACACCATTCGAGGTGCGAATCGTAGCAACACGAGCTACATTGTCTTTTCCACGATGAAGAGTAATGATACGACCCATTTTCCAGCGCACTGGGGGTAACTGGTCGTCTTTAATTAACACTAAAGCACCGAGCTTTAATTCAGAATGAGTTTTACGCCACTTACACTTTTGTTGCACTTCATTAATGTACTCGCGACTCCAACGGGACCAAAAGTGCTGAATAAGTTGTTGGATTCGTTGAAAGTTTGCCATTCTTGATATTGGTAAATGAGTTACGTCAGGATCAGGTGCAGTCGTAAGCTTTCTTCCTATTAGGAAATGTCCTGGCGTCAAAGGTTCGAAGTCTTCAGGTTCAGAGGAAAGAGGTGTTATAGGTCGGGAATTCAATATACATTCGATCTGAACGAGAACCGTGTAAAACTCCTCAAAAGTGAGGTTAGCGCTACCTAAAACTCGTCTCAAATGGTATTTAGCCGACTTTATGCCACTTTCCCATAATCCCCCAAAATGAGGTGAATGGCTAGGAATAAAATGCCATTGAATTTCGTTTTCGGTAGCAAAATTACTCATTTCGTTTGTATGAGTATTAAGAAATTTTCCAAGTTCGTTTAAAACAGATTTTGCACCGACAAAGTTGGTTCCGTTATCGGAATAAATATGATTTGGTCGCCCACGGCGTGCAATAAATCTACGGAGACTCAAAATAAAATGTTGCGTAGATAAGTCCGTCACAAGTTCCAAGTGTATTGCCTTGGTTGTGAAACAAATAAATATACATATATAACACTTATGCATTTTACACTTTCTACCTGACCTTTCCTTTAACATGAATGGTCCAGCATAATCCACTCCAACCCTTTCAAAAGGAAAGGAAGGGTGTACGCGCGCTAAAGCAATTGCCCCATAATAGGCTTCGTGATTTGGGCTGAATATCTATAACATTTAACACAGGTATGGACAACTTTCTTAGACAAACTTCTCCCAGATGTAATCCAAACCTTATCACGCACAGAAGAAAGAAGAAGATTTGCGCCACAGTGTAACAAACGCAAGTGTTCGTACTGAAGGATTAGCATAGCTAATGGATGTTTTCCCGAAATTAAAATTAGGTGTTTTTTGGAAAAGGGATAAAGAGAATTGCTCAATCTTCCTCCTACACGAATTAAGCCATCTGAATCTAAAAATGGTGTTAAACTGAGTAGATTCGACTGCGTTCATGGCTGATTAAGGGCCAATAATTTTAATTCGTTTTTGAAAGAATCGCGTTGAGACATTTTTAGTAATTTAGTGAAAGACAAATTCAACTCCGAATAACGTAGTGGACCAAATTGCCGGTCGCACCTTTGTGTTAAGCAATTATTTTTAAAACGCAAACAAAGAGCTACAATACGTTTTAAACGATTTAAACATGAATACCGAGAAAACGGAAAAGAAACCTCGTTTACAACAGTTAGTGTGCAAAGCGATTCCTTCACTTCTGGCAATGAAGCAGTTAAAAAACTGTATGAAGATTGCGGCCACATCGTTTTTTCAGAATTTAACCAGCTAGGACCATTAAACCAAAGTGTAGCATTTGTGAGTTCAACGGCTGTAATACCGCGCGAAAGCAAGTCGGCGGGATTATCTGCACTAGAAATGTGATTCCAGCACGCGTTTTTTGAAAGTTCTTGTACTTCCACTACTCGGTTGGCTACAAAGATTTTCAAACGATTGGGAGGCATTTTTAACCACCCCAAAACGATCGTCGAGTCTGTCCAAAAAACTACTTGATTAAACTCTATATTTAAGGCAATAATGACTTTATGCACAAGACGAGCGAGTAACAAAGCTCCACATAACTCAAGTCGAGGAACAGAAATGCATTTCAAAGGAGCTACCTTTCCCTTTGAACATAATAACCTAGAGTTGATATAACCTTCAGAATCTATAGAGCGTATGTACAAACAGGCGCCATAGCCCTTCATCGACGCGTCACAAAATGCATGTAATTCTAGAATTTTAGGGTTTATACAAATAACTAAGCGCGGTATACGAATGTCATTGAGTGCTGGCAAAGTGTCTCTAAAACGAGACCAAAGAGTTTGCAAGTGTTCAGGTAAGGGATCATCCCATGCGAGTTTCTCAAGCCATAAACCTTGCAGCAAAAATTTGAAACCCATTACGCAAGGTGAAATAAGACCAAGCGGATCAAAGATTCCTGAAATATCAGAAAGTATTGATCTTTTTGTAGGGATACCTAAATTAAAATTTGAAATTGAAAATAACAAGTTGTCCGAGTGACTGGCCCATAAGAGTCCAAGAGTTTTGGCGTTAGTATCAAAGCTAAGGAAATTTGGATGTATGTGAGATTTATCAATGTTATCAACTACTCTCGGATCGTTGGCAAGCCATTTTCTGAGAGGAAAACAATAAGAATTTAAAACATCATTCAGAGTCTTGCAATCTGATTGAGCTTCGATTAAGCTATCAGCACCACTCAGAAGATCATCCACGTAAAAATCTTCTAAAATAATTTTTGAAATTCTAGCATGTGATTTTGTGCATTGCAAGCTTATATTCTTTAAACAGCGAGTCGCTAAAAAACTAGCTGATGCCGTGGCTTATGTGATAGTATTTAAATTATAAGTTTTTAAAGGTTCTTCTTTGTTAAAACACCACAGAGTGCTTTGCAGAGGCCGTTGCGCTTTATCTACTAACACTTGCCGGTACATCTGCTGTATATCGACGGAGTAAGCATAAGCATATTTTCGAAAACAAAATAAAATTGAGAAGAGATCAGACTGAACGACAGTACCGATTTTTTGAATGTTATTCAAGGAAATGCCGTTAGATGTTAACGCACTGCCGTCAAAAACCACACGTAACTTAGTTGTGAGACTCTCTTCTTTTATTATACCATGATGAGGAAGATGGTAAATAGGTTGGCAGTACGAGGAAGCTAATGTCATGTGGCCACGTTCCTCATACTCACGCATAAAATTAGAATATTGCTCCCGTAACGCGGAGTTCAATGCAAAACGTTTCTCTAAATTATGAAATCTGCGAGTTGCCTGTTCTAAAGAATCTCCCAACAAAGCGGGATCATCTTTAAAAGGAATAGATACAATAAATCTGCCTTAAATGTCACGTTGAACGTTTTCAACAAAATGAGCTTCACATTCCCTTTCTTCTTGTGACAGTAATTTGTCATTAGGTATTTCCTCAAGCTCCCAAAAACGCATTAATTGATCTTCGATTGTTGTCAAATTACATTGTATACTTTGAACACGAAGGTTTTTAAGAGGAACAGCACCAGAGATTATATATCCAAAACGAGTGTTTTGTAAAATTGGACGAGTAGGGCCCAGAAAAATTTTGTTCTGGAGCAAAATGTCCCAAAAGTGATTAATTCCTATCAACATATCAATTTTGCCAGGTGTATTGTAATTTGGATCTGCAAGTGTGACACCTGACGGAATGATTAGATCAGACGTGTCAAATGGAATAATAGGAAGACTTCCTGTGATGTTAGGTATTATATAACAAGAAAGACTAAGTTTGTATTTGGTAACCATTGAATAAAGGGTGATGCGACAGTGTGCATTTAACTGTGTAGAAGTTCCTTGGATACCACAAATTTGTACATTTGTACGAGTTTCAATTACTTTTAATTTATCACTGAAGTCTTTAGTGACAAACGAAGACATGCTTCCTGAATCGAGTAGTGCCCTTACAAAATGAGCATTGCCATGTGCGTCTAGGACCTTTGCTAAAACTGTGGGGAGCAAACTTCCTTGATAAGAAGAAGTGACCCCTGAAAAAGATTCAGCTTGATTTGAGGTTACTGGTGTAACTTGATCGGGTTCATCCCTAACCACAGGAAGACTAGGCTCTTGATCAATGTGCACCAAAGTGTGATGTCTTGCTTTACACTTAGAACAACTAGCTTTGGAATGACAGTTAGTGTTAAAATGCCCTTTGTGTAAACAATTGAAACAAACCTGCCATTGCTTTATCTTAGCTCTGCGTTCATTTACTTCCAGTTGCTTAAATTTGTCACAACTGTATAGAGAATGTGATTTATGACATAGAAGACATGGTGTAGAAACAGAAAGAAAAGATTTGGACACCGGAGCTTGTTTGCTAAATGCCAATGTCGGCCTTTCAATTGATTGTTTGACGCGTTTTTGTTCAATCGTTTCCAATAAAGAAGCTCGTTTTTTAAGAAATTCCATGATTTTATCATATGTAGGAGGGTCGTTAGAATCGCTAAGGTTTTCAAACTCTTTCAAAGTTGCAGAATCTATTTTGGAATAAATTAAATAAGTTAAAAATGATTCCCATAAAGATTCTCTTCCCACCAAACCGTCAAGCGAACGCAAGTTTTTTTCAATACAATCAACCAATTGTCTGATTTTAGAAGATGATTCCTTTGCAATAGTTTCCGCTTCAAACATTGATTTCATGTGATGATGAACCAATAACTTTCGATTGTCATACCTGTCTTTTAATAAGTCCCAAGCTATGGAGTAATTGTTTGAAGTTAAACTCAAATTTTTAATAACGTCAGCAGCCCTATCGATACAAGACGCACGTAAATAATGAAATCGATGAATATTAGTAAGAGCATCGTTATTGTGAATTAAATTAAAAAAGATATCTTTAAAGTTTAACCAATCTTCTGCCTTTCCCGTAAACTTGGGTAAGGAAATGGCTGGCAACTTGACAAAGTTTAAACTCGTAGACTCAGAGATACGGGGACTTGATTGAGACGCTGCAGTTAAAACACTTTGATTTAGTAAGCTTTCTGCTAATGCAATAGTGTCGAAATACTTAGTTTCGAATTCTATAAGCTGTGCATTACTATTTTCTAAATTGTCCGTGTTGTCATGAATTGCCAGTTGAACCTCTTCAAATAAAGTTAAAACATCGCGTATGCGCTTTAACCTATTTTGTAACTGAATAACCTCAGTATTAGACAATAAATTATTGTCATGGAAAGCGGCTTGAACGCCGTCAACATAAGTCTTAAATCTGCTTAGACGAGATTTTAGCGCGGTGCGCTGCTTAATAGCACTTTCTGACATGGTAAATAAATACACAAAAAAAATTAAAAATTATTATAAGAAATTGGAAAATTCAATCGCTGAAAATTATTTGTTATACAAATGCATAAGTGTTAACCAAATTTTTACGTTTTACAAGTAACGAACCACATGTAAGCAACATTAATTTGGAATATCCAATCTTTAAAGTATATATGTACTTTGTGGTAAATATATGTAATAAATTATAATTTACTTTAAATAAACAAATGTTTATAACTCCTTATAGCGATGAATAGCGCTATAATGACAAAATAAAATAAATATTTGTAATTACAACGTTTTACCGATGAATAGCGTGTAAAACAATGTAATCAAAGAAAATGGCATAAAGTGCTTGAAAGTAATAAATTGTCATTTATTATATTACAAACAACAAACAAATCGTTCAAATCAATTGAATAAATGATAAAAAGTATAACATGTAAGGAACGAACCTGTAACCTTCACCATCTTATCTGTTTTAAGATGCAGCTGCGTTCTTTGGAACGTACGCCAACGCGAACACCTGCGTTTGAGTAGTCGTGAAGCCGCCCTTGCATTTAATGTAAAATTTGCAGCTTAAATAATATAATTTCACAAATATTATAATTATGAAATCAATTGTATTCGTTGAAGGACCACCATAAATAGAAGTTGCTTCGTATGTAAACGTATCCATAGAGTTGTTTCAATTATTCGGCTCGAAGACCATGTTTCTTCGGGTAATAAACTGTATAAAATTCTGCTTCCATTTATAGAAAATTTATTGAATTAAAAACTTTAACTTAACCGTACACATAATAAAATAATTGTAATAGTAACGGACAAGAGATGCATAGCTCTTGCTTGCTGCAAACTTTCTTCACTTCTCCCGGGGAGAAACATATTCACCCGCAGCATCCCCTCTACAAACTAAACTTAAGTTGATATCCAACACCCAGTGTTCTATTATTTGGGGTCAATCAACGCGGTGCAATAAGTAATATTTTGGAAGACTTTCTTGAAAGTCAGCTTCGAGAAGATGCATCGAGTTTGTTAGAGATTAGAGAGAGAGCCTCTGAAAACATTACGGCAAGTTCCTAAAGCCTATAAAGTGGGAGATTTGGTTATGATCACAAATCAGGTAGTTACGCCTGGTATTAACAAAAAATTATTACCTAAGTTTAAAGGCCCCTAGGTGGTGGACAGCTTGTTAGCTAAAAATAGATACATTGTTAAAGATGTAGAAAGCCATCAGGTGACCCAAGTCCCCTACGTGGGAACAGTGGCGTCCTCTAACATGCGGCCTTGGCTGTAAATTTAATTTGTAATTTAGAGTAAGATTGTGAGGCCAACTTTCGTCAAGTTGGATGAACTGTTAGAAAAATATTTGAATTTAAATTTAAAAGTATTCCCGCTAGTTGCAGCGGATGTAGAGGGCAGCAGCCATATATAGATACAATACAATTTATGTTGCTTATGTGCGTTTGCTTTTTATTAAGTTACGAGTTACAATAAATTTTACCGCTTATCGGCCACTCTAACATTTGTTGCGTTCAAAAAACATTTCATTTAAACATTGATATTGAAATATTTTTAAAATGTTTTCTAAAACACTATATTTTAAGCGTTTTAAGTTTCAACAAGCAGGGCTGGCGCTACCGAGTGTGCAACCAGTGCATTTGCACAGGATGGTAATAATAAATAAAAAAAAAGTTAAAATTGCTCTAAAAATGTATAACATTTACTGTTGACAAAGTGTCAAATTGCAAAAAGAATCATCTTCTAGGAATTAGAAAATGTGGAGCAGTTTACGTTGCCGTTCATTGTAGTGCGTTTTGACTCGTGCTTCCGAAAGAGCTGCTTCCAGGAAACACTGATAGACCAACACCAGCGTAACAATATTAATAGTATTTCCACAGTATAAAACATTGACGATTGGTTAATGGTCTCATAGATTTCTATATTCAGAGACTGTCCAAAAGTTTGAATCACTACACAACAAAACCATTTTTTCATATTTGTAATAAATACTGTACACTTTTTAGATTTATGTAAATATTTGTTTTCATTTCACGTATTTTTGCATTTTCACGTGAGATCAAAAGTACGGGATTACTTCTGAACCGCCTTTAATTTTTTGTCAAACCAAGTACACGAGTAAACACGATGTGATTAGTCAATGCGCATGCAGTCATATTTTCTCTCACAAAAATCCAATGCATTTTTACGTAACTAAATTTACTATATTGTCTTTATATTGTGGTATTCGGAATGTTGATGGTGTTAAGAGTGAAAACTTTTTCAGCTTTATCACAGTATAGTTTTACGTTATTAGTCTCCGCGTTTGTGTTATATTAATTTTAAAGATCGAGTCGGTAAACGGAGTGTGCATGCTGTGAATGATAATAATTTCCTTTAATGGTAATTTAATATATATATATATATATGTACGAATATTAAAAAAAAAACACAATTAAATTAGATTTTATTACCAATAAAGTTCAGTGACTGAAAACAGATTCAGCCTCCATTCTACCACTTAACCCTTATTTCAAACATTTAAAAACTTTAAAGAAACTCTAACGATAAAATAAAAAAAGATCTTAAAAGTCTAAACGGTCTAAAAGGTGAAAATGCAGTTGCTGAATCCGTAACTGGTAAAATACTAAATAGATATAATAATAATAATAATAATAATAATACATATAATAAAAGTTAATATGTAAGATCATTTTGATTTTTTAATAATAATGTATGGTATTGTTTTTTAAATTGGTTTAAATTTAGTGATTTTAAAAAATGTGAAAGAGAATTGTAAACATGTGCAATATTGTAAGTAAAACATCTTTCAAATAAGGCTGTACAATAAAATGGAATGTTTATGAAATATCTGCTGCGTCTATTTACATTATGTAAATCTAATCTAAATTTAACTTTATTAAAAAAGTAAGGAGGTGTTCTGTCCAAAATAATTTTGTGAAATAATGCTGAATGACGTTTTCTTCTATTAGACATGTTTTTATCTACTTAATTTGTGTGATATATGTTCATATTTTCTTATTTAATACATCAGTCTCAAACACGAATTTTGTATAAGCTGTATTCTTTTAATATCTACACTGTTCAGACATGCACCGTACACACAATCACAGCAGTTAACGGTAGGATACCTACGAATTAAAGCGCTAGACAAAATGGAATTTATGTAATAACAATAAACTTTGGAAAATTTATTTAATTGAAATCTAACAAAATATTTTGTGACAAATATTTTCATTTTTTGCAAACTTCTCCATCTTTATTAATAAGCAATATAAAAGTTAAAACTTTCAGATCAATTTTTTATAAATGTATGAAAGTTGTGTAGGTCAAATTTTGACCAATAATTGGTTATATAGTGTTCTAAGCATTAAAGAAGTTTCTCTCAATAATTACAATATTTGTAGAAGTTATGAACAATTTTATTGCACAATTCATCAAATAAAAACGTTTTTTTCTTATAACAATCTTAATTTTTAAAGAATCTTTTTGAAATTATTTTAACTCCTAGTCAACGCATTTAGCCAAGTACATGTGAAATTTGAAGCATGTACGAGTAACAATTATTTCGAAAATCAGTTTGAAAAACTATCAAAATTTATGCAATATTAAAAATACATGGCGCGTTTTATTTAAAATGACAGGGGAAGCAGGTACTCGGAGGCGGAGTTTATAAAACGAGAATTTGCCGATTACGGGTAAAGCATATTTGAACAAATAAGTATTGTTAAAATTCTGCTAAATGTTATTCTTACTATGCCATATGCAAATCTTCTGTAGAAACTAGTAAATCATATATCGGTTTATTTCTATCCTATTAATGCTACATTACGTTTACTCTACATATTGACAATTGTAACAGATAGTGTATAAAAATATTAGCTATTAGGTACGGAATTGAGAATGCAAAAAGGGCGATTTCAAAATTTGAATATTTTACAAATTTAAAAGTAAAAAATTGTGGTTTTTTTATTCACTATAAATACAATTTTTTGCAAAGAAGTCCCGATGGACGATTGACGATAGTACAATTATAGAAGTAAATAAGTGTTTATTTTCATTAAGAAACAAAAAAAAAGAAAATGCAATATGAAATTTAAAAAAATTGCGTTGCTGTACATGAAAGGGGCGAGTTATATTTAAAACAAAACCATAGCTATATGCATCAATTTCAAGGACAAATGTAAAAAAACATTTGTTACTTAGTATTATATACAGATGTGGATCTAGAAATAATTAAAATAAAAAAAGACGAGATATTTTGTAAAAAAATGTTATTAAGATTAATTAAATTTTGGAAAACTCATTGTATTCCGGAACTTGTCGATTCTAGAATCCAAAGGAGCATGAAAACTAGAATATAAATCAAAATACACATGTATATTTTTCAATCAATGGTTTAATAGATACTTTGCACACAGCATTGTTATTTTATTTGTGACATTAATTCACGACTAACGATTTTGTTTGCAAATTTTTAAATGTATATACGTAATATAAATATTTCATTATAAACTTTTACTTGTAAAACTAAATAATCAAATTGTTTTTAAAAAGTCGCTCTTATACAATTAGATTTTTTTTTGTAAAAGCAAATTAAACAATAAGCGCATAGTGTGTGAAAAGAGAGTGGGAATAGCGTCTAGTAGCCAAAGAAACCGAACGTTACTGTGCAATCCGTTTTTGATAAGAATATAATACAAACCACCAGCACTAGACAATCAGAATACCCGAAAAAACACGCATTTTTTATTATTTGATAATAAACAAAACAATGTCTTTAAAAGAACTTGTACCGTAATACTTTCAAGAAAAAAATGTATTCGATTTATATTATAGTGATATGCAGTTAAAATACAATTACCCGTTCTTTTATTTATAATATAAAAAATATTTGAATAGATATACGCTGCCCATCCGGGCAAGTACAAACAAATATATCAGTTACCTGAGTACCTTTTAGAGTACCCTAAGTCTATTGTTGAAAATTTAGGACCGCCCAAATAAGATTTATGAGTTTGTGTAGTTTTAGTTGCATACTATCACTTGTATTCAGATGTACCGATATTACTACCATCTATACAAAAATTTTACGAACTTTATATGGGTATCCTACCGACTGAGACAAAACCATGGATTCACACAAGATAATTTTAATGCTTTGACTCAAGGAATATCTATTTTGAAATAGTACTATATTGTATAATGAGTAAGGAATGGTTGTCATTCCCAACGAGTATAAAAATTTGCAACCGAGTGAAGGCGAGGTTGGCAATTCGTACGAGTTGGCAATACACATTCCTTACGAATTATACACTATACTTTTTCTACGATTCTATATTTAATTAGTAATCAAAGTTAAACAGAATTTTACGAAAAAAATGATGCAGAAAATAAATACACTAATTTAAAAATTTGTATTGGTAATACCTAAAATGACAATTAAAAAATTATGTCAAAACTTATTTATTTTATGTCAACTTGACAGCGTTTATACTATTAGTTATCTGTTACTATTATTTAATTCTTGTTTTTTACTCATCTCCAGTTAAATAAATGGTGAGTATAATTTACTTGCTTTAGATACATGCAATATTAGTTAACTTCAAATCATTTTTTTAATACATTAATTTCAAGCATAACCTAATATGAATTAGCGGTAATAATTCAACAAGAGTTTGCTTTTGCTGCCAGTAAATAAAAGAAATCTATTCTTGTCAAAGCCTGAATCGTTAACAATATCGTCAAGTTCTGACAAATGTTGATATGTGATAGTTTTTCCTAGAAGCTTCAACCGTATAGCATGTGGATGTGACTTACAAAGTAAATTTGTAAACGTTTAAAGATAATTTGTAATTAATAGGTGTTATTATTAAAAATTAAGCTTTCCTAACTAAAAAGGTAATAAAAACATCGTAGTTAAAGAATTGAAAAAAATTCCTTTTACAAAATGCAAGATAGTTAATTATTCTAATGGATCTAATATGCTGCAATAATCTTTACTGCAAAATTAGTTTAAATAATATGAACAATGAATTGTTAGCAAAACACATCGTAGGTAAAAGGTAACAAGTGATTCAGTGCTTTTGCTTATAATTACATCAAAATATATAATTTTTTCAATATATAAACCAGTGGTTTGCATTGGTCTTGTAATAATTGATTGTGTTTATGTTTATCTTGTGTTATTTATTATAACTTAAGTTCAAAGTGTTTTTGATTAAATTTTTAACAAGGTAGCGACAATGTGCGAATAGATTATTTTTATAAGATTATAATATGTAGTAAAAGTATACATAAATACTTATGAAAACTGCATTAATAAAAGGATAAATAATAACAAACTGATATCAGGCATGTGCGAAAAAAAACATTTTGGTATCTGGCAACTATCGATGAACGCCAAAAGATAATTAGTTACTTCTGAATTGTCATGCAGTTCAAAAAACTGATAGATTTTCTAATAAATACTAACTTCTTTAAGTTAATTTGAGCAAGTAATTATAAAATGAGTAATTTTATTTTAAGAATTGGATTACTTAATCTGTTTATAACACTGCAAAAGCAAAAGTCCGATCAATTACTGTTAACATTTCCTTCTCATCAAAAGAATACCCTGCAACAAAACAAGTAGCTAGGTTGCAAATTAGAAGTTTTTACTTACTCTAATTACTTTGAACTTCTAAAATATATTTACATTTCATTACAATAAAGTCGCCACCAAATGTCAACGTTTACGAATATAACCTAAATTATGTAATTTATAAATCACCTTTTTAAGCTATAAAAGTAATGTAATATATAGTAATCTCAAAAGTAGATGAATGCCACGTGACTTCAAATTTATGACGTCAGAATAAGTAATGTTGCCAGTTCTTATGTTGACATTTTATTGAGGTTAATTTAAAATTGGTTATGTTTTACATTTCTTTTAAATAATTTTAAAAGCGGTTTGTTCTATTAAAAAAATACACAAATTTATATTTGTAAGATTGGCAGAATTAATATTTCAATCATCCGACTTGATTTGTTTAATTAACCGAGTGGCTTTCGACTTTGCATTAAGGGTGAAATTGTTTTTACTTTTGATTAAATCAATATCAAATATCAATTTAGTTGAATTATTCGAGTTGATTGTAGAATGGTTTTTATCTGAATTATCCCGACAGTAGTTATTTCATCGTTGTAAAATAATATTTATCATTGAACAACCAACAAAAGAAGAAGCTACATATATTTTGTGAATAATATGAACAATCAGTACTAACTACTAGCCGTTTTGGAACACGAATTCAATAAATTGTTTGAATGAACAAGTCGTCTGACAAATAAATTGCATTTATTTGAATTATTCCAACACTTCGATGTTTTTTATATAATCTTTTTTTTTGTTACATTACTACATAGGTATGAAGTATAATTTTTGGAACTAAAAAACAAAACATTTTAATGCAATAGTTATTTCTTCTAGCAGCGACTATTTATTAAATTAACAAACAATGTTTGCACCTTGGTTCTGTTTCTTACTCTCAAGTCACCAGGTTCTCCTGCAATAACTTTGACCCAGACATGATCGTATAAACTTATTAAACCTTTTTTTTTTAAGAAATACTAGATGAAAAAGAGAACAATGCTACTGAAGACACATTGTTAATGCCAATTTATTTATAACGAAAATAATAAAAACAGGAAACTAACATTAACAATGATTTTACATGCTACATTGAAAAACAAATGTGCATATTTTTTTAACAACAAATTTGAATGGTAGACAATTTGCATTTTAAATAGGGCATCATTAATTTATATATTTTTTTAATCAGTCAGAGTCACTATCATCATTTAAATTAATCATCAGCGGCGCCACGTCCCCGTCGTCGAAAGCTACTTCTCTCTTCCACTAATTTTCTATTATTTGTTCGCAATGTCGAACAGAATTTGCCCATGCATCTTCTGGCACCGCCATTAAAGCTTCTTTCCACATATTTAAGCAGCTTTCAACTGATTTTCCATCCCTCCCTACATGTTTATTATAATAAGCTTTTGTAATTCCCCATATGAGTTCAATTGGATTGAATATACAATGATAGGGAGGGAGACGAAGTACCTTATGGTTATATTTTTTAGCCAATTGATCGGCTGCATACATTTTTTCAGGTTTATTCCTATGAATCAAAATTTTAGTTTATTCATTTACAGAAAAATATTAATTTACCTTTCAACAATGTGTAGTAACTCCTTCTTTAAGCAATTGATTTCAAATGAAACATTTTGTTCTTTTAACCATTTCTGGATATCTTCTTTTTTCCATCCACTATTTGGAGTCTTCGTAACCAGAGTACTGTGGTACGGAGCATTGTCCATTATAATTGCAGAAGGTTTAGTTAAATTTTTTAGTAATTTATTCTCAAACCAATTCAAAAAATTTGCTTGATTCATTTCCCCGTGGTAATCTGAGTTTTTGGTCGAGGAACTAAACACTAAGTCTGCACCAGAAATAAATCCATTCTTATTACCGGCATGAAGTACAATATACCTGTTTTTAACAAATTGTAATAATAGGCATAATAAGAGTTTTATCTAAGTTACCTTTTGCCATCGACTTTGGTAGTTTTTACAGTTTTTGAATCGCCATCCTGCCAAGAACGACCCACTGTACCATTCTGAAAAATCCAGGTTTCATCCAAATAAACAAATTCATAAGTTTTTGCTTTTTGAATTCTTAAATACTCTTTTAAGAATCGAATGCGTTTGATTACAATGTTTGGTAATTCCATTAAACCTCGTCTAGGATTATCTTTTTGGTACTTAAATCCTATGTTTTTGAGAACAGTATTTAATGATGTTTCACATCCTTTAAAAAGTTCGTCAGCAACAAATTTCTGTCTCAATAATTGAACTGTTACAGGTTCATCTAAGTTAATTAAAATTGTTAAATTGAATTTTTACTAATTTTACAACTTACTATTTTCATACATTCTATAAATTGTGTTTCGAATAGCAACCTTGGCAAAATTATCAATGTTTGTTACTGGCCTTGGAAGTTTTCGTTTCAATTGAGAAGTACTCGGGTTACTTTCATCGTTAACTTTCTGGGATGCTCGGTTTACGGTGGAAATACTTATCTTTAAGGCAACTGCTACACGCTATAATAAAATTTAAAAAGTAATTTTGTTCTTAATTGTAATTAGTTAAACATACCTCTCGAACATTATTCAAAGATAAAAACGGTCCACCTGCATCACGTTCTTGCTCGAAAAATTCAATTAACGAAACTACCAACTCATAACCACGTTTTCCTAATTCCGTACCAGGCATATTAATAAACTAAACTCGCAAAATAAGTAATCAAGACAATTGTTCTGAAAAGAACAGTTTTAATATAAATAAGAAACCAAAACGAATTTTTAACCTAACTTGACAATAATAAGTACGCGAAAAAGTGACAACACCGTGTTGTAATACCAACCTCTTTCTTAAAATTCATGCGAAAATAAACACAATCTTAAACTGTTTAGTGTGGTATGATTTTGACGTCATATGTCACGTGGCATTCATCTACTTTTGAGATTACTATAGTTCTCGCAATTTAACTTTCGATGCACGTCATTAACGTCAGTGACGTAGCTATTCAACCATGTTGTCGATATTATCATGTAAACTTACTGTTTTTGTACATTCTGTATATTACATTGCGAATTAGGTTTTCAGTAAAAGTTTCTACATTCGTAACAGGTGTACTACGCTTACGTTTTTAGTAGATCTAAGAACCTCGTTGTTAGCAACCGCTGTAGATACAGAACTAACTGTAGAATATATGTATGTATTACCACAATTTGAATACTATGTAAAAGGGTACCTCTCGCACAGGATTTACGTATATCAATGGACCAACATTATCTCGTTCAAGCTCAAAATAGTACAGTTTTGTATCAAAAATAATTATAAAAAACAATGAGCACTTTGACGTAAAAAACAGAAATTAATTTTGACAGATGCCAAAACGCTGCAACTGTAGTAAACACACTAACAACTTGACAAAAAAAATTCCATAAGACAATTCGGTATTTATTTAATTTTTACTATAAATACGGTGGTATGAATTTTACGTCATCAATGACGTGCATCGAAAGTTAAATTGCTACGACTTTACCTTCTACATGATCCTCATTAATTTCGTTTTCCAATTTTATAATTTGTGATGCACTAAATATTTGTTAGTCTTCTAAATTATGTTCTTATAAATCATTATCCTGTACGTTAATGGGTTTAACCTGTACGGAAATGAAATTTGAAAATCACAATGCACAACGTTGCCTAATCGCAATTAAACGTACAATCAGCCCTATTCCCTAACTTTTACACAAAGCGAGTAAAAGTGACCATTCCGAGTTGACATTTGTTTAGTTAGAAATGACATACTTCTATTCAGAGCTGGGCAGTAGTTAACTACAAAGTAGTTAAGCTACTAATCTAACTACTTTATTGTTGACGATAGTTGTATTCTATATATTCAAGTTACTTTAATTTAATGATGTAACTGTAGTTGGAATAAGTTACTTTTTTCGTGTAATCGTATTTAAAAAGTAGTTAGCTACCCTATTTTAACTACAAAAATAGTTAAACTACTTTGTTAATAACTTAACTACTTTACTAGTAATTAAACTACTTTATTAGCGGCTTCAATTACATGCAATGGCTACAATCATTCAGCTTGCATTGCAGTTTCGCAGGTTAAAACGTGTCCTTCAAGTGATGAACGGTAACGCAGAAGTAAACATGGATGCAAAGATTATTCAAAAACATTGTATAAATGCAGCAAACTTAATTTGTTTCGAAATGTTAAATGCCTCTGATACAAACGTAAACAAACTATTACTTCAACAAAAGTTTTTTGATTTTGATGAACCTGCTTTGTCTAAAAAGTTACACATTTCTTCTGATACTGAGAACATGCTCACAAAAACAGAACAATAGAACTGGAATTGTAAAAACACCTGAAAGATAACAGAATTCATATATCTATTTCAGATTATTATTAAAAAAATGTTCATTAGATATAGTACAATTTTATCTTCATCAGCTACTGTCGACTGATTATTTTCGTTTTTCACTCATAAGTTCGCTCAAAAGAAATGCATTGGCTGATGCTCTTTTTGAAAAGTTACTTTTATGAAAAGGAAATGAATATTAAATACCACAATACGTTTATTACTTTAAGTTCTGTTTTTAGGTTTAGGTTTATTTTATTAAATGTTTTTTGAGAATTTCTAATAAAATAGATATACATGATAATAGAATAATAGTAGTTACGTTAAAATTGTTTTACTGTTTTCGTGTGAGCGTGATTGATTTACTTTGTCTTCTTTAATGTAATAATAATTCAGTGTCTATAGGTACTTATGTTTATATGACTAAAAGTGGTATAACATAAATCGTCTCAAAACTCCTTTTTCTACAAGTAGTTGAAAAAAAAACTTATATTTTAGAATACAACTGTTGAGTAGTTAATAACCTAACTACTTTTCGATTTACGGTAGTTAGTAGTTAGTAACTTACACTACTTTTAAAAAGTAGTAACTTTAGTTAGTAGTTAACTACTTTTACAAAGTAACTTGCCCAGCTCTGCTTCTATTGTGCGCGCTTCGATATTCCCTAACACGCGTCGAAGTGATTCAAACGGTTCATCACAAACCTCTACTTAGAGGAAACGGTAACACGGTATCCTAAGCAATTTCCGCCCTTATTAACTATATATCACCTAGCGGTAAATCTAACTTGAAGGTAAAGTACAAAACGAAAACAGATGTTAAGCAATAAATAAATAAAGTACCTGACAATTCGTAACGTCATCGGCACCTCAAGTTAAATATTTGCATCTTTTGTAAGCCTTATTTCTAAACGTAATAATTGCGTAGAATAAAATATGCAAAATATTTATTCTTATGTACAACAAAATTAATTACGTTATTTCATGTCTACAGCTTTCTCTATATCTACCGCCATTAATAAACGAACCTTTAATTTAAATTTTTTTTGAGAATGGCAAACTATCGTTCAAAGCATAATCCAACAAAAATAACGTGTCGAGATAGCGTAGAACGCAAGCGCAAATGTTATTTCTATTAACGCATTCTGACTTCTACACAGAAGTGGCGAAAGAAGTTCACCTCTATTTAGTAGTGTCGATTCCTATTCCAATTTGTATTTCTATGTAGTTACGGAATACCAACCGCTCGCAACTTCTATTCGAGTTTGTCACTTCTATTCATCTTACAGCATTTTTATTCGGTTTGAAGTTAGGGACGCGGTTTTTAATTTGCAATACAGTATAGTTGATTTTAATTGGAATAGTATTTTTATTTGCTTTAAAGTTATACTGTAGCTGTGTGTCGTCAGCAAAAAGATGATATTTGCAACAGTTCAAAGACGACTTTATATTGAATGTATACATTATATGTATATAAAAGAGAACCCAGAATCGACCCCTAAGGCACACCGGCAGTTACTGGCAAACAATTCGATGTAGTTTTATCAAGAGTCACTATTTTCGAACGATCAGTCAGGTGGTTTTGAATTAACGAGATTGCAGAATTACTGAAATCAATCTGATTGCGATCAAAATGTCATGTATTATCGTATCAAACTTCATGAGAAAAATTTAACACAAAAACTTGATCTAAATTTGTTAAGTTTATTTTTATTGTCAAAATAATACACTATTTTAATAAGGTTAATATTGTTGCGCAATTTATATAAATCATATTTTCCGTAATTAGGAATGATAAGTAGATCCCAAGGTAAAATAAAATTTTTCATTGGCAATTCTAATATTAAGTGGAACACAAAAATAGTCTGGTATCTGAAATCACATTGCCGGTGTTGCTTGATTACTGCACATCTATATTATAATTCATTGAAATAGAGAATTTTTAAGTTAATGTACATCTGTAAAGACTGCAACGGAGTTAATTATATATTTTGGACTATTATCGGTTTTTCACATCATGATGTTACCATTCTTTATCCACAAATATTTAATATTTTTTGATTTTTTATGTTCGCAGCACTTTGCATACAATTTGTGAGTATCTAGTGATAGATGTATAAATATGTGTTTAGAAACCATACACGCAAGATCCAGATCTCTAATACAAAAATTTCTTCTGACTTTTCTTGCTCCCAATAATTCATTCTTTTGAATATCGATTCTATTAACAATTATTATTGATTTCTATTAGCTACAAGACATTTAATTACTAGTAATATTCTTTCTAAAAGTTTATGTTTAATAGCAGGTACCTAATTTAAATTATTTTGAATTAGAAATGTCGGAAGATAATCGTAGTCGAGCATGGCTGTCCGGTGCCAAATATCCGAAAATAAGAAGGAATCGAAAAAGAAGAAAAGATCAAAAAACAATGTGATTCGTTGAACTAATTTTTAGTGCTCGTGCTTACTACAACTGCAACTGTCGCTGCTAATGCAAGTATTACTGCCTCAAGTACTTACAGTGGTACTACTGCTAGTACATCAAATCTTAATCCATTGCCATTGACGTCCACTGGCAAAGACGAAAATGTAAAGTGAGATGCTGGATCATAGAAATGATGTGTGTTTGCCCGCATCAAAGGATACTTTAGATAACATAGACGTTAGTCAAAATTAAGAAAAACACTGTTTATATTTACGAAAAAGATAATGAAGGAGAAAAGTTTTTTAGAAATGACGGACATCGGTTTAAAGATTCGTATTATGAAAGACATTTGAGCAACGAAGAAGTAATTTTAATGAAATGGCTAGTATACTCAAAAAGTAAAGACGCAGTGTTCTAGTTTTGTTGCAAACTTTTCACAACAGTGATTACCGCTTTAACATTACAAATAACAGCAAACATTATTTAACTTCCTAATAAAAAATTGGCTTTAAAAGTGAATATCTCCAAAACAATTGACGATACCCATTAGTGAATTATAGAATATATGTATATTAATATTCATATATTGGCAAAAAATAAAGCACAACGTACTCAACATGATAAGAATACCAAATATTTTAATATTATTGTTGACTGCACACCAGACAGTTGACAATTATATTCAGTGTTGGGATGTACCTAGGTAAATGTACCTAGGTACAAGTACCTAGGTACTTTTTGTGTACCTAAGTACCTAAAAAGGTACTTTTTTATTTATATACCTTTACCTGTACTTAGGTACTTTTTAGAAAGTACCTTTGTACCTAACTACCTAATAAAATAGGTACTTTTAAGCGTACGTTTTATATATTTATTTCGAACTTAATCACATTTGAAACTACTAAAGCTTTTCAAAACTAATATATAACCGAAGCATTTTTTTCCCTAATGACGCTCGAAGGATACCGTTAATGTGTAAAACTTCCTTGTTCCAGTTGTCGAATTCTAGGAAAAAACAAACAGTTATAACTGATTATATAACACATATTGACATAATAAAACGCATTACGAATCGTATTTCTGCATACATAAACAATACGTGTTTAATGACTTATTTTAAAAACGACATATCTGACTTCATATCATATTAAATTACATAAACATAGCCGAGAACAAAAACGTAATATATAACCTTATCTTTGATATAACCCTTGGTGTAACGTGAATGCTGAAAGCACGACCTCAACAAAAATTAAGGTGTCGTGTACCTCGGATAGTAAGTCTCCATTAGTAAGCAAAAACGATCGGTCCCTTGAAGCATATACTAACCGATATCAACTGTATTACCAAAACTGGCATGGATCACCCTTCCCGTTCCGTATCTTATAATTTAGACTTGCCATTGATATTACGAGGTGAATTTTTTAAAATTGTAAGCCAAAGTCAAGTTGATCCATCGGAACCGACATCTGAAATTACAGTGACTGCAAAATGTGTTTTATGTGCACCAAGATTAACACTAATAAATAGTCCGAAAACATCAACAGGGAACTTTCATAAACATTTAAAAGTAAGTAATCTTTTTTTATTATTAAATAACGCAATTCATACAATAAACAACAATAGCATTGCTCAATAAACTGCAATTACAAAAGTTGTATAAACTTTAATATTTTTACTAAGCTTTACAGCAGCGACTGTGTGTGTGTCATAGCCAGTGATAAATAGCAAATAAATAGTAGCATCGTTGATTAATTTCAATCATCTTATGCATTTTATAGCTGTAATTATTTCTATCGTTTTTCAATGAGATCGCGTTTCCATAAATAAAGTGCAAATATTACGCCTAGGTCATATAAATATACCTACGATAAAACGTCAGAACTTTAAGAATTTTAATGTAATAAATTGTTTTCGTACATTTTGTGTACCTAAATGAAATATGTAAAAATAGGAATTTGCAAAACGATAAATAAAAATTGTTTTGACTATGAATGCAAAAAATTCGAGAAAAAATTATTGAAATTCTTAAAACTTTATTGAATTTAGGGTTTTGTGGTTCCAATTAATTTCTTTTAGTGTTTATCGTACATAAAATTTGTTTATTGTTACATAAACTGTTTGTATGAAAATTATTTCAAATTAGTTTTCTGTAATAGAGAAAGCATCCTGAAGCTGCAAAAAAATTTACACAAATGAGAGAAAAATCACAAAAATCAACACTAAATAGGCCGTTGGAGAGTGCAATGGTGATACTAGCGCCCGTAGTCCTTCAAAACTTCAGAAAACAATTACTCCATTTGGAAAATGCAGAATAAATAAAATTTCAACGGATCAAGTAAGTGTAGTACATAATATAGTAATTATTCCCAGAAATATCAAACTACCTATGTTTTTATTAAATTTTTTAGTCTTTATAAGTTTAAGAGTATACTAAACTGAACTTTGCTCATAATTTTTTTTAAATTGCAAACACCCTAAGTGCGATTTTAATAACTCTTAGAACTAAGGTAAAACTGCGAACAGTTGTTTTTCACTTTTGAAAAGGTTATAGCGAGAAAAGATAATAGCGAGTTTCTACTTCATGTTATGAAATATTGATGATCAAAATATAAATAGTAAAGCGCAGGTCCGCGAAAATAGATTATAACAAGATAAGTAGGCATTTAAAGTCCTTTTTGATAGCAAAACTACCGTTTTTAAAATCTAGATTTTAAATGGCGGATACACCCACTTCCGGTTTCTTCATCAGACCCATCTTTTTATAGAATTTAAAATTTCAAGTTACTAGGACTTTTGGTTCGAGAGTTATCGCGGATACATCGTACTTGCACACACACACACGCCAGCACACACACACACAAAATTTTTTGAAAAGAAATTGCTATCGCTATACTTTTTTTATATGAAAGTAAAAATATGCAGACATTCCTTTATCATTCCTTAGAGGAAAATCGTGTGGTAACTACACCACTATTTTTTCTATGGAAAAAGTATTTTTTTCGTTGAAAATTGCTTGAAGCACTGCTTTAACGCAAGATCTAATGTAAAACTTTTTCTGAAATCACGTTTTAGAAATTAAACTATCTATACTATTTTGCAATGTGAAAATGTATAAGTACATATATCTACATATGCGTCATTAGGTTAAAATTCGCAATTTGGTAATAAACACGATGTTTATACCAGTAATTTAATTATATATTTACTTAATGTAAATATCATAACTACGACACTTATTAATAAAGCAAGAACACATCAATAAGAAATTTTAATCATTGTGTCAAAAAGGTAGCTTTGATCGGACCATTAAAAAACTTTTGATCTAAACGTCGCGTCGTAAAAAGCCACAAACCGATTGTCGTTAGAATTAAAGAAGTTTAATAATAAAGTATGCCTTTTTGTTGAATTTATTTTTTGTCTTTTAAAATTTATGACCGTTCAAAACCATTTGCTAATATGATACGGATCGGATGCAACGACAAAAATGTGCTTAAGTTCCCTCGACAATAACACAAAGACTTTGGTAATTTTTTTAAAAACTAGCTTTAAGACATATTTCTTACATTTATGTCTTTTCCAATGTATTACAAGAAAAGAATAAAATTTACTATGTAAAATTATTTTTATCTTGCAGTAGGTTTAATAAGTTTAAATAAACAATTTCTTCTTCAAAATTAAGGGTTATGCATTTTAATGGTGTTCTCTTTTTACCACGTTGTATATTTTTGTCAATTCACTTCCTTCATAAATTAAAAATCTTTTTTGTTTTAGGTTGATGAACTAATTTGTAATTACCTTATAGAAGAAATGCATCCAGTCTACACTGTAGAAAAAGATTCCTTCAAAAAACTTGTCGCTGGACTGTCTGGAGGTGCAGTGTCATCCTGCAGAAGAACCTTAATGCATAAAATATATAAGAATAAAGATAATTTAGTAGAAACCCTTAAAACAACTTTTGAAAACGTAGCTTATGTGTGCACAACAGCGGACATATGGAGTACAAATAATAAGAGTTATTTAGGAGTTACCTGTCATTATTTAGACGACAAGCTTGTTCGCCATTCAGCTGTACTAGCGTGCAGGCGTTTAAAATATTCTCATACCCATTATGAAATTGCAAAAGCATTATGTGAGATACACAACAGTTACCGTCTTAGACAAGGACAAATTGTAGGCACAGTTACTGACAATGCTTCAAATTTTGGAAAAGCTTTTAAAGTTTACTCAGTACCTGACAGTATTGACCCTATAGACATAGATTTTCTCAGTGGAGAAAATTTGGAACTTACAGTGCATGATATCCCCGACTTCGATTATTTAATCAGTCAAAGTATTTTAGAGATAGTCGACGAAGATGATGAAGATATGGTGTTACCTCGACAATATCGTTGCACATCGCATACTCTAAATTTAGTAGCAACAACAGACTGCGAAAATGCGTTGACGGACGTCAACTACAAAAAAATCTACCACTCGACAATTGGAAAACTCACGGCTCTTTGGAATCTATCACATTATTCGAGCAAGGCAGCAGACGAAATTGAAGCTATATGTAATTTAAAATTAATAACACCGTGTCCAACGAGATGGAATTCTTTATTTGATAGCATCCAACGAATATTACGAATCAAAGACCATTTGCCCGAGATTTGTGAAAAATTGAAAAAACCTAAACTTAAGAATTCAGAAATTGATTTTTTATTTGAATATGTTTCAGTTGTAGAAGTACTGGCAAAATCAATTGATATTTTACAAGGTGAGGAAACGTGCTATTTAGGATATGTGTTGCCTACCTTACTTCAGATTAAAAAAACTTTAAGTAATTTAACCTGCTTGATCTACTGCAATTCATTAAGGGATGCTATTATAAACGGTATCAATAAACGATTTCAACACATATTAGACCTAAATAGTAATGTTTCTAAACCGTATATTTTAGCAACCATTTCATTACCAAAATTTAAACTAAAATGGCATATGAATGATACTGCTGTCAGTAATAATAGTACTAATAATTCTACATTATTAACATCACTTTTCATAACTGAATGTGAAAAAGTTTTTAAACACAATCTGTCTGATTCAAAAAAAAACGAAGACTCCTCTGATCATGATGATTTTTTTAGTATCTTAGAAGATTCCGTTCAAAGTACCAGCAACAGAGATGACCACAATGGCAAGAATTTAGCTAAAATAGAATGCTTAAATTATTTAGGAGATAAAGCTAAAGATCTGAATTCTTTATTTAAATATGAAAGTGTATTAGAAATTTTTAAACAATTCAATACTATTTTACCGTCGTCGGCCCCTGTTGAAAGATTATTTAGCACCAGCGGTCAAATACTAACTCCACGCCGAAATAGACTATCAGATAACACATTTGAAACATTATTAATACTAAAAGGTAATAAATATACATAATACAATATTTTAATGTAATTAATTTTAATAAAGTTAAATTCTGTTTACTACATCGGATACAGTATTAAAGATAAATAAGTACCTAAAAAGTACCTGAAATTTTCAGGTACATTTTTTTCGTACCTGTACCTGTACCTAGGTACGTTTCTCAAATCTGTACCTGCACCTGTACCTAGGTACTTTTAAAGAAATGTACCTGTACCTGTACCTAGGTACCAAAAAATGAGTACCTGTCACAACACTGATTATATTACGTTGTGTAAAACTTTCTGAACATTCTGTCGAAATTCGAGAGGACATTCTTAGATATTTTTCAGTAATTAGTAAAAGAACCTCACTGAATAACGTTATACTAGACTAGTTCGAAACCAATGGTTTGTCTATTGAAGATTTAAAAGAACAAAGATATGATAATGGTTCTAACATGAAAGAAATAAACGTCTTAGTGAAATGAATCCTTTTGCGTTCTTTGTTCCATGTAGCTGTCATTTACTAAACCTTGTAGTTAAAGACATAGCAAAGTCATCTAACATGACATTGTTCAAAAACTTTATATTTTTTTTCGGTTTCTAGTTTGATATAGATTGTTCTAAAGCACCACATATCGGAATTAACAGTAAAGCTTTTAAGCACCATAACGTCGAAAAGTCGAATTGATGAAATTCGTCTTTTAAGTTCTCAGATAAGTGAAGTATACGACACATTGTTGCAAATATCAAACACTGAATCTGCCTAGCATCCAAAATTTGCGACTTCAAATTTTTGTGCTACTTCATAACTTGTCACAATGTATTGAACCGCATAAATGTTGCTAGCAAATTGCTTCAGAGCATTGATATGGAATTATCAAGTGCAATCAAAAAGTTAAATGTAGTTATAAATTAATTACAACAGTATAGAACTGGTCTTGGATTTGAAAATACCATAACGTTTGCCAAAGAACTTGCGGCAATATTAAACATTGATTCTCATTTTAAAATTATACAAAATGTTTGTCCAAGGCAGAAGAAAAGATTGTTAGATTATAAGTCAGAGGATGAAACAGTACGAATGCAAAAAATAAGTTTAAAGTAATTTTTTTTACCCGGGTTCAAAAGACATCGATGCAATACAACTTCTAGACGAATTGCAAGTTCTGTCACATTCATTTGATGAATATCTATCTTTTTCTATAAATTAAAATTGATAAAAATTTATTTGAAGTCAACAATTACCAAAAGTCGTTTAATGAACTTGGCCATTATTTCAATTGAAGACAAGTTAGATGAACGTTTGGACTACAAATAGCTTGTATGTGATTTTTTGCAATTAAAGCACGTAAAATAAGATTTAATTAAGATTTTTTTAACTGAAGGAAAATATTATCAACCTGATATTCCTCAAAATATCTAAAAGTTCAGTTTAATTAGCGCAAAGCGGCAAACTGTCTAGCACCGGCCCTGCAGCAAATCAACAATTTCCAGGGTATGCGGTGTAATGTATTGCTACTGTATCAGTTTTTAATCGTTTTTCTAATTTGCGTTCTAGTGAAACTCAAATAGATATGTACTTTTAGTATATCTCAGCAAGCGTCTTTGCATTCATCATGCTTGGTAAGTTTGTCGTTGCAAGAAAGTTTTGCTGAAGTGTAATGTTATTTGTTACAGTGGTACACTCAAACATTAATTTGATGTATTTCATAATTTCTATTATTTGTGATCTTTTATGGTTATTAAATTGATACGGTTAACCAAATGGGAAATTTGAAGATGCTCGATAAGCAATTAATCTTGGTATGTCATTTTATCTGATATTGATACAGCATTATTTTGTGTGTACCAAATTTCAAAATCTTGGATTGTTAGTTGTTTTGCTTTTCGTTTCTACACAAAGGGGTCGATGCATAATGTTTGTTTTGCTTATAGAGCACCAAATATGTTTACACCCACATATTAAATTGAACTATAAGATTGTATTTTCTATCTTTTATAAGCATTTTAAGGCTGGTTATATCGGAAAATTTTGTTTACCTGTGTAAGCTTATTTCTAACAGGTTTCTTCTACTATTGCTGTTGCAATTAGTAATTGCACAAACCACCATTCTAACGTCTGGGCTCCATACGTCAAGACCGATAATACACATTCGTCAAATATTTTAGATTTAATATGGTGCGAAATTCTTTTGTTTTTAAGCAGTTTTCATAACTTTTTTAAAACTTTACTTCATTTTTTATACATTTTAACAGATCAATAGTAAACAATCAATAAAAACATAAGATTGTATATGTTAGGACTACACACACAAAGAATAAATAATGTAACAAAACTATGAACGATTTTGATAGATAAGGTGAATAGAAGATAAATGTGATATACATTTTAAAAGAATAAATGGTCAAAACTTCTATTAGACAAAAAATAAAAAAATATTCCAACTTAACTTAGCAAAGTATTTTTTTAATCAAATTAAAATATATCTGCCAACAAAAATGTTATAACCTTTAAAAGAAGAAGTACTGTAGTAAAGGTAACGTTAGTTGATGTTTGTTAATTCCCTTTACAACAGGTGCCAATTAAGCATTGATCAAATCGTCGCATAAAACCTATCAACTAAAAATGTAGTAAGTAGTCAATACCTACAGCTGTGAAAAAATAACAAGACCTCTTCAAACACCAATAGATTACGCTATTGCACACTTTGTTAGTCAAAACTGTTAGATGTCTAAAGAAATTGCTGTAGTTTTAAAAAAAGTTTGAACGTTTGGATGAACTACAAAGACAGCAACCGACAGTCGAAAAGTCTTAAAACTATGTCTTGATATACGCTCAATTTAGTACCACGTTATCAAGTACTCACGTGCAAATCCTTTATGTGAAAACTTACTACATGCATTATGGAGTATTAAAAGAAAAATTAACAGTATAAAATATGCTAGAAGTAATAGTCTTTCAAAAAACGGGTTTTCCAGTGTTGTTTTGCAGTAATCATTCCACCAAAACACCAACAAACAGTAACAATAAGTTTTTTGAAAACATCATTCAACAGTTATTTAATAAAATCATGATATGCCAACTTTAAACCAAATAAAGATTTATAGTGCTTCCCAGAATGCAGGAAGCTGACAGTAAGTTTGCTCTTGACTTGACATAAGAAACCTACTTAAAGCAAACTTAAAGCGTAAGTTTGAATTAAACTTAAAACAAGCTTGGTGTTGGTTGGTATTATACACATTTTTCAGTTTAGTTTACAACCTTATTTTTGTTAAGTAGTGCTCATTTGTTGTTAAATAAATAGTGTTAGTGTTTCATTAGAACAATATTTGGTATAAAACTAAAAATAGCACATTACATAAGAAAATAATTTTACATGAACATGATTACAGAATAAACTGTTAATTTTGACGCAAACGCTTCAGCTATTTTGTGTCTCTACTTTTTTAAGTCTTATTAGTAAGATTTTGTATGTAAATAGAATTTTAATTTAATTAGGCTTTTGTTGATTTGATATGAATTCCCAGAACATATTTTGAGGTTTTAATACAAACAAACAAGTGTAAGCTCCCAGATTTCTTTCTTACAAATTAGTCAATGTTAATAATTGCATAAGCAAGCTTGCTTTTAGGTCACAGGTTAGTTTTTTACAACTGTACTGCAACTGCAGTAAGTACAAATACACTACCTTGTCGACAAAAACTTGTTTCAAGGTTGAATTAAGTTTTTTGCTGAGTGGGTAGTCGACTAACTCCATCTATATCTCTAATTGTCGTGAGTATTTAAACATTTTAAAATTTATTATTCATATACTTATATAATAAATATACATAATATAATAAATAATGTAACTGTGACAGTACAACAAGTAGGTACGCAGACAGAACTAAATAGAATCAACCATACGATTATCTAAATTTTTTTATTACAGCGTATTCATTGAGTATATTACGCACAAAGCTTTGCGAAAATAAAATCCACAAAAATGCAAATAAAGTAGTCACGAGTATTTGCTTATTTTTGTGTATCAGAACTGTACAGCGTTGCCACACCTACGGATTAATCCGTATTTCTACGGATTTCGCTAAGCATCTACGGATTTACGGATTTATTTCAAAATTTCCGGATTTTTGATTAACTTTATGATTAACAAAATATTTTATTTCATTTTTAATTTTCAATCGAATTTTCGGTCTGCTATCTCTCACTTACAAATTTCATATCATTTTTTTTACCATAATTAACATACTATTGTCACCATTTTTATTTTTAAAGATTTTCCTGTTTTAGTTTCTATTTTTCTAGAATTTTTTTTGTTAATTATACATAATAGCATTATAAATGTTTTATATTAACAGAAATAAATGTTTTCTTTAAAATTCTAATTTTATTTTATGCATATACGGAGTTTTTATCAAATATACGGATTTTGAGCATGCGCTTGTAAGGATTATTATTTTAAGCGTCTGGCAATACTGGAACTGTAATACAGTATACATATTAAAGCGTTTCCAAAGTATTTGCAAACTCCGAGAAATCGTCAGAAAAAGGTATCCGAAGATATTTAATGTTTAATCTAAAGTGTATTCGTTTTCAAGATAGAGCGCACGTAAACAAACTGAATTGCGTGCTCAATGCATGATCATCACGTGCAGTTACAACTGCTATTGTATTTTACCGCTTATTGAAACAGATGGTGCAATTTTTCAGGCCCGGATTCGGATAAGTTTTTTGTGTGATAATACGTTTAATTTCTTTACGTAAATTATTTATGTATCTTTTTGTTTGATTTTGAACTATCATTGTTTAACGTACCTAAAATTTAACGCATACATGTAATTATTAGACGCACCACAAACATGTAAGAAATGCATCACTGTCAACAAAAATACTGACATGAGTACAGGTCTGTGCGGCATGTTCACTTGAACACCGCATGTATTTGTTTACGTGCACTCTATCTTTAACATGAATACACTTTAGTAAGAAATTGGAAGTGTGAAGAATCGGTCCAAATAAATAGTGTTTAATCACGTGCGCGTTTAAATAGATGCAACGTCGTGTAAGTAAACGTGTTGTTAAAATAAGCAAGTGCATTAAGTATAGATAATAAACTGCAAAGTTATCTGCGAACATTGTTCATAAATCTCAAGTGATAGTCATAAGTAAATTACTTGTAAATTGTTTTCCTTAAATATATAGATTTTATTAACGGTAATTAAATTAAAAATTAAGTTTAGTAAAAATTAGTTCTAAATTCCGTGTTAATAGTTAGTTTAATAAATTAGTTATAAAATTCGTTGCAATATCGTTATTCATTATATCGTAATTGCTTAAATTGAAATTAAATAAACGGTTTTAAAATAAATACTTGCACAGCATACTTTTTTATGTTTTTTTTCTATTTTATATAACAAATTTTTCACATTTTAATTTATATAATTGATATCTAAAAAAATTAAACATAAATTGATAAACTATATTTTATTCAAAAAGACAACTGCTATAATAATCAAAAGCGTAAATGCAATTTTTATTTGCTTTTATATTATATTATGCTATATTTCTGTAATCACTGATTTTTACAAGGTTTTTAAATTGTTAACTAATCTACATTACCAATTTTTATAAAAGAAAAAACAAACTTACGTTTAAATCTGTTTTATTTTGAAAATAATAAATCAGTGTCCATCTATGTTTTTGAAGTCATTGTATGCACTCTTATTAATTACTTAGCATTATCGAAATAGAATAAGTGTTTGTTAAAAAATGTTGACAAATACCAACATACCCAAAACCATTTTAATATTCTATTGTTAATACAAAAAATTTTAATAAATCAACATATTTTTCAAATTAACACATTCAAATCACATGTTTTATTACAGTCTTTAATTGAATAAGATTAATAGATTAATCATACTGAAAAGGTAATGTGGGGATAGGCAGTATATGATCTTTGAAGCATAAACAATCTGCAATATTCAGCGATCGACGAACTCTGTCATTGCAAGCTTGTATACCTTTCTCCAAGTAAGTAGATGTTTTAATCGTTATATAACTGTAAACAGATTTCAATTTAAATTTACAGAAAATGAAGAACGCTTTGTTTTTATTTATTACGATTGCGTTAGTATTAGCTAGTATAGCCGCAGTGCCTGTCACGTCAACTGATAAGGTAATTATATTAATGTTAATTAAACTTTCTTTTCTACGTGAAAATTATAGTCCAAGGATGATTTGATTAGTAACAATGTGAATCCAGAAATTAAAGACGAGTATAAACCACAAACGACATCTCCACCGGAAGTTCATCATGTAAAACCAGGAGTTGCCGTTGCTAGAATAATTGACGACATTTTTCAGGTACGTTTAACTAGCTGTTTTCTATTACATTAACTGTTACGCGATATTTTAGATACCAATCGGTGTACTTCAATCTGTATCTAAATTACTAAGAAACCCATTTGTGCAACACAATAAAACTCCAGAAACCGTATCGTCTTATTAAGGATTGCGTTAATTACATAATTATAAAATTAGAAATGTGTATAGATTCGTATTTAATACTTTTTAATGACACTTTAAATATATAAATTATTCTGTATAATTACACACGTATAGAGAAGGAGGGAATATAAGATGGTTTAAGTGAAAGTTATTAATTTCGCGTTCATTTTTATTCAAGTCCTTATTTCCTTTTCTCTTTCTTCGAAGACATTCTTCAGTTTTGATTTAGAAAAAATTCAACAGTATTTTAAACGTTACGAAGTGCAACGCGCACGTGAAAGTTTTATTTTGTTTATTACTTTTATATATATAACCAGAGTTTAGAAATAAGTTTCTCGGTTAAAAAAAATGTATTACAAAACAGTCGTTTTACTGTCAACGTTTGTGATTACGCACGCATTACCCGCCGGCAATTTCTCCGTTTCCGCAATCGTTGATCTAGAACAACACGTAAGTTAATATATATTTTTTAGTTAGTTACATATTCAACTATTTAACGCAGAATGAGTTCTTACGCACTAAAGGAAGAGAAGAAGCGTTTTTTGATCAACCAAAACCATCCCTTTATGAATACGCTCAAAAAATTTACGGAAATATTGCTCATCCAAAACCATTAATTGATACGATTTCAGAAGAAGAAAAGTATGGAAATAACGGTGACCAATTTCGTTCATTTGGAAATGCAATTGTAAATAGTTACGAAGGTTTTTCCAACTTTCTTAATGCGGCTGTCGATGTAAGTAATCTTAATATATTTGAATCATAAAAATTGTGTATGTAAATTGTAGCTGCCCTTTGAAGCAATGAAACAAGTTACAAGAAAAGCAACATCTTATTTAGGCGCAATTGGGGCAAAACTCGTTGGATTGTAAAAAATAACTAGTTAAATGTTTATTAAAATTGTAAATGTTTATTGCATATTTATTGTAGATACGCAAAATTATTAAGAGATTGTGAAATTAATTTTACATAACTGGCCATCCCATGTAACACAAGGCACTAAAAACTTATGATACAACAACAGTAAAGCAATTTATGAATTGCTAAACTTTTGTTTATTTCTTAAAACCAATTTCTAAATCTAATAAATATGTGTGCATGAGATGTTACTCCATTATGAAGAACGTAAATTAGTTACAATTACTAAATTTTTTTAGTTGTCATCACAATTTAATGTTCTGTTAGCTTTGAAAGTAATAATATTTGAGAACCAATAAACTTTTAATAATAATCTCTTATTTCTTTTCTTAATTATACGGTAATTGTTATTAACATTCTATTAAATTTTGTTGAATTGCCACAACACGAATTCTTTTAGTTATATAAAAAAATAATGTTTTTTTTTAATTTTTTTAGCACTATCACGAATCCTATGTAAATTTACTTTGCAAGAAGTATTCAAGTTAAACCAAAATTCAAAGTATTGTTGGCAAATAGTTAATATAATCACAATTTACAAAAAGTAATTTGTTATTCGTGAATTGTAAGCTTAAACAATTATTAGTGTTTCTCCTTTTTGTCAAAGCATTGTATATTCTCAGATTGCTAAATGTTAACGGATATTTCATAAAGTTTTGAAAAACAAGCAGTTAATGAGGAGTTTTGTAAGTTACCTACATGAAGTTATCTAAGATGTTTATCTACATAAAAACATCTTGTTTTTTGTCGTAATTTATGATATACGCTAAAAAAACATATTAATACAAATTTATAATTATTTATGCTATGCCATGTTTAATAACTGCAAAATAAAACACGGTTCAAATTCCCAGCATTTACATAGAAGTAAATAACAACATTAATAAAGCTATAGGAAAGCATATATACGCAGTGGTACTCTCTGGTAGAAATTTTCACAATTGTGCCGATTTAGTTTACTTCTATGTACACGTTGGAGATTTTAACCGTGTTTTATCAAAACTTATTTAAATTAGGAGGTTATTAAATGCAATAAACAAATGCAAAGATCTATAGTACGAATACCACGAGAGAGTGTATGCCACAACTCTCGAACAAAAAATTATTTGTTCTTTCTCCACGGAGAGAAAAGTTTACTGTAATAAAGCAAAAACAGCTATATTTCATGCAAATAGGCTGTTGGTTTTGAGTCAAGCCGATGTACGCTTAAATAAAACTTTCATTTTATTACAACAAATATTTTGAAAAATAATTGTATAGATTTTATAATATATCAATTTAAGAAAACATCGTTTTCCATTATGATTCTAAAGTTGCTTAATGTGATCGTAACCATAGTTATGACAAGTACTGCTTTTTCTTATCTCTGTTGATTGTTGCGATTTATCATTAATAGGTTTAATAGTAATAACACTTTGTATTAATTTAAGCACGCAGTGCCATAATGTTTACTTTTGTGCAGCTCCAGGGTATGAATGATTTCAGTAAATATACACATAGTTTAAACGTATTTATTTGCTAAATTCAAAATAAATGTGTTATATTTTTATCATCACTACAGTTTATGGTTTAATCCTAGATTACATTAAAATTTATAATTATTGGTAATATTACCGATCCAAATAATACTGTCCTTGACGCCAATTAGTACACGCATCAGCATTAATAGTTCGTTACACTTAGAATATTAGTCGAATCTACACCATCCGATGAGTTAAATAATTTTGTAACTTTTGGAAAGTTTTTTTTTTCTGTCAAAGGATTCTCCAACTTCTAAACTTTACAATCAACCCAAGTTCAGCTTCCTTAAATATGTCCAAATGATTTTCCGTTAGGCACACAAGAGATGTAACATCAATTTCTTTTTCTAAAAGAAAAGCAAATGCACGATAATTTCATTTTATTGCAAAAAAACTAAGTCATACATGCCAAAAAATGTGCAAGCTTGGCGACATAATTCTAATATATAACGAAAGTGAACAATATTCAAAATCAGAGTCAATACTTACTGGTAAGTTTCTTATAGTTTCCAATCATTCACTAATTAATGTAGTGAGTTATAGGTTATATTCTGCAAGCAACTCACTATAAAATGATGGATCCATGTCGTATAGTTCCAAACAAAAGACTGTCGGAGTAACGTTACACGTTAATTTATCTTTGCCACAGCTTTAGCAAAGAATTTAGCATATATTGCGAACCTTAACTTAAATTAAATTGCTGATACCTTATTCGAGACCAGCGTGAAACAAATAGTGATAACATAAATGCTCACTTAAAACGCCTACTTGTGGTTTGGTAGTAATTTATTACGTACTTTAATCGTTGATATGATTTCTTATAGAAATTGGTTGAATTTGATCAATTTGTAGTCTTAACTTTAACAAAAACTTTTTCTTTGCATCATTATAATTATGAATGAATTAAGGGCTGGGTTAGGGTTTTCACTTTCGAAAAATCGAATTTCTTTTTTTTGTCTTATCTTATTGTTTAACATTTTAAGAATATATCTTTAAAATTTTAAGCCCATCTAAGCAATATTCTTGAAGTTATTGTCTTATCAATTTCCTGGCCTTTAACGCTATGGGCGATCGGGATAGCGGTGTAGCTGTCAAACAGGTATACAGTTTATTCATTGCTTTGACGTTCGACCGTGCGCTTGTCATTTTATAATTTTCTCAAGAAATTTCCTGTACAAAAATGCCGAGAGTAAGCAAAGTTTCGAGAGAAGACCGACAAAGTGGAAAGACTTATTTGTGTAGATCAAAAAAAAGGTTTAATCCGAATAAAATAATTAAAGATGAGGCTACCACAAAAAGTGCTTCATCGAAGAAAATCAAGCTAAATACCAGTGCAAGTGTACCAGAAGACGTTGTAAAACATTACAAAATCATCGATTTTTGCTTGTTTTCTCAACCATCGCAAGTTTAGTGAAATGTGCTCAGTGTGATGGTTCAGTTGAGTTCAAAAGCTGCAAAAAAGAAGGCCTTGGCTTCCAAATCCAAGTCAAATGTGCAAATTGTGATCCACGCTTTATACCGCCGAGTGAAAAAACTGGTCATCGCTATGAAATCAACACTCGTTTTACCTTTGTAATGCGTACATTAGATTTGAGTTTAGCAGGCTGCAATAAATTTTGCGGGCTCATGGACATCGCAAGTAGTTTTTTATCTAAACCATCTTATTAGAATCTCATAAAATCAATTTGCTGCAGCATCCAAACGACTGCTGAAAAATTTCTTGTTTCTGCCGCAGACGAAGAAAAACAGCAAACACGTGCAAATTCGGAGTCAGACACTTTGACCGTTTCTGGTGACTTCCTTGATTGGATATTGGTCTAGAAAAGTTATCGATATTTTCATAAGTAGTTCACACTGTCAGGCTTGCAAATTATGGAGAAAGCAATTAAATACTAATGAATTTGAAAAGTGGTACCAAGAACATGTTGAAAATGATGAATGCCAAGCCAATCACACAGGACCATCAGGTAACATGCAAGTTAATGCTGTTATCGAATTGTTCCGCTGATCAGAAAAAATTACGGAGCAAAGATCAGCAACTATATCGGAGACGGTGACAGTAAAACTTACGGCAATTTAGTGAAAGCTAAACCTTACGGTGAAAATTTCACTATAAATAAAACAGAATGTGTAGGTCACGTGCAAAAAAGAATGGGTAAACGTCTACGTGATCTAGTGAATAAAACTGTAGAAAATAAAGTTGTAAAAACCGGAAAGAATGCTAGCAAAACAAGGCAAAGTAAGTTACTCGGCGGCAAAGGAAAGCTCACTGGAAACGTCATTGATAATTTGAGTCGATACTACGGAGCAGCAATCAGACATAATTGTGATTCGCTGGAAGGAATGAAAAATGCAATCTGGACGACGTTCTACCACCAGCAGTCAACAGACGATAACCCTCAACACCATAAGTGCTTGAGCGGTGAGAACTCGTGGTGTCCATATCAAAAAGCTTTGGCCACAACAGGAGTGGAAAATTTCAAACATGACTACACTCCACTTTCACAAGATATACAAGCGATCAAACCGATTTATGAAGATTTGAGTAAAGACGAACTTCTAGAAAGGTGTCTTGGAGGCTTTACTCAAAATGCCAACGAAAGTTTAAACCAGCTTATTTGGAGAATTGCACCGAACAAATTATCTGGCAGCAGATCTTATGTAGCTGCATGCACTTTCAATGAAGGTGCTGGTGCTTTTCTAACTTTTCTGTCTGATATGAACGTCAGTGTCGGCCCAAGCGCTCATGATTATGCAACATTCGCGGACAGCAATCGCATTTACAGGGCTGAGATTCAGGCTGAGCAGCAGAGCAAAGAAGCCAGAATAAAAAAAGACTTGAGAGAAAAAGGCTGAAAACATCGACAATGCCGCAGGAAGTCTGCTGTATGGAGCTGGAATCGATGATTCTGTGTAAGTTGGAAAAACAAATTTTTTTCTTCACTTTTTTAGTTCATAAACTTTAGACGCGTTTTTCTCAAAACTACTTTTTCAAAGTCCGTGTTCACTGCCATTTAAAAACTACTTGACCGATTCATTTGAAACTTTGTACACATTTTCTATATATAAAATACCTCCCCCCAACCTTTAGTTAAATTTTTTTTTACATTAAGGGTGTTTCCCACCCACAAAATGGCGGAATTTTTCGTGGACAATAACAGTTCACACTTTAGACGGCCGCCAAAAATTTTTAAATGAAAAAAAATGATCAGAGAACGTTGGGGGGAAGATTTGATTATTATTTGACTAAATTTTCATGGTTTTTCATTTTCAGATAATTTCCGGCCGAGTTATAGTGAACACGGCAAATTGTTTTTTTCCCACGACGTTCTAGGGGAAGCTCTGTTACCGGCTTATGCTTCAATATTTCTGCATGATAAAATTACACAACATTGTCAAAAGTATGCTCAATAATGTACAAAAGGTTCGAATAAAATTGCTCAATCTATATTTGAGAAAAAAATCGCAAAAAAAGTGTTTTTTTTACGCTGAAACCCTAACCCCTCCCTTAATAAAAACATGTTTGGATTGCAATAAGAAATTTACTTTAAGTTTTAGAACATGTAGTTTTGATTTTATTTGAATGTGGATCAGTTTTAGAAAAAAAGCAAATGCTTTAAATATGAAATTGTAATGATTAAATTCAGCATAATATTTCTCTCCGTGTCTAGAAAAAATTATACATAGATTTTAATTAAACGTCAAATAAGAAAAAAAAACAGAACTAATTTCGCGTCCAGTTAAACTACATTGAATGTTTTTGTTTAAAAAATATGATTTATAATATGAATATAATTCATATTTAAAAATGTATCTGGTATTCTAGTCCGAAAGATGTATGTTGCTCAATGAGCATAATCATCGACCTGGCAACAACGGAAAGCTATGCTTCCCTCTGGACGAGTAATCGCAGGCTGCAAAGTGTACACAACATTGTAAGAGATAGAAATAGTATTTGTCAACAAACGGTACGCACTACTTGTCAAACGACAATTGTATTTGTTTACTTTTACATATTCCTACTTCAAGATAAATATACATTGTATTTATATTTCACGTTTAAAGTTTGATTCAATTCATTTTACTATCTACGTACTTCAAATAATGCTGCTAGAACCGATTCTAAAATTTGAGGTTATAAATTTGTCAACATAAATTGACAAGTAGTGCGTACCATAACAATAAACAAATGTACTTCCTTTTCTACATGTTTGAGACAAACAAACACATTGCAAAAGTATACAGATTACTCATCCAGAGGAAAACGTAGCTTTACGATGTTGCCAGGTCGATGAGCATAATAATTCAGTAACGCCAGTGATAAATATAAAATTTTATGTTTCACATGACACAAAATAAAAACTAAAAATAAATAATTACTGTAGTTTTTATCACAAGTATATCTACAACAAGAAATAGTTTGACGTTTAATTATTTACTTGTCAAATTACTTTTACAATCGCAATGAATGTGCAAGTGTTTCTCAAATATGTTTAAAAAAATGCACAAAAGAAAAGTTATCATCTAAGTAAGTTTAAACCAAAACATGAAAAAAAATCTCATTTTGGTTATTGTGTACATGTTTACGTATCTCGTATCTAATGCCCGTATTTATAAACAATACTTAAGGTCGTGCTCATACTTAAGCACGAGATGACGTAATGTTTGTATTTTACAATGTTCAAGTACGGCAGATGCCGTAAATGCGCATGCGGTGCTCAAGGTAACGATCGAGCTACCTTTAGCAACGGTTTTAGCGGGAGTGTCACTTTAAAAGCAAAACATAACCTTAATTCACGTTTAACAAAATTAACAATGTTGGAAGATTATGAAGAAATAGAAGAGTTTTTAGAATACATGGATATTGTTGAAGAAGAAATTAATGACGAACGTGTCCCAAAAAGATATATACGTAATATGGAAAACCCAATGGAATTTTTTAATACAAAAGAATTTCGTATTCGTTATCGTTTTCGGAAAGAAACTGTCTCTAATGATCTTTTGCCGCTAATTATTGAAGGATTACAAAAACCGGATAATCGTGGTCTACCCATTCCACCAATTTTACAATTATGTATTTGTTTACGGTTTTATGCTACATGTAATTTTCAACTTGTGTCTGGTGATTTGCGTGGAATTAGCCAATCTACAATAAGCCTTATAATACGAAGAGTGTCAATATTAATAGCAGAACATTTACCAGAGTTTATTAGCTTTCCTCGCACCGCACAAGGATTTAGGACAAATATTAAAAAATTTTATGAGGTTGCTAACTTTCCCAACATTTCCGGATGTATAGATAGATACATATTAAAATAGCAAACCCTGGAGGAAATCATGCAGAAGTGTTTCGAAACAGAAAAGGGTTTTTTTCTTCAAACGTACAGGTATACTTATATTGACGAAAAGAAATATTTTACAAAAACAAAATCCTTGTAAGTTGTTGCTGGGCCTAACAGAGAAATACTTGACATTGTTGTTCGACACCCTGGATCAAGCCACGATAGTGTTATATTTGATCGTAGTGCTTTAAGAGTAAGATTTGAAAGGGGCAACATTCTAGGATTATTAATAGGAGATAATGGATATGCATGTAGGCATTACTTACTTACACCAATGTTACAGCCAGGTAATGTAATTTGAAATTAAATATTCAGAACAAGAAAAACTCTTTAAATTTTATAATAGCGATTGACGAAGAAGTTCGCTATAACACAGCACATATACGAACTAGAAATATTGTTGAAAGATTATTTGGAACGTGGAAAAGGCGGTTTCCATGTCTTCAACGAGACCAAATTGAAGACATCAGTCGCTATCATATGTGCAACAGCAACACTGTATAATATAGGTTTACGTGAGAACGAAGAATTTGTTGATGAATATATTGTTAACAAAATACCTATTGCCAGGAACATACCTGATGCTGAACGAGGATTGGATTTTCGAAGACATTTATTGAACAACATTTTAGGCAATAGAAATTTAGATATTACTTTTTTTTTAATCACTTCATATGAAATAAATACATCATACAGAATTTGTTATTAAATATAATAATTACAAAATAAAACTTAAAATATGTTTACAGAAACTCTATCATAATCATTTACTGACCTTCTGCTGCTTCCACTCGCAATTTCATTAATTTCTCTTTTTGCTTCCTTCTTTCCGTCGCCCAAAGCAGATCTTGTGTTAAGATTTGTTTTTTTATTTCAAATATTTCTTGTTGCTGTTGGGCGGCGTCGAGTACTTTGTTCACCCTGGCCTTTTTCTCAGTTACTACTCTTTTTGATATAGGAGTAATAACTGAAACTAAGATTTCTCTGTTAATGTTATATACATTTACATGTTATACTTACCACCAGGTAGTGCATTTTCACTATGCACAGTACTCGCAGAAGGAAGCTGCAAGGTGGAAACATCAGGATCAACTAAAATATATTTGTTTATAACTTTGTATGCATTCATAAATATAACAAAATTGCACCTGTTGGTGGTTCAGAAACAGCTTCTTCTGTAGCTGTTAAGGATTTTACAGCTTCATCTACAAAGTGGTTTAAATTGATTTATTGATTAATAATACAATTAGAGTTCTGCATGTTCACCTTTTTCAAATGAAGCTGTGTTGTCCCAAGAACAGATGACGCTTACATCGAGACTGGGTGCAGCATCTTCTACTACTTGTAGCACTGGGTCCAGACATGGTTTTTTTGGTGGTCCTCCACCTGTCAAAAGCATGCTGTGACGCAGTGCTGTGCTCTCTTTACGCTTTCTAAAATAATAAAAATTGTATACATCTAATATTTTGTTTTTTAATTTTTGGAATGACTTGTAATAGGTATTTAAACGTACCCTTGTTTTACATTATTCCAAAGTTTTTTAAGCTGCACCACAGTTCGCACGGTATCAATTTCGGGTTGGGAATTATAACATGTAGTTATCAATTCCCAAGCCCTGTTTTTTTTCAATACCAAAGCACCATCTGTCCTCTTGTTTTCAATTATAGGATTGTCCTTAACAAGCTGTGCTGTGCTTAACAAGTGTTATTTAATATATTTTATAATCAACTAAAAACACTCAAGTATTTATTACTTACCTTCAATGATAATTCAATCACAATCTTAAATCAGTGAAATTTTGACAGTGAAAGCGGTGAAAGTAAGTGAAAGTTACTAAAACTTATGTAAAATTCCCTAACTTTCAGTACTTGAGCACCGCTTTATGCGAGTAAACCCGAAGTATGTTTTATAAAGCGGAACGCGTACTTGAGCTACAATCGGTCCTAAGGCATGGTTACTTGAGTACGTGCTTGGCCTCAAGCTGAGCATCGTTTATAAATACGGGCCTTAGGCATTATAAGTAAACTATAGCGAATAGAAAAATAAACATTTAAAAACTCGATTTAGAACCTTTTTCTGATAAAATTGTTTAAAATTCAACTAGATGGTTTGTTTTTTAAGTATTGCTAAATTGTTCAGTCTATCCTATCTATCGTTATTATTTAGTTTTAGCCAGAACACATAATTTTCCAGAAGCGGTATTCTTGATTATTAAAGAAGAGAACGTATTCTTGAACGCTTCGTTAGTGCAGCCAAACAATAATAACATGACATACTGTTGACAAGTATTCAAGTGTCAATGAACGTACGAAACATGCGTTAAAGTTCGTGTACCAAAACAAAAAGATGAAGACGAGATAATTTAACCACAGCATAAATAACAAACAGCAGGGTAGCTCTCAATAACGGGAATTGGCGCCTATTCTTGCGCACACGCCATTTTAGTCTAGAAGTTTATATCCCGCGAAATTAATCAAATTGTTCTTACGATTTGTTATTATTATTTACCACAAAATGTTGCTATCATCGGTCTTACAACCATTTTGCAAAACATTCACTTAGACTTGTCAAATTTTCAATTTTTAGTTTATTAATTCCGATTTTCAACTCAAGGTCACATTTCACGACATAATAAAACGCTTCTACATAAATTGACATGTTTCGACCATTTTTTACATTGCTGGTATGAAAATAACAAGAAAATACATTTTGGGAAGAAGTAACTTCAACTCTTAATTTTATATCGGGAGGAGCTGAAAAAGCATCCACTCAATGAAGCGAAGTAAAATAATTTCTTCAAATTTCTTTGGTATGAATTTTCATTAGAGTCGAAAACTTTTCGTTTTTGTAGACCTAGAAAAATCGAAGAATAAATTTAAAAAACAAAATTTCTAAAAAAAAAATTTTTAAATGGCACAGAAAGTAGTCCACACTGAAGTAAAAAAAAATCATTAACAAAAAAAATATTGAAATTTCAACATCTGTAACGATAGAAGAAAATATAGATATTCCTGGTCTATTTGTTATCGCAGAAGATATTACTTGGGATATTAACAAGAATGTACGTTAACTACTAATTATATTTACCATTAAAACACTTTCTAAAAACAACAACAAATTCTTGATGATAAGCGAGAAGAGAATTTCTTCAAGGCGAGGTTATAGGCAAAAAAGATTACAATTTAATTAAAGTTTTGTTATTCAAGCTGCGATGCTAAAAGTTCTTAAAAAAATCTATTGCGCCGCTTCTCACGTCTTCGCCACACTCTCATACGGCTATCATGCATTCCCAAACAGAATCGGGATGTATCACTAAAAACTACTCTCTGCCATTCCAGATTACAGTAGAGTCGCGACCTAAACCATTCCAAACGTTGATGTCGGTGTTGAACCGTCAGTGGAGCACAAGATGTGGCCGATAGGATTGCAATCCAAAACTTCTGATTTGGTGGTAAACGGTTCGAAAGGTTACAGAACGACCTTCAGTACCAAAGTATTGATCGGCGATTGATCTGGTTCTGAAAAATCGGTCTCTTATTGCCATAAATCAAAACTGACGCTCCTGTACCTCATTTATTTGACTCTGTCCTTCAGATGCTTGTCTACGACAATCCTAACTTTTCCTAGTCCACGTTTGATAAAAACGGATAGCGGATTGGTTCTAATTAAGACGATTTACAATTTCTCTGCACAAAAAACCATCTTCATGTAAGCTAACAATTTGACTTCTGTCGAATTCGCTTAATTGACGCATTCTAAACATAATCACAGTCTCGAAACACGTTAAACTAAAGAACCGCAAAACATAACAATATTAAAATTAACCAAGACTCGCACGAAATACACACGATAACGAAATAGTAGAAACAAAAAAAAACGTCAGATACGTCATTACCACTTGATCTATTTTTAAAAAAAATAATCATTGCCTACCTCTGAGTACCTAAACCTTTCTGTCAAGTTTCACACCCCTTTTTAGTGTATATACTACAGTTCAATTAAAGTTATTAACAACAATGTTTTATTGATTTTTTTGCGACAACCATATCTGGATTAATTGCCCTTTAAATATTATTCATATAATTTTCTATAGCATGAATTCCGTAATCCGGTTTCTAAACCCCGTGTGACAACTTCAGGTATATTGTCAATACAAAAGTTTTAAGCATTTACGATTTTGTTTGATGTAAATAAAATTAAATAGTTGGTTGCCGTAGCTTGAGTTTTGCTTTTATTTTACAATCGAACATAACCAATTTTTTTTTTAATTTTTGACATTGACATCTGCTTTCCACATTTCTTCACGAAGGTGTGACACATTATTACACTGTTTTTTCCCAATCTTCATTTGTAATTTTAGAAAAAAAAGAAACCGAAATGCATTTTCTAAAATTACAAATGAAGATTGAGAAAAAACAGTGTAATAATGTGTCACTTATTACACTGTTTTTTCCCAATCTTCATTTGTAATTTTAGAAAATGCTTTTCGAACTAAATTTTCAATATCAATTCCTCGTTGTACCACATTATTTATTGCAATTTTTCTTTTTACAAAACACCGGCAACATTAGATTCTCTACAAATTTTCTTAATAAAACTTAAAGATTTCCCAATCGCAGCAGCAACAATTACAGAAGTTTTTTTGATTGAATATATCCATTGACCGTATGCTTTCTGTTTATCGAAGAAATCGATGACATTACAAATAATGTTTCGTGCTTTCGAATGAACGACTTTTCGGGTTCTGCTTTACATGGATTTAAACTGTAATACAACATTTTATTTTAATGATTGCTGTTTTTTTACTATAACCAACAATAAATAACTTTTTTTGTGTTACAAATTAATTAGAAATAATTTTAACCTAAAAATACTTACCAAATGTTTTAAAGGTAAATTGGAGTATATTGTTCTAAAAAGAACAGATTTGTTCATAATCAAGACGAAAATTCAAATATAAAAGCAAAAAGTAATATAAAAAGTTAAAATAACAACGTAAATAGAAACCAAAATGTCGACAAAATTAATAAATAAATGCTTATGATTTTAAATGTATTTTAACAAATCGCGCTATATGATTGTCCGACACAATTTGTCCTTTAAATTAGTTCGCATATTTTCCGGGGTTTTTGTAAGCTTGGTAGCGCAGTAGTACCTGCAAAATAAATTTAATATTAAATACTAAAACATATGGAGTGACCACGTCACACTATATTTTGGGACATATGTTTACAGACACGAAAAAGTTTACAGTCACATTGTTATGTTAAAAATTCTCTAATCTAAAATTTGTTCTCGATACGCCTACTTTTCGTTGTTGGAGTAGGGCTAGTCAAATTGTCAAACACGATTTTATTCTTCCGGTAAAGTTTGAAGAACGCAGATATCTTCTAGAGTTGTGTACGCCCAATAAAGCTTTCATTGTTAAGTATTTCACACACTTCCATATGAATTGCAATCGAATACTGAGTGAAAGTCTGTATTAGAAGTAAGATATTATTTATTGTTTTGTGGTTTAATTTTATTCTTTCGTAATTATCTGTAGCAGGTTTCCATGCCCCACACATGCCTTTGTCTGTGCAGATAATAAACAGATGTTACAATTAGAAAAATTTTCATGATGACATCTTGTCGCTATAAATAATATTTCTTGGAGGGTTGGATACGAGTAAAATACATATTGCAAGATATTTTTGCAAAAACAAATAACAAAATTTATGTTTTTTGATTAGGCTTTAATTGAATTTTAGGTAATGCTGACAGGATATGTGTTAGCTAGTCCATACCTAGAAGAAACTAATTGTATCTATTACATTTTTACTTTAATTCATAATAGTTTGGTGGTCAGTCGACCGTACGTACATGCTAGGTTGTAATCACAATTAATGTTAAAATCTTTTTGTTGTGTAGCATATTATAATACGGTGCGCGCTTTAATTCTCTAAACTTTCGATTTTTGTACGTTTGTATTTTGATTTACAAATGTACAGTCATTCTTTCTTTAAATGTAAAAGTTAGACCGACTAGATCACTTTGCTGTACGACGTGTTGTCCACTGAAGAGCGTAGTTTATATTTTGTCTGGGATACCGACCTACGTGCTAATGTTTGATCAAATTTATATAACTATGCTTATGTCCCTTCTTCGTCTCGTTTAAAATACTGTCTGTGATAAAATAAATATATATTTTGTGTTACCACTTCTGTCTTGTCGTTTGTTCTTTTCTAGTTGCGGGTAGATTTAAACGGTGTCTCTCATTTTAGTCTTTCATCGTTTGGCGTTTTTTTTAGATTCAGTTTATAATCTAACACTACGAAGCTTACGACTCCATCTCTGGAACAACTGAGTTAGTCGTCGCTTTCTTTTTTACTTTCCTATAAGTATAGCGATCGCAATTTTTTTTTCAAGGTTTTTTTTCTGTATAATTATAGGTTTCAAGGTCTCCTGAATCAGAAAGATGTATTTTTGACAAAAAAAAATTGGATATCTGTGTATGTGTGAACCAAAAGTCCTAGTAACTTAAAATTTGGTATGGAACTGGCTTTTCATATTCTCTCGGTTCTATCAAAAGATGGGTCTGATAAAGAAACCGAAAGTCGGTGTATCCGCCATTTTTAACAGTTTTTCTTATATAAATTTGTACGTATGTAAATAATTCGAATTATTTTTATAATTTCTTATAGAGATAATTTATTCTTCCTAACATTTTAATTAAATAAAAAATGTTCTAACATTAACAGTATTAGATATTAGAGGTTATTCAATATGACATCATAAGCTTAATTTGCCATATTTCGGTTATATCTTAATGAAATTAAAGAGAAAAATTTAAAAAAATTATAGCACGCTAGGAAGTCACTACAAACGTGTAAATATCACTTCAAAGTGGTTTTATGACAACATAACCTTCCTTTATCATTCCTTATAGGAAAGTCGTGTGGTGATCACAGCAGTTTTTTTTGTTACGAGGAAAACAACGTAACAACATTTTCAAGAATGTGACATTCACCGTTTTAAGGTGAACCACGTTCAACGTTCGAGAAAGTTTTTCTTTCAAAAATTCAAGATTACGACTTCAAAAGTCACAATTTTACCAAAATACTATAGTTGAATATATTCTAAAAATTATAAACGTTCTAAGAAGCACTTTAGTACATCTATTATTCACAGCAAAAAATAGATATCCTGACAAAAAAGTAGTTTTTATTTGTTAGCTTAGCGTCTCGCGGTACAATATTGTTGGTAGTGCTATAATAATATATAATATACTATTAATCAAATAACTATTCTAAAAATATTGTTTTTTGTGTGTGTTTGAAATAGTTATTTGTATCATAGGTCCAGAAAGTGCTTAAGATTTTCCGGATTGGTATGTGTACTGGTTTCGATCTTATATGTACTTGACGACTACATTTTCAAGTAGTTTTAACATGAAAGAAGTCAAGCTGATTAGTAAGATTTTGCCTAGACGTACGTAGATCTCCCTAGCTTTGGTATAAATACTACCTTGACAATCCGCCAGCTGTATGGTATATGCAAAAGTGCAAAGTTGGCTCTAAAAATTTTGTATACTGCGTTTCGCAGAGCAGCAAATCTTTTTTGCAGCATGATGGAATAAATTCCATTCGCTCCTGGAAACTGAAAAGGTTTGAATGTATTGATTCCCCATTTTACGTTTTCAGTATTGATTATTTTTCTTGCTGATTCGTAGTTTCTTTTGGGTGCCCGTTTCAATGTTGAATCAAATGTATCTATGATTAGATAAAGAAAGTTCATCTGATAGATGTCACATTTTTATCACTTTAGTCGTCTTTGGACTAGCAAGTGTAGGGTCAATAACTTCACTTCACTTCAACTTTTTCACCTTTTGGATTTGTTAATCAGCCGTTAGATTTTTTTCCGGTAGCGGTGGTGCTGTCTGGTCGAAAAGAAAGTAACCGGATCTGATAATGATAAAGAACTTCCTTCTTTACAACAGATATTTTAGCTGACTAGATCCCTAAAACATGAATCTCACAAAGCCATTAAGTTTAGTGTATTCTTTACAATGATGCATGTGCAAGGGTTGTGCACAAATTGTGTTACAAGCAGCCATCTACCTATACAGTTTAATCCTATTATTGTTCCTTTATGAATCCATATGGCTCCTAAACAAGGGCAATATCAATGTCGTGTGTCACTACATAAGCACCGAATAATTCAAGTTTATCTAGTAATACCTGGTGACAAACAGTGTCAAATGCTTTAGCTAAATCAAAAAATGCCGCAACTGATGGTAAAGATTTGTGTCTAAGTTATCATAAATGCTTGATGTTAGTTCCGCCAACGCATCATTTGTACTTTTTTGTGCTCTAAATCCAAATTGGTAGTGGCTTATTATGTTGTATTTTTCTAAATACTTAATAAGTTGGTTTTTAATTAGTTTTTCAAATACTTTAGATAAAATAGACGTTATTGCAATTGGACGGTAGTTACTTACGCAGTTGGCAGGGCCTCCTTTGTGTAGTGGCTTTATTATAGTTTTTTTAAATGCTGAAGGAAAATACCCAATAACTAAAGACTTATTGTAAAGTGTAACTAGAGGAACAACTATGAATGGTGCCATAAATTTTATTATTTTGGGAGTTAAACCATCATTACCCGCTGATTTGTTTAATTTTAATAAATTTATCTCTTTAAAAACATTTTTTGTTATCGGTGTCCATAAATAAGATGATACTAAAGGCTCTATAGGCATTTTATAGTTTTTGTCTTGCTTTAAATTATTAGCTAGTGTTTCTCCGATTGTTATAAAGTAAGTATTAAGTTCATTAGCTATATCTACATGTTCACTTACACTTTCTTCATTCTTAGTCATTAATTGATTTATCAAAGAACTTTTTTGTTTTAAGTTTAGAGCTTTTTTTGACAAAGTCCATATATCTTTTACTGATTCGCATTTCTCAATTTTTTGTTTAAAATAATCCATTTTAGTCTTACGAATTAAATTAGTCACCTTTGTTCTATAAACTTTATAATTGTTACGGGCTTGTACATTACTTTTATCTTTATAGTATATCTTGTATAGATCGTCTCTGTTACAAATTTCTTCAATAACTTTTTTAGTTACCCAAGGTTTTCTGTTTTTGTATTTTTTTGTTTTAATTTTTTTCCAAATCGTAACTTTATTAATGTAATAGTTTAGGTGATTTATAAATTTTGTAAAAACTTCATCTATATTCAATTTTTTTAAGAAATGCCAATTTTCCATTAATAAAAAGGTTTGTAATTTTTTATGGTCAAATAATGTCAAGTTTTCAGCAGACTTAAAACCTCAATGGCTTGCTTCTTATAAGGCCACGCTTTACCGGTACAAACTGGCAGTGAAGACAGCAAAGTATAGCTTTAGATAGATTTGTTAAAAAAAGCTTGGCGTCCAGCCCGTGGGGGTTAGTTTACAGGTTGTCCTCTCGTAGGTTCTTGTCGATCCAACCGTGTTTCATTGTCTTAGACGGCGACAGATACATTATCTTACAATACAAGACGATTAAAGCTATTGTTTGCTCATTGTTTCCTAACGACGATCCGACGACAGATATTCTTTTGCATGCTCAAATAAGATCCCGCACTGATTTGCAAATAAGATCCCAACAGAACTGGGTGGTCACTAGCGACGATATAGCAGCTGTGGCTAGTAGAATTCCTAAAAACAAGGCTTCTGTATCTGACTGAATACATTGTAATGCCTTACGTATAATTGTGGAAGATTCTCCCTCTTTTACGATCGTTGATTTGTTCAACTCATGCGTTAAATGTGGTTATTTTCCTACTATCTGGAAAGCTGGTAAACTCATCACCATTCTAACACCTGGGAAGAAGGATCTTGTAAATCCCAACTTGTACGTCCGATAACTCTGTTATCAGAACTTGGCAAACTTGTTAACGTGTGCTTCTCAAAAAGATTCATGACGTGATTCCTCCACAAATTGTTTTCTATCCCAGTCAATATGGCTTCGTTCCAGGCAAAACGACGACTAACGCCGCACGTAGATTAATGACGAATGTACGACCGAACGTTTCCAAGTACAAACTTGCAATTTTCGTTGACATATCTGGAGCGGTCAACAACATATAGTGGCTTTTAATAATAAAAGCTCTCGCCGTAAAGAGAGTACCTGTTAGCGCCACGCGCGTCATTCGTAGTTATTTATTGAACAGATCGATAACTTATTCCTCGAACGTATCCCATTCTGTTTATGCCAAACGACTGCCAAAGAGGTGTGCACAAGGCTCAGTTTTTGGGCCGACCTTGTGGAATCTGGTTGTAAACGACTTAGTACCGAACTACCAGCAAACTGCGACAATTTTGCATACGCGGACAACATCACTGTCACGGTGTCCGCAACTTCTAGACTAGACTTAGAGGCAAAATCCAATACATGCCTATACATAGTGACAAACTGGGCTGGCAGCAACAAACTGACGGTTTCAGCGGACAAGACTAAGTACATAGTTTTCGGCTTCACTTTAAAACAAGATTCTTCACTGCACCTCAACAACATTCCCGTCCGTAGGGTTTTCGAATTCAAATACCTCGGACTTTTGCTTGACGATAGACTGAGTTTTGTAAAACACTGCGCATTCATGGTAGACAAGTGTAACAGCGTCTTGCACTTATTCTACAAATACTCACGGTTGAGATAACACCTACACAAAAAATAACTTTCGAATATGTTTAACAGTGCAGTTATACCCATGACCTAGACATTTGGTACCACACACTTCGACATTTCCACGTGGTCAGGAAACTGGCTTCGCTCGAATCTCTATTCTTTAGAACTATCCTCAGGGCTTATCGCACCGTTCCCGTAAGTACCCTTTGTGTTTTATTTAAGCATCCTCCTCTACAGCTCCTTTTGCAGAAAATTTACTGCACCAAAGTTTTTGGCAAGGCTGATACGTACAATTTCTCTGACCATCACGTTTTGCTCAACGACTTGCCGTCCTTTTCAATGGCTAAGAGTCACTTAAAAGTCTTGATCTTGGATGAATGGCAGCGGTTGTAGGACACTTCTCAGAAAGGGCGTAACGCCTACTCTTTTATTTCGGATATTCTCACCTAGGTCAAAATGTCAACTTGGATCCAACACCTGCCCAACCTACCTGAAAATACTCGACGCTTAATTAACTCAATTAACTTTGAGGTTTGCGCAAGTGAATCTTCGCAATTCACGTGTTGTGACTTTCGAAGCAATGAGTTTCTTTTCCGACAAGAATATCGACATACTACTGACCCAAGAGCCATACGTGTTTAGCGAAGGCTTCCACGGCCGGAATCTATACTAACATTAGAATGTCTTCCGGGTTTGGACCGTGTCATAGTTGCAACCGAAGCTGCCAACGTTTCGCCCACTTTCGTAAGGGGCTTCATCAGGGCGTGAGATAAATCGCAAAACTCAAACAAGCAATCGAAATCTAACTAAGAACTTCTCAAAAGTTAGGTTATCCACTTGTAAAACAAGCCATAACCTAAACTATGAAAAGGTAAGAAAGAAAACGATAACCTGAAAAAGCAAACGAAAATCTAACAAAGAACCACTACCGAGTTAGGTAATCAACTTGTGAACCAAGCCAGATTCTAAACTAGGTAGAAGTGACTTGTCACTAAGCCAGATTCTAAACTAGGTAGAAGTGACTTGTCACTTCTACCTAGTTTAGAATCTGGCTTGGTTCACAAGTTGATTACCTAACTCGGTAGTGGTTCTTTGTTAGATTTTCGTTTGCTTTTTCAGGTTATCGTTTTCTTTCTTACCTTTTCATAGTTTAGGTTATGGCTTGTTTTACAAGTGGATAACTTAACTTTTGAGAAGTTCTTAGTTAGATTTCGATTGCTTGTTTGAGTTTTGCGATTTATCTCACGCCCTGATGAAGCCCCTTACGAAAGTGGGCGAAACGTTGGCAGCTTCGGTTGCAACTATGACACGGTCCAAACCCGGAAGACATTCTAATGTTAACATACGTGTTTAGCTCAAGTTTAAGGTACAAGCTCACTGGTGCGGCTTCAACAGAATTGCCGTACCCTCTTCTATGCAGTATTACTCGGCTATTGTTTTCGATAGTTTGAAACCCGTCAGAGTTGTGACACTCAGCCATTTAACAAATGAATGCAATGCAGTAACCATGATCACAGTTGGAAACATCTCCTTAGCAATCGTCGACGTTTATTGGCCACCGATTGAAGATGTTCGTATAAATCTCCAACACCTAGACAACATTCTACGTGAACTAAAAGGCATTTCCGCAATTATTGCAGGTGACTTCAGCTTGAAATCGCCGTTTTGGCACTCCCCGGTGACTGTTGCCATGAACTTTTCACTTACGCTAACCATTTAGGTTCAACTAATATAGACTTTAGCGTCCCTTTGTTTAGCCTAAAAAATAAAAAACTGGCGAGTTATTCAAGATGTGATAGAAAGTGACCACCGGCTGATACGGATTAATCTAACCGACAGTGCATCTATCTTGATACCAATCCTTAAAAGAATCTTAGATTTCAAACGTATAGATTCCGTTTGCTTAAATAATGCCATAGCTAGTTTAATTCCTTTTTATCTTCCATTAGTGAATTGTGCCACGATTTCAAATCTGTAGACGTCATCATTGATAAGTTGACCAGGATGATCTTAGATTCTTGCCAACGTAGCTTAAACAGCATACGCATAAGATCTAAAGCCGAAGTACCGTGGTGGAGTCCTAAGTTAGACAGGTTAAAGCGAGCGGTGCGTTGTTTGCGAATACACCATTAAAAAGCCCCTGTAGACATAAAACATCAATAGCTTGCTTCGTATAAGATCGCGCTTTACCGGTACAAACTGGCAGTGAAGACAACAAGTATAGCTTCTGGCAAAGTTTCGTAGAAAAAATCTTGGCAACGAGTCCGTTGGGTTTAGTTTACATGTTATCCTCCCAGAAGTTCCTGTTGATCTAACCGCGTTCCAATGTCAAAGACGGCGACAGATACACCATCTCAGAACAAGACACGTTTAGAGTAATAGTTTCCACATTATTCCTAGACGACGATCTTTCGACGGACAACGCCTTTCATGCCCAAATAAGATCCCGATCTCTTTTGTAAAGCATTTTCCGACAGGACTAAGTGGTCACTAGCGACGATTTAACGGTAAATTTTTAAAAATAAAGCTCCTTGACAAAATACACTGTAATGTTTTGCGAACGGTTGTTATAGATTCTCTATCATCTACTATTGTTGACCTGTTCAACTCTTGCATACAAATTGGTTATTTTTCTACCAGCTAGAAAACTTGTAAGCTAATCACTTTGTTATAACTTTGTTATCAGAACTAAGTAAACTCTTTAAAAGAACACTTTTTAATAAGATACACGACGACGTTACTGACACTTCGGCACATCGGATTCTCGCTTGTCGCAAATTCAATGTGATTGGAGTGCCCTGTTATCTACTGTCAACCCCCAGATTCCCATCAGACCACCCTCAAACTGGTGCCTGATGTAAACATTTATAGACATTTTGCACGGAGAGTGTACAGTAAAAAAATGTTAATTTACTTTCTAACGTATTTGCATGGTTTTATTTTAATTTTCTTTACAAGTATGGAATGACGAAGCAGGTATTTAGTTTTTATATTTAATATTGCATGTATTTTAGTCATTTATTTTATTATTATTAGTTTGAATAACATTTTTCAGTTTATTTTTTGTCGTCGCTAATTGACTAACTTTGCCTCTTTTATTTCCTTCTGCTTGTCAAAGTCCTTTTTTCACCAATTTGGTTTTAGGTGCCTTGCTGAACCGCGTGCTCTTAAAGCACGTATCCGTTACCTAGCCCATGCAACTGAGTCTGACTAAACGTCCTTTCTATATTGACACATTTTCCTGAACTTATCCTATTTTTCTTGTAGCGTTTAGCGGATCCACTTGCTCCTTCTCCCCCAGTAGTTTCTTTTTGTTTAACGTGCGGAGTAGCCACTCTTTGGTTGCTTTGTCTATGCACGTACAATCTCCTTTTATGAAAACGCAAAGAAGCTTGTCCCTTCTCCAGTTCATCAATCCATCCCAGTAAAGAAATTTTTATGATTTCGGATTTTTCAAGACTAATGATATTTTTTTTTGGTATGATTGAAAAAACAATTCCCGACAGAGTATCGTTGAATGCCTTTTTGTCGGTTTCTTCGACCCCTCGACTTTGGGTTACCAGTCGTTTTTTGACACCGGTGTTCTACTGCTGGAAATGTTGCGCTTTTGCGCCCCTGTTGTTTCGACAGTTGGTACAATTGTCGCTGTTGCATACCTGAGGTACCCGTCTTTGTTTCCTGTATAGGTGGGTTTTGCTCGCGCGTATGTGTCTTTAGAATAGAACCTGTTGCCAAAACTCCTGATTCTTTTTGTTTTTTTATCTTTTGCCTTGCTGCTCTCAAAAGCTTTTTAGAGTTTTCGGGTTCGCGCTCAGCATCAGTCGAAATTTTTGGGTTCTGCTCAGAGTCCCCGTCTTTTTTAAATTGTTGTGAAACTGGTTCCATATACGTCTTACGAGTACGGATAAAATGAAGGTCACCCTGCGCAGTGCCCCGATGCGCACCAAAAGCAATATACAACAAAAAAATGCAGAAAAACGCTAAAGGCACAAACAAGCATTTAAAAATAAAATGCAGCAAATATTATTTCACTGTTAATAAGTCTTTATAAGTGTGTTCGAAATTATTTCTTTGACATTTTGACCAAAAAAAATTAAATAAAACACTACTTAAAATGTAATTAAAATTTAAGTGCAATTGCTTATATTTAAAATGTTATTAATAAGATGTTACACGGGTATAATATAAAGTGTGTGCTAAAAATAGCCTTAATGAAGTTTATAATGCATTGTTTCAATATGGAGCTTTTATTTACATACGAAAATATTTCGTATAAATATAAAATGCAGTTTACTAATCCAAATCATTCAAAAATAAGAATATATTGATTTTTTAGTTTTTGCGGATAAACAATTTGACCTTCTGGTATTTTCAATGTTTATTATTTGCCTAATTTGAATAGCATTGCAAACGGCCACGAATGATTACCAATGGCATTCGCTAACAAGCGTAGTTTACACCAATAACTATTTCATTCGAACTAATAAGGTATTCCGTTTTTTGTTTAGTTGAGAAATTTTTAATAAATGCTCAAATTTGGACCCATTTACTTCTTGTCATTGATGATAAAGTCGGAGATAAAATTCTTCTAAATCATGATCTCCAATTTTTTGATAAAAAAAAATCAAGTGTAGTGAGACGAAGAGATTTGACCGATCATTCCATATAATCATGTCCTCCTATCCATCTATTAAGAAGAAACTTTCTTTAAGTACTCGCTAACACAAAGTAAATAATGTAGTGGTGCACCATTTTGTTGATATCATACATTAACACAATCAAAGTTTTTGCTATTTAAAAATAATATTTCTAGAGCTGGTATTAGTTCAGATCCAAGAAACTCTAAATACATCTTGTCATTTGACGTGCCATTAAAAAAGTAAAGGTGCAAAACATAACCAAACATTTAATTTCAGTCAATGATGTGTTTGACTTTCTAACATCAGTAGGAATTTTCAGTAAAACAGTATGTAAATTTTTGAATCTGTATTTTTACATTTAATTAAAACGTAGCTTTATTATTAAAGATCTTAATTGATATTTATCCCTTTACAAAATTTAAGTCTACGATTACAATCTTCCTCATATAGTTCCTGAACTGGTATCATTTTGTATGGATACCTTGTAGTTTGCCGCTAACCGTCATGTTAATTGAATAGAATTATATTTAATTTCTAATAACAAATTAAGCTTGTTATTAAAATCTACAAAAGTTCTTCCTTTACATTGAACATTATAAACGTTACCGTACGAGTATTTTTTTAATTTTGTGAGAAGATTGAGTTATTAAACGTCTCAGATATTTCTCGTTAAAGAGACGATAAACTTTACTTTGTGAAAAACGCCTATAACTAACTAAAGCGTTACTTACAAAATGTTCACTAAGTGCAAATGCCAATTTTTACAGTGCATTTACATAGATAAACTGAGATTAGATGTCATTTTTACAAGTACAAAAATAATCAACTGGCACTTTTTACAGCCCACAATAAACAAATTTTACGCCGTATACTTACATTAATGATCAATTATCATTTTTAACACGATTTTTTCTCCTATTAATTTTAAACATTGCATGGAAGATATTTGCGAGTTTAAAAAATATTTAAAACGATTCTATGTGAAAAAAGACAGCGACGTCATAGACCCCAAAGTAATAAACTAAAAAATTAACATTCATAAAATCCAAAGAAAAAAATAAAATCCACCTATACGAGAGTTTTCTCAACACAATTATAACAAACAAAATATGCGTTTTATTCTTGACTTCTTTGACACACTATATATATTTTAAAACACTTTCATTATTTAATAAAAAAATTTGAGTAGACATATAAAACTGCTATTAAAATTAAAACGGACAGCACATTAAGTAGACTGAATAAATTAAAAACAAGTCTAATTTCTAATATAAAATAAAAATAAAGTTGCATATTAACAAATAAAATTGAAGTTTAATTAAATCTTTTATTTTGTAAAAATAAGTGGTGATTGATCGTTTTTGTTTTAAAATATATATGTAAAGTAAATTAATACGTTACCTAAAAACAATACGAACAATAAATTTCAATAATTTTTAGTACTCGTATATACCTATCTAATACTAAAAAATACATTAAAACAGAAATGTTGTATGAACGTCAATAACCATAAAATTAAAAATTTTATATAGTTATAAGAAAGTATTTTTTAATAAATATACGCAACAATGCAACTATAAAATACGTGTATATTTATATAACTATTTAGTTTCACAATTTGCTATTTTAATTTTTAGCCAGTTGCTACACAAATGTTTTTATTGTATTAAATTCAATACTTTCAAATGGCAAAACGCCAAATAGAGAATGACCACAATACAATATAAAGTTTTAAAAAAACTTGTTTATCTATGTTATTAATTTAAAAAATTGCTTATTAAAAACATTAATTAATAGTACCATAGCAGCAACATTTTTGTTGACGTCGTTTTAACGTATACATATAACTTTGTAAGAAAACTTTTAAAAAATAATAGCCGGTTTCATAATCAAATTTATAGCGACTTTAAATTTGAAACTCACTATAAAACCAAATATTTTAATTTAATAATGTCAACATTTAAAATAAAGCAACGCAAATACCATTTGCCACATATTAGATAATAAAAGATTGTTTTTAGAGATATGGAAAATGTCATCGCTTCACGGAAAAATATTTCAAACAATTACTTTAATAGGCCAACTTTGTTTGTTTGGAATTGTGATTAGTAATTTATATAGGAGAATAAAACAGTAAGTGCATGTAAGATTTTCAAAAATTAAAAAAAAAATTTATGTAGTCTATGATGTAATACTAAAAATTTGTTATCCACCACAGTCTCTTTAAAAAATTGTTATTATTTTAAAAAAAACTTTTTAGCTTGCACTTTTTATATTTAAGTGGCTGTTTAAAAGTCTCCCCATAAGAGCAATGTAAATTCAAAATCCGCGCTAGTTACAATAGTTGAATCGATGATGGTGCAGTTATTTTTCAGTGTAGTTTTAAACTAAACTCCATACATATGAACCGATCAAGCCTAATATAGTCGTACTAATCATACTAAGATTACCTACAATTATTCAACCAATGCTATTTTTGTTACATATTTAGTCTAAATCAAATTCTATGATAGAAATGTGTTATAACTGCTATTTTTTCACGCATTCTAAATTTTATATTATAATTCATCACTACTTACATTATACAATCAGAATACTTACACTAAATAAAACTGTGTTCCTTGATTACACTATTTTAAACACACTGTATATATATTTAGGTACACATAGTAGCAGTTTGTGTTTGTCAACAGAATAAAATACAATAGATTACTCGTAAGCAATGCGATAGTAGATCTACAAATAAAAATTAAATGCAATTTAAAAGCTTTTATTGTTCCTGTCATAAATTTTAATATATTTTAATGTTTCGCTATCGTAAAACGTCTTTGATAGTTTTTGCGCAGTGATCAACATAAACGTCAAATTATTTTTGAGAGATTTTGGGACTTTGGGGGTCCCCTAGTCTCTGTTCAAACAATAAAATGTAGTATGTATTCAACTCGTTCCTGTCTAAATTGAGCGTTTTTTCACGCGGCGGTAACTGCAGAAACCCGATCCGTCATAATCATAGCAGAAAGCGCATGCGTTGTTTTCCATACTAAGTGTTTATTGTTTTGTGTGAAAGAAAGTATATTCTAATCAAAGTAATCTAAATAAATATACAAAAGATGTACATAATATTCAATATGTACCTGCATTAAAATATCACAAAAACGTTGGATTATTTAAATGTTTAGTAAACTTTTTTCAGGTTTGAATGCAATTGAAAATAAAGTCTAAAAACAAACCCAGATAGCACTTTACGTTTTATTGATGTCAAAATTACGTAGGAAACGTCATTAAGCCGTGTGAATGTCGTCATATGACGTCAGTGTGCTGCTTGCGAACATTTTAAACAGCAATGAGACCAAAAATATATTTGATTATCTTCAATCGAATGTACTAACACAAGTAATTTAGCATAAACACAAATATGCACATCGAAAGTATGCATAGAATCATCAAATATATTTACCTAGATAGAAAAAAAGTCAAACGACTAGATAAAAATTTAAATGCGTTCACAAATTTGTTAGAGGTACCGAAAAAATTATTAAACTAACAAAAGGTAAGTCAACAGATCACATTACCACTATTCATGCTAGGCACAGAAGTTCACCTGTTGGAAAATTTTTAATAAGGAATTTTTTGTATCTAAAAATAATACTATAAAAAATGCTGTCTGTTGTGCTGTAAATTCTGCAATATTTGTGTTTATACATTTTATTGCACCTGCGCTAAATAATAAATTAATAAAACAATACATACAATTTGCAAACATATCCATTATGTTTGTTTAAACTTCGACACAATGAACTACTTTAATAATACTGAGATATGGATGAGGATATAAAGATAATAATGAAGAATTTAATGAACTTGTTAAAAGCATAGGTTGTCCAATTAAAAAACAAAATATTCATGCAACGGTCGCAGATATAAAATCCCTATTATGCTTACAAATCATTGAAAACGTTGAAAAACCGCAATCTAGTGAAAATTTGCAGTACGTTTTGCAGAACTCAAAATGCAGTGCATTATTAACTTCTAAAAGCGATACTGACTACCAGGAAATAAAAAATTAAGAAACAAGTTTTTTTTTCAACTAAAAAAATGAGCACAATGAAAAGCTAGGTAAGTAAAGAAAAAATTTATAAAAGAATATTTAACAGGTTCAAAAGTTGTAAGTTCTGACCCAGATAATGACCATTTATATGAATAAAATTAATGTGTAAATCCCTTTTTTTATACTATAGGTATTACCAATATGTATATAACATACTATTCTTGTATTAAAAAATGTGAAGTTCGTTTAATTTTTTTCTTAATTGTTTAGGTTATTTGGTACAAACCTCGTACGCATACAAATTAATCATATTTTAAATAGCAGACTTCTTTTTAAATCGGAGAGAGAGGAAAGTTCTACCCTAGCTCTATTTCATTTTAACGGCATTGCAACATCAGCACCTTGAATTACCCTAAACTAACTAGAATTTTTGTAAATTTCCCTAAATAAATGTCATTCTTGACAACAAACCTTCAACAAAACAAAACAATAACCTAACTTTTAATTGTTTTACTTTTGAAAAACACTCGGTCTGAAAAAAAAACCAAAACAAACTTGAATAAACACAAAAGCAATGGTCACGTTATGGGTCGCATGAACAAAGTTATAACCTCCGATTATGACTATAACTAGTGATGGACACAGTTGAATGTTTAAATAATTAAATTAGCATTGAAAAAATTAAATGTATTTCTTAATCATATGCAATATGTATATAATACACTCTGAACTATATAATTAAGCATTACTCAAATAATATACAACAAATTCTTGTTAACTCGGTTAGTAGTAATAATTAAAATAAAATAACGATCACTAGAATTATCGTTAAAATAACAACTATAAAAACTCCATCTCCGAACAATATTAACTGTTCAGATTCATTACGTATTATAAGTTTGCATCGAAAACATAATCGAATTCTTTAGTCTAGTGAAATACCGAATTGTTTCGAACATATCTTATAAAAATAAAAACAAAAATGATCAATAGACTTCAATTATTCTGATGAATAGTCAAACCATTTATTAAGAATTCAAATAATAGTAATAATATAAACTATGTAGATAATTTCCATTGGAATTATCCAACTGTATTTTCAATTAAAAGTTAGGTTATTGTATGGTTATTGTGCTTGATTTTTTGCAAAGCAGGTACACCACCCCCAACGTTTATTTAGGGATATGTAAAAAATTCTAGTTGTTTTAGGAATATTGTAGATGTTAACGTGGCAGTGCCGGTAAAATGAAATAAAGCTAGGGTAGAACTTTCCTCTCTCTCCGATTTAAAAAGAAGTCTGCTATTTAGCACATAAAACGAGAAAACGTCGTATTGTTAACGTCTGCGCTATAACGGATCGGGTTCCTACAATTACCGCCGCGTGTTTTTTCCCTCGAGGACTTTTTAAACCTACGTTCTGTCAAATTTGACATTAACTTTAACATCGTTTTTCTTCAATTTTAACTGAATTTCCAGATTTTTAAATTGATTTTTCCACCTATCGCATACTCGTTCTAATATATTAATTGACTTTGAATACTTAATTTTATGTGGATTCCTAGTTTTCATTTTGCCACCCTAGAGCTTTTTTCGCTCATTACGTAACTACACTAACGAACGAATATTGACGTTTGCGATGTTGGCAACACAAAAACTACTATTATAGAATTGAAGCGTAATTTTTTCTAATACGTGCTTTGTTATGATTTATGATCTATTTACTTAGCAACCAAATATAGTAAGTAGACGTCTTTCAGGATCTCGTGAACTGTGGCGCTGTAGTCTGTATATGTCAAAATATTGTTATTATCCGTCTTACAAACATTCGCCGGTACATTTTTTCTTACCTATCTTTGCTGTTATCGTTGAATTTGTTGTTAATAGATCTTTATGTATTATTATAAGTAAATTCATTTTTATTTAATAAATAAATATCTGATTATTTTCAATTTTTTTTGACGTTAGTGCATTTTAAATAGACTAACGTTTTTGGAATTCAGATAGACTTGTCAAATTTTTGACTTTTAGTTTATTAATTCCGATTTTTGACTCAAGGTCGCAGTTCACGAATTTTTTAAATAAATTTTTGCAGCGATCACAGTTTCCGTTTTAACAGGTATCCCGTATATTATCATACTCATTTTTATTTTATTGCTTTTTCAAATTTCTAATATATAGTTATAGTTCTTTTAATGAAGCAAATTATTTGAATAATTCTGGTTTTAATACAAAGAATTTATATTGCAATTTTAAGATACGTATTTTGTTAATAATAAGTAGTTATAACGATAAAAATTATTAAGAACTATTTTATCAAAGGCATGTTTAATTTTTACGTACAATTTAAAAACTTTTAATTTGAAGCAATTAATTCAAAAACTACTTAAAAATATGTATACATTTTAAGTACTTTTTAGGTATAAAAATAAAAGTACGTATTACACTAAAAAACAATGAACCGATAGGTATTCAGTGGGTATTCACACCTTACATTATCTTTGATTCACTTATTAGTGGCATTAGTGCTTAGATGCCCCGTGTATTAAATAATACGTGATAATACTGAACCACGTGAACCAAAAGTTTTACTCAATTACTTACTGTGTATTAGTAAAAATGGGTAAACCCAAAATACGTTCTAATTTTACACTTTATGTCAGTTACTACAAATTGAAATATTTATAGGAAAAATTTCGTAAGTCGATAGAAATTCCGTACAAAAAAAGTGGGGTTATGTTCCTATGTCACCTTGAAAACCGCAACAAATTCAAGTACTTCTTTAAGGGCATTCGTTTAAAGAACACCGTTTCTACAATGTACCATAAAAGCGTTACTTATTTATTGCAATTAACCAAAGATGAAATAAACGAATTTTTAAATTCGTTTGATACCGTATTAACTGACTGTGATGGTGTATTGTGGCTGAATAATAATGTGATCGATAAAGCTAATCTAGTCATGAACCGGTTCAGAGAATTGGGAAAAAAAGTATTTTTTATTACTAACAACTCATCAAAAAGTCGTGAGGAATATGCGATTAAATGTAAAGAATTAAATTTCAAATGCGACAAAGAAGAAATCATTTCTAGTGCGTACCTAGCTGCAGATTACTTAAAAAATTGTGGTTTTAACAAGAAGGTTTATATTGTTGGTTCAACAGGAATCACCCAAGAACTTGACAATGTTGGAATTAAACATACTGATGTTGGGGTAAGCATGGTTTATTGCTTTTTTGTATGTACTTTCAATAATATTGCAGCCGGATGTACACTGTACAACTGTACCGAAGTTAATAGAGGGAATTAAATTAGACCAAGAAATTGGTGCTGTCATTGTGGGTTTTGATGAGCACATTTCATTTCCCAAAATTTTAAAAGCCAGTTCATATTTGAACAATCCCGATTGTCTTTTCGTAGCTACTAATACTGACGAACAGTTTCCTTTAAATTCTGAATTTATTATACCTGGAACGGGTACTATGGTTGCTGCTGTTCAAACCTGTGCTGGTCGTAAACCCCATGTTGTTGGAAAACCAAATACATACATTTGTGAGGCACTTGTTAAAGAACATAATATTAATCCTAAACGCACATTAATGATTGGGGATAGGTATGTAATAAATTAATAAAACATTATTGAATTAAAACGTTATTTCAGATGCAACACTGATATACTTTTGGGTACACGCTGTGGATTTCAAACACTTTTGGTGCTTACAGGGGTTACAACATTAAATGATGTAATGGAGTGGAAACAATCAGATAGTCAAGACGAACAAGATCTGCTCCCTGATGTATACTTAGACAAATTAGGAGATTTACTTCCATTTTTAAAATAATTATTTTTGTTCAAAATTAAAATTATATGTTCTGTGCTAGTTACACCTTATGTGATAGTTACTATCAAGCAACCAAATACATACAAATAGATGTTGCTATTCCCTAATAGAATTATACGAGTAGATGTTTAAATTTCTTATACACCTTACTCTAATAATCCATTAACTTTTGCAGTTTAACATCTCCAAATACCTTTATTGTATATTTTTTAATATCATTTGCAGAAAAAGATATTTACTGAAATATTGTGTAGAAATTCCAAAAAACAGTAATATTTAACATAGTTGATACATGTAATTCTTTTATTTGTGTTTTACATTCCAGAATTATTCTTTACTTTTTATTGTTTATTAATAGTAATTGTTTGATAAAGAATTTAACAATTCGTGTTGTGCTTTTTAAAATATGAAATAAAAGAATTTTTTGAATGGTTCAAATGAATTTACATGATATTTAGAATAAATTTTGTATATTATTTGTATGCAATTTAGTAATAAAAATAGTTATGTTCCATTAATTTAAACAAAGGTAAATATTTATTACAATAATAATTGGAATTAATCAACCAACTTAAAATGAATGATGTCGCTACAAGATATGTGAAAATCATTAATAAAAACCACTGCATATAAATTAACAAATTTGTAGATCTGTTATTTTTTGGATTATATTATGTTCCAATATTAATTCTACTTCACATGATAGTGACAAATTCTCTATTTCTATATTGTATCGATTTGTTTATTGATAGAGATACTCATGAAGATAGTGTTGTAGCTATCTATATAACTTGTTGCTATAAAAGTACAATTCGTGCATGTGTGACCAAATTTGTATTATCATCCAGTTGAATGAGTTTTGTAGTTTGCAGGAGTTCAACCAAGGTTTAAGGCCATTAAAAAAAACTTAAGTTATGTCTGGCAACACCACGCAAACTGTAGGATAGCAATAGTGGTTTCGAAACGACATGAAGTGCTAGTGTGGTTTATATGACCACATGCAAAATACTTTTACTCTAAGGAAAACAACCTAGCATCTCGTTAAGGAAACATAAATTGTGACTACTTTAGTAAATAAGATCTTTTTTCCATACAAAACTGCAGGAATCTCAAACGTACGCAAATACAACACCAATTACAATGCTTGTAAGGTTCGAGAGCTGAACATAGTCTTCAACGACTAGTTTAACATTGTTATGGCAAATGGATCTTTACTAGACCTCTGAGTAACTTTTAAACGTTAGATATTAGATTCAAAATTTAGCAAATTGGTTATTCTAAACATGTTTAAATTTTGTTACTGCCAAAATTTTACTCAAATTCATCTTAAACTATTAAATCACATAATTATTGTAGAAGCTCAAATCAATGTAATTAAGTGTCAAAATAATTATGCTAATATTATTTCAAAAGATCATAAGTTCCACATAAAATATTTAATAAATAAACTTGGCAGACAATAAAACAATTATCTATTATACATCAACAAAGATCTTACAATTTAATAAATAAATGGTATAATAGCTTTTCTATTTTTTGGAATGTTTACAAAATTTTCTTTATACCACCAATGAGCTAACAGCGAGGTTTCAACCTAAAAACACTCCTTGTAATCAAAGCTTTTCTACCGAAAAATTACCTGATTCGTTAAGACCCATATGAATACAAACAACCATGTAACATTACCCCACAAAATAAGTGTTAAGGCAAAATACATTAGTATCTCTGCAAGGCTGTGTGGCGAAGATACATAAGTAAACCAATCTCCATAAGGTAATTTATGTGCTTCCGTAACTACCTTTCCTTTTTTGTCCTTTCTCAAGTTTGCAAATATCACAGTAACGTTGTACTGATGTAACCATGCCCATAAGAACAATATCACAGCTATAACATCAATAATATTTAAATCGCTCCAATTTAAATCAGAGTCTCGAGCTAGAAATATTTCATTGTTATCTAATCATACTTATTATTATATTATAACTACTTACAAGTATTTCGTACAAATTTTGAAGTTTCTACTAAGATTGCTAATATCGATCCTGTGTAATGTATATACCCAGTTAAGTAATGTCCCAAATGCATGCGACCTTTTTTTCCAAATATAGAAACAAAATGAGTATCATAAAAACGTCGACAGCACTGTAGTGTAAGCAGTGACAGTGCTAGCATTGCAGTGGAATTAGAAACTGAAATCAATAATTGTTACTTGAAAAAAATATATTAAACTTACTTCTTGTTTGTCTTAGTGATCCACCAACTACATCCAAGATGTCATAAACTAATGGGGGTACTTCCATTTTAAACACAAGTACAAACGTTAAATAACACATTGTGGTTAATGTTAAAAGAGATGAATAAACATAAAAATGTTTAAACCACGATTTTGGTACTTGCAGAAATTGAAGAATGGGCTTTTCTTTTGAAGCAAATTTTCCATAACGAACGAATTGACTGGTGATAGCAGGTAAATATTTTTCAAAGCTATTTATTAAGCTTCCCATTAGTATTATCGTTGTTGTCATGAAGGAAAATGTAAAAAGAATAAAATTTAAGTCCGACATTGTTACTGTGTCTGTGTTTTGAATATGACTGATAGGAGAAAGTTTCAAGAGAAACTGAAGATGTGACCCACACTAATTTCTACAATCTGAAATACGTAATCGCAGATTGTAATAATTGTAGATAAAAATATATCTATGGACATTGTGTTAAATAATTAAATTTCTACATACCATTGTTTTTTTTATATAAATTCGAAAAAAATCCAAAAATTAAATGTAAACTTGAAAAGTATTTAAATACTTAAAAACTAAATCGCTAATCTTACACATTTTAGAAGCCCGTTTTAGAAAGCGAAGAGAAAGTAAATAGCATTAAATAGGGCAATGAAGAATAAAAGAATAAATGTGTATTGTATACAGTATATATTTTGTGCTACGCTACATTGTATGTATAATGCTTGTATAATGTATGAAACATGAATACACAGGGTGTAACATCATTAACAATGTAAATGCCAAAAATATTTACTATTTATCTTATGTTTAAGGAAATATTACTTTGATAACATTTACATTACCAATATTTGAAATATTCATCCCTTATTATATCTTAAGTATTTTTTAAAGATTTTAGAAAAAATGGTTTGATAAAAAAAACTATTTTAAAAAATAAGCAATTTTTTTAAGGGGGAGTTGGTAGGTGTAAAAGTGAGGTTAGATTAGTTTGAAAATTTCAATCTATTAATTTAAGAAAGTACTTGTATAAAAGGAATAATTTTTTTTAAACTAAACAAAACCAACATAAGAAGAGTGATGAGATATTAATATAAAAGTGTTTTTAGTGTCTCGCTAAATGATGTTTATATTAATATTTAATCTTGAACGAATAACCGGGAAGAAAAACACTCCAACGTTGTACACGGCTTGCTGCCATTTGTGGGATACCTTTTTTTCTCCGAAAATATACGTAAGGGGCTTGTGATCTGTTTCAAGAACAATTCTCGACCATATAAATATTGATGGAAAACTTTGACCGCATGAACTATTGACAATGCTTCTTTGTCGAGTTGAGAATAATTAAGTTCTGATTTATTTAACGCGCGTGATGTAAACGCAATCGGGCGATCGTTGCAATTTTTGTATGTGTGAGCTAAGACTGCTTCAACCCAATCAGCAAGGAAACAGTTTTGAAATGTTTTTTCAACGTTTTACAAAAGATATATTTACATTTTTAAAAACATTGCAAAAACGTCTTAATGACCAGAATTACGTTGCAAAGTCAATATTAGAACGACACCGGCTAAAAAATGTAACTTGTAAGAGGGGAGATTGAAATGATCATATTTGGTGGTGACAACTTGATAAGATAAAAGAGCTGGTGTCGGATTGTTTGTTCCAGTGTTGATCATTAAACGTTTATAAATTTAATTTTTATAATTAATGAAATCAGTTTTGTTTGTTTGTGTTATTGTTTATTAATGACTTTGTTTGAAATTTGTAATCGTAACTTTTGCTATAGTAAATAAACTGCGTAAACGGTCAGTGTCGTGCGTTATTCACTTGTAATAAATTGTCGATGCAGTCTAACCCAGCACAAACGCCCAACGAAGCCCCTTTTATTTTCGATGCGTCTCTGACATATACTAGCATACCGACGAAAGTTTGAAAGTCTTTAACATTTTTTGGAACTTGAATATTTAAAATAGCAGCAATTTTATTTATATTTAATTCGTAACTCAAGTAATTAATTTTATTTTGACCAATTTCGCATTTTTCTTTCGAGAGGGTAAGTCCGGCGATTAGCAATCTTTCTAAAATTAATCTCAAACGAGCATCGTGCTCTTGCTTAGTCGAACTCGTGATTTTAATATCATCGAATAAAACAATGACTCCGTCGATATCGCCTATTAACATTTCCATTTCTCGCTGTAAAATATAAGAAATGCCACAATAAAAGAAAATTATTGATGGAACGTGATGATATTATTGCTTGGCGTTCTCGTTATTTACGCAAGTTGCAAGAAGAAAATGATGCTTTAAGTGAAAACAAAAAACCAATAACATATTTAGATGAGACCTACAGTCATCCATCATACGGTGTTAGTAAGTGCTGGCAATCTGATGAAGAGGCTGGTGTTTATCATACAGACAGAGCAGGTCAAAGGTACATTATTGTGCATGCAGGTGGATCATACGGATTTGTTAACAATGGCCTTTTAATCTTTAAATCTAAAACTAAGTCCGGTGATTATCACGACGACATGAACCATACCAACTTTATGCAGTGGATGGAAAAACAATTAATTCCAAACTTGCCTCCTAATGGTATTGTTGTCATGGATAATGCACCGTATCACAGTGTACAAATTAATAAACCTCCAACACAAGCAGAACGTAGGGAAAGCATTCGACAATGGCTCGAAAATAATGGAAATGCGTAAAGCAGAACTAATCATGTTAGTGAAGCAATTTAGTTATACGAAGACATATTACGTAGACGAACTTCTTAAAAAACACTGGCATACAGTGTTACGTCTGCCACCGTACCACTGCGACCTAAATCCAATCGAGTTGATATGGAGTTTAGTGAAACATAAGATCGCTATGAATAATGTTACACAGAGTGGTTTAGAGATCGAAGCCTTAGTGAGAAAGGCATTTTCTGATGTAACTGCATCTGACTGGGACAAACATTGTCGACATGTAAATCACTTGGAGCAAGAAATGTGGCAACGTGATGGATTGCTGGATGTAACGGTGGAAAACCTGTCGTTTATGGTGAACACAGGATCATCCGACGATGAAAGTTGTAGTGGAGAAGACGAAAGTGACAGTGATTGAACTGCTTTATTTTTTTTACGATTGTATTTTTTGATGTAAATAAGTAATTTTTAGAATTACTTTTAGAAATATGTAATATTTTGTAATGCCATACTTCATCTTTTAGAAAAGTAAATGTGTAATTACAATTTATTTTAATAATCATTAAGTCATAAAGTGTTTATCTGAAATAACCTCAAACTTCAACAAGCTCTAATGATTATTTACAGAGGTAACCTATGAATAATTTGAATTTCCCACCAAAATACTTTTTAATTTGAGTGTACCTTTAAGATTAGAGTGACACCAGCCACGCCTCTCCAGGGACTTTGTTTATTCAGCTCAACTGTAAGACGATTATACATAAAAAGTCTTTGCGGCGTATTTATCGTAGTGAGATGTTGCGATTCAGGATCTAATTGAAACTGTTGATACGCTTGTGATAGGTCCAGTTTCGACTGAATTTTGTTTCCGCCTGGATTACTTAGAAGGCAATCTTGAACACGCGGAATCGGATATCTATTTACTACCATAACGGGGTTAATCGTAACACTATAATCGCCACAAATTCTTATTTGACCGTTCCGCTTTATTACGGGGACAATTGGGGTTGCCCACTCACTGGATTTGACAGGAATAATAAGACCCTGTTTAACTAACCGATTTAATTCATCATTCACTCTTTCCTTCAATGCAAAAGGTATTGCTCGCGCCTGCTTAAAAATTGGTTTGGCATTTTCTTTTAATTCGATACTCACTACTTTTTTATACGTGTCCAATTTATCAGAAAAAACATCTCTAAATTCCTTAATTAAATCTACATAATTTTCACTAAAACTATTTAATGCAACATTCAAGTTAGTATTATTATCGTTTTCCGAAATTATTTTGAGAGGGAGAAGCCACTCTCGACCTATAATTGGATTGCTGTTACCGTGAAAAACATACAAATCCAAAACATCCGAAACATTTTTATATTCGACATTAGCTTTGAAAAATCCTAACGGGATCATACTATCGTTCGTAAAACTACGAAAAACTCGGGTAGTATTTAATAAACTTCGATGCTTAAAATTATTATCGTAAAAATCTTTTGAAATGGCGGTTATCGGTGAACCAGTGTCGAGTTCCATATGTTTACATTATTTCATTCAATCATAACATTCAAATTAATTCGATCGTTAAAATTGGAATTTTTAATCGTGAAAAAATCTTCGCTCATGTTATTGTTATTAAAAAACATCGAATTACATTCTTCAACAAAATGTTGTTTTTCCTCTAAGCTTACATTTTTCTTGGAACTCATATTAACATCATAATCGCGACCGTTATTATAATTATAATTAATTTTCTGACGTTTATTGTTGTTTCTACATACTCGTGCTAAATTTTACATAAATTACAAACATAGTTTTTATAGTAACATAAATTTGCATTATGATTCGTGCCACCACAACGATGACATTCTTTAATCTTATAACTAGTAACCTTATTATTAAGTTTCACTTTACCCTTGTCGTTGGCTGACTTCGAGTTTGTCGGAAAATTGTTCTTTTCCCTAACGAGGTTGATATATTTGATCCTCCTGACTTGTTTGACATGCCGGCTGCATCCCTGTTGGCGGCTTCGGCGGCAACGGCTAATTCAACTGCTTTTTCAAACGTCAGCTCTTTTTCACTTAGAAGCTTCTTCTTTGTGGCATCACTTGAAACACCCCATACAAACTGATCTCTTAAATGATTATTTAATTCAGTTTTAAAATTGCAATGCATAGATGATGCTTTCAATTTTGCACAAAATTGATTTATGTTTTCACTGTCACCTTGAACACATTTTTTAAACTTGTAGCGCTCGGCGATTTCGCTCGGCTGTGGTTGTACATGATTTTTCATCAAATCGACGAGATTTTTGTAAATACAAATTTTTAAGTAAACTGTACCCTTTTTTTCCAACGGTCGTCAGCAAAATTGCGATTTTCTTTTTCTCGTCAACAATATCGTTTGCTTCAAAATACTGTTCGAGCCTCTCAACCCAGGAAGTCCAATCATCGTTTTCTTCAAAAGTTTCGATTGAACCTAAACTCCCTCCGGGTGCCATTTTTCTTTTTTTTTATACTTCTGTCGATTTTTGTGAACAGCGACTTCACTTCACTTAAACAACACTTTACAAAAATGTTATCTTTATCCTCGTCGCCAAAATGTGGTGTCTTTAAATAAATAAAACAACAGACGAAATAAGTGATATATTTATAATGAATGTCTTAAATGGAGGCTTGTGGCGAACTTGACATCAAACATGATCTTAAGACACTATCCTAGTATGCGTCGGTGTGGTATATAAATACTTTTGCTGGTGACGCAACAATCACGTGTATAAACTCATAATGGATTACAAGTAATCTAAATTATATAAGTACAATACATTACAAAATAGTTCCGATTGTAAAAACTATCGTAATTTGAAGGTTTTCATTTGCAATTTTTAAAGTAAAGTGTCTACAGCGTTTTGTTTGCTAATTACAGAAATATCAATTATTATATTACTGAAAAAAATGTAGTTTGTTTTCCTCTAGAGCCAGGCACAAGAATCCATGCAATTTATAATCGATTAGGGTTATGTTAACTTTTCCAAAAAAGTTAGCTGATGGCAGCGCTACATTTAGGGTCGTAGTTCTTCTAATTACTACACAATTCGGCGTAGTACAGGGACTGTGATTTGCCGCCCATTATATTGGAGACTGAACGAAGGGAAGTCTTCAAACATTGTCTTCGACCAATAAAAACCCTTTACTGTTCTTAATACTTAATATACTATAGCCTTATGCATAGTCGCACAGTTAGTATGATGTTAGTGTGCTATTAGTTAGTAGGATTCTAGTATCCGCTAAAATATTGGTATGCATAGTTCCTTGTAATACGAACTTAGTATGGTACTAAGTAGTAAACTACTAATGTGACATTTTAAAAAAAATCATGTGACAACATCGCAAAACAACAGTTATATTCAGGGTATGCTCACTTACGAGATTTGCGGGAATCGCTAACCGAAGTGGGGTGCGGAAAATATAGTTTGTACACCACTCGCAATTGGCGCTAATGTGCTTATTTTACGTCAAGTTTGCCAACACAAATTACAGTAATATTTGGTAATATTAACAAACTTTTATAACCTTACTTTTAGTGCTTTGTTTTTATCGTGGTTCGTGTTTGTTATTTTTGTTTGAGTCGAATTTCCTGTTTGATATTCCTGTCTTTTCGATATTTCTGTTATTCTTAGTAACAAATCTACTCTCATTTTTCACTGTATACTTCTATCTTCTCTTATTCTTTTCTTAAATTCTATTCTTAAAAAGTCTTTTAATATATATGTATTTTAATCCACCAGACAATTTTATTGAATTGTGTGTGCCAAAGTACCTTGAATTTTTGTAATTTTATTACAGTTAATTTTGATTTAAATTTGTTCCAGAATTCAATACTTGATTATTAAAGTTCGCGTAATTATAGTAACTTTTAAAATTAAATTTAAATAGAAAGAACTATTTCAAATATTCCCGCTTTTGTTTGATTTGTGATTGCAGCGATACATGCGAGTGGTGTATGAATTAAAACAGTGCAAATTGATAACGTATGAGTCGCACATCTATACTAATTTATTATCTATGGTTATATTTACGTCATAGAAAAATTTACGTATTATGTCGGTAAGTGACTTTTTTGAAAATATTAACTAAAAGTAAGTGATATATAAAATAATGATTATTTTATTATAGATTGAAAAAATTAAGCGCGGAAGAACAATATGAATTGGGATGAGCAAGAAAAAAAACGTTGGTTGAAATTATTAGACCATATCTGCCTGTTCTGGAGGATAAAAAAAATCTACATCTTGTAACAGGCAAAAAGAAGATTCATGGAAGAAAGTTCAATGCGAATTATTAAGGCCCATGGTGAATTAAATTATTTATTTTTGTGGACACTTTGTTACAAAATTTTATTTAGGTTACAGCAGAGAACTTCCTCGAATTAAAGAGCAGTAGACGAGGTTAAAACTGCAATAAAAAAAAGCATTACCGAGCAAAGAATTGGACGAAAAACCACTGGTGGTGGTTCGCCACCTGAGCCACCTTCTGAAATGGATGTGATTGTAGCTGAAGCAGTTCCACATTTATATTTTGTTGATAACAGTGTGTTTGACAGTGACAATGTAAGTAACGTGTTAATTAAACTATACCAATTGACCTAGATCAACTACCAAAATAATTTTTGCAATTGACTTTTTTAATTTGTAGAGTATAAAATTACAAGTATTACTCATTCTTGCAGATTGCAGTGTTTCAGCCACTAGACATTGCAGTTGATCAAGTAAGTTTAGTAATTAAATTGTCTGTTGAAGTCTTCAAAATTAATTTTATAGCCTCAAATTCCACAGGTTTTTAAACATCAAAGTTCTGGCAGTTCCTCTTTTAGTAATTCTGCCATCGTGCAAGACAAACATTTAGTAAAGGTGTGTAAGGTACTTTACACACAGAATTAATCAATGTTATTTTTTCAGAGCAAAAGGGTAAACAATAACCGTGTTATGTCTGCATACGAAGAAGAAATGCTGGCATTAAACAATAAAAAATTTAAACAAGCAATGCAACATGCAGAGGAACTGCATACACAAAAAATTAAAAATGAACAGGAGCTGCATGATTTAAAAATGTTTTACGAGAAGTTATTGTATGAAAAGAAATTAAAAGAATAAAACTAAAGCACAACCTTTATTATAGCTATTATAAAATAATATCAGAAAAAAATTATCTATTGAAATGTCTATTTATGTAGTTTTGTCTAAAAATGTTGCCTTGTATGTTAGCTGCTTCCCTTAATGGTGCTATTGCTTGATTTTCTTCGTCATCGGAGTTGTCTGACATATCCTCGTTATTACTTAATTTCTCTTCAATATATAAATTACATATTATTGATAAAGCAATTATAACTGCGTTTTTAGTTTCTAAATCTACTTTAATTGTGTTGAAGAAGCATCGAAATTTATTTTTCATGTATCCAAATAATCTTTCCACAACATTCCTAGTACGTATATGGGCTCGATTGTATCTTTCTTCAGATGGAGTTGTCGGATTCAATACAGGGGTTAATAAATAACGTGATGAAGCATAGCCATTATCACCTAATAATATTCCATTTATTTCACCATTACCAAATTTAGCTTTTAAATTACATTCATTCCATATTCTCGAATCATGAACGCTGCCTCTCCAGCGAGCCACAATATCCAAAATTCTACATTTAGCATCACTCACTACTTGTACATTTAATGAATAATCACCCTTTCTGTCAATGTAAAGTAAAGGATAATCGACAGTTGGACATTTTATTTTTACATGCGTCCCATCAATGCAGCCGACTATATTAGGACAACCAGCAATTGCGTAAAAGTTTTGCTTTACTATATTTAATTGTGCTGGTGTTGGAAACCTTATGTACTCATCACGATGATAAGATAACGCTATTGCTACACGTTTGATAATACGGCTTAATGTAGTTTGGTGAAAGCCATGTTGCTCACTAATTTCATTTTGATCTGCCCCTTTAGCACAATATCGTATAAATGCCAAAACTTGAATTTCAGGAGAAACAGGGCGCCCACGATTATTTAAATGATTTAACTGGTGTCTTACAATGTTTATAATATTTTCAGCAGTTGGCTTTTTTAACCTATAGTATTGACGAAATTGATCATCACTATAGTAAACCAAGGGGTTCATATGATCCACATACACTTTTGGGTTCCTGTTAATATTAAGAACATCTTGGATCATTTGCACTTCTTCAATTTCTTTATCAACATTTATAAGGTCTTCCATTGTTACAAAATACCTCTGCAAATTTGCAATTTATATCACAATAAAACAACACTTTACCTACACTTTTATTTCTTACCAATTTTTAAATGAAGGTGCTTATCAAAAAATTCTTATTTTCGAATATAAGTAATAATAATAGCAATACTGTTTTATACTAATAAATAATATACAAACTAGTAACTTCAAATACAACTGTCATATAAACATGAACACAACTGTTTTTAAGGTTAAAATGATCTTAAACATGCATAAGAACGCTACTAAGGAATTTAGTATCCAACTAAGGATAGTTTCATTTTAAGTCGACTATGAATACAATTTTTCTTAGTTAGCAACTAATTTAGACTTAGTATTTTGTTAGTAGCTAACTTTCGAACTATGCATACAGCTGCTAATTTTAATGTATTGTATTTATTTAAATATCTGCTTACTATGTTTTTATCATGTATAACACCAGCGTAGTTCATATTCAACCCAACCACATAAATGGCATACTATTTGTATTCTAATTTCTAATGTATTTATCGTTGCACGTAGAAATCTAGTTTTTTTTTTTGTTGAGGTGCTAATAATTTGATAATTTTCCAAGCTTATGATTGCGTTAAATGCTTAATTATTTCGGTTAATTCTGCTTGAAGATAATGTTGCATTATTTCTAATTACATATTTCAAATATTTAAATTATACTAAAATTGCGCATGCGCTAAACGTACATCATCTGGTATTTTTTATTTGCTGCAGTTGGTAAATATTCAACGGTCAATTTACATGTATTTACACACAAAAAGTTAAATTTGAATTAAATGGCAGAATTTAAATTTGCTCATTTAATTAAACAATTATTAGACGTTACAGGGTAACAATTTTATATAAATTAAATTTTTGTTTCATGAAAATTAAATGATTCTAGAGTTAAGGAAGATGCACATAATATAATTGACATCATTCAAAAGATACCTGTAACAAGTGATACTAAGGCACACGGATATTCCTCTCCTATATTTCAAAATGCGGTGCAACATTTAACGCAAACTTCTCCGAATCCTCAGCTGTTTGTAGAAAAACTTGAAGATCTTAAAGAGAAAAAGTAATTATTAATAATATGCAAATGCATGGATTGGCCCATAATTGAATTTGCTTATTCCAAAAAAAAATTTAAGGGATAGATGCAGCATTGTATGTAAACGGCTGTATACTCAACTGAAGTCAAAACATATTGCGATTTTGTTAGCAAACGTGATCTTGCCACTATCATTTAGTAGCATATACTTCGTGTTTGTGCGATTGCCTACTTAACCAGAGGAATAGTATGTGTTAAGACTACATAATTTAATTTTTGAACTTGATTAAAATATTCTAATACTTGAAACTACAACAGCAACAAAGTTACGTCAAATCAAAATTAAAGTTAATCGACTTGACTAAGCTTAGTCTGATTTCTTCCCACTTTTGTATGTACCTAAATAGGTATTTAAGCTTTGTTTTGGCTTCAGTTTAGAAAGTAAATAAATATCTTTCAAATTACGTTGGTTTATGCATGTACTTCTTATTTCTTTTTTTTACTCAAATCTTATGTGGCATGTTCTATATTTACCTACAATTTTTGGGTTGTTGTGTATTTCTTAGCTCTTAGATCAGTATATGGTTTTGTCAATATCGAAGGCCTTTTGAAGTTTTAATAGTTTTCTTAGTTTTGAATATAAAATTTTATAGTATGTAAAGGAATGAGACAAATTGAAAGAGGTTTTAATATATTGGAAACTTATTGCTTCTAAAAGTATAGGTAGCTCATAAGTTTTCCAATGTTTTATAATAACTAATCAGCTTTGCAATTTTTTATTGACGATTTCAATTCTGAATAATTAGTTTTTTTTAAGGTATCAACAACTAATTTCTTGTCTATTACCTCATACAGCACAACTATTGTATTCCATGATGATTAAAAAAATATATCATTAATTTATATATTCTTCTAATATGCTGTTATTTATGCAGTATACTTATGGAGCATCAAAGAGTCAAAAAATATAAATCTAAAATAGTTTTATTATGGTCAACTGAATATTGAGATAACATCTTACAGCATGATAAAGAATCTTCTAAAAGTACAATATGATGATTATTAACAATTATTTATAATTATAATGGGTAGATATTGATGTAGGTATTTAATTTTATACATAAACGATTGGGAACCAACGTATTAAGAATTGTAGCTAGTCATGGCTCGTACAAGTTGTGAGATTGTTCGTATCCAACCTTAAACATAAATGACAGATTATATTAGTTAAATAACTTCTACGACTAAGTATTAGTTGTGCACATTCGGTAATACTATTTTAATATGCTTTATAGTTCAGTGTTCGAGTGTTACTGCATGCCGTGCACTAGTTGTGGTGTGTGTATGTTTCAGTTTGAACATTATAATGTTTAAAAAAATTCTTTGAATATATAACCAGATGTTGATTGAATAAATGATCAGTAATATGCCTGGAACATGAATTGGTATTAGTATTAACAAATACTATATCAATTCAAACAATACAACTATCATCTGGGATACTTACTAAAACTGCAATAAAGCATGCCAGAAAAAATTTTTAAGTTTGTTAACAAATCAATATTAAGTGAATTCATTTTGTTTATACTATACATACTTTACTGTTTTTTATTGCACGCATTAATCGTGAAAATCTTGTCGCCTGCAACAGATTTATCACTTAGGGGCCGAGTTAGTTTTGGAATAGTATTTTTGCATCTGCAACAATTGAGTCCTTAAGATTTTTATAACATTTAAACTATAACTTTGTAAAATATGATATGAAATATTCATAAATATAATATGAAATATTCATTCTAGTGTTGACTCCTTGGCAGAATATGTTCAAGTCTTAAATTATATTTCACAAGATGCCGGTTTGAAAGATTTTTTTAAAGAAATGTATGTTAAACAAAGACAGGATATTTACCATTCATCATCGTCTAGTAAAGTAACCAAAGAAAACATAGAGGAGGTATTTACATGTCATGTTTATATGCGTATCTACATTATCTTTTTTAGTTAAAAACAAGAGTAAAACGAGAAATAAATAGAAGATCTAGAGGTAGAGATTTGGATAAAAGTTTCACTTTAGATAAAAGTCCAGCATCGTCGATCATTTCTGTTACTTCATGGATTCAAAGACGTCCGAGCATGTCTTGGGATTTTTCTACGATTACATTAACAAGTAATAAAATGCAGCTAGAAAATATACCAGACATTTCTCAGGAGAATATCTTAATTGAAGACTTATTAAATATACTGATAGGATTACCTGGTTGTTACATAGAACCATTAAAATTGAGGGATCAATATGCTCCTAGAGAATTTAGTTTATGCGAAGCTATAGATCCATCCTTAAAGGACCTTCTCAAACAAATACTTCCATTAGCTTCCCATTATTCGATAGTGCAAAGGTTTATAGAAGAGAAATTGCGGTTCGAGTTTGGGCAAGTGTGTAATGCACTGGCCGAGTGTATGAATTCTTTATTTATAGATTATACGGTAACTGAGATTTTGTTTGTGTACCTAATTTACTTATTTATTTTATTTGTTGCAGTTGTTTATAACACAAATGGAGACTGAATTTCGTTCTGGTAACTTAAATCTTCATAAGCTATGGTTTTATATTCAAAAGAATCTTCATAATTTAAGTTTTATGAGTAATATTTCCACATCTATTAGTAAAGTAAGTAAGTGTATTTTATGAATAGTTTCGTCATTTAAATGTTTTTCAGTCTGATGCAAGGGGTGGAAAAGTATTAAGCTTGTTACATGATCACATAACTGGATATATCGGAGATGTACAAGCTCAACAATTGTGTTTATATTTGATGCAAGCTTCCTGTGTGCCATATATGAAGATGCTAGGGATGTGGATATATAAAGGGATTATTTCTGATCCAATTAATGAAGTGAGTGTTGTATTTTAATTTCTCTACAGTTTTTGCAACTTAACCAATGTTGTGCAGTTTTTTTTATAAATACGGTAAACTGATTTAATCATCTTCAATATCTCGTATCTTACTAGTATTTTTGTAGTTTCTGCAAACGTTTAACATTCATATGAATAGAGGCAGTTTACCATCAACTACGCTTCAAAGAATTTAACAAGCAATTTACCGTTTTTAACCTCATTAATATACGATTCTTTGCACAACGGTAAAAAAATTGAAATATGAAACTACTTTTTACTTATTTGAATGTAACTATAAGAAAACTACAAAAAAAGAAATTATTGGGAGGCGTTGAGAGTGAGACAAGTTTCCAAGCTATACTTGTGCTTGCTTGTGCTATACTTAACGAATTGCTATACGGATTAGAGTGATTGACCACCTACTAATTTTTGCAAGGAACTACTATGATCTTAAAATTAATATCAGTAAAACTAATTATCGAGCAATAAACAAAGCACTGTCAACACTACCCAATTTTACCATTAACGAGTCCGTCTGTTTAGTTTAATTTTTGACGATGTCAATAAGTTTTGTTGTATCTTTTTTATACTTCCTCTTCTCTCAAAATAATTGCAGTAATCGTCACCTCACTATTACGAAAATTAGTGAACATTCTGTATAAGAACCTATCACCTGAGATTTTCAGGTCAAGTTGCCAATGCCACTTTAAATAAATAAGTTGATTTAAATCTTCGCACCCTGGTTCTGAACATGAACGAATGTCGGCTATCCGGGTTTACACCTAACAGACGAACCTCAAGAAATATCACCCTATAAATCGTGCACAAAAAACATTAACGAACACTGTTGATGCGTTCACACAAGCTCTTTATTGCTTGCTCGTCTACCTGTCTTAACATATATGTATTCTCGATACACGATGGTAGACAAGCAAAAAAACTCTCAAATTCGTAAAATATCGTCTTATTAGCCGTATTAGCGTAATGACGAAGACTTAAGCTGTACTCATAAAAATATTTAAAAACACTCTTTAAACTTGCTTTAGTTATTATAACTTTTGTTCATTCATAAACGGTTCGTAAACCCTCGGTACTCAAAATAGAGTTAAAATACCGATTTAAGTAAATTTGATATAGTCGAAACATTGAACTATTTTATGCGTTTATTGGTTACCAGTGTCAAGTAATAATTATCATATTAATTAAAAATGACAGATACTAAAAAGAAAACAAAAATTGGAAATTGACTTGAAGAAGATAAAGTTTGTATCAATTTAAATGTTTTCAAAATAACTTATTTAGTTTTTTAGCATTTAGTTCAGGATAATTGAAAACAAAACTACTGACACCAACAAGCAAAAGAATATGCTGACATAGTTTGTTGGTTAAGTAATTTTGCAAGTCTGGTGTGATTATATACCATTCGAATGTTGAATAACTTTTTAAAACATTAGTAGTAGTAATTATTTTAAGTAAATTTATAAATGTAACAACATTATATATCTTAGTTGAATGCAAACTGCTTATTACTTTTTAAATGCCAAATAAAAATGATTTAAATCAATTAATTAAATGAATTACATCTTATACCTAAAACAAATCAGTAGAATTCTCTTTCCGATCGTATTGCACAGACCAATGTTCAGTAAAACATCGCTCAGCTTAATATCTAACTTAAGGGGAGATATACACCTAGATAATAAAAAAAAAATCGATTTTTATTGTTTGCATTTTCTTGAAGCTTGAGGTCTCTAGAATATCTGGTGAAAACGCCAAATTAATATTTTGATAAATAAGCCAGTTACAGCTGAGAAAGTGAAACGTGTTTTGCGCCGCCGAGCCGACAGGCAGGTAGTGGCAAACGACGCTTCTAACAAAGCGTGACTAATTCTATTTTTTGACTCTATTGTGTTTTTTGGACTTTTATGTCTGTTATTCGTTGCCATAGACACGTTTCGTCAGTACCTTGACGAAGACCTACACTATGGGCCTGGTATCGATGATTCTATGTAAGTTGACAAAGTTCATGATTCATTCATTCACAAATTTTCAAACGCGTTTTTCTCAAAACCACGTTTTTCAAATCGGCACCTAAAATTTCTTTTGTATATTCTTGTTATTTTTAAATAAAGAAAATTAAACATATTTTTGAATGTTTTCCCTGAAAAAATTCACTTTTTTTCCGGCTCCTAGGTGCAGTGTTGTGCATTATCTAGATAATATTATCTAGATAAATCATCTAAATAAAATTTTGTTATCTATTATCTTATCTAAGATGACACTGTAATCAATTATCTATCATCTTATCTTAGATGAAAAAACAGGTTATCTATAGGTATTAGATAACAAATAATATTTCGTGTCGGTAGTTAAAGCACACAAGATACCTTACTTTCAGGAACTTTGTTTTATTTAGGTCGGCACGGCAACGGTGTGGCACTGTTGTGACTGTCATGACGGTCCGCGTGTTTGTTCAGTAGTGGCAGTGGTTAACATAACCACACTTCTTAGATTCGGGATTTCAGATTTTTTGGTTTAAATATGGAATAATTCCTAGTCGGACCTCCGTCGAAGTCGAGAAAACGTGTCAATGTGGACGTGGTCGACTTTGTGGACAATAATAACGAGCCGCCGGATCCAAAAATTTTAAAAACATCCCATCATGAGGCACACGGAAGCATTGTTGATGGCAAGAATACGGAAACACAATAAGAATCCTACATATTTAATGGAACATTTTTTAAAATAATCCACTCTGAAAAGCAAAGCATCAAGGCTCAATGTATGCACTGCCCTAAAGTAATTTCGGGTTTCAGAAATTCAACCGGGAACTTTCTAAGCCACGTTAAAGTTATACAATAAATCCGTTATTACTATGACTAATTTAAAATAACTATTATGGGATATATTTTTAGAGACTACATCAGCCTTTGAGTCGTTTTCAACGGTTAAAAAAATGTTTTTGAAGTACAACACAACCCTACCATCCTCAGCACCAGTCGAACGATTATTTAGCTCAGGATCTCAAATCCTGATACCACGCCGAAATAAACTTAATGACAAACATTTTGAAATGCTCTTAACTTGCAGAAGCAACCTTAGAAAATAAATTATTACTTCCTAGTTATCGAACCAATATGGTAGTTATTTTTGTATGTACATATTTCTGTGTAATCCAATAAAAGGTAATTGCTATTTTTGTTTTATTTTTAAGATCTCTTGTAAACTACATGACTACATATATTTAGTATGAATGTACAGGTATGGAGCTACATAAATTATAAATATTGCTGCTAAATCCAGTACTTACCACCTGAACCACATTGAACCTGGCATAAATTTTTCTTAAATTATCTGTTGAATTATCTAGATAATTCATAAGTAATCTATTACCTTTATCTAGATTATTATTTGCAAGATCATCTTTTATCTGTATCTAGATAACATTTTTCATTATTATCTGTTATCTTATCTAGATAAAAAACAGTTATCTGTGCACAACACTGCCTAGGTATATATCTCCCCTTAAGTACGTTTTAAGAAAAAAATTTAGAACAATACAAACAATAAACCTATTTAAAAAAGAATTAGAATAAGTAAAATTATGAAGACGTGTTGCCAAAAAGCATCAAGATTTGTAACACCGCCAAGATGACAAAATTCACTTGCATGCACAGTCGAAGTCGCCTATTATATCGGTTATATTATTTTTAATATTAATAGATATCATCTATTGCATCCATGTTAAGTTAAATACAGAAACAAAATAAATTACTTTTAAATTAAATTTTGACCCTACACACACACAGCTGTATTCATAAAAATTTACAATTGATTTACAAAGATCTTCAAACCTATTTTAGGGTAAATGTCAAAAAAATCCATTCATAAACGCGTTTTAGCTTAACAAACCTTTGTAACAGTGTTGTTACTTAGCGACATTTATAATAGGATTGACTTTTCTTTAAACATATTTTAACTTAAAAAATTGTGTGTATAATCAGAAAATTAATTTAAAAGAAATTTAAGTGACGCTATTACTGCATCGCCTGCAATTTTTGTTACATTTATAAATGTAATTAAAATAATTACTACTACTATCAGTGTTGTAAATAGATGATTTTTAAATTATATAGATACAGATTAATTTTTTTTGTTTCCTGCAAGAATTATCTAGTATTAGATAATAGATAAACTATTCAAACTTTATATAGATAACAGATAGCTGAAATAATCTAGGTAGTAATAACGATAGATGGAGTTCATTTGAAAAACTACTATGGAATGTGGTAAATTACTGAAGAAAAACATACATATTGTTAATTGAATTTTACGGGGCACTGGATTTTTTATAAATTTTATTTAAATAGTTTAAATAAAAACATATATATATATATACAGATACATATAACATATATTTTTGATTGTATCTAGATACATATAAATAGATAAAAAATATGAATCTAGATTAATTTATCTATATAACTTTATATAGATAATTTACAACACTGACTACTATTGTTTTTAAAAAGTTATTCAAAATTCGAGACTTGCAAAATTACCTAACCAACAAACTCTCTCAACATTTTCTTTTGCTTGTTGGTGTCAGTATTTTTTTTTTCAATGATGCTGACCGTTTCTTGCACGAATTCTTGAAATAAATGCTAAAAAAACTAAATAAGTTATTTTGAGCACATTCAAATTGGTACAAACCTTATCTTCTTCAAGCCAATTTCCACTTTTTCTTTTATTTTTACTATCTGTCATTATTGATTATTTTGATAATTATTACTTGACACACGTATCCAATAAAATGCAAAAATTGTTCTGTTTCGACGATACCAACGCAACTACATTAAGGACCACTTGCATAAACAGGGTTTAAACTTTAGTCAACTGAACTTGGTTTAATTTTAAAATATTGATATATTGGTTAGCACAAAAACGGGAACCAATAATATGTCAGAATTTTGAAATTAAACCAAGTCCAGTTAATTAAAGTTTAAACCCTGTTTATGCAAGTGGCCCTAGATTTACTTAAACCAGCATTTTAACTCTATTTTGAGTAACAAGTGTTTACCTATGTACTTATATTAGTTAGTTTGTTAAATTAAATTATGTAGTAGATTTATTTCTTTTAAATGTTTTATTTATACAATTTACACAATTATATTCTATTTTGATCAACATGTGTTAGTGCTAGTCGTTATCTGAAGATGGCCTACACATAATTAGAAGGTCGAAAGATGTGATAGGTTATTAACTACATATTGGTTTGTCATTGGTTTTTATGTTTTATGTTTAACTAAAACAAGTATTTTAAAAAACAAATTATGAATACAGCTAATTTTTTAATTTAAAATAGGTTTAAAGAAGGGTCAATCCCATTTTAAATATTGCTAAGTTACCCACTTACAGGTCCCGTCACGACAGAAGGCGAGCGCGCCAATTTCTGTTCGATGCGCACTAGTCTTTCTTACGCGGTTCCCGCGCTTACAGTGGCGTTTCGTGAATTCGTACTTGTTTCTAGGCTGTGGGTGAACTACTCGCCAATTAAACAAAAAGGTTTTTTTGTATTACTTGCAATTAATACAAATATGTATTTACGTCTAAATTAATGAATTCCGTAAACTTTAATAGAATATGAAAGTTGAAAGTTAAAAATATAAAATATTATCTATTTTTATACTCTAAGTTTAACGACGCCACTGAAGTAGCTTTTCAACTACATCACATAATAACAACCATAAGGGACACTTCTGTCGGCACCTTTGATATTGCAGTCCGGAAAATGAGTGACCTTCGGCCATTTTGAAAATAGTATTGTAGCGCTAGATTTAATTTCTTTTAGTAGAATGCATTTTTTTAGACAACAAATCGATTATTTTAACTAACTTAGATATATAATTGAAATATAGTTTAGTTATCTGTTTAAGCCATTGAGTTATTATAAAAGGAGATAGCATAAAGCATCTAGTTTCTATGTACAAAGTGGAACCACTAGGCGTGGCTTAGTCTACTATCAAGATGGATACTTTGCCAGGCCCGGATTACATAAAAATTAAAGTTTTAACATTAATCGCACATTGTAAATTTTTCATCAGTTTATAGTTAGTATACAAAATTAAAATAGTTTATCAAATTACTTGAATTTATGCTTAGAAAAAAACTGTAACTGACATATTACAATGTTGCAGATGTATAATCATGATTATAAAGTTCAAATACTGTAATTTACTAAGAAAATTATTTAACTGGAGATTTGTGGATCTACGCAATTAAGCAATATGTGCTTTGATTTTTTTTATCAACTTTATTAGTCTAAGGCAAAGAAAAACTTTTTTATATTACAGCTAATAAACTTATTAATAATATGCAACAAATCAAATGGATTATTTTAAAAAACAGTAATCTAACATTTAAGTTTTATTACAATTGATTCTTAATAACCAAATTTAAAAAAAAGTAAATTGGGGTATTAATGTATAAATTTCTTTAATACTGGTCTGCTTATATTGCGTACATACCTGTGAAATGTAATGTCCAATAATACCTTCTTATTAATACCTTTTTCACTATTACAGCTACATAAAACACACAAAACCATAATGTTTTAAATGTTTATAATTAAAAACTAAAAAAACATATAAACAAACACAAAAAAATACTATAAACGTTGAAAAAAGGCACCTACTAACATTTGACGTTAGAATGACATAAGTCTATCATCAATATGGCGGTAGTGGTGTCGTTTTAGAATAGAAAACACGGCCTCCCTATATTATAACTCAATGGTTTAAGCTGACTACATTTGCAAAGTAATTCAAATGACTGTATCATCTTAATTATTGTTTGTTATGCATTTAAAAAAATTCTGACGATTTAACAAATGCTTAAACAAATTTTCTTATCGGAAAAGAATGCTGTAGTATTTAGTCTAGTCTGTATTATTGGTATTATTTATGTTTTTAACTCATTACACCGTGCAGCTAACAATATGAATTTTTACATAAATATAAATTGAGTAATGACGTTATTTTTGTCACTATAATTTTCAACAAACGAAATTGTCATAAGCATAATTGTTTGTATTGCACTCAAGTACTGCATTTGTAAATCCTTGACGTTTATTTATCATAAAAGATGTAAATACAAAAGAATTCCAAATATAACCTAATTTTTCAGAAGCAATAGATTCACGACCGCCATATTCTTATGTGTGCAAACTAGCACATGCGCTCTCAATTTTTTTGCGCGGGAAACTACTGAGTGTCCCTTATGGTTGTTATTATGTGACTACATCGTGTTCTGTCGTAACACCTTCACGATGCGCCGGCTGCTCGCCTTCAGTCGTGACGGGACCAGTACAAAAGGTTTGTCAAGCGAAAACGCGTTTATGAAAAGCGTTTGTTGAAGTTTATGCTAAAATACGTTTGTAGAGCTCTGTAAAACGATTGTAAGTTTTTATGAATAGGTACAGCTGTTGGTAAATAATTAACTACTAATATATTCAAACATTACTTGTTTTAGTTGTTTTCGTAATCAGTAATAGTTTATTCTTTTGTTCAGTACTATAGTTTGCGAGTAAATGTGAATACTCGCAACATACTTTCAGAACGTGTCATATACAAATTTTTTTGTGCTAACTTTTATTTATTTTTGTTAAAAATAGATATTTGAGTATTTGCTTTTAACAAAATTTAATATATGTTAAAACTGAAACTTGCAATGATGAAATTCAATTATTTTTCAAATATATTTGACAGTTACATAATTTAATTACAATTTATGAAACTATTATTGTTTTTAGCAATTGTAAGAAATAAGCAAATGTATTATATTTCTTTAACAAAAATGTCTTCATACTGACCATGTTGGCCGCAATATTTGTTACAACAAATTTTACAGTCCTATTTTTTTACACTTATTTATTACGACGATAATAATATTATGGGATCATTATCCATCCAAGAACAACAGACTGTCCGGATAGTTTATTAAATTGTTTAGATTTTTCTTCAAATATTTCATTTAGTAGAGTTGACGGCACCTGAAATTTGGATGGCGGAACGTAACTGGGTCCTAGCACTTTGAACTGTCTTATCTATCTATAGACCTAAAACTGTAATTTGTCTCATAAACAACTTTGGCTATTTGTTTGTCCAATTATTTCTTATTATCTTATCTATGTAGTTCGCGCAACAAAAGAACTCGAGGGTCTTCAAATATTTTCACTCAATGCACTCCTACCTATATTTCTCTGTTTCTTTGCTCACTGGATATCATTGTGGCTAGTTTTAGATTGGAACTGAAAATCACTTTCAAGAGCACTAATATCAATAGTTTTACATTTGCAGGTTTCCCAGTGACTTTTCAGTCTACTCACTAGTCCTTGGAACTCTACCTTTTTTTTACACACTGCTCTGCAACCTAGTTTACCAACTGCTTTCTTTTTTATAAAATGATTCCAAATACTAAATTCCTTTCTGTCCTGGCTTGACATGATTCAAAATTTTATGCTAGACTATTCCAGAACTTACTTAGACAGATACAAAAATATAACCAATTTAGAATGCGAGCCGAGTGTTTATGCTATTATTTGCAAGTTTCAACAAAGTTGTGGGGCCAATGACTGGAATTTTCCTATTACGGTTTGTTGAGTTTTTTTTTGTTTCTGTGGTATAGTTTACTTAATAAGCGTCGGAAAGTACATCATAGCATAACGAACGCTAATGCGACGCGAGGCGTTGTATATGAGTGAGTTATGCTATGAAATTTTCGACGCCTTTTGTAAAATTATATATATTTTTTGAATAAATTAAAAAAAGACACCAGAAATATAATGTTGGTACTTACATTTATTACTAAATCTGTCAAATTTGACATATACTTTAATATCGTTTTTTTTAATTCTAACTGAATTTCGAGAGCTTTTAAATGACTTTTCCACCTGTCGCATACTCATTCTAATATAATAATTAGCATTGAACACTTAGTTTTATGTGGATTTCCAGTTTTTATTTTGTCACACTAGAACTTTTTTCGCCCGTTACGTAACTACACTAACGAATGAATATTGACGATGTTGGAAGCACAAAATAGTAGTTTACGTAACAAGAGTCGAAAGTAAGAAATAGCATAACGAACGTTAATGCGACGCGAGGCCGCACGGCCGAGCGTTGCATGTGAGTGAGTTATGCTATGATTCTTTCGACGAGAGTAACGTACATTATTTTTTGTGTTGCCTTTTATAAAATTACATTCTTTTTTGAAAAAATAAAAACAAATCAACAGAAATATAATGTTGGTACTACATTTATTACTAAATCTGTCAAATTTGACATTAACTTTAACATCGTTTTTCTTCAATTTTAACCGAATTTCAAGATTTTTTAAATGATTTTTCCACCTGTCGCATACTCGTTCTAATATATTAACTGACTTTGAACACTTACTTTTATGTGGATTCCTAGTTTTCATTTTGCCACCCTAGAATTTTTTTCGTTCATTACGTAACTACACTAACGAATGAATATTGATGTTTGCGATGTTCACAGCACAAAAACAAATTTTAGCAATAACATATCGTTTTATTATTTATTACGAAATGGTTCTTTTCTTGTTTTATTACTATGAATACACGGAATGATTACGAACTAGATTATTGCCAATAATCTAATTAAGAAAGTTCTAAGTTTCCTTTATATAATGGATGATGTAGTATCGGCTATTTTTCTGTTTCTCAGTTGAATTATGTATGATTAGGTGCATAAATAGTTGTAAAATAAACACGAAAGTAGGTCATATTTGTTACTTTTCTATTATTAAACACTTAATTTATAAAAAAATTAATTCTTTTCGATGAAAATTGTGATTTAAAAATAATCAATGATTTTGATTTTTTTTAATTCCAATTTCTATCAACACTTGGACGCCCCTTACAAAGCAGTTGTAGTCTGTTGTAGTTCCGCCTAATTAGTTTACAATCAACATATCAACAAACTAATTTCACCAGAATATAAAAGGTCCTTTTGATTTCAATTTCTAGTTCTTAATAGAAGATAATGAAATGGTACAAAAAGAAGATATGCCAATAGATTACTCAGCGGATTATTGGGATAAAAAGTACACAATACGCAGAGAACGAATACCGACGTTTTTAGAACCTGTTTCAGATATAATTTTACGTGCCGGAAAATATCTAAATGTAATTAGGCAGTGTGGTAAGTATTTTCTTGGTTAATTAACTTTATTTAAATATTATAATTTAAGGAAAATCTGTAAATAATAAAGTAGAAATAGTGGAGTACAAAATAGAACAAAAGCATTATATCGATGCTATTGAAAAAGCGTACAAATTTGCCAGTAAAACGTTGTTAGATTTAGTATTGCAAGAAAAAGACTTATTAGGTCGTTTAAAATCTGTCAAGCATTATTTTTTGTTAGACCAAGGAGACTTTATTGTTACATTCTTAACTTTGTGTGAGAAGGAGTTAAATAAGGACGTTGCTGATGTTAATCAAGGACGACTAGAATCTCTTTTAGACTTAGCTTTAAGGTTATCGAGTTCTAATCATGATCCTTACAAAGAAGACTTGCGCACCGAATTGTTACCATACGATTTACAATATCAAATGTTAAAAATTCTAACAGTCTTATCTAAGGAAGATAGCGGTGAGTTCAGACCAATATATTTTTATAATTTATAGGAATCGTATTTCAGAGTATACTACGTTAAAGCTTAAAAAGAAACCTAATCTTATGGTGATCGAGTCATTTGCGTTTAGTTATGAAGTACGTTGGCCACTTTCGTTAATATTAAATCGTCGTTCTTTGGCACGCTACCAAATGATATTTCGCCATCTTTTTTATTGTAAACACGTTGAGCGCATGATTTGCCAAGTTTGGCGTTCTAATAAAGTAGCAAAGGCCTTTCCTTTCCCTTCAGCTAAACAGTATCGATTAGCTTTTGCACTAAGACAAAGAATGCTTCATTGTATTCAAAACCTAGAGTATCACATGATGGTTGAGGTAATTGAGCCTCATTGGTGCAATTTTATGCAAAAAATTACAAAGGTTGTAGTAAAATTTTAAATTTGCCGTCTAATTAAAAACATCTTCTAGGTTAGCAACATTGATGAAGTTCTATCTTGCCACTGCGACTTTTTAGATTCATGTTTAAAAGACTGTATGTTAACTATTTCAAATCTTCTCAACACGGTTACAAATATACTTGCCATTTGCGTGAAGTTTTGTAAATTTATGCAGGTAAGTTGTGCGGTTTATAATTGTTTACGTTTAACAAATTCTAACATTAAATGGGTGTATATAATTTATTATAACAGCGCACACAGCAGTACTTTGTGGAAGCCGAACTTGATACTGTACCAAATTCACTCATCGATTCCTTCTGTCAGGTACAAAGTCCCTGTACAATCCTGCATAATACATTTTACGCATGAACTAAAATTTTGTTTTTATTGCGCATCCGTTTATTTTTACTAAGCTTTAATTTTATGTTGAATGGATAATACAAAGAATTTTATTCCTAATTTGTATTATGAAACACAAGCAATGCATAAAATTTGTAGTGTGGTATTTGCATGGAACGTAATCATAAAAAGATAACCATATAAGATTGGGAGAATGATTACTACGTTTATAGTAACTTAGATATTTATTTGTGATGGTTATGGTACTTTTTCTGTTACATATTTCTGCTGTGTGTTAAAATGCTACCTTTTACAACAAGATGAGGCACTGACTCGGCGATAAACTTTTACAGGAGATTCTCGAGATCGTTTGTAGTGTACGCATTCAGTTTTTTTTACTGAAAATCTTGTTAGTTTACAAAAAATTAATGCATCCACATACATTTACAAATAAAGGAAACATAAACTCTCGTTCTAATTTAATATTTTTTAATTAATATGAAAAATGGTATATTACTATATTCCAGTCAGGAGAAGTGTATTATTTATAGCCAATCGCTTAGATTCTATGGCGAGGTGCGAATCGTATGAAAACGAACGGGTGTAAAAGAGATGTAGTTACCCTGTTCACAACATACTTTTTTTTTGTTATATCTCTAGAATTCTTTGTAAAACGTAGCCATCGAGTCTGGGAATTACCTCGATTAAGTTTTATTAGACACCATCCTAGTAAGGGACTTGATTGCATAAACGAGAGAATCATCGCTAGTCTTGGTCGGTGTGGTCTCTACTATTCAGACAATTGTTCAGACCTTTTTGATTGAGGTCTAAAAGTAACTTTTGTATGGTTTTTGGTATCATATATTTTAAAATGGTACAAGTGTAAAACTTGTACATGATTATATTTAGTTGATAATTCTGGTTTGTTTGTTGACCAGTTGATCGAATCATTGTAATGCAAAATACTGACACGAAGTATTTGAAATACAAAATACAAATTACTACGTAAAAGGGAATTTGAAATATAAAATACAAATTACTGTGATCAGATAGTATTTGAATTATAAAATATCCTTATCGCATTATATTTGAATTACCAAAACACGTCAAAATAGGTACTACATACATTTCCTACTGCAAATATAAGATAGAGATTGTTACCATGATACCAATCGTAATGCAAAACACATTAGACACAACGAGATAAAAGCAAAGGCGGAAGTGTTGCAAAATTTCTAAATAAGAACATTTGAAATACTAAATACACGTTAAAATGTAGTTGAAATACTGCCCAGCCCTGCCTTTACATCGCACACTCATCTAGGAATAACATCACTGCTTATTTTTGTAAATTGTGATGTAAATTACATTTTTCAATCCCTTTAGCTTAATTGTCTTTTTGAGCCTTGACCTAATGATTTTCGCTTGTACACATTCGCCGATGTTATAATTTAAAATACAACAAGTAACGTAAGTGAGATTGTTTTAAAATAATTGACCCTGATCCTTGATATGTAAATTTTATAACTCTCGACTTTGATGAAACAAAATTTGGGTTTGATATGCTAATATGCAAATCATTTTAAAATTTACATGTTATACTCTGGAAAATTTGCATCTATAAAATTGATAAGCTTTGTCATAATAGACACCTTCAGAGAATGAAACAAACTGGAGTTTCATTTCAAGTTTATTAATATTGACAATGTCCGTCATTAAAATCATTAACTATAAAATATTTTTTGTTGTGAACGTAGAAAAAGTATCGTATTCAACTTGAGCTGTCAAGTATTTTATATGTAATGGCGATTCATGCGCACTGTTTCTTCTTGCACGTAAAATGCTATTTACAGCAGTTGCCGTGTAATATACGATAATACAATTAATTGTAAAAACGTTCAATGGTATCTACATTTACGTACGAAATATAAATTATGCACTGAAAGCACTTTCCTTGAGGTTGCACCCAAAGAGTTACACCGATGTTTTTGACGATGAATCATAACGTGGGCGTGTTTTCATCAATAGCTTCTCCAATTCCTGATTGCCTTTATAGGATGGTTAATTAGTATTTATTAACTGTAAACGTACATGTAGCGTTAACTATAAATGTTGAGGATACGTTGAATTTCGCGCTGATTCCAATTTTATAATGATGCCAGAAACAGTTGATTAACGTCCTAATTATTTCTAGTATCTATTATAAAATTTTACTATATTTAATTGGAAATTTAACTTGTTCTTCATTCTTTTTGACTCAGTCTTTACATATCATTTATTGTTCATTTTCGCTATACTTTATCTTTCATAGCCTTGTGTTTTTTATCGTGTGGCATTTTGAAAGTGTGTATTAGTTGACTACGTTTACACGAACACATAACACAGGTTTTAATAACACCGTTGTTATTAAAGCCTGTGTAAAAGGTGTAAATGAGACTAACACCGGTTTTATTAAAACAGGTTTTAGTAAAGCTACGCCTGTTGAACAACGGCGTAGCGTTACTAAAGTCTATCTTAGAAAACGTGTAAACACTCTTTGATATAACATCGGCTTTAATCGCAATACCAACGGAATTGTTATCGCTTTTGTCTTGTATATTTGGTTTATTTTTGTAAAAATGAGTAGTAAGCGTGAATCGTGGGACGTGGATGAAACTCGGTACTCTAGAAAAACGAATTGCAACAACAACAAACTAAAATATCGATGGTAAATTTCGTTATTTACTATTGGTAGTAGTTTTAGGTGTTAATAACGCCGTTTTACGTCACAGATTTTAAACCGGTGTTAATAACGCCACTTTGTTACATTCGTGTAAATATCCGTTGGAAACCGTTATTAATAAAACCGATGTTAAAACCTATATTATTTTTTCGTGTAAACGTAGTCAGTGTAATTGTTTTGTGCGATACAAACGCCATTTCCAACGTCGATATGGACATATCGCATGACATTCTTTGTATGATTCAATCAACGTCGAATTCGAAATTAACCGATAACGATAATTTGAACAAACAAATAAATAAAGTGTTTCGCAGGCTGAAACAAATTCAAATATTGGCGATAACGTACAAGATCCTGAAAAAATGGAAAGTTTTAGGGAAAGTGTCGCATCTTTAAATGAAGAATTTTCGGAAGCGCTTAGAGAACTGTTAGAGCAAATAAATGGTTTGAATAAAGAAACAAGCGATCACGAACGGCTATATAATTTGTTGTATCGGTAAGTGATTTTTAACAATGATGGCGTCCTAACATTTCCTTTTCCTTCAGTATGCTAAGCTTAACTTCCTCTTTGTCCGATATGTATGTTTATGGTTATCCTTTAATGAAAATTCTACGTTAAATTCTGTGTTGTACTAATTTGATTTAACGTATAACGATCTTTTAGGTTCGACTTTAATTCCTACTATTCAAGACAATTCGAGAAATTGGGTTTAAAGAAAATGGAAGTTAGTATTTCCGGTTAGTTTTCGATATGGTAATATTGTTTTTATATCAGTATTTTTTATATTGTTTAGAATTAAGGGAACTAACGCTTTGCCCATTTATAAAATTGTTACTAAAACTTTGTTTATGAAATGATTGTGTATTTATTCCAGAATTATCCTAGTCCCGTTTTAAGTTCAATAAGCTAGTGTATAAGTAGTGTAAGTAAATGTTTACGCAGCAGTAAAACTAGGCAGTGTGTTTTACAAGGGGTTTTTAAGTTAAAAAGCTTGAATTGCGTCCTTATAAGTAAGTTTTTTCTCAAATTATGATTTTTACTCAAGAGTATTATATACCTACCTGCGCGATTTAACGGTATGCTAAAGTCGCGCTTCTCATTTTAACAGCCAACTTACATCATATTGTAAATGTCTAAACTGAACTTACTAAGAAAAAAAGATAATTGAATGTAATATGAAGACGTTAATTACATCTGCGACTTCTTTGTCTTAACATACTGTCCAATACTGATGCAAATAATAACGTACAACAGGGCAAAGTTTGTTAAGATAGTGAACTACTACCGACGCCGAAAAGGGCATTACTAATTAGAGAAGAAAAACTACTAACTGCCTTTTCTCATCGCACATCGTACAATTTTGTAATTTTTTTTCCAATTCGTATAGATGATGACTTTGCTGGTTCTATTATCGTCTCACTATCACTGTTACTGGATGAACCTAGAACTGATGATGTGGGTCGGAAACTACGCGCAATTTCATACAGGGTTGTCTACTATTAGACTGATCACATGATAGTTTCGTATTATACTGAAAAAGTACATAGAGTTTGATATTGTATTACCAAAAATTTCTTTTTTACAGGTACCTATTTGGCGCATTTTGAAATTGAAAATGCAATTTTGAATCGAAACGGAATAATATTGTTAGAATTGCCGTAGAACTTTGGAATATTCTAATTTTTTTTTGTAAATCAGTGATGCGAATATACCACTACTGTGTAACTACAAATATTTATAGGAATATCATTTATTTAAGACCAAATTGGTACGTGTAATTAAGAGTGGTTCCATTAGTGCTATATAGTTGATATCGCATAATAATACTGAAACGTCCGAGAAATTACTTGCAAATGCAAGAGCCTTCTAGAACTGTTATCTAGTTTCTAGAAAATATAGCGAAAAGTGAGGAACGATCGAGAAGAATTCGCTGATGTCTATAAAAGCCGAAGATGGAAATCGTAGGTCAGTTATTGCTGGAATGTGAATGCATGCAGTATTAAATAAATAAGCAAGTGAAGATAAATAAATCGTTAACACGTGTTTGTCTACATAAATAAATCGAGAATAATCGTGTATGTGATAATTAGTGTAAACAAGAGTGATATCCGAGGACGTTATCTTATCTCGTGTTAGTTATCTTAAGTGTTATACAACGGTCATACATAAATTAGTGTAAGTGTTTTTATTATTAGATTTAATTAAGTTCGGTTAATTTAAAAGTATACATATTTCTATAATAAGTAAACGTAGTTTTAATCGTTTTAAATAAATTAGTTTTTAAGTAATAAATTCGTTACAAATTGGTGTCAGGTGTTCGGTTTTAAACCCGTGGAAATCGTGTAAATAGATAAAGCTGTTCGCGATTAGTGTAATCATAGTTAAATTCGTAATATAGTCTTTATTAAACTTTTCTATTAACAAGTGCGTGATCGCGATTTTTAATTAAATTCGTTTCCGTACACTAGTGGTTTAATATTATTAAGTAGATAGTTATTAAAATTTTGTGTTATAGAAAAACTGCATTTTAAAAAAGTAGTGTATTTAAACTTTATATTCGTGTTATATTTAAATTTATGCCGGTGACGCGTTCGCAAGCAGTTAAAATGGATGCAAAACTATTTGAATTTCTTGAATCGATAAAAAATGGTCAAGAATCGATGAATAGAAAAATGGAAGAAAAACTTTCCGAACATTCTCAGAAAATGGAAGAAAATTCTAGAAGTTTAAAAGAAGAAATACGAGGCGAGCGAAAGAAACAAAAAGTAATCTCATCTAGTCAAACTCCGGAGGTTACAATCCAAATGGCATCGCCTAGAGAGCAATTGCATAGCATTTATCTCGATGGCAAGATCAATGGGAGAAGCGTCCAGCTACTGGTTGACACGGGAGCGACGAAGACCATCATTCGTCCTGACATCTTATTGGAAAACGAGAAGACATCACCAGTAACAGTACGACTTCGAACAGCGACGGGCGACGAAATACCTACTCACGGACAAGTCAAAGTAACCATTGGTTTGGGAAATGGAGTACTCGACCATCAAGTACTGGTAGCCGACATCACGGAAGAAGTTATCCTGGGAATGGACGTGATAAAGAAGTATGGGTTCCATTTGGATATGAAGAACGATGTCCTGAAGATCGACAATGAAGAAATTCCTTTTCATTCGTCAGAGAAGGCAGCCGTGCGAGTCTTATTGAGTGAAGACGTGACTCTACCTGCAAGGACTGAAAGTGTGGTGATGGCACGCCTGGATGGAAGTCTCCGGGAAGGCTACATACGCGCGATTGAACCAATGGAGGGCGGCTTAGTTGAAAAGGGACTACTCGTTGGCAGAACTTTAGTACGAGTAAAGAAGACGATGCCAGTAAGGATCTTAAACATCAACTCAGATCCTGTAACGCTGAAAAAGAAGACCGTGGTAGGCCAATGCACGCCAGTATCACAAATTGTGAGATGCGTGAAGTCGAACGAAGATACGTCGCCGAAGAAGTGTCCTCAACATCTATTGGACATTCTTACCACCAAATGCGAAAACCTCAGCCAAGACCAGCTGGCTAAAGTTAAAGTGTTGATCCAAGAGTACCAAGATGTGTTCGCGCTGGAGAGTGGCTCCAAAGGAAGAACTAACGTGGTGAAACATAAAATTAATACCGGAGACGCTCGGCCGATACGACAACATCCACGCAGACTTCCTTTGGCGAAAAGAGAAGAAGCCGAACAAATAATTACGGATATGGAGAGAGAAGGCGTGATTGAACCTTCAAGTAGTCCATGGGCATCCCCAGTGGTACTCGTGAAGAAGAAGGATGGATCAACGAGGTTTTGCGTAGACTACAGGCAGCTAAACGACGTGACCAAAAAGGACAGCTACCCTTTACCCAGAATTGACGATACGCTAGACACCCTGTCAGGATCCCAGTGGTTTTCTACGTTAGATTTAAAGAGTGGATACTGGCAGGTAGAATTAGAACCCAAGGATCGTGAAAAAACAGCTTTTACGATCGGAACTGGTTTGTGGCAGTTCACTGTAATGCCCTTCGGCCTGTGTAACGCTCCTGCAACGTTCGAGCGTTTGATGGAGACCATCTTGCGCGGATTGTCTTGGAAGACGTGCTTGGTCTACCTGGACGACGTGATCGTGGTTGGAAGGTCGTTTGAAGAGCACTTAAACAACTTGAAGGAAGTGTTCCAGAGATTACGTGGGGCTAACCTCAAACTGAGCCCAAAGAAGTGCCACGTATTTAAGAAGGAAGTCCAATACCTTGGCCACGTCGTATCTAGAGACGGAGTAAGGGCTGACCCAGACAAAATCCGAGCAGTGCAAGCATGGCCAAGACCGATCGACAAACATCAGGTCCGAAGTTTCCTTGGGTTGTGCACTTATTATAGAAGATTTGTCCCCGGATTTGCCAATATTGCCAAACCATTGACAAAACTAACCGAAGAAAAAGCAGAATTTAGATGGAATGAAGACTGCGAAAATTCTTTTAATCAACTAAAACAGGCCCTAGTCACTTCGCCAATTTTGAGTTATCCACGAGAAGATGGAAAGTTTGTTTTGGATACCGACGCAAGCAATATGGCCATAGGCGCGGTCCTTTCGCAGGTTCAAGATGGACAAGAAAAGGTGATCGCGTACTTTAGCAAGGTTTTGTCTAGGCCAGAAAGGAATTATTGCGTGACTAGGAGGGAGCTGTTAGCAGTCGTTAAGTCCATCGAACATTTCTACAAGTATTTGTATGGACGAAGATTTTTACTGAGAACAGACCACGCCGCTTTAAAATGGCTACTGCAGTTCCGTAACCCAGAAGGACAAGTGGCAAGATGGATCGAGAGACTGCAAGAGTATGACTATGACACAGAACACCGTGCCGGAAGCAGTCATCGAAACGCTGATGCCTTGTCCAGAAGACCATGTCCGGCGGACTGCAGCCATTGTTCGCGACTGGAAGAAAAAGTCGAATGCCTCCGGAGAACTGCTATGGTTGATGATGAGTGGGAACCTGAGCAGTTACGTCGCGAACAAGAAGACGATCCTGAAATAAGACTACTCCTCGACTGGAAAGAAAGCGGCCGACGACCAACCTGGGAAGAAGTGAGTGCTTTGGGCAAAAATATCAAAGCGTACTGGGCGCAGTGGGACTCCTTGATAGTAGAAGACGGTCTTCTTAAGCGATCCTAGAAAGTGCCGAGGGCACGGGAAACAAACTACAGCTGGTAGTGCCGAAAAGCAGGGTGACCGAAGTGTTGAAGCATCTCCACGATGGGACATCAGGAGGACATTTTGGCATTAAGAAGACGTTGGGTAAAGTGCGAGAACGATTCTACTGGATGAACTGCAAAGAGGACGTCATGAAATGGTGCCGTAAATGCATAGTCTGCGCTTCAGGAAATGGTCCAGCGAGAAAGCGCAAAGCACCCATGAAACAATACAACGTAGGAAGCCCTTTGGAAAGAGTAGCGATTGACATCGCAGGGCCGTTCCCAGAATCCGATTCGGGAAATAAATACATCTTGGTGGCGATGGATTATTTCACGAAATGGACGGAGGCTTACGCCATACCCAATCAGGAAGCAGCTACAGTCGCAGACGTATTAGTAAAAGAGTTTTTCTGCCGGTTTGGAGTTCCGTTGGAATTACACTCCGATCAAGGCCGCAATTTTGAGTCTGGGCTGTTTCAAGAAGTTTGCCGACTGTTAGGAATTAAAAAGACTAGGACAACGCCTCTCCATCCTCAGTCTGATGGCATGGTTGAACGGATGAATCGAACAATGGGCAAGTACTTAGCCAAGGTAGTGTCCGAACATCAAAGAGACTGGGATCAGTACTTGCACCTCTTCTTAATGGCGTACCGATCATCCGTTCACGAAAGCACAGGCCAAACACCATCCTGTGTCATGCTCGGTCGTGAGATAAGATTACCATGCGATCTTCAATTTGGACGAAGACCGGAAGAAGAAGTCGCTGGAGAAGATTACGTCAGCAAGCTGGCAAAGAGGCTAGACGAAGTACATGAAGAGGTTCGTAAAAACACACAAATTGCCAGCGACAGGATGAAAACAAGATATGACGTCAAGGCGCAAAATGGTGGGTTTCAACCTGGCGATATGGTTTGGTTGTATAACCCTCAAAGGAGACGTGGTTTGTCGCCGAAGCTGCAAAGGCAATGGGAGGGCCCCTATGAAGTCGTGCAGCGTATTAACGACGTTATATACCGCATCCGAAAACCGCCCAGAGGCAAGCCAAAAGTGGTCCACGTCGATCGTCTAGCCCCGTTTGCTGGCGATAACCACAATCCGCAAGTTCAGGTCCGAACCAGAGTAATAAGTAGCAGAACCAGGAATCCAATCGAAGAAATGGAGTTCGAAAAGTTTATGAACTTATACGGAGGTTCTGGAAAAGCTAGGTTCGGAGTTACCACCGAGGAACAACAAGACCTGTTCCAGACACAAAAAGATTACGCCATCGCACATTGCGTGAGCGAGGAGCTTGACATGTCCAAAGGGGTTGCAGTCGTGTTTAAAAAGAAGTTTGGACAGCTAGATGAATTACGAAGACAGCAACCGGCAGTCGGAAAGGTTTTAGGACTACGTGGTGACGGACGCTTCGTTTTCTATCTGGTCACCAAGAAATACTCACGTGTCAAGCCGTTATACAAAGATCTGTGGCGAACATTATGGAGTCTCAAGAGACAAATGGAGTTCCATCATGTTAAGAAATTGGCAGTACCCAAGCTTGGTTGTGGCTTAGACCAATTGAATTGGAGGACAGTTCGAAACATGTTGGAGGTCGTCTTCCGAGGAACAGGCGTTCAAGTGTTGGTCTGTAGTTACCAACCGAGGAGAGTATTGGGTCAGGAAAAGTCCATTGACTGTTACTTTTATGGTCAAGGAAGTTGCCGAAATGGAGGAAGCTGCCGCTATCGCCACGATCCCTTTTACCGGTGTCGCATCCAGTCTCCTGTTCTGGGACAGAACAGTCCTAAGAAGGGGGCAGTGAAACGTCCGAGAAATTACTTGCAAATGCAAGAGCCTTCTAGAACTGTTATCTAGTTTCTAGAAAATATAGCGAAAAGTGAGGAACGATCGAGAAGAATTCGCTGATGTCTATAAAAGCCGAAGATGGAAATCGTAGGTCAGTTATTGCTGGAATGTGAATGCATGCAGTATTAAATAAATAAGCAAGTGAAGATAAATAAATCGTTAACACGTGTTTGTCTACATAAATAAATCGAGAATAATCGTGTATGTGATAATTAGTGTAAACAAGAGTGATATCCGAGGACGTTATCTTATCTCGTGTTAGTTATCTTAAGTGTTATACAACGGTCATACATAAATTAGTGTAAGTGTTTTTATTATTAGATTTAATTAAGTTCGGTTAATTTAAAAGTATACATATTTCTATAATAAGTAAACGTAGTTTTAATCGTTTTAAATAAATTAGTTTTTAAGTAATAAATTCGTTACAATACGTATCAGCATGTATTAGGTACATTTATTGTTACGCTTATGTGAACTGGGTCAATTTCAAAGCAATAAAATTATCATACCTAAAACGTTGGGTAAATAAAGAAACATTATATATACATGGTAACTTCTTTTATTATTCTGTCGTAATACAAAACAATTAAGTGGTTCAAACTATAAAACACTGCTGTCATGAGGAACAAGTTTATGTGAAAAATATGGTTTAGGACCAATAAAACTCAATATCACAGGTAATAATACGACTCCGTGAAATATACCGAATAAAACCACCAAACAAAATATCTATTAAAAAAAGCATAATTACTACATTTGTTTTCTAATTAGTTTTTCTTTTACCTTAAAAAATACTTGAAACGTGTATGCTTGTGAAAACGCCAGCATTGACACACCGATTAACATAGAGAAAGCTCCATATAAAACGGCCGCTCCAATAGAAATCACAGTTTTTAAGGAACGTTCTTCCAGAGATCCTTCTTGAATAGTAAGAAATGTATGGCCTATGTGCGTTGCATAATCAACGCACAAACCAATTGCTAATTCTAAACCGATACACGACACCATGTCTAAGGTCACGCCCCAACGTTGCATAAATCCGCAAACGTTCACCATCGTCAATAATACACAAATAAATATCCAAAAACATATTTGAAGATTTGCTACTAAAATAACTGTACAGATCATAACGCATAATAACGCCAGTTGTAGATTTCGTATAACTTCAATGTCTATTAACTGAACAAAAGTGATAAAAGCTGTCGACGCTATTTCTTATTATTCTTACCTCATCAGTCACCCACGTTGCAAAAATCTTTGACCAAGCTGTTGCAAAACGATCTCCAGAAGTGAAATTATTGTTTTTTGCTATGCTTATTGTTTTATGCATTGCAGGTAAGTATTCTTCTGGCCCGTGAAAACGACGCAGTTGAAAGTTTATGCTAGACATCTGTCAAACAGCAAACAAATAGTTGTATAATAATATTAGTATTAATAGACACTTCTTTAATACAAAAATGATTTTTAAATCCTGGTTTCGCTTATTTGATACTTTTAGTACAGTCTAGGGCGTTTAGGTGCGCTCTTTTTAGACGCCAAATCATTAGACGCGGGTATAGTTAGGCACCTAAATGGTTTTATATGCGAATAGCACTTTTAGAATGACTGTGACAAATATAAAAACAACAGTTTACAATATAAACCCATTAGGAATTCTAAAAAGTAACACTAAACTCTTACGACATTTAACACAACATAAAATACCACAATTGTTATTACTGTGATCACAAACATTTTTGCTAGTACTATTTTGAAAAAGATCAAATTTAAATGTAAAACACAAAACGCATTATTTAGATTTTTACGTACATATTATTTTTCGTTAAAATAACTGCAAAAATTAAAAAAAACCATACTAGACGAAGGAAAATAACTTGTATTGACGGCGTTATTTTCGAAAAGTAAAACACTGACTGAAAAACCCATTTTATGATCTTCGAGATCTTAGAAAATCATAAAAAAGATATTCAAAGTATGTCTGGACCCTTCCTGAAATATTTATTAAAAATTCCGAATAAAGAGATGCCTGCAAAAAAACCAGGCGAGAGTTTCAAAACCTTGTAGTCTATTTATTACAAGGTAAAACAAATATTCTAACCTTCAGACTCCCCCCTAATTCAAATCCTGACTAAGTCACTGATCTGAAAATTGAAAGAATCCACAAAAATTGTATAGTTTGTGCTATGATTTCAATAACTAGTAAGTGACAGTTTACTGAAAATCGTCTGAACTTATACATTTGGTCGTAAACTCGTTAGCGACAATAGAAGTCATATATCGTATGGTGCTTAAGAAAAAAATATTTCACGTGAAACTAAAAGTGGTGACAGAACGCTAATAACGGCCTGAGTACATTATGCCGTTGGCTGATAAATACTTTAAAGAATGTTAAGTTAAAAAATATATCTTCCGTTTTTTTTAGAATCGGCTTTATGGTAACAGATAACACCCAATTGATTTAGTTAAATTTAAATGATTAATTACATTTTTAGATTTTCCCATTTGAAAAAACGTAAATGTTAGTATCAGAGAGAAGTTATATTAGAGAGGAACTCCGGTATATAAACTTGGAACACAGTTTATGACGCCCTACAACGGTTGTGGGGAAAACAAATAGCGCGAATTTTAAACTTAATGTGTGGGTTTGAGAAAATTTTTTTTAAGAAAAAGCCGGTGTGGGTAGCACGCATTATTATTACAATGGTTTGTTTTGAATGTTTTTTTTGTTTTTGAAAGAATAGTTATAAAAATTGTCACTTTTTTATAATTATGCGTTAAAAAAACGAATATGAAAACCTTCAGTTTTAAAATAGTAATAAACGTTAGAATCAAACACGTGTAAAAATAACTCGCATTATTTAGTCGATTTTATTCAAGGAATGCAATTCAGCGTTTTTAGCCTTCAAGGTAGGAAAAAGAGAGAAATAAAATTTGCTGTATTTGTATTTTTTACCGATAATTATTAGATAGTGGCCTCTAACGGTTGTGGGGAAAAGTTAAAACGTTATTCCTTTTCTCTCAATAGACCTCATTAGTGATGACGTCAGAATTGTCTGGGAAATTTAAAATTTTGGACAACTCACATTTTGACGTCGAGAAATTGACCCTTAACGCCACGTTGTTAAGGTTTATAATAAAAAGGTGTAAGTTTGCTTTATATTTGTGGAGTTATAACGAAATGAGTGGCAAGGGGTCTTGAAATGTTAACCACGAAGCTTCTATTTGTGTGTTAGAAAGAAATTTCAATGTAAAAATACTCACAATTCTTTTAATTTCGTATTTACGATAAGGATGCAAACCACAAAAATTCAACTTAGTTACGCCATACGTCGCTTTGTTATGATTTTGTATTCGCGGTGCTTTCAGGACTACATAACCTCCAATATTACTTAATTCTCAACTTGCTCTCGTTCCTTTGTTCATTATCGTATTTCCTAAGCTTTTACCTTTTATTAATATTCGTTTCATTGTTAATTGTTTTATACTAATTTATTAGATTAATGAATACAAAATCATAACAAAGCGACGTATGGCGTAACTAAGTTGAATTTTTGTGGTTTGCATCCTTATCGTAAATACGAAATTAAAAGAATTGTGTGTCTTTTTACATTGCAATTTCTTTTTAACACACAAATAGAAGCTTCGTGGTTTACATTTCAAGACCCCTTGCCACTTATTTCCTTATAATAACTTCACAAATATAAAGCAAACTTACACCTTTTTATTATAAACCTTAACAACGTGGCGATAAGGGTCAATTTCTCGACGTTAAAATGAGAGTTGTCCAAAATTTTAAATTTCCCAGACAATTTTGACGTCACACTAATGGGGTCTATTGAAGTTTCTCGTCTACAAATAGTTAGTTTATAGTTAGTATACACCTTAAATAAGATGGCGCTCGTGTCGTCACCCAATGATTCTAGACACAAAATTAGTTAACATTTGAAAAGACTTACAGTTATATTTGGAGCTGGAATTCCACATTCTAGATCCTTGGTAAATCTAAAATTCGCTTGGAATTTTGCACCTTTAGGACTAAACAAGAATTTTGATAGAAATAAATTAAATTCATTTGTACTAAGAGATTCAGAAAACATGTCTAAAAAACAAAAATTAAAGAAAAAGGTACAGCTTCAACAAAATTTTACCTTTCTTAAAATTTAATTTGACATAATCTCTAAATGGATCCACCCATGATTGAATGTTTTTAACAATTTCAGGGCTCTCTTCTAATTCGGTAACAATATTTTTTATATTGTTGATTTCGCTAGTATAATTTAAAGATCCTAAATAAACGCCTGCTTCAAATCCAGCAGTTGGGTAATGTTCATTTCGTTTATGTATGTATTTGTATAAATGGGTAGACCGAGGAATAAACCACTCAGGATCAAATCGCTGCTCCAATCTTAATGTACTTTCTATGCTAAAGCCTAAACATATTATTGTGATAAGTACGACGGTAATCTAAAAATGCGCTTACGTAAAAATTGTTAATGTAAATTATTGTGTACCTTTCCGGGAATAGTGAAAATTATATTTGTATATACGAATTTAAAAACTTCTTGAGCAATTTTGCGTTGACTGCATTCGTTCCTTTTATGATTCTTATGTACGTAACAAAATACAGCACCGTTTCTGTTAGCGCGAATTCTTTTTTCGTCCAATGTAAAGCATGCTGTAAAAAATGTTACAACAAAAACAAATGTCATGAACACTCCCGCAGCTGCATATAAGCAGTACGATTGCAGACTAGGCAGAATCTGTATGAATTAGGGTGTTTGACTTTATGTTATAAATTAATCATAAGCTTACGGTAGAAGAGCCGATTAAAAAAGCCATTACGTCTGTGACAGTTGTTACAGTTATTGATACTCCAGCATGTTTTAGCATATATCCTACCCTTTGTTCTAGGGATAATTTGTCTCCAGATGTCAATTCTTCCCAACAAGATATTATTACAAACATATCGTCCACTCCTAAAAGAAATCAGAGCATAACGTGTGCTTTTTTAATATAGAAAGATTATCGTTACAGCTTCTGCACCAAATGAACTACTTCTTATCAAAATGGTTATCGCGGTTGTTAAATGAATACTTGTATTCAAATTATCATAAGTATTCAAATTATTGTATTTGCTGAGTTTTGTGAATCAAATATACTCAACGCTACAATGTTTAGTCTTCCTTTTATTCATCAGTTCCTTTATATTTTCGTAATTGTTACTTTTTTGAGAGTTAATTATGCCATTAAAAAGTAATTAACTTACCAAGTCCCATAAGAAGAAATGGTAATGACGTATGAACAGGTCCATATGAAACACCCACTAAAGAACAAAATCCACAGCCAACAACAAAAGCCATTCCTACTGCTAGTAACCCAACACTACCAAGTCCTATCTGAAAACATTCGGTTCATATTTGTCAAAATATCGAAACTTCCACATACCCTTGCTTCAACACAATTAAATTTAGATATCACAAACTGGACATAAAAAATCATAATTCCAACACCAATTACCAAAATATCAATATCTTGAAACATACTTGCAGCGGTTATATCTCCAAAGCTTCTACCAGCACTGTAATAAATCCCAAGTTCGTTTTCGTTTTTTGAAATATTTTCTAAGAGATGGTTAAATTTATCTTCCCATTCTAGCGCTTCGATAGATGCCTATAATAATCGAAATTAATGCAACTACTACAAAAGCGTGGCTAATTTACCCAATCAGCTGTTCCAGCAATATTTCCAGCTTTATCCATATCAACGGCCGAAAAATTAACGTATACCATATACAGCGCATGTAAACTAGTAGCACTAATTATTTGTCCTGTTTCATTTCTCGATATACCCCCTAATAAGTCCTCATAATTTCGTAAATTGCCTAAAACCGGACTATATATGGGAAAAATAGTATATAAAATTATTCAAAGTGTTTCCCATGAAGAAGTGTTATTTTAAATTATTAAATAACCATTTTTAGTGCTGACGTCTATTCCAATTGGAAATACATATTGTTTTAAATTATTGAACTAAGAACAATTTTCTTGAAAATATAACCCGCTAACTTCAATTGATTGGGTCTGTTACAGTTTATATTTATGTAAAATGCAATGAAACCCAGTGCATGAGGTAAATTAGCACGCTCGGGAAAAGGTTAAAACAAGTTTTGAAAGACAAGACAGTCGCATCCACAACATTAATGTTTTTGTTTGGACTAACCTTGCGAGCGCCAACTTGGACCTTCAGATAAGTAATATAGTCGATTTATTCAGTTTATTCTATTTACTGGTTATGGTCACCACCGTAGTAGAACGATATATAGGCTCTGTTGCATCAAGCATAGTAAACTTTGACGATGTAGTTAACTCAGATTTAACTATATACGTGGTCATATCCTCAAGTGTCATAATTGGTCATCAAGTACAAAATCAGTTGCGTTTTGCTAACGACATTATGTTAAATCCATAAGTACGATACCGCGCCAGCTAACAACACAGTTAACTTTAATGTGTGTAACCGGGTAATAGTGTTTTATAACGACTGAAAACAACACGAACGTTGCAAGCTATTTTCGAAAAATTTACTATGAATTCAATATGTAAAATAACATCTCTTAATGGAAAACCATTTATAAACAAATGGGGCGCGTCTAATTACCAAAAATTAGAGAACGCGCCCCATTATTTAAAACTCTGTACTCACTCAATTTTATATTTTTCAATCTTATTTAATATTTCCTGTTTGTCCAATTTATTTATAAGCCGTTCGTTAAAATTCCACAATTGCAAAAGATTATGTTCAAAACAAACTTTGTCAAATGTTTCTAACATCCTACAGTAAGTTGCTGCATTAAATATAATACTAGGATCTAAAGTTTCTTTTGTCCCGTTCTTAGTTTTATAGGACAATAAAAAGTCTAAATCTGTGTCAACTTCTGGAATTCTAAAATGCCAGCTGAACATTTTGTTTGCGATTTTAAACTAACTTACTTGAAACAAATCGAGTCCCATGTGACACCATCTGTCGTTACAATGTTTTTGATTTGCTGGTCAATGGCCAAGATCTAAAATAGATTAATTTTGTAAGGCACCTTTAATTTAATTTTTTCTAATGTATTTACTTACTTTGTTTAATACCGCAGGCGTTAGCACATTCGGTGCTTCAAAAAGTACACTTTGTAGTCTAAAACCGTTTTGAAATTTATTCATCAACCAATTGGTGTCGTGGAGAAAGGTGGATTGTGGAGGCACCCATAATTTTAATGGATTTTTTTCTTGGTGAAAACGAAAAAATCCGCACGCCGTCAAAAGCACAATAAGCCAACATATTCCAATAGTAGTCCAAGGTCGCGATGCAACTTTAAATCCCAAACTAAAACAGTTTTTAAAATTTCTTTTATTCCTACGTAGGGTGGTACTTACCTATAAAAAAAATATTCCGTGTGAGTTACTATATTGTAAGAAAATCGATCGTACCATTTTACGTTGTTTATTGCTTTTTCTGGCATTACTTTTTAGTTCTTATTCGCTTTTGTGTATAATCACATACTTTAACTATTTCAACTTATCTACAACAAAAGAAAAATAATTTTGATTTGAATCTCAACGTGAATCATGTTTGCGATGACTATATGGTTTCTATCTGTAAGCGCGTATGGATGTTATGCAAAACTTGCTCATTAGACAAAGTGTAGCGATAACAAAGAAATTTGTCGTTTTGTTTAAATTCACATTTATTGTAAATATAGAATAGAAAAGTATTAAAATGAGTATGTATAACAGTTATAACACAAAAATTTATCAGATAATATAACAGATTAATACTTTTGAACTTTGTTCGCATTTTTATATATGTAATTAGAATTTAATAAATAAAAAACTATAATGTTTACGACTGTATTATTTACTATTAATACCCTTGACCATGTGCTGCTATATTTCCTATATTGTCAACTTTAACGCTAAGTACTAAAATTATGTGGAATTAAGAATAAATCAATTTTTTACAAACGTAATTAACGACACGTTAAAACTGTATTATCATTTATCACTATCAACAAAAGCATTACACTAATTATCCTTAAAATGTATCATTGTGGTAATTATTGCTGTGTGAGTCAAGATGTTACAATATTTTTTTAACGTTTAAGTTACAGAGCTTGAAATATCAGCTCCATATATTGTCCCTTTGCAGAAATCTGTAGAAACTGAAATAGTAAATGAATAAAATTATTAAACTGAATATAGTATGGCGAATAGTTCAGTAAAATTATTAGAGAAGAAAAAATACATTAGATTACAGTATATAATCTATTGAATGCTAAAACGAAGTTTGCATAATCTGCACAATAATTTTAAACGTCATGGCGTTGAGAGGTGTAGTATGAGATGGGATTTAATAAATATGTCAATAAATGTATCATTAGCAATTAGACGTTTCAGCACCATACTTCTGTTCTGGTATTGACTAAAAAGTGTACTGGGTTTCGATACATCGGCAATGGTAAGGCCTAGAGGTTTGGGAAAAAATGTTTATAAATAATGTCAAGGGAAATGACTGGAAATTATTTTGAAGTTCGTAAATTCACCGCTATGAAAAAACATAAAGCTTACTTTATCTCGGAGAGTTGGGCGTTGAGTTGAGTTTGAAAACATAATTTGATAGCTTAAGTGATACGGCATCGTTTTGCTTTATGTTATTTTTAATTTTTAATATCTCTTGAACCATTCAACCTATTTGAACATTTTTTATCTCGTTTGAAGGGGTTTCCCAGATAGCAGGGTTTATTCTCTGATTATTCCCTATATGTGCTTAGAATTTCAGAATATTCGAATATTCCTCAATTATTCTGGAATTAAATTTTGAAAATATTCCTACATTGATTTTTTTAAACTATTCAAGGTATATTCCAAATTTACTAGAGTATACCTGCAATCTATAACTTGCCAATATACATAGATTATTCTTAAAGAATGTTCCTAGAATGATAAAATTGATTATTGTTTAAAAGACAATTTTTTATACGACTAAATTCTTTCATATTTGTAGTCTGTTTGTAGTGAAATCAAAATGTCTCAACCCGCCTTTTACAAATGGGTAGTCTGAGTACGGCATGTTAATTAAACGTGTTTTCTTGCAAGTTTTTTTGTTATAAAGAACCTATTTTATTTATGGTGTTTGTTTTATGAACGTGTAACAATTGAGTTGTTAATCATTTGAAGAAACAGGTGAGTACTTAGATAATTATGTATATAAATAGCTTGAATTTTGTATTGAAGAATTTTTATTCTTAACCTAAAAACGTTTGCATTATTTAACCGTTATATAAAAGAGTTTATAAAAGTTAGTAGGATTTATTGTGCTAATTAGAAAACATTAACTGGTATATCATCACCATAGAAAAAAAGGTTTTTTTTTTATTATTAACACATAACAAAAGCTAACAACGATGCAGCTGCAGACATCTCAATGTTTCTATTGCTTTTCATCAATGCAGTAAAGCAAAAGATTCATATCAAACTACGACTCCACTACAATAAGTTCTACTACCTTGTTATTGTGGTGTGTTTCTGCCACTTTTGTATTCTTGAACAGTTGAAAAAAGAATGGCTTCCATATGTGTTAACTTTTTTTATTTCTATAGGTAAAATAGTTGCTGCCAGCAAAGATATTATTAATAATCTAATTAAACGGGTTATTATCAACGAGAATTTAATCAAAGCAACCCATGATAGCTTGCACGAACTCCATAGGAAAATCGATAATTTATTATTAAATGGGTTCCTCGTAGCACAGTGGGAAAATCAAATGAAGTGAAGGAATTTAAGAAGAAATATCCTCCAATTACTACGGATACAAAAGTACAAGCGGTAGAAAATATAATAAAGCAATCTGCAACACTGCAAGAAGAATTGGTGAACATTAATTAAGAAAAATGCTCATAAACCTTTAAATAATATAATTTTTTTAGGCCAGAGATTTGTCATCTGAAGGTGGTTCTAATCTAGCTGAATGTGTAAGGCGGATAATGCCGTTAGTACTAACGGACGAGGTTGCAGCATTGTATAGTTTCCATGGTCATAAAGCGAAAAAAAGTTTACTGGACTACAAAATCCTGATTCGAGTTATAATAAGTATTAAAAGATGCTATTGTTTATTTACATAAATTTAATTTATTTTTGTTAGAAAGCGCAATGCTAGTGATTGGTAAGCACAACACTACAACAACAAAAAATGAATTGCAAATTGCAGTTTGGCTGACTAAAGCACCAAGAAGATTATTGAAGCTTACAACCTCGCTTACAACTGAAGTAGGAACAGAATAATAATTATCGCATTAATATTTTGATATTTTACATATATTTTTAGAATTATCTCTATTTTACATGTTTTAATAAATAAATTTGTATCTATTTCAGTAGGATTAGTTTCATTTCTCGAAAATAGTCTATATTCATTCCATGGTTATTCGTTAATATGTCATAAATATTCTCTAAACCTGTACACTTTATACATATTCTGGCAATGATTAAAAAGCGGACATTTCCATATTATGGCAATATTCCTAATACGTTGGAATATTCAAAGCATTTTGAGAGAATGTTACAATGATCCAAATGAATGTGTTCTATAATTATATAATACTGCCTGGGTTATGGACAGCCCCTAGAGGGCGTTATCTGCAGCGATTAGTCATTTTTGCGATTTTTGGTAAAAAGTTAAATAGAACGGTACTATCTTCGTAATAGACTTTTAACCCTCATAAAATTAGCTAAATTTTAGTGAAAGCCGCATCATGATATCTCTATCCGTTCTCGATTTATAAGAAAAAATAAAAATTAGAGTATCTCAAACGAATCAAGTTACTTTGACAGAAAAGCAAACACTAGAACGTTAACTGCTAAATGGAAAAAAATAGTGATTTGCCAACTGCAAAAGTTACTTCTAATAGTTTCTGTAGTTTAGATTTAGATTAACGCGGAATCGTATGATATGTTACGCATTTAATTTCAATATTTTGAAAAAACTGCAATTGCGCACCACATTGCACCTTAAGCATCAGAAATTTTTCCAATAAGCTGCTAATCCCTAAAACAGTTGCCCATGCGATTCTTCTAGAGAATAATATATACCACAATACCACATGTAAATTTACGTAATATGCATTATTGGTCCAAGCAAATCCCACATGGGATGCAGCAAGTAAAACATCAAAATCGCTGGAGTTTGAACGTATGGTGTGGAATCGTGGAAGAAAAAATTTTATGGCCACATTTTTTTTACTAACCTCTTAACGAAAAAAAGTTTTTGGAATATTTGAACGTTTTTCTTCCACCACTTTTAGAAGACGTGTCCTTGAAAACAAGAAAAAACATGTGGCTCCAGCTTGATGTCTGTCCGACGCATTCTAGCCGAAACGTTCGTCAGCATTTAGACGGGCAGTATTCACATTGTGTCATAGGATTATGCCTATTTCCCTGGCCGGCACGCTCACTCGATCCAACTTGTTTAAAATTTTATCTATAGAGTAGACTGAAACATCTGGTTTTTTCCACCAGGAAAAGTATGATGGAAAGAATCGAAAATACCATTAAAAGCTTGTCTAGGGCTGAAATTAAAGCAGCGTTTTTTCTAGTAAAATTAGACTAAATAAATTCATCGAAAGTGATGGAAGACATTTTGAACATTTGTGGATAAACTTTAAGTAATTCTAAGTCTTCTATGCTTCTTTTATTTTATTATTATCACTGATGTTTTGCTGATCCGCTTCAAAAGTAGTTTTTAACTATTGCAGTGAATGTTTTTCTCGCTAACGTAACTTGATTCGATTGAGAATATTGAGATAATCTAATTTTTCTAATTTTAAACTAAATGGTTCAGCAAAAAATTTCTGTAGAAAGATCATAAAATGTTATTTCAAACGAGATCAAATATATTCAAATAGGTTGAATGGTTCAAGAGATACTAAAATGTAACAATTGAAAAATGCATTGGCGCCCGCCCTTATTCCTTCCTTATTATCACAGATACAAAAAAAATATCATAAAGCAAAATGATACCGTATCACTCAAGCTATCAAATTATGGTTTCAAAAGTATGGCTCATCTCCCAACTTTCCTAGGTACAGTAAACTTTATTTCTTCCGCGGTAGATTTAAGAACTTGAAAATAATTTCCAGTCATTTATCTTGCCCAAGTTATTTATGAGAATGTTTTTCCCAAATCTCTAGACCTTACTATTTTCGAGATACAGCCGGCCCATGCCCTTATTCGGACACCCAGTATAATTTTTTCCTATGATTATATAAAAATTCTCAGCTTGGTAATTCTTAAATCCGTTTATATTTGATATAAAGAAGTTGTGAATAAGTTACTGTCACGAAATTGAGATTCTTTAATTTTTTAATGTTTATTATTAACTATTTAAGATATTTCATTTCATTTTGCGGTCAAAGGCTTTAGCATTTTTTTTACTTTTATTAGTACCTATTTCACATACTCTTCATTAAACTCACTTTTAAGTCAATTTTGTATTCGTTTTGTATTTATTGTTTGATTACGTATTTGTTTTGTGTCTTAAAATTCTGTTTGTGAATTTCTTGTAACGAATTAATTCACCTGTTCATGAGTGAGATACATTTTGTTTCAGAATTCAGTGATTTTGCACACTGAGTAGGTCCTGATAGTGTGTACACCACAGAGCGTGTTCTGTTGGTTGGTGAATACTAGAGGTCTGTTATAAGGCTGTTTTGATTTCGTCTAGCGCCCTTTACCCAATTTTTACTTTTGATTTTAGGTTTTGAGATTTCCAAATAGTCTCGAATTTCTATTTTTAATTTAACTCACCCCTGTCTCCGTTGAGGTCCGAGCAAATACATCGTATATGCTGCTTCTACTGTGACATTTCTTTATTAACATATTTTGCACGTAACAATTTAACTATGCAGTAGTGTAACTAAAAGGTTTTATTCTTTTTTAATTTTATCTAAATATGCATTTTTAGAAAAAAAGGATGTGTAATATTGTGTTGTTTACGCTGATTTAATAAAACACATTAATTTGGGGTAAAGCTCATTAAAAACACCGTTGAGCAGAAATTTGTCATCCTCGTCTAAGATCGCCCAACTGTTATTAATTGGGAAGATGTCATTCTTAAATATGCTCAAAGCAAAACTGCATTTATTTTGTAATACCTGACTAACAAAGCGGATCAGTGTTTTCCGCAAAGATTCACAGTGACAACTTAATCAAACATTTACAGCCTTCATAGAATAGTGAAAGTTCATTGTTAACATACTTAGAAAGCAGACAAAAAACATAAAAAGTTTTTAATTAAAAAAAAAAACCTTTTGATAGTTTAATAATTACCTAATCCAAACTAAGCTTAAAAGTTGTTTTTCTGTACTTATTTTATTATTTTACCTTTGAGTTCCTATTGCAAATATTGATTGAATTTTGTGAAACTATAGCTGCTTCTTAAGGACAATTTGCCACAAGAAAAAAAAACTGTACCAAATGAATGGACACAAACAAAGTGAGCTTGAAGTTGTTACTGATATTTGCCTAACTACGGCCGGAACAAGCGAGTTGCTTTAGAAAGTTAGTAATCTACTAACAGTTTGTGGAACGCTAAACAGTAAATTATTGATATTAGCAAGCATTCAAAAAACTAACAAAACTAACTAAACAAAAAAGTTATATGCGCTCACTGTGAAAGACTGTCTGATTATTACTCATTTGAATTTAGCAGAATGTGTGGTATATGTAGTATGTACTATATCTAATAATACGGGTTTTTAAACTTTAGATCAGAACAAGAAGTAAAGTTACTTTGGAATTTGACATTTAACACGATAGTGATGTATGTTTATTTTTTGTTTGTATTTTGCATTTTTATATTTAATTGGCGTATTTATAAATTACGGTCACGCATCGTATTTCTGTTTTTTTTGCTAATCTGTAATTGACTCAATCAATCTTACAAAACAAACTTACTAACAAGTATAACCTCCCTCGATAAGTGACTAAAACAGTACACTTTTGCTATTATTAGTTTTTATCAAACAAATAAAAAAATATTTAACAATCACTACAATTTGTTTACACGTCGTATCTATAAGATATGTGCAACTGCATTATCAATTTCAAGGTCAATGATTTCAATTGAAATAATTCTGTAAATCCTGTTCATACACGTATCGGATTAATCTGACTATTATAAATATTTGTTTTTGTGCTTCCGTCCGTTTTGACGTATTTTACAGGCATCATAATCAACCGGAAATTTTATTTTTCCGGCCTAGGCCTAGGTAAAGTATTAACATACACCATTATCTGTGTTCTTGTTTAGAGTAGCACTAACAATTTTTTTTTAATATAACAAATTTGCTTATATCTTACAATTGCTAAAAACTATAAAGGTTTTATTTTCATATAAGTGAAATTGTAATAATATGTAATTGTCAAGTTAATTTCAAAAACAATTGTATTTCGTTATTACAGGTTTCAGTTTTATCAACATATGTTATTAAATTTTATTAAAAATTAATACTTCAATAATTTCTTTTAATTAATTTATACTATAAAGGTCAGCACAAAAAATGTTGTGTATCACACGTCCTAAAAGTGTTTTGCGAGTACTCGCAAAATAGCACTTTCTGGACTAGTGATACAAATAACTATTTATCCTCTATCATTGTATAAAATAAAATTGCGATTCAATATTTTAATGTAAATCAATAAAGAATTTCTAAAAAACGTTTCAGTGTTTAATATAGAATTTTAATTAATTTATTCTTTTAAACAAACCTTTTTTTTGAAGATAGAGAAATTAGAACAAGAATCTATCAAGAGGCCGTGAGCTAAAAAGAAAAGAAATTAAAACTATATTACGCTTCAACCAAAGAGTATATATTCAACGAAGTATTCATCAAAAAAATAGAATATATTGTAGACTGCAGAGTATTACTTTTATATTATACATGCACGTATGTACAAGAAATTAGATTCAAATGTTTTGTTAGAATAAATTAACATATAAACCTGATAAGATCGAGTTATAATTTAACGTTAATTAGCAAAATTAATAACATAATTACCGACTATCATGCCGTTCATATACAAGTTATTTTAATTCGCATCAAGCGCTGTCGCATACTTTATTACTTATAATTAATAAATTCAAGTTTTTGTTTCTCAAGGCAAAAATTAAATAAGAAAGAAAGTGAAATTTTTCTTGTCAATTATGCATATGATATTTTGTCATATTTAAAAATTTATGAAAACCTGAGAAATATGAAATGGTAATTGCTTCGAATAATTATGCATTTGTATACTTGTATATGCAAATGCATGATTTGTTTATTTTTGGTTATATATGCATTTTTAAAGTGTTTTTAATTATACCTACCAGTGGTGGCTGGTACATAAGGGCTCTAGGGCGCGAGCCCCCCCCAGATGTTTGTTAAAAGAAAAAAAACTATACAAATTATTATGAATTAAAATATTTAAACATATTAATAAGATATAAATATTATATACTTTTTATTACTCTAAAACATTAATTTAATATGGTCGTCATTGAAAGCAACGTATATTAAATAGGTGATTTCTTTATGTTCGGGCTACAATTATTTGAGCCCATGGCTGTATATATAGCAAAGCATTCTAACGTGACGTCGCGGCCCCCACTACGAGATTTCATATGCAGTTTTAATCACTTCTACTGTGGTTTTAACATGCGAAAGGGCTCTGGCGTTTGTAGCCCACGATGGTTTCAATTCAGTAATCATGAAGCGGTCGGAGTTGCATGACGTATTGTTAAGGTAAACGGTATATTTGTCGTACGTAATTTTCGAAAAATGCAAAAGAACACTGTACAATATTTTTTTTAATTAATTTGTAAAATGGTCGTTTAAGGTTGAAATAATATCTCTCAGAAAACTATAAAAATTACAGTTTTATCGAAAATAAATCAATAGCATGAAGTTGATAGTAACATATCCGTTAAATCATACTACATGATACTAGTATTTTTGATCGTCTACACATATTCAATTAATATTATTTTACGTTTACTGTTAATCAGCAATGAGTGTCAGAAAAAATCCTCTCTTTATTAGCTTTATTAATATCAAATCTCAATTCACACAAAACAAAAATCAGTGGTTTCCGATTGAAAGTAGTAACTTAAAGAAAAACGCAATTATTAGGTATTGCTTTATTGGCAAAATGCAAAATTTTTTAACTATTCAGAAAAAAATTTGTAAAATCACAAAACCGGGACAAATAGGTTTCAAACCCCAAATTTTTAAACTGCAAACCAGAACAATTTTTTAAATCATTATAATGTACTATTATAATATGTCAAAAAATTTTCTTCAACAAACAGTTAAAAAGTGTATGTGTGTACTATTTGTGTATTCACTATTAACAATACACAAATGTATTATGTACATCCATGAAAAACAAATATTAAATTCTAAACCAGAAACCCTTCTAGAAACGGTATATTTATATTAAATGTAAAAGTATACACACATAAATATTATGATCTTTAATTACAACAAAACTGGTTTAAAATATGCAAAAATCGACAGGTCTAAAAATCTTGCATCAAACACAATAGTTACCATTAGTATTCTCTCGATAAATCACTACAGACTAAGCCAAGAAAAAGTTGAAATAAAATCTCTCGGGAAGCCAAATCTAAATTTGAAATTAAATCAAGCAGATAAAACTGCAAAACATTTTTTTACACGGCATTTTTCTAGTGCAGTTTATAATAAGAATAAGTGAGCATGTGGATGTGATACGATACATGCCTTGTTTTGTTTCTCATGTTTATTGTTTTATTCCGATGGAACCGATAAAACTAACGAGGTTAAGATGTAGGTACAAACTTGAAATGAAATGAGAAAATTAAAAAAACAAACTTTCTGCACGCCATATACATTGCTCAACGGAATTGTTAACTCAAAAACATTTTGGCAGTTAGCTACCTAATGTTTTAATGATATTTGAAAACGTTCACTACAAGCTTTTTGAAAAATATAGCCAACCCTAAGTCCGTATGAAAACATCATATTTGATTTTTACAATGCAGAGAAAAAAGAAATGCTAGTAAAATTTTAAATCAATTTGGCAAAGACTTTAACGACTTTACACATGACGAAAGTGCATTGTTTTGCAAGTACTGTAACATCTACTTAAAAATTTCAGGTGACGCAACATTTACAAACTAGAATACATCAAAACATATTTTAAAAAAGGAATAACAAACAACAGATGTTGATCAACACGCTATCTTACCTAAGCGCCTAAGGATTCAGCGTTTAACGAGAAGGTGTGTATATGTACCGGGTAGGTAACTAAGAATGGTCGCCGGCCATATCTCAAAAACGAATCGTCACACAGGATTAGCAAAAAGTGGCCCTAAAAATAGCTGGAAAGTATTTTCGAGCTCCTAAGATTACCGCGAGGGGGCGTAGTGATCATTCTTTAATAGAAAGTTGGGATTGTTTCCGTAATCGGCTTATTTAGGAGGTAACCAAAATTCATGAGCTATAATTAATAATAATGTAGAAACTTTTGCTATATATATTTAAAAATATAGTAGTAGGGAAACATCAATATATTTTCTTTAAATGTCAATTACTCCGATTATTTTTAACGGAATTTAACAAACTTTGACTCGTTAGAAAGCGTTTTCCTTTGTCTATCGATAGCATTTTATACATTTTATATTTCAATAATAATGAAGGCTCTATAGTACTTTATCTAAAATGTAAACAAATATCGAGATTTTTCTTTAAAAAAATTAAGTAGAATGCTATGTTTTGAAAACCGTAATTAGATAGCTTTTGTCTAACAGAACTTATTAGGAAACAAAGTTGAAATCATATTTTTTTATAAATTACACATTACATAAGTAATACCATAGGTAAAACTAAATAGTTAAAGCTATATCTATAGTTGTGCCGCCTCAGATGTTAAAAATGTGCTCCATCATTTTCTATACAAGAAAACATTCTCTGAGAAGTCCCGAAACCTAACTTGTCTAGATTAGTAACTGAATTACGCCAGAGAACAAAGTTGATTTTCAGAAACTGTAAGGTGTAACTAACTATCTACGTATTTTTGTGCCCAATTTAGCATCAATTGATTTCTCAATGCATGAGTTATTAAAAAATAACTGTAGATGAAAATGCATTACAGGAAATTCAAAATCAAATCAGGAATGCAAAGTTTCTGTAGAATATATACTATATGTGTCAAAAGAAGTAACAATCCAATCAGATGCTTCAACAACAGGATTGAGATGGTGCTTACTTCAAGAAGGTAAACCGCGGTAGCATTCGCGTCAAGGGTTTCAACAGAAACAGAAAAAAGTATGCCGTAATTGAGAGAGAATTAATTGTTAGGGATTGTTTTTGCGTGACCTAAGTTTTATAATTATGTATATGGCAGACCCATAACAGTTTGACAGATCATAAAAATGACGTATCAGTCATGAACAAAGTAAATCAAATGAATTCATCCAGATTACAAAGAATGCGATTAAAATTATTGAAATATAAAATAACCATTAAATGCATACCTGGGAAACACCCATACTAGCTGACTAGTTATCAAGAAATAATCTACAGAATGAAGCAATTGAGAATGAAATACTTGAAATGACTGAAATTGTGCATTCTGTGTAAATTATGTGCGAATGAGCGAGGAAAGAAAAGAGCAGTATAAAAAAGAAACTTTAAATTATAGTTTGGATCATGGATTAACTTATTAAAGAGTGGCCAACAGATAAATATATCAAACATCCTAATTTAAAAGCTTTTTACAAAATTAAGATAGTAGCAGACTTTTTTAGCGATCGTATTGTGGTCCCAGTAACATTACAAGATACGTTAAAACTGCTACATGAGAGTAATTTTGGTGTCAATTGGACTAGGATAGAGCTCGTGAAATCTTTTACATGGATGATATTGAAAAGATGATTTCAGCATGTCATGTGTGTGTGTGTGTGGGTGCGTGCGTGCGTGTGAAAGATACTGTTGTGTAAATGAAAAAAAAACATCAAATTCCAATACTGCTGCTTCAAAAAGTTGCATCTGATATTTTTGAATTTCAAAATAAATCGTATGTAGTTGACTATCTTACAAAGTGGATGGAGGTTGTCGAGCTGAAGTATACAACTTCTGAAGACAATGAATGCACTAAAACAAGCATTTGCTGTTTTTGAGGTGCCAGATATTGCAGTATCAAACAATATGCCATATAACTCTAGTAAATGTAGAGAGTTTTCAAGACAATGGGACTTTCAATTTCAAACATTAAGTCCTAGATATCCTAGGTCCAATGATCTTGGCCAAAAGAGCAATACAAACCTTTAAAAATATGCTAAAAAAGACTAATGACATCAGAATATTAGTGGTGATGGTGAACATTCTTGGTTGCAACTGTTTTATTTGTTTATTAAATTCTTACAGATAAATAGAGCGAACAGTTATAAATGTTTTATCCCAACAGCAACATCATTATTATCATTTATAGTACTTTGGTTATTATACAATAATATGCAAATTTCATTAAAAACTTACATAACACTGTAAACTCTAGTTATTGTAAAAGTGATTTTAGCAAAGTAATTTAGGTTAATTTAGATACTTTTTTGTGCTGCCAACATCGCAAACTTCAACATTCGTTCGTTAGTATAGTTACGTAATGAACGAAAAGTGACAAAATAAAAACTAGAAATTCATGTAAAACTAAGTGTTCAAAGTCAGTTATTATATTAGAACGAGTATGCAACAGAGAGAGTCATTTAAAAAAAATAAAATTCAGTTAAAATTGAAAAAAAAAGATGTTAAAGTTAATCAGGCCTATGATGTATCATCTCACGTTATGCACAACGTGCACGTTATGAGGATTTCACGTTATATAACCACTATTCCTAAGATGTATCAAATTTAAGCGGCACGTTAGCAATTGAGCCACGTTATCTTTTCAACGTAACGTGAAATAAATAGCACCACCATTCGAGGTGCTGTTAACCTTAATTCAAGTCATTTTATTTCCTATTTTCTTCTTGTAGTACGTACTTTTTAAGATGTTTTTTTACTTTTTACTCTGATTATTGATAGTTTTAAATAATAAAAATGTTTGTTTTTTTTAATTTTGTGTATGAAGACAATTTTGTGGATTGATTTAAAAAAATAGTAATTTTTCGTATTGCTGCCGGCGAGTAGTTTTTTAGTTAAAGAAACAAAAGTACAACACGACAATACACTCATTATATTTCATGCGTATAATAAAAACTACAAAATTTGTTTGTAGTACATCTATTACTGGTAGATTCTACGAATGATTTATTGCTCTGCACCCTTAAAGTAATAGCATTTCCAAATTACCGGTTTTTTAGAGGCTGCCAACGATATACCAACACAACGTGGTCAGTAGCTGTTATTTTATGTTCTCTGTCAGACTATAAAAGACGCGCATACTACCTGCTCTTTCTAATGTTGAAAAACTTTCTTCCGTTCTCAACGTAAAATTCTAACAGCACTTGTAACATACTAAGATACGTCTTACCGAATAGCGTGCAACATGTTATCCGACATGTTACGTTCTCACGTTGTGTTAACGTGAGATGATACATCATAGGGCTGAATGTCAAAATTGACAGATTTAGTAATAAATGTAGTACCAATATTATATTTCTAGTGTTTTTTTATTTTTTCAAAAAAAAGAATATAATTTTACAAAGAGCAACACAAAAAATAATGTACGTCGAAAGTTTCATAGCATAACGCACTCACGTGCTGTATGCTGTACTTTCGACGCTTGTTACCTAAACGAATATTATTTTTTCTTCTCATAATGATATTAAAGCTGTATTAAATCATATTTTTTATTCGATATAATTTTGAGAAACAACATATGGAAAATATTAAATATCTAATTTAAAAAAAAATTACAGACATACAACAAACGCCTAACGTAGATCTACAAAGGAATGATTCTGCTAACAAAAAATTGGAATTCCTACTAGATCAAGACAATGCTGCCAGATAACTAATGAATTAAAATAGATTAATGTAAACATTTAGACAATATATAATCTTGAACATGACGACGATGAGTGCTTTATAATTAAAGCAATGGATTAAACATATTGAAAAAGACCAGTGAAAAAGTATTGGGAGGGACGTAATATGTAAAACGATAAAAACCCTAAATGTATAGTAAACTAGACGAACTACTGCTAATCGCCCTATGTTCATCTACGGAAGACATAAGACTAATGATAACAAAAACTGTTATTTAAGACCCTTTTTTTATATAAGAGCGCAAGTTGTAATTTTTATTTTTTTTATCATAATGCAAAGTACAAATAAGATAATAGACCTACTTGCAGTATCTATACAAGTTGCACTCCAAATTTCAATCATTTTTTTTCTTTTACAAGAGGCTATGACTGACATCATTGAGTAGTTTATTGAACTTTTGTAGCTATACTTAATTTTTAACGTGGCGAAATTATTTAATCCTAAATATCAAAGCTCACGGTGAAGAATTCAGAATCGGGTACACCGTTGTACTCATTGAGACACACTGTACTAAACTGTATTTGATAAGCTCCCAATAACATTCACAATTGGGGTCTGAGAGAAATCAATTTGTTTTCTATTCCCTTTAAAATGAAGAAGGTTTTGACGTTAGCATTAGTCTATAGAGTAGAACGAGTGTTGATTTTACAAAACGCTTTTCCTATAAAATAAAATTAAACAATCCGTAATAACGTAAAGAATAAATTATATATTTACGACACATAACTTATGTGATAGAAATGCCACGATATGCCATTCAATGGTTCCTAGACAATATCAGACGATGTTGTATAAAACGTTGAAAACACGTAACAATGGTATACTTTTGGTGAGATACATGTACGTATCCAGTAAATGTAGACAATAAATGTTTATTATAAAAAAAACGTTTATACATACTTCACTTTATTGAACATAACTTTAAAACTTTTAGAGTAAATTTAGCTTTACGGAACACAAACATAAACGATTAAACGTCTTTATTTTTAATCGTATTTATAAATTTGATTAAATCGTTTACTCGAAACATCACCCATATCCCATATAACCAGAAAATAGTGTAAACGTAAATCTCAATTAGGTATTAAGAAGTTAATGACCAAAAGTGTAAAAACATAAAACATGTAAAAACCCTTTCATTGCTGACGTTGAGGTTCACATACTCAAATTAATTAATCAAATAATACTCGTGGTTATGTGCGTACGTATACTAAACTTTTACTAATACGTCATTTACAATGTATTTTTTAACATTTACTAATCATTTAAAAGATAAACAAATTATTTTCAAACTGTAGCTCCTATGAAAAAATTAATTTGAAAACACTTCAAAAGTAAGCGAAACGTTGGCAACTTCGGTTACAACATTGATATGATCTAAATCCGGAATAATAATCTATTTACCTATTATAAAACCGAAGTATACTATATATAATCAATTGTTAATAGTATATTATATATCAAGATTGTGATGTGCATCATTATAACCTAAGCGATCGACTATACCGCGAGACGCGAAGCGTCAAGGGATATGAATCGCGCAGGTTATAATGAACTTCTCAACCGTGTTATATATACAATTTTTTCCACTACTAAAATTATTAAAACCTTTCTACCTGTTACTAAATCAAATTTAAAATTTAAGCTATTTAAAAACTTAAATTAACATTAAATAAAATCTCTTGCTCTTGGTACCCAGTTTTGTAAACTTTTTTTCTTTGAAACTGTTGTAGTATTATCAGAAAATGTAAATATGTTCATTATTAACTACTAGTTAATAATGAAATATTATTTACCTGCGCTTAAAAAAGTACAACTTCACGACCTACTATTATACGTAATAATTGCCAACTTCATAGCTAGTAGTGGAAAAAAATATTTATAACACGCCTCGTAAAACGCAAACTAGACAGAAATGCAATTTTTAAGTGTAAAAATGAACAGAAAAACTTTTTAAAAATTGGGAAACAGGCGGCACGGCACCGAGAAAACAAAAGAACTATACCATGAATCGAGTTAAAATACTCACTAACTGAGATTCGCTTGAAGTGAACAATTCTCTTGCAAAATTTAAAGAAATAATCGCATTTTCAAAGAAACTATTCCAAATAATCGTACATCAATGTTGTATGTAGGTTTAAATAAACTATACTGTTAAATCTACTACTTTAATCGATGATTTAGATTAACTACTATAAGAACGATCAAGATGCAATTATAAGTATGGATAAACAGAACAAGTACATGGCTAACAAGTAACAAGTATTTGTATGACCTAAATGCAAAATCCAATATTTCCGATAACAACTTAATAGAATTTTGTAATTACAAGTAATATTGATATACATATATTGTGTAATAATCAGCTAAAGTAATACATTGCACAACTGGTTCTGGAGTTGATTTGAAACTTTTATGCCAAACTCTCAAAGTATTCTTAAGTAGACATTTTAAATACTGTTTCTCTGTTCTTTTTTCACGAACTGGCTTGTTTGAAAACACAATTACTTAGTATTTTTATTACGTGTTAAAAATATATGTATAACCAACGTAAACATTATTGAGAATTTACAAAATGTTCTACTAATCCAATAAGTACTAAAAATAACACGAAATTTATGTCTAAATACCTATACTGCAAGGTTTAACAAAGAAAAATCGTTATTTTAAAAAATGGCCAGTGCCTAAATCATCTTAGACGACCGTGAGCTTACTAGTGTGTCATTCTTGTAAGCATTTTATTCATAGGTGAGATCATACAATCACTGTGATTTAAAATTTGTTATAGGGAAGTTATTGGAAGAACTGCATCCACCAAAAATGTGTGACAACCGCAAAATTTTATGAACTTCTATTTATTTATACAGCGTGTTTCTGAAAGGAGTAGTTTCCTTGTAGCGTTAAATGAAAAGTGGAGATTGACTCTTGATTTAAATAAGTATTCGGTATATGCTGTGAGATTCTTATTTTAAAGTGTCTTGATGTATTGTGTTGATATTTGTTTGTCAATCTACAAAATAAATCGTTAATAAAATAGTTACAGTAGATACTAATTTTTATTTCTTCGTATTGACACTGACCTAACTTAACAAAATGTATTTTGTGTTCTCGATTACGTTTATCTGCGTTTGTAACCAAAACGAGACTAAATAAACAACAGAAATTGCGATGTACAAAGTATACATTCCAAATTCAGTTTCCTTAGAACTCAGTTCGACAACCTGCTTCATCTGGTTTATTTATGTATTGATTTTTTAGTTGATTCCAACTGAAGTAATAGAATAAATCTTTTCAAAAAAATCAGAGTTTTGAGATTTGTTGTTCTCTTAGGTATGTGCAGGAATTGCAAATTGTACTAGAAAGATATCTCGCGTACCCTGTTCAACCAGTCCAACAGTTAACCGATGTTAATTTTAAACCGCGATGTGAATTTTGTGAGTACTCGCAGTAACAAAAAGATTAGACTCCGACTTTAGTGCCAAAGTAGGTATAACACATATTACTTTTGGATAATTTTCACAATAAGCATGTTAGGAGTGAAATTCAACTTTTAACCGAGCTTTTAACTTTCGGTGGCGGTTTTCGATTAATGTTTAAGCGGGCATCTCGGTGGGTATTTTAGGAAACACTTTAATTGAACCGTTTAATTCGCCCGAAAGACTAACTTGGTACTTTTAATTATTTACTTTTGAAATTCGCAAAACAATGTGGTCTATGCACGATGGAGCTCCCCCGCATGTAAGTAGCCCCGTTTGCTATTTTTCAAATATAATTCGTTAGAATGGAAGAGACGGCCAAAGACGCGAGTAACAAACAATTTTTGGCGACGTCTAAAAGTTCGTTTTGTAGCCAATAGAAGATTCATTTAGTATCACCCTGAAACATTACAGAAATACTTGTTTTGTATATTTAGTTTTATTTTTGCAGTATATTTCATGATGACTGATCTTCGTAAGATTACCTACACTTGAACCTCTGCAAATACGTTATCTTTTAAGTATTATTTTTGGTGTCAGTAAATTGCCGAGAAGAAACATTTGCCGCTTTTGGAACAGTGTACTTTTATTGACAGTGTCAACATCATTAAGAAACTGTTTAATACAACAGGTCCGTAATTTAAAATTTATTTTTCTAAAAATCTTGATTTTTTTGTTTTTATAAAACTTGACATTGCTTGTATTTATTGCTCTAATTTTACCTTCTAAAATAACAACCTGTTAATCAGATACGCCCTGTAGAATCTGGGGTTAGATCTATGATCCATCATTGTATCGACGTTGATGTATGGGTACTACTAGAGTCACTAATCATTCCCATTTTCTTGTCAAATAAGTAAATTTTAATAGTTAGTATTTTGCTTTCAATGAGTTTTGTCATGGCATTTGTTTCGTGTACTGAGAAAACTAACTCTGGAACCCCTCTCGAGGGGGAACAGAACAGATTGGGTTCTAGCTCATCAGATAGTGAACCTAACCAAAATTAGGTGGGCAGTAAAAAATTTTCATCCATACAAATCCCCAGGGATGGATGGAATTTTCCCTGCTCTATTACAACAAGGCTTAGACCTGCTAGCCTCCACACTATGTACATTACTAAGGGCAAGCGTTGCCCTGGGATACATACCTATGGCGTGGAGGGACGTAAAAGTCGTATTTATACCCAAACCTGGGCGGGACTCATACGCCCTAGCTAAGTCGTTTAGACCTATCAGTCTAACGTCATTTCTCCTCAAACTACTGGAGAAACTCATTGAGCGACACATTAGGGACGAGGTGCTGGGGCCTGATCCCATCAGTAAATACCAATGTGCCTATCAACCAGGTAAATCCTGTGAACTTGTCGTCCACAGAGTAGTAGACGCAGCCGAAAGGGCGATCTCCTGCAAGGAAGTGGCTCTAGGGGCGTTTTTAGACATAGAGGGGGCGTTTGATAATACCTCTCTAGAATCGATTAGAACTGCCATGGAAAGCAAAGGGGTACATACTACCGTGGGTAGATGGATTGATACCATGCTAAGACATAGAAACATTACGGCCTCGCTTAATAATGACTCTGTAGCGGTCCGAGCTGCACGAGGATGTCCGCAGGGAGGAGTTCTCTCCCCGTTACTGTAGTGTTTGGTGGTAGACGGACTGCTGAGGCAATTAAGTGAGACAGGCTACAACACGGTTGGCTACGCCGACGACATAGTGATTATGGTACGTGGCAGATTTGAAGTGACCGTATCAGTTGTGATGCAGGGAGCCTTAAATCTAGTCGAACGGTGGTGTAGAGAAGAGGGCTTGTCGGTCAATCCGGCAAAAACGAACCTCATTCTCTTCTCACGAAGGAAAGGCCCAACAAAGCTAAAGAGCATAGCAATGTACGGAGCCAAGCTACAGGTAGTGAGGGAAGGCAAATACTTGGGCGTAACATTAGACCAGGGGCTAACCTTCAAACAACACCTAGAGAAAATAGCGAACAAAGCCACACAGTCCTTGTGGGCTTGCAGGCGAGCGTTCGGAAGCAAATGGGGCTTATCTCCAAAGATGACCCACTGGATATACACTCGAATGATCAGACCGATCATTACGTACGTGTCACTGGTGTGGTAGCATAAGACCTTCACCCAGAGGGCCATACAGATACTCAGCAAGGTACAGCGCAGAGCTTGCCTTGGAATCATGGGGGCAATGATAACCACCCAGACGGCAGCCATGGAGACTCTCCTGGACCTGCCGCCACTACACCTAGTAATTAGGGCGGAGGCACTCAGAGGGGCATACCGCCTGAGAGTCAACGGCGAGGAGGGATCGTCAAGGGTGGGGCATTCGACCATCTTTGACGAGATCTCTAAAGACAAAAACCTCAGTATGATAACTGAGCGAATACCTAAAACAGTTTGTCCTATTAAACTGTTTAAGACAACAATCCCCACCTGATACGACTGGGAGAACAATTCCAACAAAACAAAGCTGAATGGAATCGTGTATTACACAGATGGCTCAAAAACCACTAAGGGCACTGGCTCTGGAGTGTACGGGAGCAATGGACAGGGCTGCAGAATCTCTGTAAGCCTAGGTCAAAAAGCGACCGTGTTCCAAGCCGAGGTATATGCAATCCTGACAGCATCTGCTCAACTATTAAGGGTTGTATTTAGTTAGGACGTCTTGCACCGTAGAATAGTGAAACGCTAATCAAGATATCTCACTTTGTAGCAGTATGATTAAAAAAGTAATTTAAGTATTGTTTAAAACAATCTTTTCTCCAGCGGACTAAATCGCGAAAAGTTTTTTTTTTTTAAATAAATATGGATAGTATCACATTACAAATAAAACATAAGTTTTAATTGATACTGCCAACGGAATTTATCTTTATAAGTTTTTATTCTTTTACCCCGTTACATACATGTATTTTACTTATCTACATGCATCGATGTATCTTTACATTTTACATGGTGACGAATTAATTGAGTTAGCGATTAAAAAATGTTCTATTAATTTTGTTAAAATTTCGTACAAATATAGGCAACCCATTAACCAGGGACCTGTGCCGGCGACCACCCGTTGTTAAACAATCGGATTACTAACAAAAGGATTGTAACTGTTTGTAAACTGCAGGTAGAAACCTACTACATTTACTAAAACGCATTTATTTATTCAAATCAATCTAATAATACACCAAGTACGTAATCAATTTGATTAGAATATTGAAATTCATTCATAACGAATAAAAATAAAATTGCCTAAAGATATTTATTTACGACATATTAGCTAACAGTGTTAATAGTGACGAGAAAATTTTAAAACAATAAATACATCAGTCCAAAATAGGTACCAACATACTGTTGTCAACGCATAAATAAACAATCTTACAAATAAACATAACTAATAATAATCAACTATGTATAAATAATAATAAGTCAGCCTGTATATTATTTTGTATGCATATAAATTAATTTAAAAAAGAGGAAAAAGTAACAACTTTACAGATGTACATCCTTGACATTGAATTTTAGAAGATACAGTTTTTTCCACATACATTAATTTAAAAATGTCTCTCGAATAGGTAGCTGTCGTGATTGTCTTGAATCCAAAATTTCGGGTAACAATGCTATATAATAAAATTGTTCAAGCTTCGAAAGCATTTTTTTCTCCCAAAACAAAGTATCGATTTCAATCTTTTCTACAGAAATACCAGTAGGAATCCAAACAACAAAATAGCAAATGTCTTTTCTTACGATATTTAATTGCCCTTGGATTTGGTACATGTAGCTGTCATTTTGTTTTAATTTTAATTCGATTTCCTCTACTCGACAAAATTTGATTTTATTCTTTATAACGGCTTCCATCGGAGTGTACATTTTTGCACCGTATGGGCATTTGATTTCTACAATCGCATTTTCATCTACTACTTTGTCTGGAGATGCTGCCAAACATGGGTGAATTTCATCCACAAATAAACCCCAAGGATTAACCTTTATATTCGTGACCTCTTGAAAGTCGTCTATGGCTCAATGTTCATTTTTTCCCATATCTTGTAGCAGCACTTTCTGTAAACTGTTGGTATAATACATTTTTTATTATTACATTTGCATACGAAGTTGCTCTGCACAATTTACAAATGCGGTCAAAATTTGACGCTGTCAATATTTTCCACCGCTCTTCGTACCACCGACTGCTTCGGTGTTGACCAATAGTTTTATTCAAAATTTCTTCTCGCTTCAAAAACAATTTTTGTACAAATTTCTGCGCTGCTCCGTTTAATTATTTCTCTAGCATATCCGGCGTTGGTTCAGCTGCATCCGGTTTATAATCAGCATCTGCGATTCCAGAGTACTTACGGTAACGTATTGCTTTTTGATTGCAAATCAATTTTACGCTTTTGTTTTTCGCAAAATAACTACTACTTACGTACGTACTATTGGCTGTAGTTTTCACAATTTCGTGAAGTATACCTAATTCATTATGCGCTACAGCAGTTTTACTCCTAATTTGATAGCTACGGTAAAAAGCAAAATTCACACGTTTACCACCAACAAATTTCGCAACGTGGGAATTTTAAAGTGCTGCGGAACTGTTGGTAACATCATGTATCAAACTCTTGGAATCGTAAGATACACGACATACTGCAGTCATTATTTCCTTAAATAAACCGCTTTCTTCAAAATCTGGAATAATATTGTTTTTGGTTTTAGCACCGGTACAAAAATAACCCCGTATGATCACAAAAAATATGTTTCGGTGCATTTAAAACATCAAGTTCTAGTTCTTTAATTTTTATATCTGTAGTCACATCTTGGATTTTTCTAAATTGAATTACTTTAGTAACTTTACTACGAAGCCTGAGAATATTTTCTGAGATAATGTCTTTTAATTCGTTTTTGGTTTCTTGACTTGTCGTAGTTTATTTATGTAATTACGCAAAATACGGTTTTTGCATTCATTTTTTTGTATTACAGTAGAAGTACCATAGGGCATCGACTCCACAAGTTTTCGATGCACACTGCTATCGCCGTCACCCACTAATTTTACATATTTCATAAATCTCTATTGTTTTTTGGAAATCCTTTACTAAAATGACTGCCTCCATTCCAGTTGATGGACCGGTCCAATTTCCATAACAGGTGTGCTCTGGACATTGATTATTTTTGTACAAATCCTTCCGTGCACACACCAAACAAAACTTATTTTTAACGGCCATATAGAGCATCTTCTTTGTCCGTAGTCCAACTATACACGCAACACCTCACAAAGCGTTATAATTAGTGCGATATGACTGTTTGCTCCACGCTCCGTCTTTTACAACTGCAATGTTTGGACACCCTTGGTCGTCTAATTCTAGTAGTTCTAATGCTAGTTTCGTTTTTTCTTTGGCGGCTTTATTCATCGCGTCAATTGCTGCTCGATTATAAATTTGACAAACTTCATCTTGGTAAACGGCGTAAGTAGCACTTGATGGACTAGGAATATCTAAAACCGCAGAAAAGTCAGTTGGGTTTTCATTAAAGTTTTTGGAATCATTGGAATTTTCAAAATAATATTCATTTTCAGATGAAAATATTTCTTCCTCAACGTAAAAGTTTATGTCGTTATCCATTAAATTTTCTTCAGTAGAAGAAAATGGCCGATTTCACTTCACTTTCTTCATCGTGTACACGCGATACACATGGTGCACTAACTGTACGCACCCTTTCTTTTGCCGCACGCATTTGTTCTTTCATACTACGTCTTGTTTTAGTCAACCGCAAGTATTTCGAATTTGCAAACTCTGTACGACACATTCTCGAAAACTAAGAATGAACTAAACACAGATAATATCACTTCGTATTATGTTTGGTAATTACTGTTTAAATGAGATGTAGTACATATGTAAGTAATTTGTAGAATAAAGTTGTTATTTATATTAGACTGGAATGTATCTATAATTAGATTCAACCAATAAATAGGATTTAAATAATCAAAAATTAATCTTAAAAAAATAATATAATACGTTTACAATAATTGCAGGACGTTTTTAATAACAATTTATAAATAAACTTACATTGGTTCATTGTTTCAAAGAATTGACAATATTGCAAATGTTAGATGTTTATCAAGTAGCTAATTTACATGCACCTCTGTAGCTCTATGATAATTACTAGAAATTTATTTAATCATCAATATCTCAAAACGACAATAAAGAAATTAAAAGAATAAGAATACCTTTTATTGTTGTTCAACATCCTGTTAGTATTAGCTCTAACTTTGTAAAATATCCATTAAATGATTAATTATAATTTGTTATTATAATCTATATTTCGTATAAAACAAAAACAAAACAATTAATGATAAAATACATAAATATTTTTTTTTTAATTTTTTTTAATTTAATTTTGCCTGACGAGTTCGAAAGCTTGCATTTAAATGGTTCTAAATAAATACAACTTATTACTCTAAAAATATCTTTAATACTTAAACATTATTGGTAACTAATTTAAAAATATATTGTTTGTTTCTTCCAAAAACATTTTTTCCGTGTAAACAATCACAGCAATTTAATATTAATAGAATTATTAATCAATGACTTATTATGTTAAAAAAAATTGTAGCATTTTGAATAAGAATAAGTAAATAAACTTAAGTTTGGTTTGTTTAAGAATGGGATTTAGATGTCTATCATATTACAAATGGTAAATGCTGGTTTATGGTTTACATGCACCCCTGCAGTGAGCCAGGTAGTTGGTGTCATGAGGTTTGCAGATACTACAGGCGTTTATTAAATTTCAAAACTAAGATTTTATTTGACTAAATACAACCCTTAAAAGAGAACCTTTCTAACAGGAGAATCTTTATGGTCACAGACAGCAAAGCAGCGATTGCAGCTTTAGAATCATATGTGGTGAATTCAGGGCTAGTACTTGAATACACACAAATGCTAAACGCACTAGGTAGGTGTAATAGAGTTACACTAGTGTGGGCACCTGGGCATGCGGGAATCGCGGGTAACCAGGTTGCTGACGGGCTTGCCAGGGCGGCAAGCGCGAAACCACTCATAGGCCCTGAACCGGCTTGTGGGATTACATATAACACAGCCAAACAGGAGATTCAAGCAATACTCACGAAAGAGCACTGCAGACACTGGTCGAAAGTCTCAGGACAGGATCATTCTAAGGTCTTTCTGAAAACCCCCGACAGGGGCTTAGCAACGTCCATCTTAAAGTTAAGTAGGACGAAAATCAAACTTGCGACAGAGATGGTGACAGGCCACTGTCGTTTAAACAAACACCTGCATAAAATGAGACTGACTGATAGCCCGTTATGCAGGGGTTGTGGTGAGGAGGAAGAAACTCCATACCACGTCATCTGCCACTGTGAAGCTTTCACAAGGGCAAGGGAACGCCTACTTGGAAATAAAAAGATTACACAAGAGGAAGTAACGAAGATTCGCCCTACTGAAATCCAGGACTTTGTCAAAGATACAGGTATTCTAGAAGGGTAGAAAACATCGGGGAGCACAATAGACCTACAGGTCGCGGTGCCGGGACCATATTGGAACCACCCCTAGGTAAAATAATATATAATAATATATATAGTTCACTTTTTTCACACTAGTACAGTGCCGCTACATGTTTCAAGTTTTTTGTTGATAAAACGTGCTCGTGAAATTTTCATGTGGATCTCGGAACCTAAAGGGAATACAAATTAAGTGAGTGCAAAATATTTTAATTATTATTGTCTGGTGAAGTGATTGCGCAAGTGTTTTTCTTTCTAGCCTCCTTTTATTTGGCGAAAAATTGTATTGTCTGCCTTCGGGTATCTTTAGCCCACTTTTTGGGGTAACTTATACCACAATTCCTAAAAACATGTTTCCATCATTGTTAAAAGAACTCATGACAAAGATACAGAAGAAGAAAAGGTGACTTTTTACATACGGGTGATACCAGGAAAAAAAGACAGAAAGTTAACGTCCCGCTGGAAGAAGTGTAACTGCAGAAGATATTCAGACATTAGCAACAGAAGGTGTCCAACAAAATAAAGTTCAACAGAAAAAAACTTCTGCAAAAATACTGTTTCTAAGAAGGAAAATACCACATGTCAGGAGCTACTAGTTTGTCCAAAAAAGATATGACAGCTATTCAAGACAAAGCTTCTGAAGAACAACAACAAATATCATCTAACAGTTCTGATTCCGAATCTTTTTCAGCAGTTTTATCAAACTGGTTTTCTAAGAAGAAGAAAACAGCCACTGTATGGAAGAGAACTAGAACTGGATCTTATTCCGAAGAAATCGACGACTTGGAAATGTGTTTAGAGTCTGATGGTCTGAGCGTCTTTTTTTCAGATCTTGAGGACCATTCCTCTGTTGTGCCGACTGTACAGAATTGCAAGATTGCAAATTATGTTATCGATAACTTTGATTGGTTCGTTACAATGGTGAAAAGTACCATAAAAATATTCAGAAAATTACTACTGTAGAATGTATGGAGAAAAAATTTATGTTTTGGAAATGGCCTGAGAAATCAGATTGCATGACTTATGATTGGGTACATGTATGTGGTAAAATGAATCCACCTAGACTTATGTCAAAGAGATACCTGAATTGGAAGTTTCCATTTCAAAATTTGCTACATTTCTCTAAAGATAACAATTCCGTTTTCTTTTATTTATCCAAAAACTAAACTTACCTACCAAAGAGGTATTATTTATTTTTTTTGAGTTGGATTTACGTTTAATACCTACCTACGTAGGTAAAATATTTAATTTGTTTGATAATACGTAAAAGGGACAACCTTTCTCTGTTCCTGAATTGGATTTATGTGTAATAATTCGCTACTTTTCTCAAAATAAAACATTCCGGATTTCTCATTAAAAATTAGGTACTATCCAATATCTATTTTTTACGTAAAAGTGAACTTAATATAGTCTAAACAAACTGTATAGGGTAAGATGAGATTTTGATCATTTCGATGGTAAATCCGATGGCTGGGCCAAAATAGTACCTGGTCCAGGTAACTTTAGCCCAAGATTTTAAATTCGCAAACCTACTAGATGCGAGTCCACAGATGTGTCAAAACCGATTTAAAGCTATAGTCCTAAGAAGTCTATAGAATCGAAAAAACCTCAATCAAACAGGTTTAGGTCACAATAATTTGACATTAAGTGTGAAAAAAGTGAGTTTTGGGACAATGTTGCCCCAGTTTACGGTAGCTATTAACCGAATTAACATTACCATTCCATATAAACTTTGCTGGCTATATGATAAAACATATTAAGCAGGCATTTAAACAAACACAATAAATTAAAAACAAAACCTTTTTCTAGGTCCCCAGAAAATAAAAAAAAACGTTGCTTTAAAGTTTTTGACAGGCCATATTATAGTAATTGAATATGTAAGTCTTATATTTTTTTCTTTTCACCTGCTCAACATTTCTAATTGTTCATAAATTAATTCATCACGCCATTTATTTTATTTAGATTTTGGTGTAAAATCTCAAAAACCGATTGCAGAAAAAATTTAGAAGATTCAAGAGAAAAATATAAATAATATAGATTTAACCTGTTTCTGTATAAATTTGATTGCATTTGTATCTTGTGTTGAGTTCACGTATAACATAATAATTATAATAGTACTTTAAATCTTTGTAAACAAAAGTTTGCACGTTTTGTTTGCACATCTTGAATAAATAGTGTCATTATCTTTACTTGTTGATTTATGGACATCCTAGAAGAATGTTCAGTATTATAACAAAAAGTAGATTTATTTTCTATACAACGTAATAAAAGCTCTTAAAAGTATTATATAAATAGCGTTATAGAACCCCGGTATTTTCGTCGTAATTATTACATTATGTGTATAACGTAATATAGGTGTTCTAGTAACGTTAAAATGATCTATTAATAACGTGATCTGGTTGGCTGAGATATATATACATATACATAATTTATTGTCTAACGAAAATAAGTATATACACATTTATAAGGTAAGCGATAATTTTGTGTCAGCACCTTGAAGAATCGTTTGTAAGATGCTCCAGTCGCCGCCGCTGTGTAGAATAGTTTTACAGGTTCCTCAATGTAGAGTTCATTTCAAGACTAAAGAACCGCTGCGCAGAAACCAATTTTGTTCCGAATGTCAGTACACTAGCTAACCAAAAAACGTTTGCACTTTTCATACGGCGTTTAAGGTGTTTATTCTACAAGTTGTTACAAACTCTTTTTTATCTTTGTGTTTTATATTCTTTTATATTATATACATCCTCTTGTATGCATTCATTTTTTAGTTAAGTTAAAGATAAACCATTACAGTTAATACACATTGTTTACAGCAGATGTTTTTAGTTATAATTTATTTCGCATGATCGTCAAATTCCGAATTTATCCGACGCGCACCTTACGGTTCTTTAGTCCTGAAATGATCTCTAATTCTAGGAGCAATAAAATCAACAACGTTAGAAATGTAAAAAAAATAACACCCTTTCTTGGCGTCCTCTTCATATCGATCTTTAAAATCCAAAATCCTAATTTAAAAAAAACACCGGTACCACTCAAAGTGTTTCAAAGGTTCCACACGTACATTTCTGAAAAAATCCCCACATATTTTTGATTCTCTAACAGTATACAGTAACGCCGATGATCAGTCTTATTAACAAGAACAGTAGACATAAATACATAAATTTATCAACATAACGAAAATATTAAAAATAAGTGATATATATGTAAACAAATCCACCTATTCATACAAATAATTAATTTAAAAAAAATAAAATTGTGTTTGCCATTTGTTTACAACTAGTATTAATGCGCAGCGATGCCAAAATAACTTGAGAAACATTTACAATTGTTATTGTCACCAGTATGGTTTTGTGTGATTTTGTTGTTAAGTTTAAATTAGCACTAAAATAAACATATGTGGGAAGTGGTTGTTATCAAAATTATCTATTTACTGTACTTATCTTAAAAAGAATTAAATTGACTTGCCTGCAATTCCACCACACCACAGTCGATTGTATTTGATTTAACACTCAACGAAATGAATTCAAACGTTAAATTCGAAGAAGATAATTTTGGGTTTTTCACCGATAAAACAAGTGGAAAATCGACACCGGTTAGAAGGTTCACTTGGAAAAACTCGAACAATATTGCAGTTCAAGTAATAACGTACGGAGCAACGATTACCTCCATCAAGGTCCCAGATAAAAATGGGGTAATTAACGATATAGTCATGGGATTTAACGACATGAAAGGTAATAATTTCATTATTATCTTCTATCGCTGTTTCAATGCACATTGAACTAATTTTTTACGCACACACACACTGTTGCCAAATCATTTAAATTGACATATAAGTAGAATAATTTCATAATTTACAAACAAATAAATCAAATCATAAATATCAGATTAATCAAAGGAAAAATCTATTTTAGTTATTTACTTTGCTTAAAGTACTTTTACAAACTGTTTTTAAATGCTAGTTTTAATGTATTTATTTACTTAAATGAAATATTAAAAACAGGTTTATTGATGATTAAAATTTAAATGGCAATGTTGCTTCTAATTGCTATCGCTCATTATTGACCGCTTTTCATTGTTACATCAATAAAATTAATATCAACAATTAACTTATAATTAAATTGACATCGAAATGACCTCGCATACTGTTAGGTAATCTTTCCAAGATGTTTTATTTACAACAAAATACTTTTGAGATTATATCAAGAAAACCTATTTAAAATTTAAATAAACATACCGTTTTTAAATAATGGTAGTGTTAGAAGTCATACTATGACGGTATTTGCTAACACAGTTGAAATAGCATTTGCTAAGTGTTAATCTGATTTGGTTAATTCAATAAACACCTGTCTTAAAGGTGCAAGTGACTGGTCACACTATCTAGGACAATCTAGACAATTTATTTTTAAAAAGTTCAAGGTAGTACATATTTTTACGTGTGTATAACTGATAAATTACTTAAGTATGTAATATATATAGTATTGAAGGTTTTTTTAACCTTTTTCTTATGTTATATTGTTATTACATTTGGCTGTTCTACTCATTTTAATCACTCGAGAGGGTGTGTACGAGTGTTTTAAAACGTAACTAAAATTACGTAATTTTGTTTCACAGAACATAGTTTTTTAGCAAATTTTCCGTACAATATAATTTACATTTCATATGATATCCCAGTGAGCAAAACGCTACTTTGTTGTGGAACTTTAGGCTACTCAATGGTTGTTAGGAACTTAAGAAACTTCTTTAGAGCTTAAGTACCAATATAACATCGCTCAGTTACTTAAGAACCACTTATAAAGTTTTTTTACCACCGTTAAACAGCTACTTCATTGACAGCTTCTCAAGAGCCTTCAACAATACTTCTTTATTAGTATTATTGTTTCTTGAAGTCGACTTTGTTACTTTAAGGAAGCTGTTGTTTTTTTATTAATTATTTATTGTCATTCATATATTTACAACATGGAGAGCTTACAAAATTGGGACAAACAAAACCAGCTGTTACATTCTGTTTTTTAGCGTTAAGCTATTCTTTTTACTTTCTTCGTAGAATTTTGTGATCTTAGACGTGTTTTTAGTGAGGTTTTTATTTGACAACACAAAATCGATGACCAATGTTGAATCCTTATTGACAAATTGTGCTCTGTGAGTTCATAACAAGGATTTGTTTGTAATAGATGGTCTACCGTTACACAATGAAGAAGATATTTCAGAAAGTTTTCCAAAGAAAAGAAGCGGAAGGTCAAATGTATTAATTCAGTTGTTCGTGTCTTGTCGATTTTCAGTATTATGTAAGAAATATAAGTACGATTAGTTTCCTTTCTTTCACGCAAAACATCTCCACTATGCTAACAAATCACACCCCTTGTATATCCCATATTTTGAGATGTTATCCACTCTAGATAAGTAACGTCTTCTAATACTGCTGGTTTATCTTCAATATTTCGATTTTGTCAAACTTTCTCTTTAAATTGAAGCGTAGTCTGTGCTGTTGTGAGAGTTCATTTTTATGCACAAATATGTGTCGAAACAGGAATGAAATAAAATGATACTTGATCCTTATTTAACTACCGTATCCCATAACAGTACAATTATGTAATATGCCTTCTCTGCTAATATTTAAATGCAACGAATAAAAAAACAACATAGTACATTCATTGAAGCACATACCAATTAAACCACACTTAATCCTTGTTTTGTGTTATTCCCTTATAAATATAAGCTAACAATCCACACACACAGAAAAATAAATACTTAAAAAATCTCAAAAACATCTGTTACACGGTTGTCAACATTAAAAATATTTTGACAAGCCGTATGCAAGTCGTGTAATCCCGAATACAGAATCAACTTATTAAAATGAAATAAATCTTATTTAAAAACTATTCTTTTTCAATAAAATTATTGTCGCACGTTAGAAAATCATATCAAAAATTTATCAATTATACCTATAATTACAGCAATATCTTATAGCGTTTTTCACTGATGGTCATTCTAGTGCGCACTTTTACGCACTGAGTGTTTCTGTTATTTTTCACTGGTATTTTTAATGCGTACTGATTCAGTTTTATTATTTTTCACTGGTCTGATAAATGCACTTGATTCTGTACTAGTGCAGATTTTGTTGCACTGACAACAGATCCAGTGCAAACATGGCGACTTGAAATAATTTGAATGTTGTCTATATCCTTAACATATAAAAAATTGTTTAATACTAATTCATTTACCGTATATACATTATTAGCTAAAAACACATTTGATATATGCAAATTCTAGATAAATGCATTTTAACTTTATTCATTAGTTTAAAGTACGTTGATTGCTCTGGAAGTTGTAAAGTAGACGTCTTTCAAGATCTCGTGAACTGTGGCGCTGTAGTCTGTATATGTCAAAATATTGTTATAATCCGTCTTACAAACATTCGCCGGTACATTTTTCTAACCTATCTCTGCTTTTATCGTTGTATTTGTTGTTAATAAGTCTAGGTATTATTATAAATAAATTAATTTTTATTTAATAAATAAATGTCTTAATGTTTTTAATTTTTATCCACGTGAGTGCCTTTTAAATAGACTAACGTTTTTGGAATTCAGATAGATTTGTCAAATTTTTGACTTTTAGTATATTAATTCCGATTTTCGACTCAAGGTCACAGTTCACGACATAATGAAATGCCTCTAACAACGTCATTACTAATTCGAAGGGTAACAATATAAAGAAGTTCTCCCATTATATATTATACAGTGCGTATTTTAATGATTGTCCGGTGTTTGAATTTGCCGCGTCGTCATTCTAGTAATCAAACAATGTTGGTTCGTTGACAGTTCAACAAGCGGCAAATTCAAACACCGGACAATCATTAAAATACACACTGTATGATGCACTGTTCAAGCATTTCATTTTTCCCTGGAAGTGCAGTGTTAATGCACTGCGGGTAACACAATTATTGTGCAGAGTAAACTCGCCCGGTGTTAGTGCGCATTCAAATCTGTTCAGTGAAAAACGCTATTATAAAAAGTAGTGGTTTGAACACAAATAACTATTTCAAATTCAAAATCTAAAACGCCCATACTTTTTGTATTTAAAAATCAAAGATTATTAAAATATTAAGCGGTCCGCGAACGCAACATGTATGTTGTAGGATAGCTCAGTTAGAATATTAAATGATGACGAATCCATCAGGTAGGACATTGTAGGTTTAAATCTGATCCGGGAAAAATTCAAGCAACCATTATTTAAGTGTGTAAATAAGCGTTTTTAAAATATACATGTATAATAAATACCTAAAAACACGTAGGCAAACGAAGAAGTAAAATAGTTACAATAACTAATCAATTTTATTCTTTGGTTAACTTTAAAGCTACTACCATTATCTACTACTTAAAGGTAGTAAAAAGAAAGCTATTTAAGCTGTACAATTGTTTCTGAAAGGTGGTTTACAGTTTCTTTACAGCTTCTTTAAAGCTTTGCTAGTACTACAAAGAGTTATATAAGCCCGATTTTAATGCATTAAAGGAGCTCCGTAACAGCTACATAACTGCGGAATGTTTAGCTACTTAAACGCCTCATAGAGGCTTCAGTTTTTCCACAAGCCACTTAAAAGTGTTCTAAAGAGTAACTTTAAAAGCTAAAGTAGTTATAAAAAAGCCGGATTTCACTACAGTTTGCTCACTGGGATACCTATATGGTAAAATTATTATTTATTTATTTATCATTTGGTTAAAAAAGTTGATCGTGTCAGCCAGTTCAAATTTTAAATATTTTTAATTCAAAGCGTCGCCATTCACGCAGGGTGTTATTTTGTTTTTAAATCAATTTTATGCTAATGATTATAAGCGACTTTCGGGTTAGACCGCGTCGTAATTAAACACCCAGACTTAGGCTTGGTATTAGATAGTATTAGTCTCTCTTTGAGAGCTAAAATAAGAAGTAGAACTTGGTCTTTTGCCGTTCGTAAACCTAAACAACCTGACGTTTCGCAAGACATTGCAGCTTGCATCTTCAGAGTGATAAATGTCACTTGACTTGAGTGAGTGACATTTACCACTCTTCAAATGAAGTAAGTTTTGCGTTTTTTTGGGAAATAAAAAAAAATTGAATATAGCAAATCAATTGGATTCAACTTATTGGACAAGCATACCTCGTCATAATGAACAGGTTGATAAGAATCGTTACGTGTTGTCAAATATTATAGATTGCATAAAATTTTGCGGCGCATTTGAACTAGCACTTCGTGGACCGGTTAAAACAGAGGATTCAGAAAATCCAGATGTATTTCGTGGCCTAATCAATTTTACTGCTGAATTAGATAATGCCTTGCACGAGATTTTAAAGAGTGCTACAGCATTTAAAGGTACATATTTACAAAGTTACAAAATGAGCTTCCTCAGTGTATACTCGAGGTATATAGGGAAACCATCGCATCAGAAATAAACGAATCCAGATTTTTAGCCGTGATGGCCGACGAAACTACAGATATAGCCTCTAAATTTCAAATGGTTTTTATCTTTCGTTACATTAAAGAGCGTGGGCCAGTTGAGAGATTTTTGTGATTTTTAAATCCTGAAAAACCTGACTCAGTTTTATTAGTTAACTGTATACATTCCGTTATCCACCCACTCTTGAAAAATGACTACAATAAACTGATTGCAGAAGCATACGATGGAACAGCTATTCAGCTATTATGAGCAGGCCATATACGGACGTTTGCGTAAAAATTAAGAGAAAATACCTACTCGCTTCCTTTGTACACTTCTATGCGCATGATTTAAATTTGATATCTCAAGCGGTTTCGCAAGATGCGGAAGTTGAAAAACAATTTTCAAATAAGACCGTAATTAACCGAGCGAGTGCTATAAGGCGGTTATTGCACGATAAAGTGTTTCTCTTTTGGCTAAATATTTTTCGAATAATACGTCGATGTGTTGTATAAACAAATGCAATAGAAAACAAGACATCAAACATTAAGGACTCGACAAACACATTTGTAAAATGTATTTACAGCATTAGGAATGACGTTGATGGAGTAGTAAAGAGAGAATATGAGAAATTTGAGAATTTAGAGTCCGGACCAGAACCTACACCTGCAAAACGGATTCGGGTTCCAGAAGACGATCTTAGAATTTCAGCACTTGAGGTTTGTGATGTTATAATTCATACGGCAGAGAACAGATTCCAAAATACAAATCATTTAGTTGCTTCAACTCTTTTCTCTTCAGAATGTTTCGAGAATTATTTTCCTCAATTTTCCCGAAGAAACTTTAAAAGCCACCATTGCAGTGTATATTAATATCTTCGAATCGGATCGTTTGAAAATCGAGCTCTCAATAATTTATGCCGGACGCGACTTTAGACAAAGTAAAGGAGTTTTGGCTTTTTATAAAATGGTGCTAACAAACAATTCATCAGAAACGTTTAAAGAGAGTATGAAATTGTTAAAAATATTGATTACTATTCCACGTCGGTTTCGATGCTGTCTATTGAGAACTCGTTAATACAAAATGAAATACATTTTAATGAAAAAGTGACAAATAAATTTGCTCACGAGAAACGAAATTCTATAATAGAACCAATCTAAAGAAAATAAAACATGCTCAATGTATATAATAAACTATAAAAATCTCAAACATTTACTAAATTGTAAAAATTAACGATTTGAAAAATAAACTTGCTGCAACCTTAGCATATTGTACGTATTTTACTGTTCTTAAAAACAGTAAACATGTTTATTATTCTTTTTAGCATCGGAACATTTGCTATCTGTTATCTATACATTTTTCGTTGCCGTTTTGACTTTCCTCTTTGCATTATCAATCGTCTTCTTCACAAACTTCTTTTGTTGTGTAAGTTTTATTCTTACTGTCTTTTTCTCGATTGTTCATTCTGTTATCCTTTTTCTTTTTTGTTAGTTTTTTTTAAAATTGTATGTGCAAACATGTGATGTCGTGGGTACCATTCCTTTAATTACTAAAACAGCAAATATTGATGTTCAGTATTCATAGCAAGTTTTGTTTGTGTTTGTAATGTTTTACCATGTTAATGTTTTTCTGCTAATAGATATATTTTACTTCTTCCTCAATTTGATATATAAATAATTTGTTCTTTTTGTAGGAGGTAGAAAAAAAATAACTTCAATATTTGGTCACGTTCTAGACTCGCAACGTGGGTCCTTATTATTCAAGTCGCAATAGAAGTTTTACAAATTAAAATTAAACTTCTAGCACGCTATAGTAGAATTCAGGTTTCCACGGGTTGCATTCATATTACAATTTTCAATTCTGAATAATTTCCGTATTGTCGTTATCACACAAGCTGAGCATTCGTCATACGTCGTGATATCGACAGCACGGGAATTATCCAGAATGAAGAATTGTATTTCTAGCACGTTAATCATTTAGTAGTACCTACATTACAAGCACTGAAAAAATGTTATTGTAAAATTGATGTACCTATCGTTTTTTAGTTTCTACTGAAATAACTTGGATTGCAAACAAATATTTGATATTTACTTATACCCAAAAAACAAATTTTGATATTTTTGGGGAAAAAAAACTTATTCGGCTAAAACGGTAGCTTGCACGGACGGGACCATAACTTCGGGCCGGCACTGATGGTATCGTACGATACAAAAAACCTATGCTACGTGATTATCAGAAAAGACAAATCTTTACAGTAGGCTTTTTCTTCTCTTAACTTTCTACGTCATCAAACTTTGTGATTGCTTTGACGCCTGAAAAATATTTAAAATTATTGTTTACTTTCTACTTTGTTTTCCTATCAAAAATTTGACCGCACGTAATCACCCGCTTTATAAATATTTACATCTTCACTGTTATTTGCATTCAAGTGACTTTTGCAGTCAACTTCTCGAAAGTTCTGAATTTTATTAACTTATTTCGTTTTTTATGCTACGTGATCAGTGTGTGAAACTAGAAGTTGAATACCCACCATCTGTTAATGAATTTAGGCCTTTTTCTTCACTTTCGCAAGTTTTTTTACGCGTTACGTATTGTCAAACACCATATAATATTGGTATTGTATAATGGATAATTTTTTCAACGCCCATTTTTTAATTAGTTGAACTACCCCACATGCGGTAAATCCGATAGAGTAGTAGTATTAACACCTCTATCATTCGTGATTTGTTTCAGTAACTATGGAAAAACACTATGCGCTTGTGGATCAGTCTTAGGCTGTTTTGAAACTTTCTTTTATTCTATCTTAAAAAAATATCAGGTGTTAATAAGTTGGTTATTGCTTCAAACTGATTCACAAAATAAATTATTTAAATCGATTTACTATTTAAATCAAAAGTTAATGTCGTGAATGTTACATTATTTTATTATTTGTGTCATTATTTCATACTACAAGTACTTTTTCCAAATTTTAAGGCTATTTAAATCCATTGAATCCATATTTTGGTGCAACAGTTGGCCGAGTAGCTAATAGAATCGGAAATGCTAGAATTATGATCGATGGAAATCAATATAATGTTAGTGCTAATTTGGCACCACATCAATTACATGGAGGCTTTAGGGGATTCGATAAGGTATGTAGCCGACAAGCACTAAATAATCTTGACACTGTTAAAATTTTAAGGTAAACTGGGACTACTATGTAAGTGGTACAAAAGTTATTATGAGCTATGATTCTCCAGATTTAGAAGAAGGTTTTCCGGGGAATCTTTTAGTCAACATTAAGTTCGATTTAAATGAGCAAAACGAGTTTTTAATAGATTTTAAAGCAACGACCACTAAACCAACGTTTGTCAATTTAACAAATCACTCGTATTTTAACTTAGCCGGGCACGATAGTGGTGCGGCAGAGTTGTATAAACACGTAATAGCTATAAATGCGAACCAAACCACTGAAGTTGATAAAGATTCAATCCCAAGTGGTAAACTACTTAATGTAGCCAATACTCCTTTAGATTTTCAAATTCCAAAAAAATTAGGAGGAGTCATAAATTTAATACCTGGTTATGACGGTTTTGACCATAACTTTTGTATTAATAAAGGCGTCGACCAAGGTCTTGCTTTTGTTGCACGGTAGGTTCTAAAAAGTAGTTTTTTGTACATCACTTGATATGTTTTAGAGCGGTTTATCCTCCTAGTGGGCGGGTATTAGAAATCTACAGTAATCAACCTGGTGTACAATTTTACACCTCAAATGGCATTCCAGAAGATCCCCAACACTATACAGGGGTTAATACCACATTAATACTGTTCTTGTATTTGAATTTGTATGTTTTAGGACGTTCAAAAGCTTGATACGTTGGAAGGTAAAAATGGGTGTCATTATTATAAACACGGCGCACTATGCTTTGAAACACAGAACTGGCCCGATGCAGTTAATCATGTAAAAACGTGTAAGTAATTGTAAACTGCTTTAGTTAGCATTTAATTTTAGAAAAATTTTCCGAAAGCGGCATTGTACCCCGGAGAAACTTATAAACATATCTGCATTTACAAATTCTGGATTCAGCCTTGAAGCTTGTATATGATTTTATCAAAAATAAAATAATATTTTTGGTTTGTAATGATCTATTTACTGTAGTAAAACTCTTTAGGTTTGGAAAATTATGCCTTACACCAATGATTACATCCTGGAAAATGTAACTAAAGATACTTTTGCCATAATTCACGAGTTAGAAAGTGTAAAGTCGCCAATTTAACTTATGAGTGCAAAAGTTGTTTTAAAAAATAATGAATGACAAAGATATGATTATTTGTTTTATATATGATGTAAAAATGCATAACTCATGATGTGCTATAAAAAGAAACTGTGCTGAATCAAAAAATTAAAAATTTATATGTGATTTGTGTTTGACGGAATTCCCGATGAAAAACCTGTCTTATAAGAACATAAATTCCGAAGAAAATGTTTCCAATGATGGACAATATGCTAAAGGTAATAGTACTGATAAAAAACTTGATGAACTTATTGCAATTGTTAAAACGTTACAATCCGAGGTAAATAACCTAAAATGTACAAACAAGAATGTAGCACCGTTTGATAAAGGCAAAATATTGCAATAATAGTAAACAAACATATTTAAATTCTCTCAAAATCAACGATAATAATAATGTGACGGTACAACGTAATATGTCTGGAGCAGTTAAAAAATCATACGCGGCGTCTACTAGTAATATTGATAAACATGATCAGTTAGTTCTTGCGCCACTAAGAATTAACGCATCTAACAAGTCAATTGAGGGTAAGGATAAATCCCAATCGTTCCCAAATTCAACGACAGCTGCTGTTGGAAACAAGAATGAAAATGATGGCTTTACTGTAGTCACTAAAAAGAGAAATAAGAAGAAAATGAATACTATAAAGGGCGAAGTGGACAATTCAACCACACTTCAAGGTGTTGCGAAAATGGGTGAATTACACATATATCGTTTACGCCCGGATGCTACTGCAGAGCAATTAAAAAACTACCTGATCGAAAAAGGATTTCAAAATGTATACTGTGATCACTAACATATAAATACCCAAGAGAATACGCCTCGTTTAGGTTATCTGCTCCAATGGAAGATATACCTAAACTTCGAGAAGCTACAATTTGGCCACGTGAAGTTTGCGTAAATACGTTTTTTCACTGGATAAAAAGAAAAAACAGTCTGGAGGGACAAACCTCTCAAATAAATCAAACGTCTCACTAAATAATTGCAGAACTTTACACATAAATGCGCAGTCTACTAAATCAGACCCCACAGCTTAATGTACTGTTTATAAATATTTGCTCAATCAAACATAAATTCAACGAATTAGAAATTGTACTAACGAAATCATCGATTAAATACAACGTCGCATTAATTTGTGAGCATTGGCTAAATGATATCGAGGCAACAAGTTTTAAATTACTAAATTTTATTCCTATAGCGTACTACTGTCGCCCAACAGCATACGGAGGGTCCATGATTTTGATGGATAACTATAAAAGCGTAAATACTTTCAACAACATAAAAGACTTATCAGTTGCGGGGATTTGCGAAGTCTCTGCCTGCGGCATGCCGAGTAGGGATAGCTACCTTATCATGATAAACATATATCGACCACCAAAAGGCGATTTCGACCTGTTTATTGAAATCTTGAATAACGCACTATCAATGTCAATGACAAATAAGAATTACATTATTTGTGGAGGTGACTTTAATTTACATTTTGAATCGCTGAATAATCAAGTGCGTACATTTACAGAACTTATGCTAAGTCACTACCTATTCACCGAAGTAAATTTTAATACACGGTACAATCACTGTATCGATAATGTTTTTACTAACATAAGAGATGAATACTACACAATTCTCCCAGTAAACACTGCATTAAGTGACCACATCGGTCTATCGATGTCTCTAAACTTCCCATTGACACTATATAATGATAAGAAGATTATGATAATACCAATCACAAACTTGGAAAAAATCAATTTTTTTCATTTCGTAAATTCAATCAACTTCAATTACATTTATGATGACTATCTATCATTACAAAGAAAATTCGAGATCCTAATAGATCAAATCAAAGACGGAATACATCTGTACTTCCCGATGGTAACCTTAAAACGTTCTTCATCCTCAGTCAAATGGTATGATAGCGAACTAAAGCAAATGAAATCTTTTGTCCAATTCCTAACCAAGCTAGCTCAAAAGTGGCCTAGAAACACATACGTGAAACAACAGAGGAACAACTATCGAACACAATATAGAAGTGCGCGCATTAAAACTAATGACAACTTAATGAAAACGTCGAATTATAAGATAATAAAGCTGTGTGGCGAGTTGTAAACTCGTATAGACCTCACGGGGACAGGAAATATATCAGAATTGGAACCCCCCGACGAAGATCCTATTACGTTGATGCTGCAGTCTTTCGAAATAAAGGATCGCATTTCTTTTTGTTTCCAGAATTTCTCACAAATCGCAGTTAGAGATGCACTAAAACCAGGAAATGCTAAGGACTGTTACGATATGTCAACTAACCTAATCAAACTAGTAAAAAATGTGCTAATCCCACACCTTACTTACCTGTAGAATGCCTGCATAAGCAATGGAAATTTTCCAAACTGTCTAAAAATAGCAAGAATTACCCCTCTACATAAAAAGGCTATATTTGGCAAGGTGCTCGAGAAGATTTTATATCAACAACTCAATTATTTTGAGCAAAATAAGATATTCCACCAGAACCAACATGACTTTAGGGAAAAAAGTTTACGATATCAGCTGTGATGCAACTACTAGAACAAAGCCTAAAAGCATTTCATGAAAGAAATAATTTGTGCGCAACATTCAATGATCTATCAAAAGCATTTGACCGTGTTCATCAAGACATACTTATTCGTAAATTATATCTGTATAACATTCAACCACATAGCTGCAGACTGATATCATCTTATCTATCAAATTGCAGAACCTACGTTGCTATAAAGGAAACTGTTTCAAATGTCATTGAAACAAACATAGGAGTGCCCCAGGGTTCAATTCTTGGACCATTGTTATTCCTGATTTTTTTAAACGATTTTCCATCAATATTTAAAACCGACCAATCATTATTATATGCAGATGACACAACTATCATGTGTAGTGACAAAGACATTCAACGGTGTTTTGAATATAATCAACAATTACTAACCAAATCAATCTCCTGGTTCAAAAATAACAAATTAAAAGTCAATGATGAAAAAACTGAAAATGTGGTTACGGTAAAAGCCCAAAACACAGGATAATCTATCAAACCATGTCAAATTCCTGGGAATTTACGTTGACGCGCGTTTAACTTTTAAACATCATGAGGACTACGTTTCTAAAAAGTTGTTTGAAGCAGACGGTATCTAAAACAGTACTAAAAACCACATACCATGCATTATTTGAATCGCATCTAATCAGTGTTGACGAAACTATTTAAACTACAAAGAAAAGCTGTCCGCATTATCCAAGGAGCAGCTTATAGGGACGACTGCAGAAGACATTTCATCAAAATGCAAATTCTGACACTACCGTGTATTTTTATCTTTCAATGTCTGTTATTCGTAAAGAAGAATGAAGTTTCATATCGTCGCCCAAAAGATGCTCACCAACATGGAACTAGATACGATGATGATTTGCGCCTACCTTCTATCAGATTGGCAAAAGAACAAATCAGCACCAACTACTATGGCATTAGATTCTACAATGCATTACCCATTAACATTAGAAGACTTGACTTCCAAAAATTCAAAAATACAATTAAACGTGTACTAACCAAAAACTGTTATTATAATTTTTTGGACTATTTAAGTAATATTAAAAATGATATCATTATACATTCTTGATTTTGTAACTGACCTGTGTGTATAACATTTTATGTTGAGAACATTAATAAAAAATTATTATTATTATAATATAAATCAGCGAAATATATATTCAGATAAAACATTCTTCTACATAACTATACATATATGTAATTCCACGAATAAAATATTTAAAGGCCGTATTTAATCTATATTTCTTTGGGTTTGCAAATTTTCTTCTGTGCGGTTATCAGAATGTTCTTCAACCTCATTGTTGTCATCATTTAATACATTATTATTATCTTCGCCTTCAATTATAATTTCTTCGGGATCAGGTGCTCTAGGCAAAAATTCAAAATCTGGATAGATACTTGTAAATATCTCTTTGGCCTTTAAAAATATTAATATAGATTCAACACGTAAACTACTCAATTTTACCTGTGCTATGGCAGGGTCATAATCCAAATCCATATCCGGACCCGAACACATATATACGTTGTGCAACTGTTCGCATTTTAAGCCTAAATTAAAAGTATTTGGAACACTATAATAGAATGACCATAAAATATTCGGAAGTATTATTTCCGATTCACCCGATTCTTCTTGTTTATAAAACAATTTTTCAACACAGTGCTTTAAATCTTCTTCAGGACTGGTATATTGTTTGGTAAACATGTGAACAATATCTGTAAAAAAAATGTCATATCACAATATCTGGTGAGTGGTTTATGCGTACATAAGTCTTTTGGACAAGTTCCAGTTAATGAGCCAAGTTCAAGTATTGTGCATGTTCTTTTTCCGTTGATGGATGGAAACAGTAATAAGGTTAGATGTTCTTTATCACTTTCCATTATAGATCTGAAAATAAGTGTATTGCAACTAATGTTACGTACAAAAATAGAAAAAATAGTGGGTAGTAAGTAGATTTAGTAAAATATAAACTAAATAATTGTTCATTTTTAATTTTTATATTATATAAAGTGAAAAATATAACTTGGTATGCACCCTTGGTGCATAAATAGCTAATTTATAGTTTGCCCCTGGATAGCCGAAATCATGAAAAATCATAACTGTATGAAGAGTTTGAAATTTGGTATGTTTTGCAGAAATAGTAATATATGTAACAAGCATCGAAAGTAAAGCATAGCGTAACGAACGTTATTGCGGCGCGAGGTCTCAGACCGACCGCTGCACGAGATTTTCGAGGACAGATTATTTTTCTTGTCCTTTGTAAAACTTTTGAAAAAATTTAAAAAAGAACCACATTGAAAACATCATAAATATAATGTTGGTAGTACATTTATATCTAACTGAAATTAGCATGTTTTATGTAGTACCAACTCCTAAATATATAATACTCTAATATTAGATTTAAGAAACGAATATTGATGTTTACGATGAAGGCAACACAAGAAATAGATTTTTGAAAACTTCCAAGGCATATTTCAAAACTAAAATTTTTAGTTTTTAACAAGATGGAGTAGAACTTCAAAAAAATAGAATTTAAATCCAATTTTTTTGACTAGGTACAATTGTGGTTTCCGGGACCTAAATTTGTAATAAGTATTAAAAAAACATAAAAATATTTTCCTTCATTTATAAGAAATTCTGGCACAGTATATCTAGAACAATATTTGAACTAATAGATGTTCACAAAATATTAATATTGTTTTTAAAAACAATAAAGACCGTTCTAATTTGGTCTCAAGAACTTTACCTGTCAGTTATAAAAATAGCACGTGAGATATATTCTTTTGCGGAAAAGTCTACTACACTTTGCGGAACCTTTTCAAGACTCATTACTAAATGCTCGGCATTTATTCGTTGTTGTCCGCACAGCACTCCTCTAAATGTATGCTCATTATTAAATATAAATCCGTTCAGAGGTTGATTTAACGCATAAATACCACCAAACACAGCACTTAATCTATAAAGTAAACAATACTTTGTATTAAATTTAAAGAAAAAGTAATATTAACCTGCAAAATGCTTGAGTAATTTCGCCGCTTCCGTACATAGAATATAAAAAAGGAGTTTTCCCATATCTTCCCAAACTACCCAAAAACCTTTTTGTATTCTTAACGCCCTCTAAACACATTGTATCATCAGTACTCATTGCAATTGCATACAAAACGTAATGTATTAAGTTTCCTGTAAGCTTACGGTCCTTCAGGTAACTTTGGAATGTTTTATTTTCATATCCTAAAATAAATTATCTGAATCATTATCAAACTGAAAGTATACACTACCAGCAAATTCTTTTTCGTCCCCATCGACACAAGACGTTAGCAATTTCATTAGCATTCGTTTTTCAATTACAGATACTTTATTACTGGAAAAAACGTCCGATCTAGAACAAGGAACAACTTCGAGTTGTCCATTTAACCATGTCAGTACTCGACTGACGCTACGAAATTCCGAATAACGCGCTATATTTGAAGCTATGAGAAGTTCCACAAAGTCTCCTCGAGCAAAGTGTAACTACAAACACTTGCAGGGTAACTCAATAATTGATCGTTAGGCATTACCTTTGGAGTGAGATCAATATTGAATTTTCTAGAAAGCTTTAACAATTTCTCTTGGGTCCAGCTCTCATCAACTTTAACGTCGACGTCTTCTTTTGCATCTACTGTTTCTGTCTGCACTTCGTTCTGTTCTTCAAGTTTCCTGCGCAATAAAGTTATAATACATTAAAAAGCATTCTTAACTACGAGGATTTTAAAAATATTTAGTGTCAACTGTCAACCAAAAATTAACGCTATTTGTGCGAAGGTTTAAAATTATGTTAACAAAAGGAATAATTTAATGTTCTGATACGGCAAACGTGTCAAATCTAAACACGTGAATGTAAAGTTAGTGTTTTGGTTACACTGTACAGTGAACTAAGTAGACTTGCTGTCAATTTACTATGTCGTTAAAAAAGCTACTGTTGAATATTAACAGTTTAACTTCAATCATAAGAGCCCCATGTGGGGTGAGATTTCTTCTATCTTCCATTAGAGTTTTGCGTATGTAATGCATATAAATCCAATGTTGCAACTATTTTTGTTAACAGATTTAAAACTAATTTAAGGTCAACAGACAAGGATTTTGTCATCCCTGTGAAAGAAAAAAAGATTGAAAACACGAAAATCGTGTAAAATGCCTTAGTTTTGTTCTTTACTGTCTATTGCTCTTCTCAGATAGTATGCACAAATTATTCGAAGTTGTAATATTTTTTCCATATAACCTACTTCAACAATTTTTTCTATATTTTACTTTTGATGTACTTATAATTTTTTAACCTATTTGTGATTAAAGATCGCTTTGTTTATACATCAGTCAAAAGTGTGAAAACAGGGTGGAAATAAACCCCCTTGGTCTGCAGCATCAAAAATTCGACCTGGCCTGTTGCGTTGACTGAAACGCCTGTTGAAAGTTGAACAACAAATCAACATGAAATTATGTTTTAAATAGCAAAAAATGGCTACCATACAGTTTTTGAATACTTTGGTCACAAGAAAAAGAGTAAGTCGGCTGAAAAATACTCATTTGAAGTCATGTATTGCTTTAGTTTTAAATAGACTTTGGTTTTAATTATGACATTGTTTCACACTTTCAATATGCCCCCATTGTTGATCTAGAGCACTCCTTCTCTACTTACCAGAAATAAATAATATGGCCTTTAATAATCAGTATAATAAATGTAATTCTACTTACTCTGGTAGATTCCAAGTCTGTGATTGAATCTTTAAATTGAAGGCATTATTCCCAACTGAGTATAGTGTTTCATTTTCTTTTAGCAAATCTTTCTTATCTAACTCATTTCTTAGTTCATTTTCCGTAACTAATTTATTGATAGAATCTAAATTAAAAGATGCCCATAGACCACCATAATAATTATTACTGCAACATGATGCATTTTATATTGTATAAAAATAAAGCAAAAAGTACCTATCAATGTGTAGAACGCGTTTTCCAATTCTACTAGCTGCAGCAGCAACAATAGATTCAATAACTCCTAAAACGAAGTATTATTGTTTACCAATATTTTTTATCTAACATTTAACCTGTGCCAACTACAATTAGATCGAATTCCGAGGGCAATTCGTAGTCCATTTTATTAATGTTGGTACCCGTTAATGTCTTATTTGATGTTGAAATATGAATTCATTTCATTATCCTGACATATATGAAATTGTTTTAGAACATGGACAGTGATGACAGTTTGTCAATTAAACATTGATGAGGTTATGTTAAGTTTCCCATCAGTTAAATTCGGTATTCTACAGAGTAAATTAAATTTAATTTAATTTATGCAAGTTTTTTTAATTTCGTGAAATGCACATATATTAAAAAGGATAAAATTAAATTTGATTGCGGAAATCAATCATTAGTGTTGTATACAATTTTAATATTTTAATATAAACTATATTGTAAGCTTTTTTGCCGCACCCCGTGTTTTAAAATTTTAAGTAGTGGAATGTTTAGTTTTTGAGAAATACCGTTTATTGCTTATCATTGCATGTCATTGCTTAAACAATAATTGTATTTGTAATATATATTTAGTTTTAAACAAATAACTACGATAGAAAAGCTTGTCTGATCCAGTGTTTAATAATCTACATTTATTTTCGCTTAAAGAAAACTTAAAATGGTATACATTAATCAAATTTTTATTTTAAGGTTAGTTCTTAATTTTTGTAGAGTTTTGGTTTACCACCAATTAAAGTAAAACCAGCACCTATCTGCAATGATTTTGCAATTGATAATGGTAGTTATGGATTGCAATCATTGATGACAACAGGCCTTGCAACCACACATGCAGGAGATTCCTCACATCCATTGATTTTGTCGGAACGTAATGTAAATGTGGTAAAATTATACATCTTGGTTCATTACCATTTAGGTATTTTAGTATCATAAAAATCGTCATACCATGAACATGGTGATGCTACGAAATACACAAGGATTACATGCTCCTTTAAAGATTACTATGGAATTAAAAGCGGCTAAACAAATAGGTCGTTTGCCATTCCTTTCTTCCTCAAACGTAATGCACGATAGTTTAACTGGTAGGGATTTAGAGATTGGACCTGAAGATGTATTTAATACTGCTGAGTTTAGAGAAGTAACTGGTCAACCACATGCAGTTATCGAAAAATCTCTTGGGATTCTATAAAATTAAGATTTTTGTATGTTATTTTGAATAATAACTGAATTCTTGATTTATTATACAATTTTTTTTAAATAATAAAGATAATTATGTTAATGTTTATTAACAAAACATTTTTTCATTGGTTAGATTTACTTGTTTTAACTTTGTTTCGATGTTTTCTAAGATTAGTATAAGAATGGTGTAGGTTATACAGTAGGGCCTCGTTAATCCGGAGAGGCAAAAACAAGACCCTTTCTGGATTATCGAGGCGTCCGGATTATAGTATGCCATATTTAATGGTAATAAAACACGTGTTTAACCTCAGTGTAAGAAAAACAGTAAGTTAAAATAAAACATTAGTTAATTTTTCTTGAAAAAGTCTAATACTCTTCTGTTTATAATTTTCGCACTTCATTTCAAAAGCCCGATGTCTAAGTCGACGGAGAAACATAACTTCGTGGCTGTCAAATTTATCTTCAGCCCATTTTAAAGCTCCTACTGCCTCTGAATCACCAACTTTTTTGTAGGCGAGAACTTCAACGCTATTGTCCTCATCTTGCTCATCGTCCTCACACATTGCCGCTCGCACAATCTCCTCATCAGTTAACACTTCACTCACCTCACTTATTTGAGGATCATTGGGTCCCCTCAACCTATTAAAAAGCTGGGCTAAATGAACATCATTTTCTGGTTCGTCATTATCAGTGAGAAATCCAGGGTGCAAATTCTTCCATGATTTGTTAATTAGCGATGCCTTAACATTGGCCCAGCGATTAGCCAAAAGAAAAACTGTGTCCTTTAAAGTTATCGATTTTAATGAGTCCATGAGGTTATCACAACATAATTGAAGACAGTTAACCAAAAGTGATTTGCGGTAATTTAACTTTACATTTTGTATAACGTTCTGATCCATTGGTTGTATACACGCCGTGGTGTTAGGTGCAGAGGTGGGTAACTATTTTAAATAAATCTATTTTAAATACCCATTTAAAATGAAAATGCCATTTACTATTTTAAATACTTAATTTAAATCCATGTTTGATTCTCTATTTTAAATGGGAGTTTAGAAACATTTTCTATTTTAAATACTTACTCATAGGCGACCTAGAGATACCAACGTTTGCGAAAGTTTTTGTGGCTGGTCATCAAAACCTTTTTCTTATCAGTGATCATAGCGTCCATAATTTTTTGTTGTGTTTTGCAACGGTGTTCTGTGCGTGGGATACAATTGCAAGTTTGCTATCTATATCAAAGCCCACACAGCACAAGTATATCTAATGGATATAAAATGTACGCACCAACCATGGATACCGGAGGTGCACCGAACATCCATATTTAATATTATGTAGCAAGGATGGAGGTCCAGTGGATATATCATTCCGTCACGGAAAAATCTTCATAAGTATGCCCATAGGACCTCCAGGTAGATAAACGTTTTAGATCCATATGGAGATATATTAAACAGTCATATGAACGTGCAAAATACATACATATGGAGGTTCAATGAACATTTAATAAAAGTATAATAACCCAGTAAGGTGCTAATGTTTCCGAAACGTTTCATAACGTGTAATTTTTGCAACGATGATGCGATTCATGGCTTCGCATCTGTAGAGTTTCAGAGATGTTATTACTTTACATTTAAAGTGTCTTGCAGGTGACATGGAAACGTTTCCGAGTGCTGACTGCATAATATATCAGTTACGAAAATTAATGCAAGGTTGAAACATTTGTACTTGCTATTTGTGACGAGCACCTTACTTCTTTCACGTGACCATCGCGAAATAAGTCTATTTGCTGCATAGACCACACGTGACCAAAGCCATTTCTTTCCATTTTGTTTCCAACAGCGAGAGGGACACAATCTTTCAAATAATGCCCGAGGTGGTTGGTATCGAATTCGCAACAACGTGTTCCTACAAAGGACAAAACGATAATTTTAAGGTAGACGGCACTGCCGTGCTTTCTACTATAAAAGGTAAACTCGTTTGCTTTTATTTTTTTCTAGAAATTCTATATTGGTTGAATTCTTTCTAGAATCAGTGCAATCTAATTTTGAGGATCTTCGAAATGAGGTATTTAAAAGTGCTGTGAGCGACTGGTTTCGTGGTGCTGGATTACGCTTGAAACGACCCAACAAACACTGCAGCAACGGGCCAGCGGCATATCGACGCTTGATTTAATTACATGAAGTGCTGGCCCAATGCTTAATATCTGCACAGGTCCTGTGCGCCAGTGTCACAACGGCCGTCGTGCGGTTACGGCACGGCGAGTAACGGTGGACCAACATTACTTCGGCAGTTTACCAGCGCCGACCCAGCACTATAACGAAACACTGCAGCAACGGGCCGGCGGCATATCGACGCTTGATTTAATTACATGAAGTGCTGGCCCAATGCTTGATATCTGCACAGGTCCTGTGCGCCAGTGTCACAACGGCCGTCGTGCGGTTACAGCACGGCGAGTAACAGTGGACCAACATTACTTCAGCAGTTTACCAGCGCCGAATACAGAATATAAACATAAATGACCCAGCACTTGGGGGCGATGCTACTAAAGTCTTCCTATACACCGAATTTGAAACAAACGTACTTCGCGATTGGACTAAAAATTGTGAAATTGAATAAGTGAACAGTTAAAATAATCTTACAAAAATTGATTTTTTATTCATTGTTTAATATATGAAATAAAATAAAACTAAACAAAAAACAATGTATCTATTAATTGGAATCAATTAAGTAAATCTTCGGTTAATTGGGCAGCATTATTCTGTAATGTGTTTTATTGTTAATTGGATCTAAGCTGAAAATTATAAGAATAAATACCTTGTTCACCCTACACAATCTTCCACCATCTCGATCCCCCCATTTGTAAGCCATAATTTAATTATACTCTCCACTTCTTGCTGTGCAACATTTTGGGTTAATGGGTTTCTTCTTACAGCAACTGAAATAAAAGCATGAAATGATTATTGAGCAACTAAAATTATATACAGCAATTTCTGAATCCTCAAGTTAGTATTGCAAATGCTACCCTTACCGATTATCAATTCTAAAATATTTTTATATTGTTAAAACCCATGTTTTGCTTTTCGTCCTGACGAATTTATTTCAACGGTTACTTGATGGATCATTATCCTAGTTAAAGTTCATCGGCTATTGTCGTGACATCCCTTCTGCCTGTTACTTGAAATGTTGCACACTGAAATTCAAAAAAATATTAATTTTTCGCATAACTACACTGAAAATGTATTATGTGTACCATTATAAAGATGTTTTGTTTATTGAAATTATTTGAAAATTTAATCTTTTTTTTTAGTATTGTAAACATGGATAAAGTTAAAATAATGAGTAATGAACTATATTAATCATATACTTATCATCCAACATTAAAAATGACTGTTTTTCTAAATAGTTTTGTATTCTGCACAGTATAGACCAAGAGGACTGATTGGTACTTTTATGATTTCGCTTACATTGAAATCTTACTCTGATTATATTTTCTACATTGCGCTTAAGGTGATGATAAACAGTTCACTTGTTTTTATTTTTAAAGCATGTTAGTTTGTTATTATTGTTTTTAGCAGCAGTATGTTTTATTGTAGTTATTGACTTGCAAAGCTCAAATAAATAGTTATACAAATAATGGAACTTATCTAATTACTAACTTTGTTAAGTTGTCCATGATCACCGAACTTAATATAAATGATTTATTGCTTCCTTCACACAATTACACACAAACAATTAATTGTTTAAAGACTTACATTTGTTTTAACTGGTTTTAACAACTCAAATTTTGAGGTTAGCTCAGGTAAATGCACGAAAACAAGACGCCAACATTTTAATTTACTAATACTATGCCAAGAAAGTTACTAACAGCGCATTCAGTGATTCATTGCAAATTATAAACCAGTCAAAATTCTGGATGGACGTTAATGGGCCAACAACCAAGCGGCACATCAAATTTTGTATAGTTTAGCATGCATTGGTACAGCATTGGCATAGCATTAGCTTTCTGCATCCAACGTTTTACCAGCATTACCAGCATAATACCGCCAGTCGGCCAATACTTACATGTTTGTTGGGGACATTTAAAGAAAAATGTAACTTAATGGCATTGAATTATATACATACACCTTTTTCATATTTGTTTATAGTTTTATTGGTTCCTTTTGGTACCTATATTTTGTATGTGTTAAATATACATATATTAAACATTTTTATTGTGTTGACTTTTCCCCCCATGTTTCTCTATAAAAAACTAAAATAATGCAACCTATTCTAACATATCATGGTTGCAGAATTTCTACTTCTATGAAACGTTTCGTCGCTGCGGGTCTGTTGCGTAACCATGCAACGTTTCATCATTGTATAATGGCTACCCCTATGAAACGTTTCGCCGTTGCGAATCTGATGCATAGCCGCGTAATATTTCACTGTTGCGCATTGTAGGAGGACATTTCATGGTTTCAGAAACGTATTGGATGACGTTTTAGAAACGTTTCCCGCCAAGATTTCAATGCATCGGTTACGCATCTGATGCGCAATTTTCCTTACTGGGAAACATTCATTTTTTTATACAACCTTTATATGTAGGTAAAATATATGTATACATATCTATGTATTACCAAAAAATATGGCCACACGTCAAATAAAGTCAATACAAAATGCCAATATAGTGATATTTTCCAGATGCAATGGGAGATATAGCTGCACAATGACGAGGAGTTCGTAACAAGGTACGAGCATCAGCTGGAACATCTTCAATAGGCGTATTCAAATTATTTATATTATTTACATTTACATCTTTAATCAACAACTCCGGTTGGTCCACAGAAAACGTGTTTTTTCTATTCTCGTCATTATTTAATATGACCACTTGTTCATTTTCATTCAAACACAAACGACCTTTTTTATTTACACATTCTCTCATTTTTCTAGACCTTTTAACCATTATTTATATTATTATTATTATTTATATTTGAAAAATGTTAATTAGCCCTGATGATGACTAAATATTAGTTGAAACTGTCGGCAAAATTAATTAAAAAAATAAAAAGCTTAACCAAAAACTTAATAAATTATTTATAAATAAAAATTATTTATATTATAGGAATCCAAATACTTACTAGATTAATGTACAGCAAAAGTAAATTAAAACATGCAAAAATACTTTGTCTTTACATAAACGTAATTGCGTGCGCAATAATTCAGTGGCGATAATATAATGCACGCGAAAAACTTGGCGAAATCAAACGAACAACGAAGAAAGTTTAAATTAAACCGCGCCAAGTATTTTTTTTACTTTTTCAATTTTTCATTAAATTTGTTGTTGCATGTTAAATATTTACTACAAATGTTAAATTTTAGATAAGAACTAGCAACTCACAAAATTATGTAACATGATAAATAAAAAAAATGTTTCCGAACATAACACTTGTAACACTTAAGATAATTCTATTTCACACATATCCATGAATGTATATAAGGTGCATATACAGTGGATATTAACTACGGATGTACATCAATGGATATTATATGGATAAATATGTATATCCATTGCATCTCGCGTGCTGTGCCGATTAATAAATATTTCGATCTTCACTGAACATAAAAAAAATGCAGCTGTTGGAGAGAAGTATAATGCAGAGGGTGAAAATAAACTGGCATTAACAACACCGTTTATATTAAACGGAAAGTTTTTCAAAATTAAAACGTGACCGTAATATGGTTAGTGCACATATTGTATTAAATGCATTTCTGAAGATGATTGAAAACAACTTCAGCAATTGTTTTTCAACGAACTAGAGATTCTCTTGTTAGAAAAGAATGTGTTAATGATGGAGTTAAAATAATAGAAACTTTCTCTGATCATTTAACGAATAAATACTTCCTATTTGATGAGAATAGTACTCAGGGCCGTATTTAAAGTGTGAACGCTCCTAGCCTAAATCCAAGAATTTTTGTCGCCTTCTATTAATGACAAGGAAGGTGGTCAAATCGGTAATGTAGACGTCGCTTTCGTGGGTCCGCAATTAATTCTCAATTTAATAATACGCAGTGAACAATATGTGCAACATCTTTTCGTTGTTAGAATAAATATTTATCGAAAGACTATTGTGGAATTTAGTTATCAGTTATACATATGTATATAAACTGGCGGTATCTAAATGCTTAAGCGTTTTTCATTTTTAACATTATTTATTATTGCTATAATTTAATAGTGCAAATAACTAAAAAATCCAATCAAACGTATAATAATTAATTGTGAGTAAATCAATAATTCGCTGTAAAATTTTTTTAGTGTTTAATATAAGTTTGCATGTAATTCAATTGTTACGGAAATTATTTATTAAAATAATGAAAAAATCTGGCAAACAAACGTTAGAAGGCATGCAGACATCGCTTGAAAAAACATGCAAGAATTCGATTGCAGATTTTCGTAAAGAACTTCATTCTGCATTAAATTTGGGTTCACCCGAAGAAAAAACTCATTTAATTGAATTGTTGAAAAAGTTTGAGAACTTCGAAAATAACTTAATTTCCAATTTGAATTCTCTTAAAAAGATGATTCTCGATCAGGATATTTATATAGATGCACTAGAAAGCTATTCTAGAAAAAACTGTCTAGTAATACATGGGATCGAAGAAGCTTCCAACGAAGACTCTAGTGTAGTAGCAATCAAGTTCATTAACACAAAACTAAATCTTCCCAATATCAAAATCAGCGATGTTGACAACTGCCACCGTCTTGGCCGTAAGTCAGAAGGTAAACACAGGCCAATAGTTATAAAATTCTGTTCATACTTGGTGCGAAAAATGGTTTTTCAAAACAAAAAACTTTTAAAAGGTACCCGTACATCAATAGTCGAACTATTAACCAAAAAACGTGCTGATATTTATTTACAAGCAAAAAATATTTTTGGTATTAAAAAAGTATGGACCGTAGATGGCAGAATTTTTATTTCTCTTCCGAGTGGGAATATTCGTACAGTTACTACTGCCGACGAACTTGCAAGTATTCCGAAGCCAAGTGAGACATCTCGTACTTACAGTACTAGGTCAATGACGGCTTCTGCTACTACAAATTAACTTGGTAATAACTGTTATTGTTACTTACTTAATATAAATTTTGTTTTAACACATTTCTTTAAACATGTATTAATTTGTAAATGTAATCATTTAACTTGTTTTAGTTTAGTTAAAATGGTTGCATGCACAATGCTAATTTTGTTTTGCATATTAGTCTATATTTATTTTTCTCTTTTATATATAACTATATATACATTGTTAAGTTGCAAATTTACTAATTTAAATCGTTTCATTACCTTTATGTTAATTAGCTAGTTAGGAAGTATTGAGTCTTTTGTTAACTAAGTTATCTAAAGAAAATTAAGATTGATTTGATTGAGGGTTAATTGTTGTGGCCTTGAAAGTAATATAAGTCTGAAGTCAAGGGTTATTTATCGTTACTGCTTAACTAATTTGCCCATTTTCCCGCACCGTGTTTTCTTCTGCTCGTCTTGAGGTTGCCACTTGTCTTACCTTTGTTACGTTTGTCAAATTTTTAAATTTAAATTTACGTTTAGTACTAGAGTAGATTATCCTCGAGATTATCTCTGTATCAAATATTACGAATTATTTGCAATTTATTTGTATCCAAATTTAACACTTACTTTAGTAGTATAATATATAGTAAGTATGTTCAAATAAAACTTGTCTATGACGATTAAGTTTGGCCATATAAACGTACGATCTCTTATTCCGAAGTTTAATAATTTTGAACAACATGTATTAACTGAGGGCTATGATGTGATGGGAGTTACAGAAACCTGGATAAGTCCGGATTTTGACACTATTTTACTGACAATTACAGGTTATCGTGCCTTTCATTTACAAAGAAAAACAAGAGGTGGGGGAGTCAGTATTTATGTTAAAAACAGTATATATTCAGAATTAATTTCTAAAACTATTTTAGAATGGCTGGAGTGTGTTTGGGTTCGCATTATAGTCAATGGCAATTACCATTGTTGTGGGAGCAGTCTATAGACCAGAAAATAATTTCATAAAGTTTTTGGAAAAATTTGACGACATCCTCTTTGAACTGCTTCATGTAACAGAAGAGTTTATTTGCATGGGCGATTTTAATATTAATGCACTAACTGTTACCGATAGCAGATTTTTAAAAATCAACAACTTACTCGATTCCCATAACCTAAAGCAAATTATTTCAGAACCCACTAGAATCACAAATTACTCTACAACTTTAATTGATTATATAATTACCTTTGTGGAGTCACCAATTGGATGCTCCGGAGTCACCCAGGTACACGATTTGGCGGATCACTGTTTAGTGCACTGTACACTAGAATTAACGCATTTACCATCTTCTTCTGTAGAACGTACTTTTAGAAGTTTTAAAAATTTTGATTTAGAATTGTTTTCATATGACCTTCGTTCTATTTCCTGGCAAACAATCTTTGATATTTCTAATATTGATCAAAAAATAGAATTTTTAAATTATCACGTTTTACATCTTTTTAATCTACATGCACCTTTACTCACTTATAAATTTAATAAACCTGCAACACCATGGATCACCGAAAATGTCAAACTTTTAATTGCTATGCGTGAAAAAGCTCTTAAAAAGTTTAAGCGTACTTTTTCTGAAAGTGATTGGAGCTATTACAAACAGTTACGTAATTATACAACGTTCTCTATTAAACATGAAAAAAAAGCATTTTTGAATAGCTTATCACAAGAACAACGTCCTAAAAATATATGGAAACAACTAAAAACCTTAGGCATACACTATAAAAAACAGCCGGAAATTCCTAATTATCTAAATAATCTAAACAATATCAACCGTTTCTTTTCTTCCTTACAGAATAATTCGGAGCCCAATTTGAATCTCTTGAATTATTACAACTCTAATAGTGTGTCAAAAATTAATGATTTATTAATATTTAAAGCAATTTCAGAAGATGATATTGACAAGGTAATTTTCAAAATGTCATCACGTTCAGTGGGTGTAGATGGGTTAAGCATTCAGATGATTCGTCTATGTTGTCCTTTACTAACTCACTTTCTTCGTCATATTTTTAACTGCTGCATAAACGAATCTTATTTTCCCAATAATTGGAAACATTCTAAGATAATTCCTTTACCAAAAAACAATAATCCATTAAATTGTGGTGATCTTCGTCCTATCAGTATCCTTCCGACACTTTCCAAAATATTTGAAAAAATCCTTATCACCCAGTTGAACAGCCACTTAACTAAATTTAATGTACTTCCACTCAAACAGTCAGGGTTTCGAGCGGGATACGGTTGTGCCACAGCATTAACTGATGTCACTGATGAGATCTTTCGCGCAATAGATTCTGGCAAGGTGACGGCATTAGTAATGCTCGACTATTCCAAAGCCTTTGACGCTATTAATCATAAACTCCTATTGTCAATTTTACATTATGTAGGTCTCAGTGATAGTGCCATCTCACTAATGTCATCTTATTTAAAAGATCGTTTACAATATGTATTTATGAACAATCAATTATCATTGCCGCAAGTTGTTAGATCTGGAGTTCCTCAGGGTTCAATTCTAGGTCCTACTTTATATTCTATTTACACTTCCTTTCTTTGTAAGGGTTTGAAACACTGTGGTTTTCATATGTATGCTGATGATACACAGATTTACCGGTCATTTCCGCCTTTAGAAGTGGATTACAATATTAAATTAATTAACTCCGATCTGTCGCGCCTCATTAACAATTCCAGTAATCATAACTTAATTATAAATCCTACTAAATCAGCAGTCATGATTTTTGGTAGTCGACGCCATCGGGATTTTGTCCACGACAAATTAGATATCCGAATTAACAACGATACTCTACCTGTTGTTAAATTTCATAAAAATCTAGGTGTCTATCTAGATTCAGATTTACGGTTTACTAAACACATTACAAAGTTAATTCAAAAATCTTTTTCCACATATAAGATTTTATTTGCCCATAAAAATGTTTTAAATCAAAAGCTTAAATTATTATTGTGCGATTCCTTAATTTTATCTAACTTTAATTTTTGTGATGTATTGTACCATAAATGTTTAACGACTGTGGATATTAATCGCATTCAAAAAGTACAAAACGTCTGTTTAAGGTTTATCTACGGTATCCGTAAATATGAACGCGTCTCGCATGCGTTAAAATGGGCTGGCTGGTTGTGCATGGCTGATCGGCGAAGTCTACATCTGGCATGTTTCTTTCATAAAATAATAACTTCTGCATCTCCCCCCTACTTGTACTACAAAATACGCTATAGGACAGATGTTCATAATATTAATATAAGAAATAGAAAGCTCCTATCCATACCAACTCATAATCTAGAAATTTTCAAAAATTCTTTTACTTACGGTATTGCACACTTGTATAACATAATACCCAATAATCTTAAAAATTTATCCGTTGTTAGTTTCAAAAGTCATATTAAACGTTTATTGGCCAACAGAGAAATTGCAATTTAATACGCATATCTACAGTAACAGAGGTATTCTTTGGTAACCTTATTGCGGGAGGATGATTTTCATGAGCGGTGGAAAAAAAAATTAAATTAAAAAAAATATATATATAATAAAAAGGGTTATTTTGCTATTTAATAAGTATTTAAGGGCGAATGGAAGATCAGTCGACTTTTACCAGTCAGACTGAATTCGTTCCTTTTGGCAATGTTATTGTCGTTTTTTTTTTTCTTTTCTTTTTCTTGGATAGTATTATTTTGGTTTTTAGTTACTTAAGATCTTGTATATATTATAATTATGTATGATGTAAGATGTCAAATAAAAAAAAATAAAAAAAAATAAAAAAATAATGTTTCCTTATGATGACAATGAACTTTTTATTGTATAAAAATCACGTATGAAGATAATTTGAGTAATAGTCTCTATAATATTGAACCAAATATTAATATAAACAGTTAGTATAATAATTAATAGGTCGCAACCCCTACCAATTGTATGCCTAGGATTACCGGCCTAGTGATAAATCCAGCACTGATAGCACTAGTCCCGTCTCTCAATTAGGAAATAATTCCAGTAAACACACGACGTCCCAGGGACGTTCGTTTTATGTCCAAATGATGTCTTTACATCCCGGGTTTTAAAACGGACCTGTATAGGATGTCTTTAATAGGACGTTCTCAGGATGTCAATGAAGAACGTACGATGGGATGTCCTATGCGGGAAAAAACAAATGCAAACTTAGTGCGCGTGCCCACTTTCCTTCTTGTTCTCTGGTGCCTACTCAACAACTGTACGCTCTTTTGGTATATCAAAGTGGTACACTCTGTTTGCACCGTTTGCACTCTGTATCTGTTTTTGTTGGTGTTCTGATTACTTTATTTGTCTGTACTTTTTATTATCTAACGTTTTTTGGGTGTTTTAGTGCATAAAAAATGGACCTATCAAATTTTTCACGTGTCTGATACAAATACTCAATTCTGCATAAATAACTACTTTTAGTACCACTACTGCCATCTATTAGACAAGTTCTGAAGGCGTGCGCCGCGCGAAAAGTGGCACGAACGGTTCATGTATCATTACCTATGAAACAGTGTGTATAGTTGTAACTTTTGTGTGTTGCAAAATTGTGCGAAAAGGCTGTTTAAATTAAGGTAAGAGTAAAGTGGTTGTATTGTCTTTAAAGCTGATCTCTTTCTGCATGTTTTTATGCTGTTACCATTGCTTTTATTAAAGGGAATGTCTACATAAAAATTAATTTGAAATTTCGTTGTTGTACGTGGTAAAATGGTCCCTCGTAATTGAGGTAAAATGGTTCCGGGGTCTATTTTACCTCAATTTTTAGTTGTCAATAGATTTTTCATGGTAGGTACCTAATCTAATTTAATAATTTCCTTCTTACAGAATGGTTAGGAACTACCAACGCAAAACCACAAGGCAGCAGTGGAGTGCAGAGACAATGCAACTCGCTCTCCAAGACATTTTTAACGGCATGCCTTTCAAAAGAGCTGCTAGTATTTATAATTTACCACTAACTACTTTGAAAAGAAGAGCACAAAATCAAAATAAAGTGGCAACAGGACATGAAAAATTTTTAGGCAGATTCAGTACAACATTACCCCAAGAATTGGAAATTTATCTGAAGGACTATGTGTTAGAGATGGAGGACCGACTATTTGGTTTAACAAGAAAAAATGTTTGCGCCATGTTACGAGCTTGCGGAGAGGAATGGCATTAACCACAGGTTTCCAAAAGACAAGAATGCAGCAGGAACGGTTTGGTTTAAAGGTTTCTTGAAGAGAAATACTGAAATCTCATTCAGAACTCCTGAGGCCACTTCAGCTGCCAGAGCAAAAGGCTTTAATAAAGAAGCAGTAGAAAAATTTTTTAAACTTCTGAATGAAACAGTAACTAAAAATAATATTAACCCACCAAGAATGTACAATATGGATAAGTCTGGTATCCAGACGGTTCCGAGTAAACTATCCAAAATTTTGGCAGATAAAGGACGCAAACAGGTCGGTTTTCTAACGAGTGCTAAAATGGGGCAAAATGTCAGTGTTCTCCTTTGTGTAAACGCTGCTGGTATATTTATTCCCCCAGCAGTAATATTTCCTCGGAAAAGAAGAAACGAATTATTATATCAAGGTCTTCCTTATGGAACACTTTGTTTTTATAATGAATCTAGCTATATGAAATTCGATACTTTTGTCCAATTCCTGCATCACTTTAAACAACACATATCCTGTTTAGTTGAGAATAAGGTCCTTTTGTTACTTGATGGCCATACTAGCCGTAAGTCCCTTCAAGCAATAGAATATTGTAGAGAAAATGGCATTATAATGTTGTGCTTTCCCCCGCACTGCACACATGAGTTGCAGCCATTAGAGGTGGCAGTGTTTTCTCCTTTAATGGCGTATTTCAATGAAGAAGTTGTTTTGTGGTTAAAATCGAATCCCGGAAAAGTAGTCAGCTTCTATAACATTTCTAGCTTATTTGGAAAAGCTTATAGAAGAGCAGCCACTCTCAATAATGGACTGAGTGGTTTTGAAAGTACGAGAATCTTCCCCTTTAATCCAAATATATTCCCAGATTGGAAATACAAACCGTCTAGCAAAACAGATCGCCCACTCGTGGCCGATAATATCGATGTCCGATATCAGCGTAAACATAAAACTCCATTGCCACGCACACCCCGTTCGGAAAGAAGAAAAAGAAAAGCTAGTAGCGAATTTTCATCTGATGAAGAATGGGAATAGGAGACAAGTGAACGATCTTTAGATGAAGTCAGTCTTTTTTCGGATTATAAGTAGGTTTTACCTATGAAAATTTTTTCTCCAATCTTTGATGTTGTCGCTGAAGACCCCAAAGATTCCGAACTCCGACCTTCTTTCAACATATCGCCACCACCTGTGGCACCCCTCCAAACTAGAAGTACAAGACCTTCCCAAGGAGCAACAGTTTTCACTTCCATGCCAAACTACCTTGTGATAAAAGAAAAATTAAAGCCATCTAAGCCACCCTCCAAGGCAGCTAAAAAAGCTGTAACGAAAAACGTGTTTTCAACAAACAATAGAAAAAAAGGAGAAAGTGTTCAGGAAGCCAACACTGCCTGCATGTTTTGTGAAGAATTGTTTAAAGAATCTCAGTCGAAAGAGGTGTGGATTCAATGCCATTTATGCCAAAAATGGTGTCATTTACGGTGCGCGTCTGTTACTGAGAAACAGAAAGTGTACATCTGTGATTTTTGCAAGTGAATCTTTGCTTCAAAGTAAGGACTATTTTACCCACACACAGAATCCATTTTACCCAAACAGTGAGGTAAAATGGTCTTTTTAAAGGTATTTAAGAAAATATTTTCTTCTTTGTGTTTATTGTTCTGAAAAAAATGTATGTTCTGAAATATGTGTTAATATGTTGTTTTAGTAAACTTTATTCAATTATTTTGGGTTTCCATTATTTTTCGCTCACTTTACTGTTAAAGGAACCATTATGCCCCACACTCCCCTATTTATTTATAATGTATTAAAATCATCATTTATAATATGTAATTATTTTGAATTACTAAAAATTAATAAAATTTTATTGAAATTAAAAGATCATAATTATTAATAATGGTAATTTAAAACCCCATCTCGCGCGCATACCTATGTAGTGAATTGAAAATATTTATTTTATGTAAAAAAAATTTTTTTTATTCAAAAAATTATTTAAAAAATGTTTTTTTTGTATTAAAGGTTTAAAAGTGTGACGTTATCTCACGACTTTTATCGTCGCGATTCACAATAAGTCATCCAAAAATTTCAACATGATCGATAAGACACAAAATCGCTAATCTAACTAGGAAACTATAACGTTATCGCGTTCTTGGTATTCATAGTTATGATTAGTGTGCGTATTTCTCGTATTCTATTACTACCCACATAGCACAATATGTGTCAGCTATGTTTCAGAATTGTCTCAATGTCTCAAATTACATTTTATTATTTCTGAAATATTTCTGAGGTATATTATTAGAGACATTTCATTTCAGTACTTTACATCAAGATATTTTTGAAATATGTTATTGGTGATGTTTCATTTTAATTATTTAAAAAATGTTTCTGATATATGTTAGGCGTTTTAAACTCCTTGTCTGTTTTGTTTTGAAAATTTTATTATAGACGACAATTAGAACTTTTAAAAACGCTTTACCATTTTAATTCGCGCTCGAAAATTCTTTAGACGACTGTAATTTTTAAAAAACGGATAACGCTAAAAAACACCTTTTGTTTATAAAATATTCGATAAAACAGCAAAATTATTTTAACGAACTCATAGTGAATCCGTAAATATATGACAACACGTAGAAACTCAGAAATATTTCTTAAAATTTCTATTTAAAAAATGATCTGAAGTACCTATGTCGTTTTGCAACTAATCTAATATTTAAATCGAGCCACCCCGAGTAATCACATGATGCCTGACGTTTGCTCTGCGTTTGCTTACAAGCCGTACTGCCGTAGGTAAAACAGAAGTTTACTCGGTTTACTTCGTTTCCTTTGTTTTACCGCCATTTTGCTTTATGGATGTTTTGTGACGCGATTATAGAGTTATCGTAATGTAATTTAAATAATTGATCTATATATTATATTCGCATACCTAGTGACGTTTTGAAAAAAGTGCTTAAAAAGCAAATAAGTTATTAATTTTAAAATTTACAGTTTTTCCACGTTGGTTCCAACAAAATTACGTGCATTTGTATGTAAAACTGCAAGGTGAGCCATTTTACATAATTTTCAGTTTTCAATATTATCCGTTGTATAGTTTTACATTAACGTTAATAAAGACCAAATTATGGTAGGCGGTCCCTTTTAAAAGATAAGCTTAAAAAGTTACCTAATAATTTTCAAATTATCTATGGAAACCAGTATGTATCTCAGAATATCCATAACTTGATACATCTTGCAGATGATGTGAAAGCTTTTGGATCGTTGGACTTATTTAGTGCCTTTAGATTTGAAAATTTTATGTCTAAGATTAAAAGTAAAATTAGAAAAACTGATCGAACCATTCAGCAATTGATAAGGAGATGCGAAGAAGAACATGCTGTGTTAAAAAAAACCACATTGTAGTTCAAAAACAATATCAACAAATACAATTAAAAAACTTTTCATTGAATTCTAAAGATCGAAATAACTGGTAAGAAATATCTGTTTTAGTAACTTTATGATGAAAATTTTATGTTTTAGTTGAAGACACTTAGTCAAAGTTGTGAAGCACCACAGCAAACAAGTTAATAAAATAGAAACGAAAGCAGACTGAGGTATGAACATTCTTTTTTTAATTTAAATTATGTTCCCTTTGCCTTAAGATGTTTTTTAAGATATATGTATAAAGCACATTACGTAACTTGTTTTTGTACAATTATAGATCATCTGCCACTGATAATAAGAAAACTGAACGCAATAAGTCTTAAAGTGAATATGATGAGGGACGAGGTAAGATCACTTATAAGTAACAGAGATTCTTCTATAGAAGACGGAAAGGGTAGTAAAATAGATTTGAACATTCTTCTAAGGAGCATGGAGCAATTACAGAAAATGGAGCGAGAACTGGAAAATTCAGAATACTATAAAAACCTGGTAAGTGCATATGCTTACTATTTCGGTTTTTATTTTACTGACGCTGGTATTTAAATTTGCCATAGGTTATTTTTTTGAAAGGTATCGGTAAGGGAAACTTCATAAACGATGCTACAACCATGATAATAAAACGTCTGTTTATAAATGACCTAGCTGTAAAGTTCACATTTGGTGGATACAAGAAGAATAAAAGGTGCTTCAAGGAACTCTGTATTCATAAAATTATTATGAGTAAATTACCATGATAAAGAATTATTTCAGATTTAATTTTTTTTGTACAAGTTGTGCGTTTCCATTTCAGTAAAAGTACTGAACAGGAGATTAACAAAGCCATAGAAAAATGGTTAATTCAAGCAAACTTAAGGCTAGCTAAAGAACAAGCGGTAATAAATTTTAATATTTATCCAAGTTATTTAATTATAATTATTTATTCTTTTTAGAAACTAAACAAGACTATTGAAAACTATCAATAATTAAGTCAAGTATCCTTGAGGTGTCTTATATTTAGGTGTGCATTGATCCTAAAGGCATGAGATTTTTTGTTTCTTTGTGTTTACGTTGCAAATACCTTTATATACATCATTTGTTATTTTGTTTTGTTAGTTTACATAACCTAATTCGTCGGGTTCCCTGATCTGCAGAGAGCACGAGCGCCTTAGATTGGGTGGTGTAAACGTGTCGAGTCGATTTTTTAATTAAAAACCATTAAACATACAAGTTGAAACAGTTATAAAAACGCCGCAACGTGATCTACTCACCACTCAATCTACGGTTACTTTGCAGATTCGGTAACCCGACGAGTTGGGTTGGGCTACACCAAAAAAACAATAAAAAAATTTCCATGAAACATTTTAAAGAGGTTTTATTTAACATCTTAGTAACGTATCCAAAAACATTTCTGAAACATCAATAAGAACGTTCATTTAATATCCTGGTAATGTATCTATAAGATATTTCTGAAACATTGCAAGAAAATATTTTCAAGGGCGGACATTTTGTTAACTCTGAAAGATTGTAGATGTATTTCTTCAACATTATGAAACATTACTGCAACATCCCCAATGTTGCAAGGTAACATATGAGATATATTTCCTAGACAATTTTGTGCTGTGTGGGTATTTCCACAATAATTAGTTAGGTAGTTAAAAATACGTCTAGAAATAATTTTGTTTTTACCACATTCTTCTGATGAAATATAAATGCGAAACGTATAAGAATTCATAATGAATTTGCAAAACTGACGCGTTTACAAAATTCTTTTCAAAAAACGATTTAAACAATTTTTAACTGGTTATAATCGATCATCTCTCATGATTTAATCAATAATAGAATCGCCAAAAACATCAATCAACAATTCTACAAAAGAAGTATCACTTTATCAATTCTTTAAATGTAAATTCTGATTACATAGAAATACCAAAATAAGCTTTTTGTATTAACTTTTTTATCGACTCTACATGACGATTACCATCTCTTATGTAATTGCATTGTTTAAGGCGCCACTTAAAAAAATCGGGAAGAAAGTATAAAAAACTCGCCAAGGAGGGCGAAAGAACGCCGGGATCGAGAAGATAAAAAAATGAAATAATCTAAATTTATTTTAATTGAATATAATTTGGATTATTATTTAAAAATATAGTTTTATGTAATAATAATTTGTATTTTATTTGATAAAGTTATTTTTATTCATTACGTCAAGTCGCAAAGGAGTACGTTAAGTCTCCTTACTGAATAAAAAAAACAATAGAAAAAACCACAAAGTAGATGTACTTTAACTGGAAATGGTACTTTTCTTGATAAAAATATAATATACATATATAGTACATATCCTACAGCCAACTAAAAGGGACGTCCCGTTGCGGATACGCAAGAATGTCCTATAAGGACATTGTAGGGATGCACACACGTGTGACAAAAGAACGTCCCATGAATGTCCCTAGTGCGTACACAGAACTAAAATGGGATGACTTTTGGACAAACAATTTGCAGCTTCAGGGACTGCAATTACTGCAAAACAATGATACAAATTTTAATAGGTTGTATCACTATCAAGGCGTCAAGATGTTATTTATAAAATTCAATAGTTCATTTCCTTCTTCTCAGTTTCCGTTGAGAGGTTATTCTCGTACACCGGAATGATCATAAGACCCAAATGCAAGTTTATGAAGAATGAAACATTTGAGAAACTGTTTCTCTGTAAAGCAAACAGTAACCTCTCGGCACAGTAATGTTATCAACGTGTTTGAAACAAATAACTTAGTCATTGGCAATTTTAAACTATTTCGTATTTTTAAATCTATTTAAAATACCCATTTTCTATTTTGTATTTTAAATAGTTTAATAGAAACCATTTTCCATTTTGTATTTTAAATAGATTTAACAAATGTAGATTTTAAAAACTATTTTACCCACCTCTAGTTAGGTGGCAGGAACATTGCAAAAATGTTGTCGTCTTCAGAGACAAGTTCATCTGCTGATGGATGCCCAGAAAAATTATCCAACAATAACAGTGTCTGAGGAGGCAAATTAACGCGGGAACGAATTCGGTTTTAAACCATTCGAGAAACAAGTTTTTTGTAACCCAAGCATTTTTTTGTGCACGATAACAAACAAGAAGACGTATTGATTTAACTGCCCGCAGGTTTTTTGATTTTCCGACAACAAGCTATTGAAGTTTATGGGTTCCAGCCGCATTTGGACAAGGCATGAATGTCACTCTCATCTTCATCATTTTCCTTCCGAAAGTCGACTACTCATTTCCAGAGGCTAAAGTATGATCTGGCTATAATCGCCAGTATAAACCAGATTCGTCACCATTGTAAACCTGTTCCGCTGTTAAATTTTTTAAATGGTCCGATAGCGGCTTCATCATTTGACAGTTTTTCACCGGACATTTTTAAACGTCTTATTCTGTGGCGTTTTTTAAATTTGTCTAACCATCCCCGGCTTGCATTAAACCTGATATTGGAGTTTGTAATCCGGCGATGAAAAATAGAGCTTATTCACAAATCATATCACCACTTACAGGAACATGCAATCGCCTTTGTTGCAAAAACCACGTAAATAAAGCATCTTCTAAAACAGGATTTTCCGATTTCTTCAGTGTTTTTCGTACACCGGGACCACGTTCTGTTAGGCTAACAAACTTCACGATTTTGTCTTTGTTTTTCTTTACGTCGCCTACAGTTGACCTGTCTATACAAAACTTCCGAGCAATGACAGGGTAGCTGCTACCTTTATCTAACATTTCTATAATTCGCAATTTGTCTTTTAATGTTAATGTTTACGTGGCGACGACATGATGTTAGCGAGCGCGCTAAATTGACACTGTGCGTACTACACGAAAGGCGATAAACAAAAGACTGATATTAAATATTAATTTTATTCAAAGGCCAGTGTATTAGGCTACGCTGCCATCATACTCGGCCAAGGACAAAAGATTATAGTCTTTAGTGAGAGAATTTTGTTTTGATTTTAAAAATAAACTTTACAAAGAAATTGAAAGAATTCTAGCGATTTACGTTCAATTGGTAAACGTTTCATATGTATAAATCGTTACAGCGATCACCGAACAAGCGAGAGTCCGGATTACCGAGGCCTTACTGTAGTTAGATATGAATTTGTTCAATTTGGTTATATGGCAGTGTGGAAAAAAACGGTAATTTTGGAACAATAAATGACGTATAGTACAATGGTCAATGGTAATATCATTAAAAGCAGTACGAAGTATGAAAATAAATATTGTATTTTTTATACACATACATTTAAGTCCATAACCACTCTATATAAGTACATTGTGTATCATTTGATACTAACATTGTTTTTATATAGGATAGTTACGCATCCTTACGGCAAATATGACGGCAATTTTTATTGTAATTTTGGACACAGTAAGTAGATCGCGTTATTGCGTAAAGAAAGTTAGTGTCCAACTTTTCCGAATACATAGAATTGTACGAACGTACCCGAATCCGCCAAGCCGAAGCAGTTCGCAAAAAATTGTTGCATGTAACCTTTCAGCAGTGTAAACGGACATAAATAGCACATTACAAGGTACCCATTATTGACAAAATTTTTAATAAAATGAGGTTTTTTTTGTGCTTTAATTTTAATATTCTCGGTTATAATTATTGACATTTGCTACGATGGGTAGGACTACCTAAAGGACAAAAGGCGGTTTTTACAGTAAAACCCCGTTTACTCCATTAAAACTTCTGTTCGTCACAAAAAGCTTGTCTTGATTTTTTTAAAACGATTGTACCGGACAATTCATCACTGTTCTCATGCACAACAAACAAAATATTGAGCAAATTGGAGAGTGAAAACACGTCATTCAAAAACAGTCAAAATATTTTGAGAGAAAAAACGCGTATATCACTTGCTTGCATTAAAAATAAAGAAATTAAATCGCCTCACGTTTCGCGTGTAGATGTAATTCAACTACCACAAACTTTTTCAAAATTTAATCGCAAAAGAACAAAATCAGACATTTTGAGGGGGTTACCGTTCAAGTTGGCTTTGAAGAAGACGTGGATTCAAAACAAGTACCAAGAAAAAAACAAAAAAAAATTCAAACTTAACTACTAAAGGGACTAAAAAACTTTTTCAAGTTTTAAAGAAGACACCCGGAAAGAAACTGTGAAAGTTTCCACCATGTGGTAAAGTATACGAAGTAATGGCATGAAGCTTGTACAACGTATAAAGGTCAAAAAAACTTTATTTGTTACCTCTACAAGTAATATAAGGACTAATTTGATGATATTTTTTTCTGCATATTCTTATCAACTCACTTGCGTACTTTTATGCAATAGCTCTTGTAAGAGTACGCAATTATCCCTTTTGCTATTTTTAAAATTTTTCTAACGATATGGCATATTTTTGTTATAATTGATGTCATTTACTGAAATATGTGTTTATTTAGTATTTTATATATTTTAGAACATTTTGAATCTTAAGCATACACATACTTAAGTCCAGTAATAGGTCATCTTTATTCGCAAGCTTCATAAAAATTTATCAAAACCAAAAGATTAAAAAAACAATGTTACGAGAAGTATGTATATTTACTAACGTTGCCAACCATCCCGTATTTTTACTATAAACTTAAATGCCCCACCGGGACAAGCTCTGTCCCGTATTTTAACTTTGTTCGATATTGACAAGTACTTCATAGCTACTACCTACCTGCATCTACCTACCTGCATCTACCTACCGCATCAAAATATGACTCAGCTCGGCTATCAGTTTACGATAGTGCGTACTGCCATTAAATAATTAGTTATTTAATGAAATCCCGTTTTTTTTTCCTAAATGAGCATTTGTCCCAAAAAATCTGGCAGCGCTAATACCTACTGAAATCTGAAATATAAAACTTCAGCTGCTTAGCAGTTTTTGTAGTTTATTAATAACTTTTATAAACTGTTTGCATATATAATAATTTTATTTTGAATACAAGATGCAAGACAGTAATAAACTCTTTTACTTTTAACCATTAGATAAATTTAAATTTATTAAGCACATGTATTTTTGTTACAAATCTAGGGCTCTACTCTTCCTAGGCATAAAAAAAGACTTCTAACAAATTTTATTCTTTTGCTATGCCTACAAAATTTTATAGTAAATTTTTGATATGTGATTACATGTATCTAGTAACTACAATACCACCGAGTGATACAGTTTGTGTTATTCTGTATTACAAAAATAAGTAGAGTAGCAATTGTACAGGACGTTTGAGTTCCAACAACAATAATATATTAATTATGCAATTAGAGAGATTTTAAAAAACAACATCAATACAAACTTTTTTAATTAAAAAAATAGTTTTTGTTTTAATACGTTTTATATGTAATGTAAGTAAATGATAACTATCTGCTTTTCCGTTTTAGTATGTTTATTGTTCAATATTATATAAAGTAAGTTTTATAGTTAATTTTAAAGTACCTACTGCTAAAATATTTAGTTTAATCCACATGCTCTATTCTTTAACCATTGCTAGAATACGTAGTCTACTAATTTTTTTTACTTCATCGATGACTGTGTTAATTTCTTCGTCAATCTCGTTATTTAATCGATGTTGTATTGCACGAATAATTTCATTAATTCCATTAGTATCTCGAATGCAAACTACAAAAGGAAATCCGAATCGGGCTTTATACCTTAAAAAGAACATATACAAAATCTTGAAAAATCTAAAAGTACTCATATACTCTTCATTTAATAAAGTAAGTTTATGTTTATTTTCCGATGACAAGCTGAGTAAACCCATTGAGGTTTGTTCGTACGTCGACTCAAAACTTAATTTTCCTGTATCTGCCAATTTACCAGCCAAATCGGGATGTAGTTGTACAATATTTTTCGATTCTATTTAAGAAATAATCAAATTTGATAGAATTAATGGTTCATAAAAACTTACCATGCTCGGATAGCGAATCTAAGTATGCATCAATAGCATCACAAATAGCTTCTACATTATGAAATGGTCGCTTTTTTAAGATGCATATTGCCGCTGCCGGCGTATGCTCAACAACGTTACCAAATATTTTAATAAATTGCTCACTAGGTAAATCATTTACTTCTTCTAAACACATACATAGCGGTAACATTTTGTTTTTAAATTCGCTGGCGCTTATTTACTTAAACTGTTTTTATACATATAACATAGTTACACGGGGACGGTGATAAATTTCTTATCGAAATTGACCTTATTTCATCAAGAATTGACCTTATTAACTATTAACCTTTTGTCAAAAAATGTGTTTTTTTAGTCAACTTGAAAATATAACAATACATTTTTTTGGTTAAGACTTGTTATGCAAGATTAGTAACCGTAGCCATTATTGATAAAAAATAACTGGTAACATTTTTTAATATGTGAATAAAATGAATGTTTATCCATAAGTAATTTTTAAAGTTCCTGCTATGCACGTGCTTTTTGAATGCTTTTATTTATTTGTTGAGAAGGTTACATTGTTCTTTTTACATGTATTGATATATGACGTTGTCTTAAATTGCGTTTTGTCGTCGTTGTTTATTTATATAATAATTGACATTATTAAAGCATCTTTTTACACTGCTATATTTTGAAATATGTTTAGATTAGTATAAGAAATAACTGATTACAAACAAAAATAAGTCGTGCTTATAGACGTATATTTAATCATGTGTGCTATGTTTAGAATGATAATTGCAGAAATTTATCGTATATTATATTAAAATAACTACATATTATATGTTATGCTTTATTTATTCTAAAAATTTATCGGTGGTAGTAACATATGTAGACAACCAAGTGTACAGTCTAAAAAACGACTAGTTGCATAGCTTATAAAAATTGTAATTATTATAAAATCTTAAGCTTTCGCGGTTATTTTGTTGATGATTATAAGCGACTTTCGACTTGGACCGCGTCGTAGATAGACACCGAGACTTTTTAGGCTTGGCCCTAGTCTCTCCTTGAGACCCAAAACAGGATGTAGCACTTGGCCTTTGCCGTATTGTCGTTCGTGAACCCAAACAAACGTTTCGCAAGACATTTTTGGCTCTCAAGGAGAGACTAGGACCAAGCCTAAAAAGTCTGGGTTTTGTAATTATTAGTTTGATTTTCAGATATACTTATGTTTTCTCAGTTTTTATACAAAAATATCGTAAAGTAATAGTAAGTTTTCACACATTCTTTAGTAACCATTCCAAAACACAAAAACTTGATGTTTATAAAAGACTTCAGACCTAATGTACTTCTTCAGTTAAATGTTTATTTTTCCTTTTTTCGCCTTTGTTTTTTTTTTTTCAGCATATTTGTCTTACATAGTGTCAAAGCGTTATCGTTATAAAAACAAGATAGAACCACAATTCCAAAAATTAAGTACCAGAGATAGTTAAAGAATAGTATATTCTGTAATAAGGTTGAAATGAAGCGAGGAACCACAAGTATCGAATTTTTCTTCGAACCGAGTAACAGACCATACTTTCTTCACGGCGGCCAGAAGGTACGAGCTGAGTGTAAGATGAAATTTAAGTCAATTTGAGTAATTTATTGTATAATTATATGGTTTGTACAATTATTAAAATTGAAAACCAGTGTATTAAATTTTGTTGTAAATTTTTAAATTATAGGTTAATTATAAATCACTCGCGTCAAAATTAAGACGTTTATTTTATATTTGACAGTTTTGATATCCATATGTATCTATAATTTTGTTTGACTAATGTTAGAGTATTCATGTATGTAAATTACATAAAACGTAAGTGTTTTATAATAAATATTCTAAAACAACGAGTAAGAATATTTACGTTTCATTATTAAAAAATGATTTTAGAAGAATAAGATTCGGTAATGGTCGTGAAGAAACATATTATTCAACAGCTTTATTGATTTCTGTATTAGAATCCTTATAATTTATTAGTTGGCGCATGAATAGAAAATATGATTAAGTGCTTATTATGACAGTGTGTACTCGAGCAAGAAATCTACATCTTTTTCTTGAAGTTGTTAGCTTTATTAGCGTAACGTATCTAAGCATGTTGTCTAAAACATAAATTTTGTTTACATGCATTATAACAATGTGGTTTAAGCACAGTATTGCATATAACTTTTGTACAATTAAGTTATTTTTAACAGTTCTTTTACAAATTTTTAATATTTAATGGAACTGTATTTTTTTAAATACTTTAGGTTTTTTTCCGGGTTTCTTCTTTCCGACGATTATTTTCACAGATATTTTTTCTACTCCCATACTTTTGTATATATAGAGAAAGTGAATACAAAACTTTGCTATTGTTAATTATTTTTCTTAACGATAAGTCATAAATTGTAATAGAAATTAAAAGTTAGAAATACTATAAACAACAACATATTTAAAACAAATAATAAAGCGGATTATGAAACTGTTATTGTAATTTTAGTAATATCAATAAAACAGTAACTTACTTTGGGATAACTAAAGAAAATAATTTAATAACAAAAACGCTTAAAATATAAGAAAAACATCTGATATTAGTATACGTAGTTGAAAAACAGTAAAAAGTGATTATTCCTAATTTTGATATTAATTCAAATGATAGTAATCTGAACGTTATTGCCCAGTTTATGAAATTATGATGCTTCAAGTATTCATTTATAAACTTCCATACTCATGCCTAAGTTCATATAATAATAAAAATTAGGGTTTTACAAGACTGTTTACTACTTTATTTAAAAATCTCTTTAATAAGTAATCATCAATAAATTTGCAGTGCAATATAAAATTATTATAACAAAATTTATTATTTGAAAGACAAAACGAGTATCTACTAATTTCTATAAAACCTTTTCTAGTTAAAAATTTTATAATGCGGTGTTAACAAAAAAATTCAATTAGATGATGCCGCTTAAAAGATTTCTAGGATATCTTCTTTTGCCCCTGTAATAAAAGAAGACCCTTTAAGAGAGCTAATCCTAAAATAGATGCGTATTGGACAGTCGTCGGCAATGTTGCATGTAATAAAGTTTTCAATACCTAAGGATCATAAAATTTTATAGAATTACAGATAACAATGTCGAAAAAGATGGGTTTTATTGAGGGTCTTCATTTGACCAGCGGGCAACATGTTTTGCCACAAATTTTTCAAAAGCACCATCCTAAATTTTTATAAACACCGATACATTACCTTGAAATCTACATTAACACCTATTATTATTACTATTGGTGATGTAATCTCTTTTATTCTTTTTGTAATTAGTAATGATTTTAAAGAATTTCATTTTATTGCTTTTTTGTGTTTTTGATTTACAAGCACTTCTTTATTGTTAATTGTTTTATCGCACGATTAATAGGTAATCGTAAGGCTCGTGTAATTATTATTGTTAAGCTGTTAGATTTACAGTTAATGAATAATAAAAATTAATTTTCATTCAGACTTTAGTTGAAGTACAGCATGCTAGTAGCGATAAATTGCATTCGCCATACGGTTCTTTTTTGTGCATTAATCAAACATTTCTGATAGTAACTAAACTAACCAATTAATGTTTATTTAATATATTGAATTTTACATGATACTGAAAATATACATAGATAAGTTGAGCCATTTTGTATATTTAGATACTTTATATAGGTATAAATCACAGTTTACTCTTTTGTTGTTCTATCATGTTTTAAAAAATTAAAACGATTGACCATTTATTTTCCACTACTGGATATTTGTAGAAACACAACAAGAACAGGGTATTAAGTATCATTCAAACTTTGATCACTATATTGTTGTCTTTTAGTTAGAACCTGTAAACGGGTAAAACAACGTAACATTTTGGTACAAGAAAAGGAGCAAGAACAACAAAAAAAGACCAGAACATTAATATCTTTAGAAGCAGAAAACCATAGCTTTTGTAACAACAGGACAACAATAACTTTTTGTATTTTTGTTTTTTTTTTAATTGAAACTCTCTTTGTTTTTAGTCTATATGTCGTTTAAAGGAATATCTATTATCTAAATATATTTTTCTATTTCATGATGGTTATAGTTTTATATTCGTACTGTAAACGATATACGGAAAGATATTTTCTTTCTGTGCTGCTTTAATTATAATACAGTCTTATGCATGGTGAATTTATTGTACAGTTATTATAAATTTTAATTGTAACAATGCAATTTGTTACCTCTAGAAAGAAGTTAGTTCTTATATTCTGTTTCATATTTCGGACTGAATTTTGTTGGCATCAAATTATTTAAAGTTTTATTTGCTAATTCTTTTACTTCGGACGGAGTACAATTCATACTTTCAGATTCTATTTTGACAACCAGAAATTTTGACACTTTAAAATTTCAAATTTAAATTGTCGAATGCCAGAATTGTCAACAAAAAAAAATCACTAAAAGAATTTTATGATTTTCATACATTAAAATATTAAAGTAAATGCATGCGAAATAGAAAAAATAGTATGAAAAACTCATGTCATAACTTCTTTTTGCCGCACTCGACTATTCGCAGACCTCTTTTCAGTCTGCAAACCTGGTCTTCGTGCGGCAAAAAGTCTTATTGTGATACTTTTTCAATATACTGTTGTGTAAGTAACCAAAATTTCTAGTTTCTCCGCATTTTTATAATAACGAAATATATTATTTCCACTCGATCTCTCATACGTAATGTAAGAGAAACAGATTTCGAACCCGTTTAAGTGACAACAATATATTTTATAAGCTATTAAAAAGAAAGAAATATGTTTTTTACATGTTTTTTCGGGTTGTTTTCATCCTTGGTTTTTTTTTTGGTTTCTTTTTTCGGTGTTTTTTTCTGTGGGTTTTTCCAGGAGTTTTTTCTTGACTTTTTATTTTTCCAGGGGCCTTTTTTCTAGATTCGCAAACTTACATAAGGTTGCGTTTGTTCTTCTGGTATTAAATTTATTTGATTTGGAATTGGAGAAGTCATTACTCACAATGATTTAACCATTTCCTCTAATTGTTTGTAAGTTACAGATGTTTTTTTAAGTTTTTTTTAGTTTTTAGATTAAATTGCAATTTGACTAAACGAATTAATTTATATAATAATGTAATACAACATGGCACAGTCGAGAGAGTGACCGATCACAAACTTTGTCAATGATGACAGAATTTCGGAGATAGTATTACTCTTCTTATATACATTATAGTTAGACAATGAGAGCTTAACATGGAAACAGATTTTTTATTCATGTTAAATGGCGATAGTGAAAACAAGGTAATGATTAAATGCAAAGCCTCAAACCGTTTTTGGTTATTAAAACATTGCAAATGATGGCGCACAAGTAGGCTACTTACACACGCTATTAGTTTCGGCATACGTACAAAGCAATGTTTTACCAGTTAACCTGCTTTGATTCTTAAAACTCCAAGTTTACAAAAATAATTCGTACACTTTAATTTCTGTTTATAAACAAAATATAGAATGAATAAAATCCTGCAAACGTTTCTATAAAATTATAATCGGTTGATTGGTTTGTTTCATTTACTTTGTTTAATTTTCCTTTCAAGCCGGAAGCCAACGAAGGTGTGCTAATTTAATTTTTTATTAATTTTTATACTACTTAAAAGGCACACAAAATATAAATATACAAGCTTATTAGCACTTTAGATGAATCTTTAGCAATAAATACAGGGCAATGCTTCAAAGATTTGGACTTCAGAACGAAATTAGTGATTGAAATTTTGGTTACTATTACAGCGCTTGCCGCTTATCGGAATCACGGATAATGTTTTCAATTGGGTAATATTATCACTTTACTAAAGTAACAATCCGGACGCATGCTACTACATAGAAAAACGCCGCTTATAGTAATCATAACTTCGGTTTATGTTATCAATTTATTTTTAGGTTTGTTTCTGTACCTGACCAATAACTTATTTTGTATGCATTTTTGAGCTGAATTTTCACAATACGCTTGTTTAAATTGTGAAAAATGTTATCCTTTTGTACTCTAAAAATAGTTGTTTTACATGTTTATGTTATTTTTGCAGTGTTATTTATTTAAATAATTCGACTGATTTACGAAACGGTACATTATTTCAACATCTGTAAATATGTTATCTTCGAGAATTAACTTGGAAAGCACGTGCCTTCTTAGAATAACAAATTAAATTAACTACGTCTTATGTAATAACGTTATATTGTATTTATTTTTAGTGTCAGCAAATTTCTTAGAAGAATTGTGTAGTTCTTAGAACAGTGAATCATCATAACGTTGTTGTTGCTCAAAATGCTGCTTTTTTTAAACGTTTTATAAGTTCTTTTTGCTTGTATTGACGCTTGGATTTCACCTTCGAAATTAACAACCTGTGAATCTCATACACGCTGTATGTATTTACTGCTTTTTAACAAATAAACATGTTTTCTTAATTTCGGATACTGTTATCATTCGGTCATTGTTATCAAAAACCTCAAGTCCAAAGTGATTCTATTAAGCGGCGTGCACTGCATAGTTAAAAACGCAGGCATTTTCCCAGAAATGATACCAACATTGCTTACAATATGCTAGACCCCAGATGTATTTTTATTATGTCAATAAACAAAAACATGTAGAATATTTCTGTTTATTTACATAAAAGGACCATCCTTAGCTAAACATGCCTGCCCTCTCAATTTCATAAACCTTTTTAGTCATTTCGTTATTAATATATCTTTTATAATTTTTTATCAGCATGTGTATTCATTAACTAATTAGCTTTAATCTGATTTATAACAAATTTGAATAGAAATTTTGTAAATTTGGTAGTTTATTTTATTGTTTTGATAGCTGGAATACTATAAAAAAATATATATAAATTAGAAACTGATAATTCAATTATAAAATTGTCTTTTATTAGAGGAATAATTATGTTTCTCGGAATACTAGTTGTTTACGTAAACCGAATTTCATAACATAAGTGTTATCGTGCATAGATAAAATTTTCTTTCAAGGTTATTTTACATGTAATAAAAAGAACGCATGTCTTTTCCAAATCTCTGAAACTGTATCTTTATAAATTACTGTAAGAGTATATACTGATCTGTAACTTAGAAATCTGTAATATTAATAAAAACAGCGCCAAATATGTCAATTTTGCGTTTGTATCCAAAACTACTAGCGTTTTGCATCCAAATTAATGTTTTCAATTTTAGCGCAGTCATTGTCTAACTATAATGTATATTAAACAAGGGTATTACCCACGCTTTAAAAGATAAAATTCAAGTTATTAAACTATCAATTAAATGTTAAATATATATGCCAGGAAAACACACTACCCCTCACGGAAGTATGGGCACTTACTTTTTTATTCAAAATCGACAGATAATAAATTGAAACAATCAGAATCTGGAAACTTACGAATACAGAAAACAAAAAATTTAATTTAACTGAATTTATTAATAATAACATTATATTTATTCAAATTTTTGTCTCATCAAAAAAACCACCTTTTGACTTTATTATCAGTTTCAGCTGATGCTTTGAGCTTTGATGTGTGTTTGGGATCGTTGTCTTGAATAAAAGTGAAGTCGACTACATTTAACCGAACGCATGATGGTAATGCGTTGTCGTCTAAGATTTTCTGGTAATTTCTGCAAGTAAAAAACAACCCCAAATCATTACGGATACATCTCCATGCTTCACCGTTGGAACAATACATTAAGGATTCATCTTTTCATGCTGCAAACACCTAACATAAATTTGCCTCTTGTTGCTGAATCGCTTGAACTTTAACTCATCGGTCCATAAAACTTTTGCCCATTGTGTAACTGACCAATCTAGATGTTTTCTTGCCCACTGAAAACGTTTTTGTCTATTTCCTCGCCGTAGTGAATGTTTTCGAGATGCAACACGTTCATTTTGTGCCAGTACTGGCAATGCGACGTTTGACCGGCAAGTACTTTATGAGCCATCATCGTTAGCCATTATTGGTCCAATTCTCTGGCGTCCATCCGGCCGTTAATCACCTCATTCTATCGCGCCATTAATAAAACATTCTGGGAATGCAATGGCAATTTTACTGACTCATTAAATATACCGTTCATAACCCATTGAAGGTACGTACTAGAAATAATACAATAATTAATATGTACATATATTTTTATTTAAAAAAAATATTTAAAATACAATATTCCTTAATTGGATATAACGAAAAAAAACATTTATAAACATAAGAACAAACATGTTAAATGATTGATTAAAAATATAGAAGCAAACATATGAAACCTAAAACTTAATGAACTTAACTATATCTATAAATGCATGAATTCATTTACATTGAATAAAATTTTAAAATAAGAATTAAAAATATTTGCAAAAACAACAAAAAAAAACAAGCTAGTATCAATAAAGTTTAGAATTTATCATTATTTGCTACAAACTTTTACTTTGTTTCTTTGCACGACCTCTTTCTCGATCTGGTGCTTTTCTGAACGATGTCTTGATGACATTTTAAATATTTGCTAATGTTGCAGTACTTGAACCATAATTGTTTCTCACAGTTACTGTTAAAAGATAAATATGCAGTAATGTGTCGTTCAAAAATACATAACTTACCATGTATTAAATTAATTATATTAAAATGTGAAATTGCTAAATGTTTTACCATTCCAATCAGTCTTATGCAATATTGTTTTATTCTTTCTACTCACATTTTGAAATGATGCCATCTACAACAACAAACATTTTTGCAATGTACTCATTATTTGCTACAAATTTTACTACTTATGAAAAGTTACCTTTACCTGCTAAATGTTTGTTAATTTAAAAAAAAATCTTTAATCAAATTTAACTAACTGCCGTCCGTAGTACGTGTTTGGTACAGAGTTGGACATCCAAAAAACGTTCATAACAGTTGCAGCCCTATTTTCACTGTTCATACATTACAAAATTAGATACAATAATTTATTCAAAAAGCATCAATACATAATACAACGACTTATAAAATATATAATACAATGTAATGCCAGAAAAACAATTTAAAAAAAAAATTTTAAATTGATAAAATAAGAACATACACAATAATATGAAAAAAAACTTATATTCCTTATTTAAAAATGAGAAACAAAATAATAAAATAATTAAGTTGTTACCACAAAATAATCTTGTAGCTCTTATTCTGATTCTTGCATTCCTGAGCCACGACTTAATCTCGTCTTCTACTCCTATAATCTTGGTTGAATTTTTTGGTAATGAATTTCCCCAAACACCTTTAAATTATAATAATAATTAGTTAAAAATATGTCTTATTCAAAATTTGTATTTATAAAAACTAACTACAATTCTAAATTGCAACTATTTAAATCTAATTTTATTTTAATTATTTGTTATAATCAGAATATAATTTTTGTAATAAACATAAAAAATGCAGCTAATTGCTATTGAATAGTAATAGTAACGTTTTCTGACCTCGGTTATAACTACTTTTTTAGGTTCGATCAAAATTTAAGTGAGAATGTTAATATTATATATAGTATTATTATTAGGTAATACACCTTAGCTATAAAAATTGTATTCTTACCTATAGCGTCAATTTTACAGTGTCTTCTGACACCACAAATTTAATTTTGAAAGAATTCTTTTGCTCGTATCATTAATATCCTTTCAGCCACTTACTAAAAAAAGGCCTGTAATTAAAAAACTATATGTTAAATATGAAACAAATAGTAAGAGAGAATGCAAAAAAACTATTCAGTTAAGTTACCTCTAATAATAAGGTTAACCGAATAAGAAGCACATCTTGATGCAATTGTGCTTATAATTTACCACTAACGTATAAACATGACAATAATATTTACCTGTCATTGAAGATACTACTGACAATTACGACAGAGCTCTGCTTATAATGGTTTTGCATGTACTTTCTGTATGTCGATTAGATGATATCTTTCATTTAACGAGCAAGCATACGATTATATTGTCGGCACTTTACCAGATAACGGCCGTTACTATTGTTTTCTAGGTAAACATTTTTTTTAAATATGAAGCAGCATGGAGAGTTCATGTTTGTACGCACGCATCAATAAGTTGTTGAATTGCAATTCCTGTTTTTGTTGTTTTAAACATCACTGTTCAGAAACATTAGCTTCCATAAATCAATTTAGTTTTAACGACTACGAGGTTTTTAATCACTAATTTTAACACTGAATTCATAAACTAAAAGTTATTATCACTTTATAATAAACCACATACAGAATCAAAACTGATAAACGTATTAAGAACATAACTTCGCCTCGCATACGTATTATTGGCGCAAGTCATGACTTGGTCATGCGTAGTTGTAGAAAAATACCGTTAGCATTTACCAGATGGTACAAATGTCGTACAAAGAACGTCTAATGAACATAAATAATACTTTGTCCAATGTACGTTTTGCACAAAACGTTTTATGGACATCCCTTAAAGGTCCACGGACGTTCAGACCTTTATTGGACTTAAACTGGACGTCCAACGGACCTTGTGTGCTATTACAGTAATTACGAAAATCTTGCTCTGTATATTGTTAATTCAGAAGCATCAAATAATTCAGTTACCCAAATAATTGACATTTCTTGATATCACTGTACATGTACACACGAGTTCTCAAATGAGTCCTATAAAGAAATATTATTAATGACTACTGTATAGAAATATTTTTATTATATAGTACTATGTACTTAATGACTAGAAAGTTGTAGAAAGTTCTTCACTTGAAGGGTCAAATTAAACCACTTTAGATTTTATTATAGCGAAGGTTTGTCATTCATAGTTAATTGTTCATTTACAACTATTTCAATTTATTTGACGTTTTAGAAATATCTTAACAATTATTCATGTTAATTTTAATTTATATTGTGTAATAGTCTGATGTCGTTTGGAGTTAAGGACTATTCCACTCTAATCTTTTAGTTGGCCTGAAGAAGTGCACGCCTGGTTGCACAAAACGTCGGCATAGTAAAATATTAAGTGGTTTAATTTGCCCCTCCTAGTGAAGAACTTTTTACAATCTAGTCATTAATTCAATATTAAATATACAGTATTGAGTACTATTTACCTTGGTTGACTTTGCATCCTTTACATCTGTATCTACCAACGATTCTACTTGTTAGGGTTAATGTTTATAGAATTTTGGAGGTTAATGTTAAAGGTCTTGTAAATGGGTTTTTAGATATAAATAAGTAAAACTTATAAGTGTTAGTCAGTATTGGTGGTGTAAGCACCTTCACTAAACAAGTTTTCTTTATGGTCTGAAAATTATTCTTTTGTTTCTTGATTTTCTGGATTGTTGTTCGTCAACATAACTGCTTGATACACTTGAGTGTTCTAAATTTTATGTTTCTCATCACTACCTACAAGGGCAAAAATTAACAGTAAATCAAATATCACCATTAACTCCAAACGTTGAATTACTTTTTCAATTTTTTTCTTATTAACTCTAGTAACGGGCATTTACTGGCAATTTGATGTACTGCCAACGCCATTATTTCTCTGATGTTTCCGGCAATCGGTCGTTAATCTACCCTCAATTTGTGTTTGCTGGGTTTCTTTAAACGAAGTTTTATCGTACTCACCGAAATAATCTTTTCGCGGCTCAGATTAAATCCAGCAGTGATTTTTAGAGCCGTAAGTCGTCTATTTCTTTTGGTGGTCAATATTATGCGTTGATCATTTGCATTTGATGTTGAGCAAGACGGTCCCGGACGCTCTGCGTTTTCAAGATCGCCAGTCTCCTTAAAGCGCTGAATGTCTTACCTTTAGGCATTTTTATTATAAAGTTCACGCAAAATACAAACCCGTAACAAAAAATATGCTATGCTTAGGGATGTCTTAAAATAACTACAACAATGATCGACAACATTTATAAACAGCAACCTTAGATAATATTGGAATAAATAAACATCAATGTTTTTTTTTATAATATGAGGCAGATGTTTTGTAAAACATTTCAATTTTTGGAGGTTTAACAATGCTAGTTGAATTGTACTTGACATGTTCATTGCAGGCAATCTTATGAAAATAAATACATTACATAAATTTTCATTTATTATAACAGACACTTCTTAAATATTTAAAAAAATTTAAAAAAGTGTTTTTTTAGATGCGTAACATGATTTAAAGTAAACAAAAGCGTATCCATACTTCAGTGAACGGTAGTGTACTATATGTTGCAGACCTTCTGTCTCTAGCCGTATGTTAATATAAAAAATGAGATAGCAGTTATTGAAAAGATTATCTTGTACAAACAGCTTATGATGGTTCCTAACGCATTAATGCGGAGTATGATGGCTTTAGCTCATGAAAGTCATAAATAATAAAAAGAAGAAGAAGAGCGCTCTTCTAACTCACAACCTCATTTCGAGGATTGAACGTAAGGTTAGCCAAATCATCAAATCTTCCAATCTAGCTCCTGAAACTAAACGTCGACTTACCCCATCAGTAGGGCACGACCAAAATCACGATTACACGGATGTGTCACGGGCCGTGTAATTTTAAGTTTTCCATGTAATTCGTGTAAGTTGCAAAAAAAGGTATAATTCATATTCCGTATAAAAATTGTAAACGTTAAACATTATTTATGATAAGCTAATTTATAATATTAGTTATTGGTATAATATACGTTACACCTACAAATTTGCTGTCTAACAAACGGCTAGGGATGCTAAAAAGTAAACGCACCAGCTTTTTCAAATCAGTTACGTCAAAGTTACTGATGATTTGAAATAAACTGATATCCAAAGCAACCAGTAACATCAGCTTTACAACTGTACCTTTCGTACTTGCAGTTTTTGCACACATAAATTCTTTTTAAATATTACTGCAAAGCATAAATCTAAGCTTCGAGCAGGTTACAATTCAAATCAACAACTTTATATTAACATGTGTTGAAGCTAATTTATTGAAAGATCGATCCCAACAACATTGTATGTAATAAAACCGATGAATATCAGAAACCGAAAAAAAAAAAACATTTTGACAAAGCTCCGGCGATTATACAATAATACTGCAGTAATTGTGCATCGTATTAAAAAGACAATACAATTACAATATGTAGGATATAAAATTTTAATATTACAGGCATCTTTCTCTATTTCCATTTTTTTAGGAAAGAATAGGTATAAAGAATATTTGGAAGAGATAATTGAAGTCAGCAATGTAACTTTACCGCCAGTGCCTATAATTATTCGATGGAATAGAATGGTTTTTTACAAAATATCAATCAAAGTATAAATTTGACTATTTTGCTAAATGTATTCCTGATCTAATAAATAATAAAATTGTAAAAAAAATAAATTCCTGCTTATAAAGCTTTGCTCCTCAAGTAGCTGATGAAGTTTCTCCTTGGATGTTTTGGATGTCTAATGTAAACGTTTTCCCGACCTCAGTAAGCAAGCATAACGCTATGTGTCTGTACCTGAAAATTTCGTGAATCCCGAACGCAGTATAATCCAGTATAGGTACACGTGGCAATGCACCCCAACGTTAAGGTTTCTTCGAAGAAAATCTGGCATTGCAAATTATGTTTGCATTTAATGCTCAACAATAAATTTTCTTAATTACATCAATTATATAATGAGTTCTTTGTCTATCATAATTTTTATAACAAATAATGATTACTAATTATTACAATGTATGCTCATTTTTGTTGATCCGAGTTTTTACTCAACTTTGGCATACCAACCGTGTTTTTTTACATTTTTCTAAAAGTCAATCGTGTTTATTGCAAAAAATTACCGTGTTTTTGGTTGTGCCCTACCCATCAGATTCTAAACCACCTCGTCTATACGGACTTCCCAAAATTCACAAACAAGGATTTCCTTTTTGACCTATCGTCAGTACTACTCCTACCTACAAGCTAGCCAAGTTCTTGTCCAACATTCTTTGCGAACTCTCAGCATTTTATTCAACGTCTAGAAACTTGAACCTCAAGATCTTCTCGTGAGCTTTGATGTTACTTCACTCTTTACTAAAGTTCCTATTAAAGATTCGCTTATTATCATCAAACAGATTCTATCTCAACATGGCAAGGACTTGAGTTTGCTTCCTCTTATTGATAAGTGTCTATCCTCTACTTACTTCCAATTTGATAACAAGCTTTACGAACAGGTTTCATCATCCTGCACAGAAACGTTCTGTTATTGAATCTTTTGTTCATCGTGCTTTTTCTATTTGCCAACCTGAGAATCTAGACTGGGAACTACGTCATATTACTAGAACCTTAGTGAACAATAGGTATGTAAAGTGAAATATTCATAGAGTTATTAATCGTCATCTACATCCACGTACTCGATTACCTAAAGACATTTCTACTCCTGAATCCAACCCGAAGTTGTCCTTTTTACCCTACATTCACAAGGTTACAGATCAAATAGGGAAACTTCTTCGTAAAAATGGTATTAAACTCATATTCAACTCAACAGGCAAAATCTCTCAGATTCTTCTTTCTCTCAAAGACAAATTTCCTACATTTTCATCTCAAGCTGTATACCAGATTCCTTGTTCATGTGGTTTAGTTTACATTGGTGAAACCGGTCGTTCAGTCATTACTCGCATTTCAGAACATAATCGATGTATAAGGAAAAGGTATATTTCCAAGTCTGCGGTTGCTGAACATCATTTTACTACAGGTCACAAGATAGATTTTGATAATGTTTTGTTGATTGCCAAATATCCATTCTTTTTCAACAGGAAATTCCAAGAGAGCATAGAAACCATCAAACACCCCAATAACTTCAATCGCGATTATGGTTTCGAGCTATCCCCTCTTTGGTTCCCGTTCATTAGTCATTTATCGTCAACACGCCCCTTATCAACCGTAACCCAATCATAGTCGAGCTCAACCATCCATGACGATCCTTTTTCTTACGGAGACTATTTATTCTTAAGCCACTTTTACAGAGTTTAGAACCTGGCTTGGTTCACAAGTTGATTACCTAACTCGGTAGTGATTCTTTGTTAGATTTTCGTTTGCTTTTTCAAGTTACCGCTTTCTTTCTTGCCTTTTCAGAGTTTAGATTATGGCTTGTTTCACAAGTGTATAACCTAACTTTTGAGAAGTTCTTAGTTAGATTTTGTTGCTTGTTTGAGTTTTGCGATTTATCTCACGCCCTGATAAAGCCTTTTACGAAAGTGGGCAACTTCGGTTACAACAACAATGACACGGTCCAACCCCGGAAGACATTCTTATCTTAGTACAAATTTTTAAGTTAACAGAATTAGACAAAAAAGACCCCACTGAAAATAGAAACAAAGACGGTTTAACCACCGTGACTACAACTGGGGACAAACTTGTAAGATAAACGCGCATGCCGATTAAATATAATGATTATGTATTAGGTTCAGTTTTGTGAAATTTGGTGTTGATCAGACTTGTGATTATATTAGGATAATTTTTGTGTGAATTTGATAATTTAAAAGAGAGGGATGTTGTATGGTACAAACACAAGCTGACACTACTGCACGCCTGGCTAGCGGGGGAGAGCATTATTAATGTGTTAATTAAAATAATCAACAATCATAAAACATACAATAGTTTTTATAATGAGTACAACAGAAACCGAGTAGCTGCATATCTCGAAAAAATAAAAATTTATTACGGTTTTATTTAGTCTGAAATAAAATGACATATTATAATCACATTATAAGAAAAATTTCCGTTTCCAAGTATACAATTTCACCATAGACAAGAAAAATAGAACCGCCGACATCAAAATGTAATTCGTACGTGCGAATCAGCTGCAATTTAGAAATTTACTTAATTAAAATTGATCAAAAATGCGAAAATCGGAAATCTTGAAAAACTCTTCACATCTTTAATTAGAAAGTTTTGGTCTTGTTGAAAAAAGACATCTTTCGCCAATTGGATATTTGTAAATTTAAACTAATTTAGCAATAATGTAAACGCTAGAAATCGCTATCCTTCTAATTAAAAATGTGCATAATGTTTCGAAATTTTCGAGTTTCGCATTTTTGATAAACCTTGATTAAATAAATTTTGTAAAAAACAGTTTTTGAAATTTTGTATATTCTGTTGTTTTAGCGGTCGACCCCATAAATTTATAAACAATTTCCAGGCATTTCCCGTAGTTACTGTAGTATAATTTTCTGTTTCAAAGTTGTACTATAAACCGACATCGGTTCTAAACGAGCTGCTCTCTACAACTGTAATGCAGTTCAGCGTGAAAATATTGCTGAAAAAAATTATTAAATAATAGTACAACTAATACAATTTTCTGTTCTAGATAATTTTGGTGTGGTTAATTTCTCATAAACTGAGCTTGCGTCGCATGTCGCAGTGAACATTTTCAAAGCCTGGAATAAACTGATTGATTGCGCTTTGAAATCTTGCTTTTATCCTATCGATAAAACGGATTTTCAAGTACTCGGTAGTAAAAAAGTCGAATCTCGATTGATATTAAAAGGATTTTTAAATATCACAATAGATTCTGCTCTCCAACTTTCTTGGGAGCGCTCCCGGCGCGGCAGAGCGCTACACTCTCACGTTTGAGTAGTATCAATATTCCTAAACTAAACTAAAAACGTTTTTCATGAATTATAAATTTATTATCTACAATCTACAAAGTACCTACTTTTTTCGATATTATAGTACATGACAAAAACCAATTATCACATTGCTAAAGAATGCTGAGATGCGCGTCGGATAAATTCAGAATTTGACGATCATGCCTAATAAGTTTTAACTAAAAACATCAGCTGTAAACAAATGTAAATGTGCACACCTAAAACGCCGTATGAAAAGTGTAAACGTTTTTCAGTTGGATACTATATTGACATTCGCAACCAAATTGTTTTCCGCGCAACCATTCTTTAGTTTTTAAAGAATCTCTACCTAAATTAGTTTGTAATACATTAAAATAATATTAATAATAATTAAAATTGATTGCGTTTTACATTTTTGTAGTAAATTGTTTATTATTTATACAAGTAGGTATTAATATAGGTATAAAAACTTTTCAAATACTAAAAATAAAATTAATAATTTTTAATTTGTATTTAAAATAAATTATTTGTGTAGTCAGTTGGTTTTTCAATGTTTGTTATTAGCAAATCATATACTGTTTTTGTCCTTTGATGTCTTTGTTGAAATATATCAATTTTGGGGTTTTTCTAATTTACATTTTTAGTTTGCAGATGCAAAAAGGTTTTCTGGAAAAGCAAACTGTTGCTAATTAAGATATGGTGTTTATTGCACTTGAAAGGAAGGATGTAGCTACCTGCTGCACCTAACGGTTTTGTGATTCTCTGTACATATTAAATGAGTTTAGCCGTTCTCATTGTTGGATATCTCTTAAAGTGGTATATGTATAATAACGTTAATTTTTACAAATATAGTTTTGAGAAATATAGAAATATTTATTGCAACTAGGGCAATGATTTAAAAAAAATAATTATTTAATTGTTTAGATAGGGATTTCGTAATTAAAACGCAAAAGGGTAAAAATGTGTGTTATTTTTTTACAAAGTTTCTAAATACGGTAGGCACAGTTAGGGTACTACGTTAAAGTCAAACAAGTCGTAACAATTTACAATTGTAACACTAAAAGTTATTTATGTTTGTGTTCACAATGTGTTTTGTTTAGCATAGACTCAATCAAACATTATTTTATACGGCATTTTGTGTATATTATTGCTTTTCTAAAATATGTCGATTTTGTGTGTTATGTTTGAAATCGACTTGTGTATTCATCTGTAAAGATACGTATCTATCTAAATCTGAGTGACTTAGAGGGATGCTGTTCAAACTTTTAAATTCAACATAAATTACTCTATTTATAACATTACCATGCTTAGAAGCTGCTGCATACAATTGTTAAATTTTAAACGTTGTAAACGTGACTCAATTTTTTCAAATTTTTTATTGCAGTTTTGTATGAAACGACTTTTTATATTTGTAAATTCCGATAAATAAACATTTAATTATCATACTTAAAAATGAAAAAACTAAAATCAACAAACTTAATATTTTTTTCAATTATTTCGTTTGTTTCTTAGTTATTTCTCAATTTATTTGTTTGTTAAGTACCGTCACATCTGATAAAAGCAACAAACCAAATTTCAAAGCTTTATTTAGTAAAACACTTCCTAACAAATTCTACAAACTCTTACATAAACCGATTTAAGTCAGTCAATCTAATTTTAACTTAATTTTTTTTAGCTTTTTGATAATTATTTATAAATATTGATTTATTTATTATATATTGTGAGACGTTATATATAAACTACAAACCAAAGTTAAAAACTTAGTTAAAAATTTTGTTTTATAAAATTTTTAATTATGCGCTGCTAACGGCGGCGAGTAGTGCAGTTAACCTGCGCATAAACCGTTTTGCGCAATTACGCATTCTAAGTACAATGGACCACCGCTGTTAGCAGCGCCTAATTAAAAAGTTGGTTGCTTTATTAAAAACAAACTTTTGAATTAAAGTTAATTATCTGAACTTGCAAATAAAAATCAAAACAGAGTTTCATAGTGTTATGTATTAAACTAAACTAATAAGTTATATTTTGTAAGTAATGTTTTTTTGTAAGTTTTAAAAACTGTTTGTTACAAATACTATCCATAATTAAAGTCAACGGTTTTAATATTCTTTTAATAAATACGAAACTCTATAAAAGTAAAAATGTAGAATTCGTAATACTGTAGGCTGCTAGCAATCACATAAATGGTTCAAAACTGCATAAGCAATATTAACAAGACATGGAAAACGACACCTGTAATAAAGCTGCCAGAAACTAAACTTTAACACGATTAGATCATCGCATACCCATAGAAAACAATTAGAATGTACCGAGTGGGTATTCTTTTTCGATATTTTATAAATAACTGAATAATTGAATACATTAACACTCACACATACATACGTCCGTTTTAAAAATAAATGAAAAACTTGCCTTTCTAATAGAAAACATTTTAATCACACAAATAAATTATGTAAATGTATTTACACATGTTTATGTTAATTAGATATAAAATAATCAAAATTTCACCTTATTGTTATTGGTTATAATAAAGTAATTACGTATCGTAAATTGAACAAATCAGCCATGCTACCAAACGTTGTATTGCATAATATATTTAAACAATTAATATGTCTAAAATGCACAATATTAAAAAAATTGTTTATACTGTATATACACGTGGTAGTTTTGATTTTCAAAATTTTTTTGACGCAAAAATCAAGTCGAATACGTGTAATCAATTTCTATATAAAAAACGAGAATTTTTATATAATTCACGAAATAGATACAACTATGAAATATCAGTTCTATTATTGAAATGAAAATATTGTATTGCTGGTTATTCATTTAACTACTACAAATCTTCTAAAGGTTTGGATAGGTTTATTAAATTATGTCGTCTGTTAGTTAGCATATCAAACTGTAGCAGTAATAAAACAACTTAAGTTAATTTGAATTGAACTTAAAATATAATATTATATATATGCTTCAACATTTGTACTCGGTTAATTAGCTAGTACATACTTACATTTCTAAACGCTAATGTGTTAGATAGCTTATCAATATATCAGCCCATGTCAGAGAAGTTCTGCTTGATCTATTACTACTAAAACCTGGTTACCTAAAAATCTTGCAGAAAAAACATTGTTCGATTTGGTTATTTTGGAGGTATGTGTTGCTTTTGTATACTTATATAAAATAATATTTACGCATTACCTATTTAAAGCATTTTCTTAAAATTTCTCTTTTACATAAAATCTATTTACACTGATGTATGCATTAACCCATACTGTAACATATGCCAACCGTCGATTTCTTTGACACACGCAATTTTATTTCTAAAAATTAATTATGCTAATAGAATGCTAAGAATACATTTTTTCTCATTTAAGTATTTTTTTCCCTACAGTATTTTTGAAGATGTTTATTCTTAACATAAAAACATTTACGCTGGTCAACAAGATGAGATCAGACAACTACTATTTCATATTACGTTTTTGGCATGTTTCTCCACGATATACGCAAAAAACACTAAATATACATACACATACTTCAGGACCGTACTCGACTCTAAATTTTCTTGTTCGTTGGATATTTTATTTTAAAATAACATTGACGATTTGTTGCTAACTTTTAACATTAACATAGACATACTAATGCATGTTTCTTACTATTTCAGAACCATATTGTTGATAACAATAACAAAGATGTGTAACCGGTTGCTCCATCTACATAAAACGCTTCTCTGTGATAAAAAATATCGAAACGTTCAATTTTTACTATTAGTAATTGTTGAACTTAGTATTAGAAACAGTGGCGGCTGGTGGTCAATCATACAAGAGGGTCATTAAAAAACGCAATTATCGCAAAAAGACTAAAAAAACATTCTTACAGTAGCGTGATTTATATTTAAGATTTAAGATATTCGTCTATAATTACAATTACCAAAATGATCAATATCAAACAATAAACATAAAACACTAAAATCTATTATTTATTTCAAATCCACAAATCCAATCTAACGAATCATACACAGATTTTATTTAAATTACTGTAAACTTCTTTATTTTTACGTTTACTGGTTGGTCGTATTTAAAGTAAAGGCTGAGGACAAGCATTAAATTTAAATTCTAAATGTGTAAACAATTATTAGCATCATTTTTTAATGTCTTGTACCACCGTTACTATGAAACAAAAACAATAAATCTTACAAATGAAAATTATCGATGAACTAAGAAAATCGACTGTAAAGTTGGTCATATGTGATAAGAAATTTGCAATCCAGCATCTGTATTTTACACACACCTACAAAGATAACGATATATGACGTAAGTCACGTAAGCAATGTAAGCATTGCACTCAAAGATAATGGCACAAAGTATTATCCCTCTGTGTGCGTCTGATGTTCTTTCAGTCTGATGATCATCAGACGCACACACAGAGAGGAGAGACTTCTAAGTCCGACATCGCGCAACATTCGTGGGATAACCAACATCGAATGAAATGGTCGGAAGCAACAATCATACACAGAGAGGAACATTGGCACAAACGGAAATTTAAAGAAGCAGCATTCATCAACAACAACAAAGAAATTTTCAGCCAGCCAAGTGTCGAGATAAGCAACGTATGGAAACCACTAATCGAACCTCTAAAACAACTTAAACTTTACTAAGTAATTTTGTTAATTAATCTGTTACGCTTAGTTGATTTTGTACGTTTGAACGCTTCATCGAACATGTCTTTAGTATATAAGCTCCAGTAGTTTCTAAGTTTGTTAGTATTCACCTGATGACGATTGCAGATACCACAGCAATCGAAACGTTGTGTATATTCATTTCAAAATAATAAACAATGAAAGTTCAGCAGAATGTTATTACTTCGCATCAAGCAACATTGTTTAATACATTCAAAGAAATCATTTGCTTTGGTTACAATAAAAACCTGTTTTTGAATTATATGTCAAAACTATAATTGATTCCTTTTTTTTTCGATAGTGCCATCATGGTTGTTTTGATAAATACGAATATATTCGAGAGCCTTTTGATGTTTTGAAACCTTCAATTATTTGTAAAGTGTTTTTTAACATTAAGTAACTGGACGACTACATTGACTATGGTTTTAGTGTCTCAGCATGTAAAAGACAAACAGAATAATTAAATGAATTTTAAATACTATGAAATTATTATTTTTTCAAAAAGAAATGTTATCATACAATTGCCATTAACACTTTTCACTTTTTGTACTTTCTACTGACAAAAGATTTTGTAACATTTTGTTTGATTTTGTTGAAAGCAAATTTGAAGTTACTTCTTGCGCAGCTTTTAAAATTTCAAGTAAATCTTCACACAAATCTTAAAATTCTAAGGAATAAATGTTCTTACACAAATATTTTATGATTGTTTATTTGGTACGATGCATGTTTTGTTTTTGTTGTTTGAATTGTTTCCAACAATATAACCTTGATAAATTTAATAAATGCACACTTTATAAATTTTATAAATTTGTAAAAAAAAAACTTAAATATGGCCTTATAATTCGTAAAATATTTTTGTTGGAATCTTGACATAACAATGTGGCACAAATAAATCAGCTATTTCAGCACTATTTGTAGCGTTTTTAATGCTTTTGTTATGGCGGCTACCGAGACAGCAAGATTAATTTACTTAAATAGTCTTAATATATTGTATTAAATGTAATTGCAACACTACAAATCCTGAAGGAACACAACAACATAAGCTTTATTGTATTATATTCAAACGTTTACACTAACTAATTAGTTAATTAACAAAATGTATGCTTTTGATTTAAAAACCCTTTTCAAAATGTAAAATTACTACAGTTCTAATACAATAAAATGTCAATTTAACAAACAATGTGTAATTAACTGTAAATAAATAATGTTAGTTTACTATCCTATAAACCTTTTTTTGCAAACGAGGTGTTTATAAATCGTTTTAGTACTCTAGAGCCTTCATGGTCAGAAAACTGTAGTTTTAAGAAAACAATAGTACTACTTTAACAGTTGGATCCAGATTAGTTAAAAAATTAGTAACCTCTAAACATTTTGTTATACATTTTATGTATGAGGTTCGGAATCATAAAAAATATTATTAAAATATATATAACATAAAATATGCAACTGTTTATACTACAAAAAAACTGACTTCAAAAAATGCATTAAATAAAATGTACTAAAAAGTAAAAAATAATTATTGATTTTAGTTACAATTAAATGACAACATTGTTATTTACATAAAATTACTTTTTGAAGTCGATGTTAGGTATGACATTGGCGTAGAATTAAGATTAATTCTTGACATTAACTTAACTGGCAGTTGTAATAAGTCTGTCGAATGCGTTTAGCATCGATTTCAAAAAGCAGTATCATGTAAATAAAAATTTCGTCGTTTAATTGTAACTAAATTAAATAATTATTTTTTAGTATTTAGTCCATGAATTTTTTGAAGTTGCTTCTTTTTTGTTAAAAACTTTGAAAATGCAAATTGTTCAAGAAAATTTCATGGCGATGTATGTTTAAGAGTTTGATCATTTTCTCATGAACCCCATCATCAGAAATTGACCAAATTTAAATGGGACCACTTGTAAGGTACCTCCTTTATAATAAAAAGGAAATCATTTAGGTCGGCGAACATGGTAAAGAATTGTCGCTGAACATAAATAAAAAAAAAAGATGCTGACGAATTAAGAATTGCCTTTATTAATTGAAGTAGGTTGAAAATAAAAAACTATGCAAAATTTTTATACGAACCAGAACATCAAAATAAAACAAAAACAATTATTTTATATTGCATTCCTAACTATTACGTGACTAAGGATTTAATTAGAATCCGATACTCAACTACCTATTAAAATACAAGAATTAACAGTTGTTATAAATTAAGTTCTACGATTAATTGTTACAAGAAACTACTAATTTTTTTTAATTTTTGTTTTTTTGTCATAATGTTTTTATATAAAGAAAAACTACGTTTCAGTACAATAATGCAAGCGCAAAGTTCTATTCTATTCAAACCTTTACGAATTTGATTAACGAGCTAGGATTATTTTCTAGATGCTGAATAAAATTCTTTAAAAAAGTCTATAATACTGTGATAATTTGGAGAAATGTGCTCTGACGTAGCTTGATTATTTTATAACTATTTTTTTAGTCAAAAAAAGATTCCCTTAATAAGAAAACAGTTGTTTGCATAAAATAAAGCATTGCGCAGCCATGTTCTTCATTTAGACAAGTTGTAGTAGAAACGGCAAACCACATGCGTTTTTATAAAAAAAATTTTAACGTTGCTAACTATGTGAAAACTTCTAGCGACGTATTGCAGATGTTAATTGCAACCTAAAGAACATGTTTCCTTTTTCTCTAAACAAAGTAGATAAATTTCATCGTTGTCGAATCTGGTTGTAGTTGAATTATTCAATTTTTCACATTACAAGCTAGGAAATGTAGAACACTATATTCAGTTACTGTTCATTTATCTAGGATTATATTGGCTACATATCTTTTTATATCATTTCTTGTTTAGTCTACGACTAGCCAACGGTTCTATTTGTAAACTTGGTTCATAACCTGTTGGTTATCTTTTATTTGGAGGTAGAGAAAAGAAAAACAAACGTTCTTTAATTTATTATATTTTATTTTTTAATAATAAATTTGACGTGCAAACACTAATAATTAATACTTAATCATTCTATTTTTTAAGACGCACACTTACTCTAATTACACCTATAAACAACCGCATTGCACTAAAAATACAAAAACGTCATTGCATCTTGTTAAATAGTTGATGTTAAGAAAAGAGAATTTTTTCTGTAAATCGTATCAGTAAAGAAAGCAATATAAGTTAAGATTTGGTACGTTACTTGAATCTATGTGAAATTTTATACAATGACTTATGTGGCCTAATGTCTGAAGGTTTAATTGGTGGTGCAAACTATTTTTTGCTGTTTAAATGCAATTGTTCCTTGTACCAAATAGTTTATTTTATGAAACACAAAGCCATTGTGTTAAACTCCTTTAAAAATGTTGTTAATTTGTCTAAAAATAAGCTTGACCGTGGTGTGAAAACTCCACATGCTGATAATTGCATCAAAGTTATAAATAATTAGAAATTTATGCATAAAAATGAAAGTGAACTTGAAAAGATTCCATCCTATACGCCTGAACAAAATAAGAAAACAGAACAAGAAATGCGCACGATAGTGAAAAAGTCCGTTCAATGTTTTATAAAAAAAATATGTACACGTTTGTATTGATTTTCTAGCATGCTATAATTTTTTTGAAATTTTTCTCTTCGATTTTATTAAGATCATATCGACTAACCCTAAATCAATAAAAAAAAATCGTGGCAGGCATGATTCGAAACTATATTATATTTGTGAATTCATTTTAAATTACGAATCAAATATCTGATAAACTGTACTGTTGAATAAATTGTTGGCCCATCCACGTCTATCTGTCGATCTCTATCTAAAATGATCCAAAATAAACGCAAACGTAATCGTGAATCCTTATCTTCAGATTCTGATATTTCTAATTTGGTATTAGAAGAGGTTTCAGAGGATGAGTTAAGTGATGATACTGACAAGACTCTTCAACCCAAGCAGGCAAACAAAAGTTTTACAGATCTTCTGCCGTTACCAAAATCAAAAATGAGAAACATGTCACGAAGAACCCAACATTCCAAAATTATGACTCCAACTCCTTTAAAAGTTGAATTAGAAAAAAAAGAAGAGAGAAAGAAGGCAAGGCCGCAAGATGTGCGAAAAGTCAAGAGAAATATGGTTTCTAGCCAAAAAGAGAAAAAGAAAAATACTGCGACAACCGAAACATGTAGCGTTTGTGATAGTTTCGGTGGAAATAATGACTTATGGTGGAGGTGTCGTTCGTGTGGTTTTTGGGCCCACGCCAACTGCACGAATATTGATAATGCGAAAGATTATCAGTGTGAAGACTGCTTAAACTTATAATAAATATTTTTTATATGTTTTCTATGTTAAATATTTTGTTCAACAGTCTTATTTTCAATAAAAATCTTTGCTCGATATTTACCCACAATGTGATCGAATTTACCCGAAAGGTCGATATTACCCGTTGAAATAATTTTTTTTTAGTTTTGTGATAAAACAAAAAAATGCCAATTGTAAGTGAAACCGAAGTAAGCGTTATTTAGATAAATGTCCAAAAATAATTTGCTATAAAATCCAGACAAATAACTGATCAAGTAAGCCAGTAATCGGGCTTCTTCCTTAAGTGGTCATGGTCATGTGTCTTGAGACTCTTGGATTTACAGATATGTTCATCGTGAGTACAATAAATATATAGATTTTAAACATTTAAGAGCTCATTATGCATCTTAGAACTGTTGAGAGTATGACTTGATTTGAGCGCCTGAAAGTAGATTCTATGCTTTAATTTTGATTTTCCATAGTAACGATTTCAAGGGTGGTATTGTACCCAATTTTCCTCTAATTTATTAAAACAGTTTTTTATTGCGTTATACTTTTTAACTTTTAAACGTTAAACAAATATTTACTGTATCAAAATAAATACTTAATTATTATTTCCAAGTAAAAAAATGTCTAAAAATGTGTAAGTACATGGTATTAAGAACAGTTTTAAGAAAATAAGGTTAAGCTAATTGGTATTTAGAGTTTATTACCTTTTTACGTGCCAACATCGTAATAAGCTTGAGAAAGGTTTAATATTTACACGCAGTCAAAATCTTAAATGATTATCGTAATAGCTAATTAAAAAATGTTATTTAAAAAGGATAAGCCGAACGTTATCAAAAAAAGGTTTTTATTGCAGTTTAACTAATTTTTCTACATTTTTCTAAATAAACAGATATAATTAATCTGGATGTTTTATTACTTTTGGTAAATCTTTCAATGCCACTTTATCATAAACACCTACGTTTGTAGGTGTATCAGTCAATTTCACCGATTTTATTTATTAATTATCTAAGTATATTGCGTAAACTAAATAAAAACGTTAAATAGGAAATTTTTAGGATTTACTCAAAATATTTAATGTTTACATAAATAGTTTAATTACTTATTTGAACTAAATTAGTTGCATACATTTATGGAATGAAACATTTAGTAACTTCTGAGTCACTCATTGTATTATGATTCAGAGATAAAACTTAGAATCATAATTTTTAAATAAATACAACAGCAAGTGATTTTTTAATTATGTTAAAAAATTTAAAAGTAAATGGGTTCAGAATACCAAATCTTTAAGAAAATTGTTTAACTGTAAAAGTATTACATTCGGAAACTATTAGGTAAAACTATCCACAAACATTTAAGACGACGCAGCATAAAGTGCTTGTTACGTAGTAGTGTCAGAATTGATTAAATAGATAGACTGCAGATATATGAAATTAGTTGTTATACATATACTTTTATCAAGTTTAAGAAAGTTACTTGGAAGGTATGAGCTCTTAGTAATTTTTGAAATAAAAAACACTGTGACATTAAACGTATAATTAAGATTATCCTAAATAAAATCGCAAGCAATTTTTTTCCACATTACAACAAGCATTTTTATTGGTCTAAAATCTTTCTCTAAAATCAATAGTGTATGAGATAAAAGATTTGTCTAAAGAAATAATTTTTCTCTATTTCAACATCAGAATTAGCGATTCTTACACTAAAATCCGTGTAAGAATAAGCAAATTCTTACACGAATTTTAGTAATGTTAGTTTTTTCAAAATTGGTATCTCTGCATCGTAAGTTGACGTTACATGAAAAAGAAATCAAAATTATTGGACTTTAACAATTGAAATTCAAATTTTGATGCCAAGATAAAATAAACACGTTTTATTAATTTAAATTTACTTATTTATAAAAGTATAAAGAGATAATTTCGTATGATTTTAGGTTAACACATAAATTTCAATATGTCAAAGTGTAAGTGTTGCCAATTCAATAAAATAATAAAGTTTCCCAATGTTGTTTTAAAATTAAAATTGTACGAAAAATATTAATTATTGTGTCAAAATAGAGAAAATAGTATAAAACACACGTCATAGAATACGTTTCAATCACTCTACCGCTTCATAAACTCGCCGCTGCGCGGCTCGTGTATGAAACCCGGTCTCGTGATTGAAGCGCGTTCATTCTGTAACTTGTGTTTTAATATACTATTCCAAGATGTTTTGTTTTTTTTTCCTTTGGTTATTTTAACCTAGTGTGACATTTGACTACTTGCAGCTTGTTACCTTGTTACAACAAGATTCTCTAAGATACAATTATTTTTTAAAATGTACTCATTACTTGTATGATGTAATATTTGTACAACCACGATGTAATACTTTACATAAAAAAATGTAATTATACTGTACAACATGTAAGGAGTTTACTCAAAAATCAGTGATGTTACATCAACGTTGTATACGAATTGGCACTTCGAAGTACATTTTGATTATTATATTGATACAATAGGTCATTTTTAACACGTCATCAATATGGCGTTGCTCAGCTGATCTGGAGGGCAACAAACAAATGTTATGATAAGTATATATGAGAAACGTAGTTTCTTTTAAATATTTTTGTCTAAAATAAATTCTAAGTGAAGGGAACTTATTATCGTCGTTCTAGTATTATATTAAAGTTAGTCTATACTTAAGTTATTTTTTTTAGTTTGTAAATACCCGTTAGTTGTAGATTTAATTCAAAAATTTCTTTTAACTAATAAGTATTGCATGGTTATGAATACATAATGTTATTTTTTGTTTTAGTTATTTAAAATGATTTGCTGTTATTGCACTTATTTTAAAAACCTCAATACTGAAAATCAGGAACGGTATATAAATAAGATCAAATGAATTAATAATGTAGATTAATATGAAATGAAAGATAAGGATTTCTCCAATAATTTTGAAGCAACATCATTAATCGCTCAAGAAAACATTATGGGATACCTTCTTCTAAGGGCTAGTCCATTTATCCAAACAGAGTAAGTAAGAGAACGGTAAGAGCTATACAAAAGTCTGTTTCTATTTGCTCAAGTCATTTGCAATTGGGTGAAAAACTTAAAAGTCACTAAAATTTTAAATCGCTATTTTTAGAAAAGGTATGAGTGTGTATTTGTAATTTTTAATTACAATCATCCCTCATATGTTCTAGGTGCTCCATTTACAAGGAAGTTTCATTCTCTGTTTTTAGATGTGGTATGTAATCTGGATTACTAATATCTCCAAATTCAGATGGTTTTCCGGTTTGCATCTTTTTATTATTATTATTATCTAATGATTAGTTGCTTGACGAAAAATGATCTAAACATATTCTCATATATTTAATTTTGGTTTTGATGAAGTCAGCCCGATGAAGGGCTTGTATTCAGCATTCACGCATTTAACACTTTCTTCTAAGATTTTACCTCTCTTGTCCTTTTCTGATAGAATGAGATAATAGCGTCTTTTTCTGTCTCTCATGCTATTATTGGAACAACCAACAACTGCACAATTATGTGACACTAAAAGAGTATTAAACAATTAATAAACAAAGTGATGTGTGTTTTTAATACTTACTTTTCTGTAGTAGTACGTCGAAATAATTAAAGTATGGTTATAATATACATATATAAAACACAAATTAACATTAAGAAAACCTGAAAAATATCGTAGAATACGGTATAGCTTTAATAAAACATACGTTTACATTTGTTTACCTCCATATCAGCTGTATTACCATCCGTTCCATGCATGGTGACGTCACATGGAAATGATTTATTGTATGGTTGTCTAAATATTTTTTTTGTGCTGCCAACATCGCAAACGTCAATATTTGTTAGTTAGCGCAGTTACGTAATGGACGAAAAAGCTCTAGGATGGCAAAATCAAAACTAGAAATCCACATAAAATATTAAAACGAGTATGCGATAAGTGAAAAAGTCATTAAAAAAATCTTAAAATTCAGTTAAAATTGAAAAAAAGATGTTAAAGTTAATGTTAAATTTGACAGATTTAGTAATAAATGTAGTACCAACATTATATTTTTGATGATTTTTTTTACTTCTTTCTAAAAGAATGTAATTTTACAAAAAGCAACACATAAAATAATGTACGTTAATCTTGTCGAAAGTAGTTTTGATCTTTGTTACATAAATTATGAGTTTTGGGCCGCCAACATCGCAAACGTCAATATTTGTTTGTTAGTGTAGTTATGTAATGGGCAAAAAAAGCTCTAGGGTGGCAAAATAAAAACTAGAAATCCACATAAAACTAAATGTTTAAAGTCGATTATTATATTAGAATTAATATGCAATAGGTGGAAAAGTCATTTAAAAAATCTTGAAATTCAGTTAAAATTGAAAAACAAAACGATGGTAAAGTTAATATGAAATTTGACAGATTTAGTAATAAATATAGTACCAACAATATACATATTTGTGGCGATTTTTTTTTCAAAAAAGTATGTAATTTTGAAACAGGCAACACAAAAAATAATGTTGCATTAACTTTCGTTATGCCATGTCTTACTTTCGATTCTTGTTACGTAAATTACTATTACATTACATGCTTTACAAATATATGAAATAAACAAAATTGCTTACCACACTAGTTCTTTAAATTGAATGCAATCGTCTAACGTATTCTACGTTTCTATCGCTAAAAAAACGCTAAATAGCCTTGCAAAATTTAAAGTAATGTAAAATTCTTAGAAAAAAGTGTAAAACAACCAAACAACGTAATATTGCTTTCGACTATTCGAAAATTACTCCACCACAAGTAGATTTGCACGTCAAATTGTTAATTTTCTTCTCAATCACTATCAAATGCTAATAGTAATTCAATTGCTAAAGAAATAATATTTTTACACTTGTGGAAGTTATCATAGGAACGCAAGGATAAAACCAAGTTAAACCGTATACAAGACACAGCTCCACTTTGCAAACAAGATAGTCAGAAAATATGTCAACTAAAAGAAAACTTGAAATTTTTGCCGCGATAAATAATTTGTCGAATCATATTTGAGAATTCAAAGTTGGTACATTCACAGTTTACAACTGACATTTTCTACACTTGTTTTGTTGAAATACAGATATATACTAACAAGTGTTTTATTAAAATGTAATTTTATTGTAAGTTTCATTATTATTATTATTATTATTATTATGGTTGGAACTACAAAGAAAACTATACATTATGAGACTCGCAACCTTATCTATTATTTTGAGAATTAAAAAATAAGCTAATGTGACTGACTCTGATCTACTAGAATCACTTTCGAAAAAAAGGAGAAGCGGAAGATCCAACAAAATAGAGATGGACGAGTGCGATTTAGGAATGAATGGTTGACAAGCAAGTGACAACCTTAAAAATTTTAGTGAGTAAAATACAAGACAAGATTAATTATACTGAAGGACAAGAAACTATTAAAAGACATCTTTAAAGAATTCACTTCAATTTTAAAAAATGTGAAAATCGACGAAAATTGATCATGGAACGCAATGATCGTAGCTTGGCGTTCTCGTTATCTACGAAAGTTAAGAGAAAACGCAACTTTCGAAAAAAATAAAAAACGATTACATATTTAAACGAAACTTTTATTCACTCATCTTATGGGGTGAGTAAGTTCTAGCAGTCAAAGGATTAACGAGGTACATATAAAGCTGATTGCTCTAGTCAACATTATTGTACACGCAAGTAGTGCATATGGATTTGTAAACAACGCTTTATTAATTTTTAAGTCTAAGAGCAAGTCAGGAGATTACCATGATAATATGAATCATCACAATTTTATCCAGTGGATCAAAAAACAATTAATCCCAAATTTGCATCTAAAAGGAATCGTTGTTGTGTATAATGCACCGTGCCACAGTGTTTAAATCCTTGTTTATATACATTATAGTTAGACAATGAGATAGCTTTATATGAAAACAGATTTTTTAGTCATGTTAGATAGCGATAATGAAAACAAGGTGATTTTTAAATGCAAAGCATCAAACGGTTTTTGGTTATTAAAAGATTGCAAACGATGGCGGCACAAGTAAACTACTTACACACGCTATTAGTTTCGACACACGTGCAAACCAATGTTTTACCAGTTAACTTGCTTTGATTCTGAAAACTCTCAGTTTGCAAAAATAATTCGTACACTTTAATTTCTGTTTACAAACAAAATATAGAATGAATAAAATCCTGCAAACGTTTCTATAAAATTATAATCGGTTGAGTGTGGTTTGTTTCATTTACTTTGTTTAATTTTCTTTTCAAGCCGGAAGCCAACGAAGATGTGCTAATTTAATTTTTTTCAAATTTTTATACTACTCAAAAGGCACATAAAATATAAATATACAAGCTTATTAGCACTTTAGATGTATCTTTAGCAATAAATTCAGGGTAATGCTTCAAAGATTCGGACTTCAGAACCAAATTAATGATTTATATTTTCGTATGAATTACTTACAGCGCTCGCCGCTTATCGGAATCATGGATAATGTTTTCAATCGGGTAATGTTATCACTTTACTAAAGTAACAATCCGGACGCATGCTACTACATAGAAAAACCGCCGCTTATAGTAATCATAATTTAGGTTTATGTTATTAATTTATTGTCAGGTTTGTTTCTATACATGGTCAATAACTTATTTTGTATGCATTTTTGAGCTGAATTTTCACAATATTTAGAGTTTACGAGTGAAAAATTTTATCATTGTACTCTAAAAATAGTTGTTTTGCATATTTCTTTTATTTTTGCAGTGTTATTTATTTATTAAAATAATTTGACTGATTTACGAAACAGTAGATTATTTTAACATCTGTAAATACGTTATCTTCGTGAATTAACTTGGAAAGCACGTGCCTTCTTAGGATTACAAATTAAATTAACTACGTCTTATGTGATAACGTTGTTTTGTATTTATTTTTAGTGTCAGCAAGTTTCTGAGAAGAATTGTATAGTTCTTAAAACAGTGAATGAAGCATCATAACGTTGTTTTTGATTTCGTTTTATTGGTTTTATTAACGGTGTCAACAAACTGTTTAATGCGTCAGATCCGTTGGCTCAAAATGCTGCTTTTTTTAAACGTTTTATAAAAATGTTTTTGCTTGTATATACGCTTTGATTTTATCTTCTAAATTAACAACCTGTTAATCACATACACGCTGTATGTATTTACTGCTTTCTAACAAATAAGCATTTTTCCTGAATTTCGTATATTGTTATCATTCGGTTATTGTTCTCAAAAACCTCAAGTCCCAACGGGATTCTATTAAGCAGCGTGCACTGCATAGTTAAAAACGCATGCATTCGGCCAGAAATAATACCAGCATTACCTACAATATACCATATCCCAGATGTGTTTTTATTATATCAATAAACAGAAACATGTAGCATATTTCTGTTTATTGACATAAAAGGGCCATCCTTAGCTAAACATGCCTGCCCACCCAAATTATCTTTTATATTTTTTTTATCAGCATGTGTATTCATTAACTAGTTAATCTAATTTATATCAAATTTGAGTAGAAATTTTGTAAATTTGGTAGTTTCTTTTATTGTTTTGATCGCTCGAATACTATAAACATTCTATAAACAAATATATACAAATTAGAAACTGTACATTCAATTATAAAATTGTTTTCTATTAGGGGAATAATTACATTTCTCAGAATACCAGTTGTTTACATTGACCGAATTTCATAACATAAGTGTTATCGTGCATAGATATAATTTTTTTTCAAGGTTATTTTACATGTAATAAAAAAATTACGTATATCTTTTTCAAATCTCTGAAACTGTATCTTTATAGATTACTGTAAGAGAATATACTGATCTGTAACTTAGAAATCTGTAATATTAACAAAAGCAGCGCCAAATATATCAATTTTGCGTTTGCATCCAAAACTACTCCAGTTTTGCATCCAAATTAATGTTTCCAATTTTAGCGCAGTCATTGTCTAACTGTAATGTATATAAACAAGGGTTCAAATCAACGAGCATCTAATCCAAACCACAACAAAGCAGCAAAGTAGAGACTGGCTTGAAAGTAACGAGGTTTCAACAACGGAAATCTGAATTGTTAGTCAGTAAAAAGATTGGCTACAGTAAAATATTTTATGTGAATATGATTTAACAAAAACATGGACATACCGTGTTACGTTTACCTCCATATCATTGCGATCTTAATCTAATTGAGTTCATCAAGTTTGGCAAAACATAAGATCGCAATGAATAACGTACAGCAAAGCGCCAAGGAAATCGAGGTGTTAGTTAGAAACGCGTTTGCTGAAATAACAGCATTAGATTGGCAAAAGCAATGCAAAGATGTATTAGTTGACAAAGTGGTGGAAAATTTGAAATTTGTAGTGAATACTAGTTCGTCGAAAGATGACACAAATTTAGTAAAAGAAGTATATGAAAAGAACTAATAACACTGTTTGTACCTACCTGTTCAATTAATTTTGATTTTAATTTAAGGATTAATTTGTGTTGCTAAAAATTGCTAAGCAAATAACTTATTCGTTTATTCGATAAAATATAAAACTTTAATATATTCAAAATAAGCTAAAGAAATTTTGTAAATTTTAAATTATGTAAAACTATTTCTGTAAAACTTAATATTGTTACTAAAAATTGTATATTAATGTTTAGGTTTTTAAGTTCAATAAAGTATTTCTTTCAAATTGTTTATAGATGTGTTCCCTTCTGATTTTGTCAAGAAGAAATTAATTACACTTGTTATGCAGCGGACAATACATTTATGTGTATTCAACAATACAATTGTAAATTAAGCGCCCGAATACTTTTTTGGGATTACATACTGTTGAATTAAACAGTGCTTTATTTAAGATATATTTGCCACGGGTTTTGTGTCGCTCTTCATCGTTAATTTTATGAATTATTGTGCCGCAGTTTTCGTATAAATTTTGAATGAAAACCAGTTTTTAGGGTCGTACGTAACCCTACCTCCAATCCAATCATATTTAAAATACAGACGACTGAAGACTATTGAGACGAATACTACTCAGTGATTTTCTATAAAGTAATAGTACATTTATTATTATTCTAAGTTTATAATAAGTCATTAAATAAACAGGTTGTCTCAAAAAAAAATGAATGAAAAATGTCATAAAAAAAGGTTGTTATTGTAAAACTTGTCAAAAAAAAGGTATTTATCGTTTTTATTATACATAACAGTTTGTATTGAATTTGTACCTGTTGTCAATTAAACGTGGGCCGGTATCCCCTCTCCAACTATCTTGTTTGCTGTGTGGAGCTGTATAAATATACAAGTCGATTGCGAACTAAATACCGACATATTTTGAATATCTGTACTAATTTAGAAGAAAGAATTACCAAGAAAAAGAAAACACAGTACGACTTAACATTTATGAAAGGGTTTTTCGCTTTGCTTAATCGCTAATATTGTATAAGACCAGTAGAGCCTTTAATGTTCGTGATGCTTATGCTATTTTTTGCACGTTAGAAACATTTTTTCTTTAAACTTATTACGTTATCTAGATAAACGTCAAAATGCCGTTTTTATCTATTTTTCATTTGTTGTTCAAATTAATTGGTTTTCCAAACGTTGCCACGCTACTTGTCATGTACTTACCGTCCTAGAACGGTAAATAACTTAACAACACTTACCGACGAGTTACGGCTAATAACTAGTAAATCAAACATATCGTCTTAAAAACAAGTGTACACGGAAAAAAAGGTTATGCGGAATTGATATGTATCATGCAAAAGGCTGTTGGTTTTGAGTCAAGCCGATGTACGCTTGAATTAAACTTCTATTTTATTAGATTGTCGCTGTAATTGCATTGCAATAAGAGATTTAGTTTAAATTTTAGTACATTTACGTTGAATGTTATTTGAACGTGGATCAATTTTAGAAAAAAAGCAAATGCTTTAAATATGAAATCGTAATGATTAAATTCAGTATAATATTTCTCTCCGTGTAGTGACTGAAGCCCCTGTCACACTATCAATCTGTTTGTCAAACTGGTTTGATCAAACCGTTTTAATGACGTCATCAACGTAGTTTGACCAAATTTTGTAATTTTTAGAAACATTCCTATTTTTTTCGGTCAGTTTGATGCGATCGCTAATGTGATTGGTTATTTTAAATTATACACAATGGTGCAAACATTTTATACTATTTTATCAAAATAGGGTTATTTTATGCTGTGTGGTTTTTAAATAACCTAACTTTTTTATTTGGTATTTTCTAGTTTATAGTTTAGGTTTGGTTGTTAGAGTACTGTTGTTATTATTGTTTTTTTATTTGTACCATTATTAAACCGGGGTTAAAAGCATGTCTTGGACAAGACCCCAAATTAGTGCACTAATTGATTTATACAGAGACCGAGATGTTCTCTATAAAATTAAAAGTTCATTGTACCATAATAAAAGTGCCCGTGTGCAAGCTCTGAACCAAATTGTTGGTGGTTTGCAAAAAATACGACCTGGTACAACAAGTAAGTTTCTATACAAATTCTCATGGAAAATAACATTTTATTTTCTTCCATTACAGTTAATGATGTAAAAATCAAAATTAACTCATTAAGGACGCAATTCAACAAAGAAATAGGGAAATTACGATCCCAACCGAATGGTTCAGGTGCTGCACTTGTAAAATATCAATGTAGTGTTTTGAAGATCTCTTGTTTTTGCAAGGTCAGTCTATTGTCAGAGAAAATTTTACCAACTTACCTCAACAGCAGGGATGTAGTAGTTGATCAGAGAAGGTAATAATGGAGGACGCATCATCTCCTACTCAGAATGTAATCTCCTGCTATAATTTTTTTATTACTAACTAAATACTAAACTGAATTAAATAATAACCCGTGTTAACTATGTATTTAAATTCTATTTATATATTACATAACACAGTTACTAACAGAAGTATCTTGCCATTGTACTGCTCCTGGACCGTTGAAGTATTCTTCAAATTCTGTACGAATGTGTTGCGGTATCCTTGCAGTGCGATTACCTCCTTGTCTTACTAAGTTCTGTAATTCACAATTAATTTCATCCTCTTCCATATTTAGTAGCAATTGGGTGACATCTCAATTAAATAATTGTGAAGATTGCAGCATACTTTTGTAATTAATTCCACTTTTTCAACGCTGACATTAATTGCATTTAATAGAATTAATATCTATTGCTTAAAATGCCAAAAGCATTCTCCACAACTCTTCTGGCATGACAAATTCTGTAATTGTATACTCTTTGTTGATCTGAGAGGGCATGTAGTTTGTACGGTTTCATAATGTTGTCACGTAATGGAAAGGCATCATCGGCTATAAGCATAAATGGAACCTTTGTATTTCTACCTGGTAGGCATTGATCTGAAGGAAAATCTAAAATTTTATTAGTAATGGCATAGGCTAATTGGCTTCTCTGAAATATTCCACCATTACTTACTCTTTCATTTCTGCCAATGTCGACCACTAAAAATTTGTAGTCAGCATCTAGTACAGCTAATAAGACAATATTGTCAGTGCCTTTATAATTGTGGTAAAAAGATCCATCCTTTCTTGAAGGTTGGAAAATTCCATAATTGATTAAATTTTGTTGCAATTGTTCTCCATTCTTCTTGGCTTTGTGGTGGCTGAAAAATATACATTATGTCAATTTTTAGCTGGATGAAACAATCACTGAAACATATTCAAGCAGTACTACCGATGGTGATGGTGAAGTAGCACCTGCTTCTACATCAAGAAAACGGAAATCAGCAAATAATGCAAATAAAGAAGGTGAGTCAACTTTAAAAGAAATTGGAGGGATTCTCAAGAAGATCTCGGCGGAAGAGGATCTGTGGCAGGTTTTTGGCAATTTTGTTGCATCTGAATTACGGAATATTAAGAACAAATATGTTCAAAAAGAATGTAAACAAAAAATTTTAAGAGTTATTCTGGAATGTCAGGACAATTTTTAAAATAATTTATTGTAGGTAATAAATAAACACATTAGTAATAATGTTTTGATAGTTTCTTAGAACAAACCTCAGGGTGTTGTGAGCAATACGAGTACTGAAACTTAAACTATTGAGAGTTTCTCCGGAAGCCAAATATCGCAAAGTTACTAGTAATCTGTAATATATTTTAGTAACTACAAATAAGAAACAAGTAAATTCACAACGGTAATACATACCTGTCCTCTGCAGATATAGATTCACGTAGAATTGTATCTTGTTTAGATATAGTAGTCTGAATTAATTTTAGAAGGTTTGTAAAAACATTTGTTAAGTACTATTAATTAATATCTTTCACCCTCACCAATGTACGTAAAGGTAGGGAAGTAGCGAGGGTAGTTGTTAAGTCGCAGAAGTTGTATGCGAGAGTAATGTAAGAATCGTTGTAAGGTGTAGGTAAAAAATAAACAATTATAAATATCCATGACTGATCATTCACCAATCAACAAATTAATACATGGTCCTTCGAGTCGAATCTTAAAACAAAGTGAATCAGAAAGTAGCGATCTTAATTGATCCGCGGGAGTGATCAGTTTAATCAACAACGAGGGAGCAGTAGAAGATCCACAGAGAGCGATCTAAAACTGGTCCACAACAGCAAATTATCTAAACCACCAAATTTTATAAACTCTAAGATGACTAGTTTGTCTCGATGCCAACACATGGAAAAAATTCGGCAGCATTTTTGGAAGCGTTGGAGCAGCGAATATGTCACGCAACTGCAGCAACGATTAAAATGGAAGACAAATTCAAGGCAAACTTTAAACTTAGGAGAGCTAGTGATTATTAAGGAAGATAATTTACCTCCATTGCAGTGGAAAGTGGGCAGAATTGTGTGTAGTCATGCGGGAAATGATGGTGTAGTGCGAGTAGTGTCTGTAAAAACGGGTAACGGAGTAATTAAACGTCCTCTGAACAAATTATGTGTGTTACCGGTAGAAGAAGATGTGAATTTGTAATGTTAAAAAAAAAAACGTTAGTGATATAATAACTAAAATGATTACATGTAAATTATAGTAATCCATTATAAATTAATATTTTGAACCTAAAGGTGTCAAGGGGGCCGGCATGTTAAGTACTATTAATTAATATCTTTCACCCCCCACCAATGTACGTAAAGGTAGGGAAGTAGCGAGGGTAGTTGTTAAGTCGCAGAAGTTGTATGCGAGAGTAATGTAAGAATCGTTGTAAGGTGTAGGTAAAAAATAAACAATTATAAATATCCATGATTGATCATTCACCAATCAACAAATTAATACAATCCGTAAATATTTTGTATAGCTAGTATGATCCTCGCTTCTCAATTCATTCTTTATCATGCTTAATACACCTCTACCATGATTCTCATTCCTCCCAAGCAACCACTTTCTTGACCAGAATCTCTTATTACGAGTTCTTTGTCTAACATAATTTGATAACGCCAAACTTAATAAAGTTAAAGTTGAAATAAAGAGTCTTTTTTTATATAGCATGTTTGTCAATTTAAAATAATAAAAGCCTTGAAATAAAATTCGTGTAAACTAAGAAAAGGTTAAGAAATAACTGGCGGGTTATTTGATTTAGACCAATAAAGTTCAACTTAACTTCAAAATAGATTGACAGTTTGAAAGGATAAGATTGGTAGTGTGACACCGTAGTTACAGAGTTTGGTAAGATTTTTTATTGGTGACGTCATTCAAGCAGTTTGAGCAAACTAATTTGACATACAGATTGTTAGTGTGACAGGGGCTTAAGAGAAAATGATCTAGAGGTGCAAAAATGAATTTAGTATATTCTACGCATTAGTCAACTGATGTTGAAATAAATTGAGATGTTTCTGGTAAAAAGTTGTTATGTGATGAGTTTGCTAACTCTACATTAAGTTAATTGAGTTAAAAATATTTAAAAATTGGCGTTACTAACTCACATTTGGGCTTTATTCATGCAACAATGCCAAATTTGCATTCTTTTGAATTCAAACAGTATATGCCAAATAAACAGTAACCGTAAACATATAATTTGAAGACATAAAAAACAAAAAGTGGTGTTGATCTTATCAATCGAATGGTCTCAACATTACAAGTAAAACTAAAATAGTATATTATATATTTTTTGCAATATTAACTTCAAATAAAATTCTTTTTACACTTCTAGTCTGCGGATCCTGGAATTTGTTTTTCTTCCTCTGATTTTTTATATTTTTTCATGTTTTGGTTATACTAATCAGGTATCTTAGTAGTTAAAAAAACTTTTTCTTAATAATAAATACTACACCATCAGAACAAAAACCAAGAGTGCAAATTTTTGGTGGATTTTTCAACTACTAGTTGTATAAGAACACTGAGAAAAATTACATTTAACTGATACTAGAAAAATATTAATAAATACTACATGTAGTAGTAATATAGGCGCCCGTAGCTACACTTATTATTAATTACAACTACAAAATATTACACACTTACGTAGTGTATAGCATGTTAGTGAGATATGTTTTAAGTACAACTACTTGTAGTTGTTTACGCGTACTACTACGTAGTTGTTATTAATACAACTACAAGATTTGTGTTATATAGACTTTACCACTTGTATTGGTACTATCTTCTGGTTGTTATTATATAAAATCATGTAGTGATAGTTGGTATATCATACGTGGATATGAAATGCAAATTGTAGCGGTAATACATAATACTGTCTATACGTTCAACTTAAATTTTCACTATAAGTTAAAAAAATAACTGAAAACATTTATTTATTTACGTATAACAATACATATAATTCTAATGTAATAATAAAAAATAGTTTTTTACATTATAAATTGTTTCCATATTTTGAACATCTAAAAATGTAACTGTATACTTAAAAAAAACTCTATCGAAGAAAAAACAGATGACTGTACAAACACCATACTACACAAATATTTTAAATCTACTTAAATAATAATGCGATAAAATCTTTATTACCAATTCCTTCCAATGTTGAATTATTTTCCTTCGAAACCCAAATTTTTAAAAAAGTTGATTAAAACCTTCTTCTTGGCGAATTTTAAAAGCTTCAATGTGTGCAATTTTCTATAAAAAAGAAACACAGTGAATGTTCATTGTAGAAAAATACAAAACTTATTATGTGTTTTCTTAATGCATTATGGGTATGCATTTCAAAGGTTACATACGAACACGATCATTAGGTATATCGAAATACTTTTGAAAGTGTCGATTACTTCAGATAGATTTAGATCTTGCAAATGTTCAGCTTTATCCATCATTCTTTGAAGATAAGGTGAAGAAGATCCACTTAATTAATAGTAATGAGTAACTTACACAGTTATCTACAGTATTGCGTCCAGGAAAACAATGAAACGTACCCTGCGTTGTTGTAACTCGAAAGTACAATATAGAAATAACACAGTAGTTTCACTGGATCAAGGAATTCTGTTCATGTGCGGCTGTGCAACACAAACTCTTGCAAACAAATTTAAAAAAGAGCGTTAGTTTTGTCTGATTTCGTCATCAAAATCAACTCGCAGCATAATGCGCACTGGGTAAATATGTTACATGAAGATCAAAGTGCCGTCTGTGAAGTAAAACTACTGTGTTCTCGAAAGTCGTACGTGCTTAAATGAACAACTGAGCATTTATCACTTTTAGTTTATAAGAATAACGACATTTAAGTTAGCATTTCGCCAAGATATAATAATGCTTGCGAAGATTTACGTCGATTAATTAATATAACTACTACATTCTCTTTACATTTAATAGTACGTAGTTGTATTGTATGTTACATGTGCTGTACTAATTTGTAGTTGTAAATGACTATTCAATACCCCCTTTTTAAAAAATAACAAAATGATTTTATTCACACTCAGCTTTTCGAACCTCTTAGGTCCACTTGCATAAACAGGGTTTAAGCTTCAGTTAACTGAACTTAGTTTAATTTCAAAATACTGGCATATTGGTTGTAGTTTTGGGCTAACCAATAGTATGTCAATATTTTAAAGTTAAACCAAGTTCAGTTGACTAAAGTTTAAACCCTGTTTATGCAAGTGGCCCTTAAAGGTTGGTAAGTGAGCAGTTTCCATAGCTAAAAAACGCATATGTAATGAAACCCGACGATCAGTAATGTATACTTTCCGAACCTGTAATTTGTGTGTGTTTTGTTTTAACTAATTTGATAAGATGTCAATCATAAATTAAATACTTGTATGTCAATCGTGAAGTGCCTACTATGTGTTAATACTTTATCGAAATAAACGATATTTTGGAAGTACGTTTTCAATTTTTTCTTATTAATTTAATGTTATTTATTTTATAAAATCTTAAGCTTTCGCGGTTGTTATGTTTATGATTATAAGCAACTTTCGACTTAAACCGCGTCGTAGTTAAACACCCAGACTTAGGCTTGGTCTTAGTCTCTCCTTGAGATCCAAAACAAGAAGTAGAACTTGGCCTTTACCGTATTGTCGTAAACCCTAACAAACTGACGTTTCGCAAGACATTGCAGCTTGCATTTTCAGAGTGGTAAATGTCACTGTTATTTATTTAATTTAATAGCTGATTGTAAATAAAATAGTATAGTTTCCGCCTCGGTATGTAATCTACTATTACCAGTTAGTAGTAGTACTTAATAATTCTGTACATGTAAATAGGTAAACATAAAGGAATAACGAATACTGCAGTTAGAAATTTACAACTACGTAGTATTATGTAGTATTAGGTAGATCGTACTGCATTTCTCTTAGTGTAGGCTTTTATTATTGCGTGTAATAGTAAGTTGTAAAGTAACACTCTTTTAAGCGCAGGTTTCGCGGTTATTTTGTTTATGATTATAAGCGACTTTCGTCTTAGACCGGTCGTAGTTAAACACCCAAACTTCTTAGACTTCCCATACATGAAACCCCAGAGTTAGACAACAGGGCCAGACCTGGGCCAGTACTGGGAAACGTAACTTTGGCGTAGGTACTTGTATTGACTCAGACTTAGCCGAGGACTGGGTAACTCACCCCGGCCATTCCATGGGAACCCAAGCTTGGGCCAAGACTGATTGACCCAGCTTGGCCATGCAAATTATTAGCCAAGCTTTGACCCTAATGATACAGAAAACCAAAAAATGTCGATCAAAAAGTGCCAAAATAGGTTGAACTTGAATGTGAACCTTACGATACGCGGAAAAAGTACCCAATCAAGGTTCTTAGTAAAGCTAGTAAGTATTTACGTACATAAATTACTTTATTTATAGTATTAATATTACCTCGAGGTATCATCATCTTGTAATTAACCTTTTAATAGTTATCAAATTCGGATTTTATTTTTGATAACTTTTAAACTATGCGATTTTTCATATTACATTGTACAACTTAATTTTTTTCACAGATGTAATTAAATTTAGTCTAACAATACAAGTAATGATGCCTAGTGTTATTGTAATTATGTAACATAATTTATTGTTATTTCAGAGGATCATGCCAAAGAATTACCTCTCTTAAAAAAATCGTACAAAACCAGAGAGGTGGAAAGATATAGAGACCTTAAATTCGAAACTCAGGCCCGCTTCGTGATTGGTCATATTGTAAAAGGCGCGAATCGGAGAAATATTTTAGAGTGTAAATCACTTAACTTTGGAGGCTGTGTTGGTTAATTACTTGTTGAAACGTAATTTATTTAAAAAAATACGATTAAGGTGCAGTACGTTTATTTTATGTAGACATATTTTGATTTCAGTAAATATAGTTAGGTTATGGATTGTAAATTAAACATTGTCAATGTGTAAACAAACCAGTGGCGTGTTGTTTTTGTCATTGTATAAATACAATTATACGCATTTATCTGTTGGATAAACGTTCCTTTTTATAGTCTTCATCACTGCTTAAGATTCCGTTTAACATGTGATGCGGTGAACGGGGAGCACGTCCCCTGCACATATTGCAAGCTGCGTTTGTAGTACGACGGAACCTAAAGGTGTTTATTATTATTTCATTGATTAGATGTCATTTCGTAATTGAAATATGATACATCCAACAAACACAGTAGTTTAAGTCCCGTTTGGTATGAAGCGTACGATACGCGCTACGCTCTAAGCTCGACGTAGAGCGTAAACAGTTTGGATCTTTTCACATGGAGCAGTAATAAAATGGATTTGAAAAAATGAACGCAAACGTTGTTGCCATTGCCGCACCTTTTATCGCCTTGTGGAAAGCAAATGCAGAAGAGAAAAAGGGTACACGTGGCAAGCCTGAATTTGTTATCAGTTAAACGCGCGAAGTAGCATGTGAAAGGATTGTATACATGCTGAGCGTGTGCTCTCGACGTAAAACTTAATCTTGAGATGTTTTAAGTGTGCACTATTTATTTGTTTGCTGTGATTTATTAAATTACGTGATATTTAATTTAAAAAAATAATAATACCAGGGTTAATTATTGTACAATGTCTACGATTCAAGAACTACGATAATCTTGCAAAAAATTTGCAACGTGTTATTTACGATGAAGTGTCTAAATTGAAAATAAGCGTGAATTACCACATAGGATAACAATTTAAGAAAATATTGAAAGTTCTTCAATATTCAGCAGATCCACCGCGTAAACAATAAGCATGGAAAAACATCGGTCAAAGACAGAGAGGGCGGACGAGCTCAGCGCAACAGGGAGAACTAATGTTGAGATTAGGTATAAAACTGTAATTTACTTTTACGGATTTTATTATTATTGTAATGGTTCATATTAATTAGCATGATAGTAGGACATTATCATACTATTAAGAATATTGTATTTTTTATTATAAGTCAGAATAAGACTTAATACTTAAATGTATGTCTGCTGTTTTTAAAAATAATAATACCTGTACCTGTTAATATAATTTAAGACAAGATCTCTATAGTTATTAAAAAACCTTATGTAGTTTAAATAGTGCATATTACGAGTAATAGCAATAAAGTTAGTGTAAATACGTTGATACAACTATTTATTCCATTGTTTTATTAATGCTTAATTCTTAGCATTTAATTTTAGGCTAGTTCTAGCAATTAAGCTTGGCCCAGTACTGGCAACTAAGCATGGCCTAGTTCTGGCAATTAACCATGTCCCAGTCTTGGCAACCAAGCATCGCCCAGTCTTGGCAACCGATCATGGCCCAGTTTTGGTAACTGAGCATGACCCAGGGGTGGCGATCAGGACTGGACCATGACCCAGGCTTGTACAAACTTGGGACCAGCCTGAACTAAGCATGGGCCCATAGTACTTTGTTCTATGGGTTGGTCCTAGTCTCTCCTTGAAAGCCAAAACAAGAAGTAGAACTTGGCTTTTGCCGTATTGTCGTTCGTAAACCCAAACAAATCGACGTTTTGCAAAACATTGGAGCTTGCATCTTCAAAGTGGTAAATGTCACTAAAGGAAAAGTATAAGTGACGATATTTATATCATTAGCGATTAGCGTTATTAACGGACTTTATCTTTCCGTTACCTCTTGACTGACTTCGTTATTGCTCGGAGTAAGTGTTTGTGTCCTTACCAAGAAGATTGATCTTTATCTTAGAGGATGTAATACTGGTAGTCAAGATTTACTGAGTCTCAAATAGTCTTCTCGGTTCATATTACATGGATGCTTTTCTATTTCTACAGTTTTGCGGATTAGTCTGGGAAAGTAGAAAGCAGTTTTAGCCAACACTTTAGTTTGGTCAAAGTTTAGCGTGTGTCCTTGGTTCTACACGTGTGCTGTCACTGCTGTTTTTGTATATGTTCTTTTACTCTAACTTCAATAGAGCGTCCCGTCTGTCCTATATAACTTGATCCACAGGAACAAGAAATGTTTTAGAATTCCTTGTTTGCCTTTAGCAGATGTAAATCAAGTAAACCCATACTAGTAGAAGGTGATAAGTCTTCTTTGACTTTTAAATTTATTGCTGTTTCTTATGCGTTTTGGATTTCTTTGAACTCGTATCCATTTTGTTGTAGAGACTCCAACAGTGTTTCATTTTTCTTTTGTAGATTTGCATTATCTGACACACGTATAGCTCTTTTAGCCAAAATATGCAAAACAGTAGTCTTATGTACTGGATGGTGGTTGGATTTGGCGTTTAAGTATCTATTAGTGTGCATTTTCTTTCTATAAACGAAATGCCCAAATTTTCCGTTATTTTTCTTTATCGCCAATACATCAAAAAAGGTTAGACTACTGTTATGTTCTAACTCCATAGTAAATTTAATGATATTATATGTCGAGTATAGATGCTGAAAGAACTGATTTTGTCTATCTTTGCCATGAGGCCATACAAAAAACGTATCATCAACATATCTGAACCAGGTTTATGGTTTTAAATCAACATTTTCCATAAGTTTAGTTTCAAAATATTGGCTATAACTGGAGAGAGCGGTGAACCTATGGCCACTCCTTCTACTTATTTAAATAAGATGTCGTTATAAGTAAAATAAGTGTTTTAAGAGTTCGATGAGCAAAACTTTTTCTTTAGTAGTTCTTTAATAGTTTAGCAAAAACAACTCGGGACTATAGTAAAAAAAAGATCTCACGTCAAACCTAACTAACCAAAATATCTTCTTTTGTTATACGCAAGATCTTAATTTTTTCTATAAAGTCTGTAGAATATTTAATGTGAGTTTCTGTATTTCCTGTCAACGGTAAGAATTTTGCAGCTAGATACCCTGCTAACGATTGGGTTGGTAAATTGACCTGAGCACCATCAATTTACTATCGTGCATATTCTTTAGCATTTGTGACAGCCGGCTATTTGGCACTGCCAACTGCAGTCTGCTTCCCGTGCCTTGGACACTCTCTAAGAATCGCTTTAAAAAACCGTCTTTTACTCTCAAAGAGTCTCACTGCACCCAGTATGTTTTAATGTTTCTGCCTAAAACACTTACTTCTTCCCACGTTGGTAGTCGACCGTTTTATTTCTAATTCAGGAATAGTCCTAGTTTGGAATGGTTTTCTTGCTTGCGACGCCACTGCTCAGGTTTATCAACCATAGCAATTCGACGGAGGAATTCGACGTTTTCTTCAAGTCGCGAACAATGGCTGCAGTTTGCCGGACATGGTCTCCTGGACTAGGCATACGCGTTTTGATGACTGCTTCCGGCACGGTGTTCTGTGTCATAGTCATACTCCTGCAGTATCTCGATCCATCCGCCATTAACAAAACTTTTTGTCCAAACAAATATTTGTAGAAATGTTCTATGGACTTAACGACTGTTAACAGCTCTCTTCTAGTTACGCAGTAATTCCTTTTTGACCTAAATAAAACTTTACTAAAGACGCGATGACTTTTTCTTGTCCATCTAGCACTTGTGAAACGACTGCATCTATGGCCAGAAGACTTGCATCGGTATTTGGATACCGATGCAAGTAATCTGACCAAACTTTTCATCTTCTCTTAGACCAAACTTTCCATCTTCTCTTAGATAACTTAAAATCGGCGAAGTGACTCAGACCTGTTTTCGTTGATGGAAAGCGTTTTCGCAGTCTTCATTCCATCTAAATTCTGCTCTTTCTTCGGTCAGTTTTGTCAAATATTTGGCAATATTGATGAATCCGAGTACAGATTGTTTATAATAAGGGAGAAACCAAGGAAACATGGAACCTGATGTTTGTCGATTGATCTTGGTCATGCTTGCACTACTCGGATTTTGTCTTTACTTCATCTCTAGATACGACGTGACCAAAGTATTCCACTTCCTTCTTGAATATGTGGAACTTGTTGGGGCAGAGCATATAGATTTGCTCAACGTAATCGTTGTAACACTTCTTTTAAGTTGTTCAAATGTTTTTCAAACTACTTTCCAACCACGATCACGTCGTCTAGGTAAATCAAGCACGTTTTTCAAGACAATCCGTGCAAGATGGTTTCCATCAAACTCTCAAACGTTGCAGGAACGATATACAAATCGAAAAGCATCACAGTAAACTGTCGCAAACCAGTTACAATTGTAAAATCTGTTTTTTCACGATCCTTGGGTTCCAATTCTACTTGCCAGTAACCACTCTTTTAAATGTAAAGTAGAAAACCACTGGTATCTTGACAGGGTGTATATCGTACTGTCAATTCTTGGTAAAGGATAGCTGTCTTTTTTGGTCACGTCCTTAAGCTGTCTGTAGTCTACACAAAACCTTGTTGATCCGTCTTTTTTCTTTATGAGTTCCACTGAGGACACCCATAAGCTTTTCAAGATTCAATCACACTTTTTTGGAGTTTACTCCTTAAGAATCGATTTGCATATATAAGGGACCCGGTATGAGAAAAATCTGAGAAGTAAAATCTATCGATGAATGACCTCGTTACGTTTTTGGTGCGCATCCTATGTCGCGCAACTTTCTAATTTTACTTATATTGCTGTTTTTATTATAAATATCAACAATTATTATTGTTATCGTGAAGTTTTAATCTTTATCATTGTGTTCCGCTAAAGTGAACTGAAAGTATTTTCAAATAACTATGGCAAAAAGAGGTGTAGATGATATTGCCGGAACATATAACAAACACGTGGCTGCGTTATAATTCATGTATTATATGTATGAGCATGTGCAATTTGTATTTATTAAATATTTTAATAATTATCGATGTAGTTCATATAAATATATATTTGAGAACAACACATAAAATTAGATAATAATTAACCCAATATGAATTATCGAGCGCATCCACATAAAATAGAAAATTTCTAACCTAACCAAAAATTCGATGTCTATAAATTCTACCAGGTTATTATGATTTATTTTATAAATAATTTTTAAATATTAACAATTCTAGTCAATAATTCGATAATATTATCAGAAAAATCGACAATATTTTTTCATTATAATAATGTTTTCATAAAATTTTCTTTCGAAAAGTGATTTTTTACGTTCATACAGTATCAATCTTTTTTAAGTTAAATAAACCCTTTTTGCGTCTGGTTCGACTATCGAACTTAAGGAGTAAACTCCAGTCGTGCGTCGGAGCTGACACACACATTTTTTTTTCCATATCCGTAATTATTTGTTTGGTTTCTTCTCTTTTCACCAAAGGAATTCGGCGAGGATGTTGTCGTATTGGCCGAGCGTATTCGGTATGAATTTTATATTTCACCAAGTTAGTTCCTCTTTTGGAACCACTCTTGATACTGTTGGATCAATACTTTAACTTTAACTTTAGCCAGCTAGTCTTGGCTGAGGTTTTGGCATTTGGAGATACGAATGCCCAATAGATGTTGTAGAAATTTTCTGACAGTTTTTCTTCCGTTTTTCTACATTTTTTTCCATTTTTCTAGTATTTTCTTCCATATTTTTATTAATCGATTCTTGACCATTTTTTATTGATTCGAGAAATTCAAATAACTTTGAATCCATTTTAACTGCTTGTAAACACCGGCATAAATTAAAACTCGAATAAAAAGTTTAATTACACTAAATTTTAATAACGCTTGATTCGTTATTACTAAATAGAAAACAAACACACGCGACACGTACTTATCACACAACGTTTTGATTACGAGACCAGTATTAAATTACTTATATTTACACCTTAAAACCGCGAACTCCACACTGACACTAATGTAACGATTTTTAGTGCTAATTTATTTATAAACAAATAATTACACGATTAGAACTACACGTAACACAATAAATGTAAAAACAGATTGATTTATGTATCACTTTTTACTATCACTCGAATAATAATGTCTGCGGATAATTTGTGTTTATTTAAACCGGTATTTGTTTATATTAAAAGCACGTACACTTATTTATTTTAAAACACGCGTCAAACACTTTATTTATTTTAAACAGACGGTTTTCGTAACTTCAGACTTCGAAAAACTAAAACTCCAGCTTCCTTTGGATCGTTTTTATATATTTCTGTTATCTGTCTCTAGAATGTTCAACATCTTTCGGGCATTGTTTCGAATTTGAGATTAACTTCGAGAACGTTTCAATTAGTACATTTTATAATTATGTATTATGTTTATGAAACAGTAAAATCAAAATATGTTTTTTTTTCGTTAGAATATTATATATAATGTACTTAATTTTAGTACTTTTTAGAGAAAACAATGAAATAAATAAATTAAACTTTCACACTGTTAAAAAAATTAATGATTATATGATATATATGTAAGTATCTTAATATTTTTGCAATTTCCTTTGTGAACTAAATCTAAATGGCATTGATTGATGTTTTTACACATTGCTTTCAAATGTCCTGGTGTTCGAGGTTTTGAGTTCAACCGGTCGCGTTAAAAAGTCCTAGACCATAAATTAAATGCTTTTTCAGAGAAATCTCATTAAAGCATATTATACAATGTATCACATTAGACTTTAGAGTTATTTTTTATAGTATTAAATATTTGAATCCACTAGTAACAGACTGCTTTCGTGCTACTCTAAATAACGTTGCTTTGTCCGGCAATCTGAATATAGTTTTCATTAATTTATACGCAGGTGGACTTAAAAAATATATTCCTAATTCAAACTGCAAAAATTCATTAGAGTATCTAGAACCCTTCGAAGCAGTTTTTGTGGCAGTTGTTTTAAATAGTGTTCATCGCAATGGTTGTAGAATTGCTTGTCAATTATTTTTGATACCACGATTTTTTCTTTACACACAATTTTTCGGGAGACATTAAATTTTCTTCGCAGTTTTTAATTTTCGTGGAGTATTTGCAGTCAATGCTGATGAGGTTTGCAAAAAAAACATCTAAACAAAAAACAATATTTTGAGGATTTAACTGGAATTGTTAAATCCAAACAAAGAAAACTACAACTGTTGTACTTGAATTATAGAACTATAATTACACATTTGATTAATAAAAAAAACATTTATTGGGAGTAATAAACTACATACCGTCAGTCTCGCCCTCAATTGTACAACTTGATGTGTTCATTAATTGATGAATTTGTCGTATAGATTTTGAAACTGAAAAAAAACGTCTCCTTGTGGTGCACTAACTTCTAACGGTGTTGCTTAAAATAAAGTGAGAACAGTGTCTCGTTTTACGCTGCTTTTCAGCAATGAAGAAAACATCCTGTCTTCAAAATAACTGCTGCACATTCTGACTTGTTTGAAATAATAGTTATCTTTTGTCATCAAATCTGTATGACTGCCAGTTCTAAGTCAATTTTTACTTCTAGATAATTGAACTGATATATACATATGAATTTACTTTTTAAAAATTTACTTTATTGCATCAGTTGGTATACGAAAAAAACTAAGGTTCGAATGATTCGTCGATCATGCTTCGTGAAAGCAATTTTTTTCCTTAGAATGAAATTACTGGATTGAAAGCATACTGTACTACAATATAAAATAAAGTAATAATTTTTATTTTCTGTTAAATTCTGTTGCTTTAAAGTAAGATACAAATTAATAAAGTTCATTTTAATTGTAACATACGTTTTGTTTATTTTTTATTATGCAATGCACGCGGGTTATTGAAATCACGGATAATGTTACCACTTTATTAAATAACGGACCGGACCTATGCTACTACATAGAAAAAACATCTATTTGCATGAGTTTTTTAGCTGAACTTTTACAATACGCTTGTAAAGTGAGTAAAAAATTTAATCATTGTACTCTAAAAACACTTGTTTTGCATGTTTAGCTTTATTTTTGCAGTGTTATTTATTTATTCAACTGTTTTGACAACTAATGTACGTAACATAACATCATTTAAACATCTGTAAATACGTTTTCTAGTTACTTCGTATTTCTAGCGTACTTCAAAAGAATGTTTAGTTCTTAGAATAACAACTTGGTTTAACAACGGTTTAACTACGTCTTATGTGATATCATTTTGTATTTATTTTTATTTTTAGTGTCAGCAAGTTACTGAGAAAAAATGTGTAGTTTTTAGAACAGTGAATTAAACATCATAACATTGTTTTTGATTCCGCTCAAAATTTAGTAAATATTGATGCTATAATTTCATCTTCTAAATTAACAACCTTTTAATCAAATAATAATAATAATAATATTAATAACCTATGGGTGATTTTTACTTGTACCTATCCATCAGTTTTTCGAATTCATTTATCGGCAGTTTTAAAATTTGTTTTAATATTTATTGTGAATAGGAGCTAGTGAAATCAAAAATCTCACTTTTTCCCAACACACGCACCATTACGATAAACTTTCAACACTACGATTACGTTCTTCAAAAAACAATCGTTCTATTTAATTAATTTAATTTTACTATAACTATTAGTGTGCAGTCAACAATGCAGATATCCTGTTGTGATTTTATTGAATATTATACAAAACTACTTTAACAAAATTAATGGAAAACTACAAATTTAGATGCAAATTCAAAAGTAAAAATTACATTTAAAACGATCACTGGTTTTTTTTTTTAAATTTTGTTGGTTAGGATTAATTGTCATAGCTGACACTACTAAACTCTTTGCTACTAGTGTTAATGGGCTTGTTTTATTTCAAAATTTCTTGCATCAGATGCGCTTTGTAAGAAAAACAGAGCATCTATAGTAATACATATTGAAGTGTGAAGAGACTCATACGAGGATTAAAACTGAATCTTTTGCACCATTAACAATACATGCAATTGTGCGTCTTGACTTCTAATTAGTTAACGTCCTTATGCATATTCGAACAAGTTCAAGATCGCAAAATTTGTTCTTAATTTGACTTACCGTTAAGCACAAAATCCGGACTTCCTCACCCGTGTACGCTTGCTAATTTAATACTCAATTATATTAAAATTTATATTTTTTCGTTGACATTTAAATAGGAATAATTAGAACCCTATTAATGACAGCTCGTATATTAGATTTTGATACATTTTCCTAAATATTGTTAGTTAACCCAGGTAAATGAGGTCAAAGAATTTCTACAAATTTTTTTTAATAATTTTTGACAAGATCAACCGTTTTGGGAATAGAAAGGGTGGAGTCCTCTGTAATATATAGGATAATGCAATTATTTTAAACATTATATTTATAAATATTATTCATTGTGGGTTTTTTACATTGAATCGTATGGAGCAAAGATGACATATTTTTCGTTGTTTTAGATAGATACGTTAAATATTTGCAAACACGTTATGACTCCAGGTAAACAAAGTGGGCATGACTATAGTTGTATTTAACATATATTCGAACAATTGTAAAAACATTAAAGCAATGGAGCAACAAAGAAGAACTCCTGCTATTTCAAAATCGCATAATCGTTTGTTTCAATAAAACAATTGTGTCCATCAACAAAGAAAAGTTTTCGGCAAATCGTTCGAAAAAAATTAACTTTATTGCTTGTTGAGAAATTGAAAATGGGGCTGTTGTTCTTGTTGTTAAACCTGCCATTAAAAAATCAAAACATCAAAGAACTGCCGTTATCATAGAAGATGTTCATTTGTTCGCAATTTTAATTGGATATACTCTCGCTCATCAAAAACAAATTTTTTTCTCAATATTCACATTGTAAAGAACATATTTTATTTTTACACGTTTTTAGTGACTATGAGGAAACAGTTATTAAAGCTTTGGAAAAACTTTTTAATTCGGATGAATTAGTTCGAGTATACCAAGAAAAAAAACTGCCCTGTCTAAACATTGTTTGAAAACTGATTACGCATGTTGCTAGCAATTTACAATGCTCCCCCCGGTATCCACAGTTTATCAAACTTCCAAAACTGAAGAAACTTTTAATGTATTTACAATTGTCCGAGCACCAGCTAAATACAGTTACATTTCTAAGAGTCGTGCAAATATTTAACGTATGTATCTAAAACAACGAAGAATGGATGCTCCATACGACGCTATGCAAAAGAAGTCCATCATTAATAATATCTATAAATATAATGTTTAAAATAGTTAATAATTAAGACTTATTAATAATTATAATTTATTTAGTGAATAATAAGCGGTGTAAATCGTACTACACATTGGGATTGACGGTTATCGATTGTATGACGAAGTGCTTTGCACTCATCGCGCTCTATTACTAAAACGATTGTTTATAACAAAATTTGTAGAGAATTTTATGCTCTACTCCCAAATAGTTGAAAACTAAATTATTTTGCATGCCCAGAAATTCCGTCTGAGTAAATTCTGTAAATAAAACGTATTATAGTACACATTTCCTGTACATGGAGACTACACAATCGATTATCTTTTTATTTGTTTGGCGTTGACATGTTTTCTAAACATCAGAGAGCGAGATTACATTGCACCAAACATCTTTTACTGTTTTGATGTTTCTCTATAAACCAATATTATTTTTATATTCTGCTCTCAATCAATATCGGTTTTGTTGAAGTAACTAAACTTCTTGCTTTGCCCAGTAAAGAAACAATAATGAGAAGATCCACCGCCAAGGTTTCAGTATTGAAAAAAAAGGGCATAACTAAAAAATATCATACCGGGTGTTAAAAAACAAATATAAAGTACTTCAAAGGCATATAGAGCGATCTAAAAAAACTACAAAGTTTTAGTCCAAGCATTATCGTTTGGATTTTTTCTTTGTGGTTACATGAATGGTTTAGTCTATGCGACGTTCATCAATAAGAAAAATTTGAAGCAAGCCCAGCATTTTCAGTAAATCTACCTGTTATTTTGGGTTATTATGTATTGACGCAGAAAGGGAACATTTTATTTAATATTACATAATACAATAAAAAAGTTTGCAAGTTAAGTTTTTCTGAGCTACCAATCATAAACAAACAATTATTTGTCAAAGCAAAATCGTTTTACTTCTAACGGTAACTGTAGATTTTTGAGCCAATATTGAATACGATTTTTAATCTATTTTTGAGTCCGCATATACACTTTTAAAATATTTTACGTTTGTTTTTGTTTGTGAACAGTAGAACATATATTTTGAGTAAAGCGTTGGTAAACTAAATTAAAGTAGTAGCCTCTATATAGTTTAATTCGGCACTGGTCAAATATCAAGAAATACTTTTATTTTATTTTTTATTTAAAGAAGTTGTTAAAGTGTATTAGAGTTTCGTATTTTGCTTCCCACAATAAGCTATTCGAGCTTAGTAGTGGTTCCAAAAGTAAAAGACTAGTTCTATACTAGTGTTTTCATCTAAAGAATATACGAATATTGTTTTAAGACTAGTACGTCAATCCGTAACAGTTTTCGCGTGTTTGAGAATATTCAAGTTAAGATTTCGTTTATATTCTCTACGGCAGATTTTAGTATTCTTGGCAACAGTCTCAAAGTTACCCCCGATCTCAGTTTAGAACGAATGTACGACTTTTGATTAAATTTTAACTAAAAGCTACAAGTTTTTTTTTAACGAGTAAACTATTAGTTAAGGTATTATTGTATACATTAAGCACAACTTCCAAATGAATGTCATCAAAATCATTTTAAATTTATAGAGTAGGTACTTACCTTTTTACTTAAAAATCTGCTTAATGAACTTGTCAATTATAATTTTATCAATTAATATGGGTATTGTTTACATATTTACTGTAAAACTGGAAAATCTCATTAAATGATGCTATATTGTTAATATAATGTTAAGTTTAGATCTGTACTTCTAGTTGAATCTAACAAAAATGTAGGGTGTAGTACACGTGGGGGTTGCGTTGTTCCAATGCCGTAACTACTACGACACCTTAGGGACCGCTCAAGCCTTACTTTGTTTCGCTTTAACAGACAACTCGACAACCTTTTCTTTTATTTTATCACTGAAATCCTCTTATAGAATGGATTTTTGTCACGTACTTACCTTGTAAGTGTATTTAATAGCAAATAACACATCGGGTATGAAATAAAAAAATTAATTAGAAATAAAATTAAATATATTTAAGAACTTAAAACTTAACATCGCATTCTAAAGAGCACCAAAGCCTATTAATTTCAAATATACTTACAAAAAAACCATAAGGCACAATGAACAAATACACAAAGTTTTGTTTAAATATATTAATACCATCAATGCTGATGCAGTTCTTTTAAAAAATCAAAAGCATTTTATGTACGCATTTGTGCTAATTTACTAAAAAATAAATAAAACTAGTCTACCACCATTATTTGTGCATTTTATTAAAATTTTATTACTATTATAAATTATTTACAAATTTGTGTTTAGCGGCGATTTACACTAGCATTTTTCTACGTTTATTTTTCAACTACAATTCTTGGAAATCTTTTTTTTATAGCGGCGTATTTTTATCATTTTCCTATTTGAACAACTTTAATCCGTTAATACCATTAAACGATTATTTGTTTATGATAATTAATTTTTTCCACGTTTTTTTTTAAATTAATAAGTTTCTATCAAATGTGATTAACAAATTATAACAGAAAGTTGTCGATGGTTTTCTGCTAAATGTCAGAAAATGTTAATTAGTCACCTTTGTTGTAAAATGTCTACACGCAGTAATAGATTTTTTTTTGAAGCAGTGCGAAACAAAATAAAACTTTCTTACAGTGTTTTTAGAACGACCAAACATTGACCAAAGGAATAAAAAAATTCGTACCAAAATAAAGATAACGTGATAACATTATTGATAACCTAAATAAGTACAATGTAAATTTAAAATTAGGTTATTTAGTGACTGGATTGTAGATACTCAATTTGAGAAAATGTTTAATACTCGCTTACTTATTTTTAGCTATTAAAAAACGTATTTTTATTCATTCAAAATATTTGTTTGTTTTACCGTAATTTTATAAAACCAATAGATTAATAGATGTATTAGTTAATTATTTATATTTAAAAATTTCCAAGGCTTAAAAAAATGCAAGTGTTAATCACGTTTGTTACAAATTAGCACAACTTGTCACGTCAGTTCCTGTCATATTTTATTCTATTGTCATAAACCAAGAAACTTTAATTGCTTGCACTACCAGATAGTTGTGATATTTGTATACAAACCATAAGAAATATTAAAATGATAAATACATTAATATGTTACAATATGCTGATTGATTCATTATTCAGTTACTAAAGTCATCAAACAAAAGTAGACAAAAAACAATTGTTTCTCAATACCCACCGAGATCAATATAGAAAATTCTATTGCACTTAAATACGATTCAGATCTGTAAAACGAAACAAAAGACACCGTCACTATAATCACAAAATGACGGTGGTGTCATCTTCTGAAGTGAACCAATCGGATGAAGTAAATTCCTTTACAGGTCACATTAATGGACCGACAGGTACGGGCACAATTGGATGTGTCACTTGAGGTTGATGTTGATTTTGTTGTATTAAACCAGTATGCTGTTGATGAAGAATAGTCGTACCATCTTTATGATGTAATTCTTCGCGTTTTTTTACCTGTTTACGTTCTTTCGCTCTACGATTTTGAAACCAAATTTTTACCTGACGTTCCGATAATCCTAAATTTGATGCTAACTCCGCTTTACGTCTTATAGTAATATATCTGCTATAATAAAACTCTTTTTCGAGTTCGACTCTTTGGTGATCTGTGTAGACAACTCGATATTTATCTTTTGTGCGAGTTTTACCTGAAACAAACAAAAAGTTACACCATCGAATTTTATTCTTATGTCGATCACTAAAAGAAAAACAAAGCCGACTGTAAATAACTATATTGGATACTAGTTACAGGGATTAACACAAAAATAATTGCACAAAGGATTGTACTTAAAAACTACGAGAAAAACAAAAAAAATATCAAAAAGCATTAAATAATCAGATCTATTTGCAATCACATCATTGTTTCACCACTGTTTAATGGCAACACATCAAGTTCTTGTTTAACATCTTTAGAATAACTTTCAGGCACTAAAGCTTCGTCTTTTACATCTTTTGTAAAAGGTTCTGGCAAGAAAAAAGTATCTTCTTTAATTTCTTTCCGATAGGGTTGTGGAGCCACAAACGGGTGATGTTGATTTCTATGCATGTTATTAACACTATCGGTCTTAACATCTTCGAGACGTTTTTTGATCATTCTTCTATCTTTTGCACGTCGATTTTGGAACCAAATTTTTACTTGACGTTCGGTCAGACCTAACACACCAGCCAATTCAGTTTTTCGATTCAGCGTTAAGTATTTATTATTAAATATAAATTCCTTTTCTAGTTCTAAACGTTGACGATCCGTGTACACAATCCTGTATTTTTCTTTTGTTCTTGTTTTCCCTATAACAACGGAGAAAAGTTGTTAATAAAAAGTTTGAACATTTCAGTAACCAATCGTAACTTGTTAAAAAATTCTTAATTGTTGGTTAAATTATTGAATGTGTCATTTTTATAGCAAGTAACGATTCGTTATATTAGGTGGAGTTTATTTAATTAAAAAATAAATTAAGTACGTTACGTCATAAAATAAACAGTAAATAAATATCAAACAGATACTGCCGACTTATCAAAATGGCCGACTAAACACACAAACGAACTAAATTAAAATAATACCGAAGTTAATGCGTTATGAACAAATTTTGTATACTTACCCCAAAAACTTAATTAAAATAAGGCACTAACACACGCTGAATAGAAATCCGGGCAAATTTGCTTTGGAATAATTATACACCCATACTTGAAATATTGTTAAAAAGCAAAGTTTCAGTATAATTTGAGTTAAATGCAGTAATACAAGTAAATCAATGAAAACGTTAGGTATATTTTATAAACTACCGTTTAAATTTTTAAAATACCTACTGCACAACAAATTGAAATCTTAATTAACTAGATATGGCACATTTTATCATAAAATTTACTCATGTTAGGTGCATAATGCGTCAACTTTATAGTAAAAAAACCATTTGTTAATGATTTACTTGAGTGATCTCGCCTCCATTCTACTTCTCCATTATTGTGTCTATAATTATTTTCTAATCAAAAACACGTAAAATTAAAAAATAACAAGTGTTAAGCTGCATTTGCATAAGCGTTAGTGTATTTGTATTGCAGTTTGAAAAACCTAATTGCATGCTTCATTGACTTATTTGGAAGATTCGTATGGTAATAGTAGTGCAGCTAACAAGCTTTTAACTTTTACACTACACTTTTACAACTACCAATCAACGAAAATAATTTGCGCGTGCAATATTTGAGTTCCATCAAGGATTTTATTATTTTTGTAATAACCTTAAATGCGCGTGGTTTATAAATGAAGAATAAATTACAACAAATTAATTTGTTGATGTTAATGTAAGATGCTACTATAATTATAAAAAATGATTGACTGACAAAAAAGATAATGTTTAGGATTGCCATACATATTTACTTCCATCGCGTAAATTACCACTGTTCGTAGTTTTCATTATAGAAATAACTTAATTCGGTACATAATTGTCTATTCTGGGTTACATAAAATTTTTAAAAGAAAAACTAGTTTGGTATTACTAAAATACAGAATGAAATGTACAGATTTTCTGTATGCGAATGTTTAAACTTAATAAATTCTACAATACGCTACAAACTGCAATGGAAATGAAGTACAATTACACTAACGCTTATTTGAATGCTACTGTACACTAAATTTAAAATTTCGTATCAAAAACAACAGTATTTCTTCTTCTACTTTTTTAGGTTTAATATCTGCATGAAAAATGTCCAAGAAACGGTTTATTTTGATAATTTTTATCTAAAAAATTAGCATAAAAGTTGTTGGTTCACGTTAGATAGATACGGCTACATTGACTTCGTTTAAAGAAATTCGAGTGATTAAAAAAACCAATTGAAACGTAAGAAAAACAAAGCATTTTTAATACAAATTTTATCTGACCATTACCTTCTTTTATTGATACAAAATGTAATAAGTGTGATGAACTTGATTCATCATATTCGAATCTTGAGACAGTATCGTTTATTTTCTTCGTTACAGAATTGAATACAGAATGATAAATTAGATGACAAAAAGTAGCAAGAATCGAAAAAACTTGAATATAAAAATCGCTTTTCGAAAAAAAACAAACACACTCATTAAAGCTTAGTTTAGTTTTATGAATTTTTGCACATGACAACAGGAGTAGATAGTAAAGTAGCACACAGTTTAATTTAGAATCGTTTTAAAAATATATAGTCGAAAATAAATATAAACGTAATATTTATCTAATTTTCCTATCTCTAGAGCATGGGGTAATGATAACAGCATGGCTGATCCGTAGGATTAATAGCGGCTAGATGAGTCGGGGCGGTATATTTGATTTTGATAAGAGCTTACGCACCTGACAACGGACATATTGTTATTTCCCGTAGATCTCGAACTAAAAGACACATGCAACGTATCAAACTTTTATTTGGTTTTAGATTATATATTTCAGACATCCGACAGTTTTTCTTAGATAGTGCCACACAGCCACTTTTTTTCTTAAAAAAATAAGTATATAAATTACACCCTTAGCATCTAATTTATTTTGTAAATGTCGCCTTATCATACACTTGACTTTATCTGCATAAGTAATTTTGTGATTCTTACAATTTCTTTACAGTAAGAAGAAAATCATGTATAAACAATGCGGAAAAAATTAAAACAAACTTAGACTAGTAATTAAAATTTGAACGAAACTTTAGAAATTTTATAGAATCAATAAAACTTAAATAGCGTTTGAAAGGAAATAAAAGTTTATGCAATTTAGACGCACATGTTTAAGAGAAAAAAAGAAAAAATACAATACCTACTTTCTTTTACTAGTTGAAAAAAATGGCTCAAAAGGTCAAAAAAGAATGGGTATTTATTGCCTTATTTAAATTTTATTGAATTTAACGGACAAAATTTTATATAAGTTTCCGTGATTACCAAAATTTTAGTACCTACAAGTAGAAAATGTATTTTAAAGTAGGCCTACCAATAAAAATGTTTGAATATAAAACTTTCAAATACGTATGTGAACAAATTGTAATTAATTAATTGCGCTTTTATAATGTTTTTTTTTCTTTTGAATAATAAAACTATTTTATAATACTTGTTGTATTTTCCATATGTTCTTTGCATATTTTTAATTTTGACAATCATATATTATTGTAATTGGGTACCACAATGGCGCACGAGATTCTTCCTACTTCAAGCGGTTTTGGCTATCTTTTACTGCGGGTTTGTAAATTTTAATTACGCAATAAACAAGCTACAATTTGATTATAAAACATAATATATTACTTATACAAATCAATTCTATTTCTTTTTGTAAAATTTAGCTGTATAGCCTAAAAATTAATTTTTATACCAAACATTTTATTATACTAAATTTAATATATTTTATTTGTTTTAATGTCATCCAAAAAATAATTGTTATTGTTCGTATAAATAGTTATTAGCCTAGGCAAGACACATTGACTTTACATTTTTGTTAAAATATCTAGTTTACTATTTTGTTTTATTATTTAATTACTTAAAAGTGCAGTCAAATTCTCTATAATAATTTCAACTATTCAGATTTATTATTAACTTTAATAAATTACAAAATGTTCATTTATATTATTACTATATTTGAAAAGAATACTTAAATAGTAAAGTAAAACATTTGTTGCTACAGTCTAAATTTAGCTAAGTATATCTAGAAAGTCAGTGACTGTTAATAATGATTTTTTCAAGTAAGATTGTAAAGCTTGTATAGTAGTGTATTGTAAAAATAATCTAAATTATAAACATTACAATAAAAGAAAGGGTATTAATTAAAATAAAACCAACAAATATTTAATGTTTTTAAACAAAAACTGCTGCTGCTTTATAATTCTTATTGAACAATAGATATAAATAAAGTCAACATACTATAAGTTATTTTTTTTTAAACGCAAACAATTCAAATCTATTGGCAACATATGCAACAATAATTAGATAATTGAATTTATGATTTTTAATTACCCACTTGATATGTAATTTGTGTATAGTTATTCTAATAAAATTTCATTCCAAAGATATGCAAAGCGAAACAAAACTGTAGAATATCTCTTAGAATTAAGCACAAAATTTTCCAAAACACAATAATGACTTATGATATAACCGCAAGTGTTACATATAGTATATGATCTTTTACTTCTTTACTGGAACATTTCTAGTAAATTTTATGTTTACACATTACAAACGAGGGTTGCAGGTGAATTACAATTGAGTTTATTATAATTCATCTTTGACCGATCATTCGCAACAAATACAAAAAAAGTGAAATGAGAGGTTGTGCCTGATGTTTACTAAGCCCCTCACCAACAAACCAACGTTCCTGAATAATATCTTGTGAAGATAAAACTCCTTGAATTAAAAAATATTTGTTTTAGACAGGGTGTCCATAATTCTCATTACATGTATAAGTTTCTTAATATAAAAGATTGAATAAATTGGTTAAAAGTTAGGCAGAATCATGAGCAAAACCTAACATTGTTTTTAAATTTGACATATGCTTCTTTAATTTAAAAATAACTAAAAACAATGGTTTTTTTCAATGTTAGTTACGACGCTATACTTATTTCATTCAGGATTAAACATTTTTCGCATTGAGAAACGTGGTAAAAATGTTTAAATTTCTTATTTGTGTTTGCAACTCTGGAATTTTTTAATTTCAGTGTTCAATAAGTATTGTGTCATACCGTTGACTTCAGTCAACGGTCATACAATGCGAACATGAACCTTAGAGCTGTGTTTTTTAGATTTTTTTGATATACGTAGAATTCGATATATTGTTTTCCTGTTTAATTTAAAAAATGTTTTTTGACATTTAAAAAGAAAATATAAAGGCAGAGAGTATCAAACGTTTGTATTAGTGAAATTGTAATTGATACAAGGAAAAATTTGTAGTTAAAAAAAAATAAAAAAATATGTAGGTACATATTTGTAAATGAAATCAAAATTTGTTTGTAATTCTACCGAACTTTTTTCCATTAGCTAATCTATAATTAGAAAATTGCCAATGTAATGAAATAGATGAGCACATAGTATAGACAGTAAAAGCAGCACGCAAGGCAAATAAGAAGTACATGAAATACAATATTTACTAATGACAATGCCTAAAGAACCAGAAAGTGTGTGAGTTAAAAACTTGTCATAAAATAATTAAGAGTATCACTTTTACAATTTAAAAAACTTTCTACTAATAGCAAAATTAGAAACAAAGTTAGATTTCGTTAAGTTAATAACAATGTATGGAATGATTTTCAGAATATATCAAGTTGTTTATGCATTCTTAAAAAAAAATTAATATTTCTGTATAATATTCTAGTTGTGTACCCAATAAAAACATTCTACCGCATTAAAAAATTTAACACTACCTTTGCTTTGAAACTAATGAAACCATGCAAAGCGTAGACAACCTGGATCTATCTAAGGTGAAACAGCAAGTGCATAGTAGAAAATAACAATCTTGACAGTAATTCGTCTAACACTTAATGAACTTGATGCAAAGTGATATAATCCCATTTTCATTATAATCGATGAGATAAATATAACAACATTAAAATTAAGCAAAACCCAATAACCAAACCAATTTTAGCAGAAAATAATAAATACCTAAATAGTAAAAGAGTTTATAACTACTGTATGTCGCCAGATAAAACTGCTGTAATAAAATACATTTTTTTTAAATATGTAGATTAGTGTGGTCCAAAAAAACGAAATTTTTTTTGGTCTCGCATAAAAATATGTAAGTTTACGATGTTTTAAGAGTACCCTCCAAACGGCAGCTCAAAAGAAAAATTTGAAACAGTCGCTCCAAATTTCTAAGAATTCCTAAATCGTCAAAAATCTATTTAAAAAAAATTTCTTTCATTATTTAATTTTTTCTGCAAGAAAAATGATTGTGTTTAAAGTTTATAAAAATGTGATAGAAAATTATGAAAATATTAAAATTTTAATTTTTTGAAAATAAACTTAAAGAATTTGTAAAATTATAATTTTTTGACAATTACGCTACAATAGTGAAAAATGTTCATTCAATTTTTTTTTTGTTTCTCGTGCTTCAATTCCGTTCTTTAGTACGTCAAATTAAAGAAAAAATATATAAAGTTCGTTGATATTCATGTTCAGAAGTCGCTCGAAAAGATATAAAGTACTTAACTTGAAAACGTTCAAAAATCTGGAGCGACCTTTAAATATTAAAATTTTGACTTAAGATTTTCAGGATCGTTATCATTTTTCTTGTAGAAAAAAATTAAATAATGAGAAAAAAAATTAAAAAGGAAAAAAAAAACGATTTTTGACGATTTTAGAAATTTTTAAAAATTTGGAGCGACCCTTTAACAATTTTTTTTTGAGCTGCCGTTTGGACTCTTAAAACATTGTAAACTTACATATTTTTATGCGAGACTCAATTATCATCCCTTCTTAAAAGAGGAAAATGAAAGCAAGGCATTCAGCTTATTTTGCGACGTTTCGTGTTCGAGATAAAAACTTCATCAGGCTCGATCTTTTATTTCGTAAGAAACAAACATTTTTTATATTAGATTTGTCACGTAAGTACAAAAAATATATACATCTTTAAACTAGCAGAAGTAAATACCCAAAAAGATAATAGCTTATAGAGTTAAAGCTTATTTACAGTGACAATTACTTACCACTGAGCAACAAAAAATAAATAAAACAATTAATCATCAAATTCCGTCTGGTCCGTTCTGGTTTTGGTCTAAGATTGTCGGGTTGTCAAAATTAAAGTTGTGTCTGCAAAAATGCATGATTTAAAAACAACGCTGTTTTATCGGTCTTAAAAACGTCATTCGTTTTTTTGCAATTGTACTTGTAGTTTTGAATACGGTTTCTAAGTTTTTGTTTAGTCTGACCGATATAATACTTGTCGCAGCCGTTACAATCAGTTTGGTAGATGAGACCAATTTTTTAAAGATTATTAGTTTTATTTTTTAGTTTAATTTGTCGTACAAAGTGTTGCTATTATTTAATGTTATGTTGATAGTATTGTTTTTAGTACCTTAATACATGGTATACCCCATAAGCTCAGTATTAGTCGTACTTAACACAGTGATCATAAGAGAAGAGTCAGAATTGGGAAACCGAGATGTTGGTGATGCATAATGTTGCAGAATTTTTAAGTCTTTCTGTTAAACTGGAGACTACTTAATGTCAAGATTTTGTATTTAATTGATTTGTTCCTTTTTTTCTCCTATAAGAAGAGATTATTAGTTTAATCGTAAATAACTAAAATCAACAAATGGAAAACGGGCCAAACATTGTGTAAAGAAGAAAATGTAAATAAAAAGGAATGTTACGGTTTAGAAAACAACTTTGAAATATAAATATGTAGAACCTCGATAACTCAAACCTCGGTAACTTAAAAACCTCTATAACTTCAAAAAATTGTATGTTCCCCTCCCAATCAGAGCCCAAAACCTCTATAACTTAAAATACGCAACCTCTATAACTTAAATAAGTAATCTCTGTATTGGCCCTCAGTAACTTAAAGAAATGTTTCCACAACCTCTATAACATAAAATTGTTTGTCAATGATTGAATTTGAATTTTGAAAGAGTGTGCAAAACAAAAGGTTTCGGTAGTATTTATTGCTTGCACGTGTTCACTAGTTCAATTGTTAACGTAAACAATTATGTCACCTATTGTTTGCTTCTTCGAAATTCTTTAAAGCTTTGCGGCGGTTAGCCTTAAGACAACGGCTTACTTGTATCATAAGTTTTTGATCATTGTCCTGGAAACATCGCTTTACCTACTGTGTGATAAAACTGGCTTAAAATGAGAAAACTAACAACATTCACATACGCTGATAAATTAAAAGCTATAGAAGCAGTGAAAAATGGATTGAAAAGGAAAGTAGTTGCGGCTCAGTTTGGGATACATGAGAGTACATTATCAATCATCATTAAAAAAGAAGCTGAAATCTTGAAAAAACAAGAATCAGGAGAAAGTCTGCAATATAAAAGACGAAAAATTGCCGAATTCCCTCATTTAGAACAATGTTTGTTTACGTGGTTCAAACAGTGTCGAAACAAAAACATCAGTGTTAGTGGACCCATACTGAAAGAAAAAGCTGAAGAGTTCGCTAATTTGCTGAAAATCAAAAATTTTAAAGCCAGCAATGGCTGGTTAGAGAATTTTAAGAAGCGACATGATTTAGCCTTTAAAAAAATGTGCGGCGAAAGTGCGAGCGTAAGCAAATCAGTCTGCCAAGAATGGAAATCTGAATTACATAATTTAGTGAATGATTATGATCCCAATGATGTTTTTAATGCTGACGAAACGGGTCTATTTTTCAAATGTCTTCCCGACAAAACATTAACATTCAAAATTGAAAAATGTCATGGAGGAAAGCACAGCAAAGAACGACTTACGATTCTGCTTTGTGCAAATTCTACGGGCACAGTAAAACTGAAACCTTTAATTATAGGCAAAAAAAGTCAAAAAAACCTCGGTGCTTTGCAGGCCTAAAATCACTACCCATGGATTATGAAACCAATAAAAAAGCATGGATGACAGCCGAACTTTTTAAAAAATGGCTGATTAACATAGATAAGCAAATGGTAACTTCAAATAAAAAAATTATTCTGTTTATCGACAACTGCACAGCACACGGGGACATACCACCATTAAAGGCAGTCAAAGTACAATTTCTTCCACCAAACACAACATCACAACTTCAACCTTTGGATCAAGGTATAATTAAAAATGTTAAAACATTATACAGAAAAGAAGTTGTTAGAAAAATGATAGCTGATATGGAGCAAAATACGATTTCTTCTATCAATGTTCTTCAAGCAATAACGATGGTGGACCAAGCTTGGCGAAACGTAACACCCCTTGCACTAGAAAACTGCTTTAGAACCTGTGGTTTTTCTCCAGAACCTTAATAAATCATTGAAGAGGAAGATAATAATGTGCCTGAAGAATGGAATAAGCACATGTGTGAGTCAAACATTACTTTTGAAGACTTCGTTACTTGCGATGATGAAGTAGTCACAGCAGGGACGTTAACAAAGGAAGAAATATTGGAATCAGTAAACAACTGCATTGAAAGTGATAAAGATGATGATTTTAACGACGAGCCACAAACTTCATCTACAAGCGTATCAATCAACGAAGCAAAAAGAGCTTTAACAACTGTACGATCATTTATAGAGCAGTGTAGCAACATAAACAATAATGTATTCTCCTCTCTATTTGTCATTAAAAATCAAATCGATTTAGAAACTGTGAATTGTTTAAAACAAAAGAATATCACAGACTTTTTTAAGTAGACTAATGCCTGGTTGCACCAACCCATCGTAAAAACAGTCGATAGAATAACCGCCGATCGATCGATTAATTGGCGATTCGCCGATTTTTCAAATTATCTATTTGCACCAAAAAAAATTACAGTTGTTTTTTGAATCGAGTGTTTTTTCCAAAGTGAAGTGAGCAGTGCATGAAATTCTACAAAAATTGTGTAAATTTAACCTAAAAGTAGATATAAATTATACGTCATACTTATTTATAATTTACCACCGGAAGCATCAAGTCAGCAACATTGTTAGATAAATCTTAATATAAAAGTAAGTAGAAGTTATTTTACTTTAATAGTTTTATACTTACGGTTTAAAATCTTTGTTTTTTATTATTTTTTTATTTTTTAGGAATTATTATTACAAATGGAAAATATTAATCATCACTTCACACAATTAGAGAAAGATTGTGCCATTGATGTGATTTTGCGATACAAAGGTATTATTGAAAACAAAAAAACTGATGGAGTCACCAATAAACAAAAGGTTACAGCGTGGGAAAATATTGCAAGATAATATAACGCTTGCAATATTAATATGTCTCGGACCAGCAAACAATTAAAAAATTTATATGAAAATGTGAAGAGAAGATTAAAAAAAAAATTTCTAATGAAAAAGTATGCACATACGTATTTTATTTAAATTAACTTACTCTATTTAATAACTGTTTGTAGGTGGAAAAATATAAAACAGGTGGAGGTCCAGGGCCGAGTTCGGCATTGCAACCCAATGAGGAAAAAGTTTTGGCTGCTGTACAGGGACAAATTACGCCGTTGCCAAACATTTACGATTCTAACAAAAGTTATTGTAAAGGTAAATAGAGATCTACTGATGTATTGATTTCTTATGAATATAACGATTTATTTATTTTAGATACCGTAAATAATATAAAACACTCCGGAGATCAAGAAGTAGATGTCGAAATTAACTCAAAGCTATCTTTAAGTTTTAACGAAAAAGTAAATGGTATGTATATAATAATAATTACATATAGATAACATGCGATAATACTAATTATAATATTTTAGAAAATGGACAGCAAATAGATTTAAATGCAGCCGAAATAATTTGTATTAATCAAAGTTTCAATGAAATTAATGGTATGTTTTTACAACAATTATTATTAATATGTACATTTACAACATAATTTTTCAGAATATGACCAAACGCCTGTAAAAACTAGTAGAAAACGAACATTAGCTGATGTTTACGAAGAAGTGGTTAGTGTTACATCAGAAAAGAAAAAAAAAACTACAAAGCAAAGAAGCTTATTCATCTCTTTACAATCAAAATAAAAGTGAAATTTATGATATAGAAAAAAAATTAAAAAATCAAGAATTTGAGCATAACGAAATAGCAAATGCAATAAAAATAAAAATATTAAATTTTGAAGAAAAACTAAAAGAAATTGAATGTAAGAAAGCAGAAATCGAACTTAAGAAGGCAGATATAGAATTAAAAGAAACTGAAATTAACTTTAGAAAAAAGTACGGTTACTAATTTACGTATTTTTTTATTTTAGAAGTTAATAATAAAAGTAAAGTTAAATAAATTTATTTTTTATTAATTCAAATTTTAAAAAAAAGTGTTAATCAAATGGGTTCGTAATGCATTTCCACTTAGTTCATCTTCAGCATGTTGATGTTCAGCTTCAATTTGATTTTCTTGATCGCAATTAATTTCAAAAATTTCATTGTTTTCTATAGCTAAATTATGTAATACGGCTGTGGAAATTATTACTCTTAATACATTATCAACTTTTATTTGAATTCCAACAGATAAAACAGGAAACCGTCTTTTCCAGATACCAAACAATCTTTCAATAACATTTCTAGTATTGATATGTGAGTTTTGATAATTATTTTCTGATTGTGTTTGCGGATTACTTAGTGGTGTCATTAGGTGGTTTGTGCACATGTACCCTCCATCACCTATCAAATAACTGTTAGGAAATTCGTTATTAAGAAGTCGAGCACGAATTAAACTATCGTTATAAATAGAGCTATCGTGTACAGATCCTGGATAGCTTGCTACTATATCTCGAATCTTTAATTTTGCATCACCAATCACTTGTACATTGATGGAGAACCAGCCCTTACGGTTTCTATAAACCTCTGCGTTCTCTCCACCAGGGGACAAAATCTTAATATGCGTGCAGTCAATTGCTCCGACAACACCAGGAAATCTAGCAATATTATAGAATTGCTGTTTTACCACAGTAATTTCAGCATTTGTTACAGGTAATCGAATAAAGCGATCACTTAATAAAGCTATATAGTGCCCTACTCGATGCACTATTCTACACACTGTGCTTTTATGTACGTTAATATGATCACCAAGGACTTGTTGAAATGAGCCTGTGGCGTAATACCTTAATGTTATTAATAATTGATTTATAGGAGTTACTGCATAATTTTTTTGGGAATTAATTAAATTTTCTCCAATAATTTGTAATAACTGGTTGACTGTTTGTTTGGAAAAACGATATCTTTCTTTAAACTCACGGTTGTCAAATAAATTAAATGGATCACGTCTTGACCTCACTTGTCGTATTTCTGGAAGGAGTTCCATTATGCGATCGAGCTCTTCATCAGATGAAGCAGAAGATGAAGACGTTGTATCCATGACTAACGATGTATTATTAAAATTCACATTAAAATACAATTAAATCATAACAGATCAATAAAAATTAACTTACTTATAAACGAATGTGCAGATTGTATGTTTATAATAAATAAGACAACACTTATAATAACATTATTAATTAAAAGATTGCCGAATAACCTTAAATGTCACAACAACAAACAAAATATAGTTAACAAAATAATGAGGTTACTGAGAAAAACGGCCCGTATTAGCAATTATCGCTCGAAAACTGTCGGTTAAATTTGTCGGTAAAATCAGTCGATTAACAGACTGTTTTTGGGTGGTGCAACACGAAAACTTTAATTTACGGTCTATCGGCCGATTTAACGGATTGTTTTTTGGTTGGTGCAACTGGGCATAAACCTTTAATTGTTGTTTTATTTTTATGTAACGTGTGCAATGTGAATAAATAAATACGTATGATTATTAAACACGTATTTACTATTTAAATTTCTGTATTTTATTGAACCAATCCTTCTGACGCATTCGAGCATAGACCCTTGATAACTTAAAACCTCTATAACTTATAATATTTTGTGTTTCCCTTGGACTTTAACTTATCGAGGTTCTACGTACCTATATATAATAAAACTAGTCAAAGTTCTGAATATTTATTTTATGTCAACAGATACTTCCACTAATTTACCATAAATTTTTGATTTTTTTTACTTTTAATACAACTAAAATTATAACAGTTAATAGAACGAAGATTATTATCATTAAGAAAAGTTAATATTTACAAAATGTTTTATATGAAACATTAAATCACAAAATTCATTACTAAAACAAAAGTAGACACCTACTGACTTTTATAGTATTAGCAAAGAGTAACTAATTCTATAAAGAGATGTCAGTAAAACGTGGAAGTCAAAATACGAGAGATATAGGTTTTACTACCAGTTTAAAAGAACAACTACTTTCAAACTTCAAACTGACATCGACTTGACATCTACTGACATTTTGTCATTAGCTTTTTAATACGTATTTTTAATGTTAGTGTAAGTGGAAAAGTAAAATAGTAATTCTGATTTTAGAAATACATTTAGAAACAATAGAAAAGTTAATATTTTAATGAATTTGTAAATCATAATAAAATTGAATTGAATTTTGTGTTTTGTTAACAAAATGTAATGCTTACAAAAGTTTTTAAAATACTGGAAACGTGGTTAACTACCAGCTTAAAGCGTCGAGGTTAACGGACCGGGTCGGCAAATATCAAAGCTTTTGGCAGAGTGTCTTCTCTTTATAGAACTCTTTGGTATTAGTACAAACACAATCGTAACAACGTTAAAAATATAATGAACGCCGTAAGTAAATAAACACCCAGTAAACGATGAAAATTTCAGCTAGATACACTAAATTAATCAAGTTACAACAAGACAAAAAAGGTTTTGTTTTTTATGTTAACATTATTTACTTAGAATTAAAGTCATTATAAAGCGCACTTGAAAGTTTAGTTAGTATTTTTAGAGTGTAAAAGGCTGCCTCCTGTTCGACAACGTGCAAATTTTCACCAGTTCACCAGAGTGGTAGAATAATTGGTCTACAAGAAGCTTAATTAACGATTCGTGATGTTGCTGGTAGTATAGGACGTAGTGTCGCTGCTATAATCTTCCTATGTTAGAAAGTATAGACAGAAAATAATGAGGAACGAAGACCTTTACGACTGGTCGTCCCAGATACACCACTAATCGTGATGATTGTGCTCTTTGATTTTTGGCTTTTCGGGACCGGTTCATGTCGACTAGGGAAATTGGCGATAGATAAAAAAATTTTATTGACTAACAAATCTCCATACGATCTGTTTATCAAAGAATTCGAACTGCACAACTGGAATGGTTTAATGAAAGGTTGCAATGTAGTAAGGAATGGAAGCAAGTAGTTTTTAGTGAAGAATCTCGATTCTGTTTATAAGCCTATGATGGTCGTCAAATGGTCAAAAAACGTGCCGGAGAAAGAAGAGACATGCAGTTTTTTGTAAAACGACATACCGCTTTTACTTAAGGTGTGCTGGTATGGGAGGCTATTTGCTATGTAAGTAGATGTAATTATTTGAGGAACGCTAAATGCAATTGGTAACATCAATAACGTGTTAGAAACGGTATTAGTCCCTTATCTTCAGTAACTAGAAAATCTCATCTCGGCTGCATGCCGCTAAAGTTACTACAAAGTTTCTGGAAAATGTTAATGGTGATCGTTTTTCATAGCTTTCTCGTTCGCGAGACTTTCACCAATTCAACACGTGTGAGATATGATAAGACACAGGATCAATAATTTAAACCACTTAAGCAGTGCAGATGTTCTCAAACAACGGATTTTGGAGACTTTAAAGTCGACACCTCAAGTTAATATTGATTTACTTATATTCAAATATTTCTAAAAAACTAATTTGTAAGAAGCGCAAGAAGAACAACGTATTATTAGTGTTGCAATAATTGTATCTTCATGAAATCTTGGTCGTTTCTAACTACGAATAAAATGCATATTTTCTAAAAATGTTATTTAAGTTTATCAACATTTACTGGGCGCATATTTACTTATGGTGGTCAGTATCTAATGTAACAAATCTAGCAATTTTACGGACAAAAGCAAATAATTACAAAACCGATATAATTTTTTAAAATACCCATTAAGAAAATACGATTGTAAGCAATAACTACAGCGGATTATGATTTCTAAATGTTTACAACAAAAGAACAGATCATAAAAAAGTGTATTTCGAAAAACAAAATAAAAAATTTAAAGAAAGCAAAAAGCAATGTAAATTAATAGATATCTTAAAAATATAAATAATAATATAAATAAAAAAATGAGGCTTCCTGATCTTTTACAACATTGTGAAGTTTTTGAATAAGACTCGTAGCTAATCATGAAAGCACGTCGGTGACAATATATAGTTTATGTATAACTCAGATAAAAAAATTAAAAGTAGACTAACAATGCATAAGCAAGTTAAGTTTCTAAACAACTATTTACTATTTTACCTAACTTATAAATGTTCTATTTTATAAATCTTGCAATGCAGTTTTCTAAAATAGATGTCAACGAAATCTGATTTATGGTGTTAACAGGAAACGTTTATAAATTATCACCGTGATTTACGACTTGAATCAAAACGGAAAACTGCATTGAAGCAATGTCTTTATTGCAAAAGTAATTAATCAAAATAATTACTTTGAAAATTTTTCCAATATTACATATCGCCGGAGAATTAAAATTATAATAAAAAAGAATACGAATCTATTAAATCCTTAAAGCTATCACCGTTTAGACTAGTGACAGATCGATTAGTTTGCTTTGATCGTTTCTGTCAAAACGTAATTGAGAGATGTTAACATACTTTTAAACACTTCCAGATAAAACGACTTTTTGCCAATATTATCTCTTTGAATTACTGAAAAGAATATAGCACACGTGATTTATTTAAAAACCGTCAAAGAACATAACTTTACAAAACGGTAGCTAATAGGACTAACTCAAAATCTATCAATACTTGTCAACACAAACAAAACAAACACACCCGAAATAACAAAAAGCTTTCGCCATATTGTCCACCCGGAATCAAAGTGTGACTAATTGTGAGCCGGTTTAATTTTTTCAAGACTATAATAATAAAATAAACGCTTTGAAAATAAATGGATTTGTGATGGCTCTGATTTATTCAATCAGAAAGGTAATGCGGCCACCGGGCTGTTGTAAACACTAAATAGACATCTAGTAGGCTGAGGTCGCTGGCCATAAAGTGGGCACGATGCCTCTTTATGACGCTCTTCAATCGTGACGCTTTACCGACGCTTCTTACATTACACAAGCTTATTATCGCCTTGTTTCTTCAGAAACATTTTTCTCCGCGAATAATTGTTTATTATAAGTAATTTATCCGCAAGACGTTTTTATGATTAGAAATTTTGTTTGTAGAATTTTCTCAATAGTTTGAAAGTGATTTTCCTTTTTTTGATTTATTTACAGCACGCAATTTGCCTACCTAAATAAACAAAACTACATTCTAATACTTGAGCTTAACAATGTAATTCTCCATTTTACATTCAATTATAACATTACAAATGGCGCTAAATCTCAATCATAGTCTGAATGTAATCAATATTTTTCTATTAGGTACTTTCAATACTTTAAGTGTAAATATGAGAATGAGGTAAATAATTAAGGTACAAAATGTAAGCTATCGATGAGTGAACTTTATGTATAGATTTTTTTGTAATTATCAATAATCTAAGAAAACAGTAAGTTTACAATGGATTATGTAATAAGTTGCTTTTTTTTTAGTTTCAGTACCTTTTTAGAATTTGTAGAGTTGTAAATCCTAGACTACTGTAAGCGATAATTTCTTGTCTAACGATGTCTTGTTTGTGATTGTTAAAACATAAAAGTGCTGTAACAATCAAATATGTGACAAAAACCTTTTTTGCGTATGACACAAACAAGCAAATAAACATAAACATAACGCAAACGCATAACAATTAATAACACAACGAAGCTGACAGAATTAAATGCGTGAAATAACGGTTATTTGTCATTCACAACAATGAACCAATTACCACCATCACCCTCCTTTCTCTTCATAAGCCAATTTTATGAACATGAGCAGATAAATATTGCGGCATTTGTTATGTGGATTGTGTAGTTGTCCATCCCTTAGGATGTTTGTTACATCGCAAATTGAGAATGAAAATGGTGTTAGAGAGGTTTCTATAGTAGTGTGTTTGTATAACGGTGGCGCCTCTGTATCGTAGACCGCGTGATAATTGCCGAGAGGGTGAATCTGTAAATCCCCACAGTTTGCCTTTATTTGTCCCAAGGGTTCCATTGCCACTATTACTCTGTCGCGCAGTTATTTCCCGTAACTATATCGCGAATTCGCGCAAGCTTTTACTAATTTTCAGTACAATTTATGTAATACCCTAAGCACTAAACTTCAATTTTTTTCTTTTAAGTTTTACTTTCAATTATGTTTACACTCGTAAAGATTGTTCCATCATATTCGATAATTTTGTTAGAAAAATATTTTCTGGTGATCCCGAGGCTGCCTATAAAATTGCAAAGACCAGAAAACAATACATCAAAATGTTTTTTTTTCTGGGCGACATCAACTTTTATAACATAGTTTTCAAACATTCGTAAAATTTTAAGTTTGCAAAACTAAGAAAGTGAGTAAAAAAAGGTAAAAAACCCTATTATTTTTTTCACTACAAAACGTCTTTTTTAAAATCTTATCCTATTGAGTTTTGTAATAGCAAACTATTATATTTCCAAATACTCACAGTTAATATAAGCGTACTAAATAAGACATTTTATGAATAAAACTTAAGCAACACTTGAAGTATGTAGGCTACAATTAGTCAAACTTTTTTCGTTAAACTTAAAATTTAAGTAAAATAACATTTACAATGTTTCTATAAAGAAAATAATACCTGTTAATTGAATCACACACAAATTTAAATAATTTTCTTAATATATATCAACCTAAAGCATTATTTTGTTGAACAATAATTACTAAATTTATAATTTACATAATATACATGTAATCGAAATCATGGCGAAACCTTCAGTCACACTTCTATAATAAACATATTTGTAATAAAGACACTTTTTATATCTCTAACTTTACTGTTAGATCGAATTTTCTTATAGAGACAGTAACGTGATCACGATTTTCAATCGCTTCTTTTAAGACGACTAAGGAGGAAACACGGTAATTAGGGAATTACGTAGCTTTCTCTTCTCTCGACATTATTTGAATACTAATAATATGAATGTTTATAAACCTATTTTTGTATAAGAAATTAAGAGTTGGAAATTTTGAGTTATGTTCATTAACTCGTTTGTCGTTGAACAGGTAAAACGACATCGCGACGAAATGTATTGACTTCAAACCAAAAAAAAAAGTTTACCAAAAGTGCGGTATACGGAAAGTAACAGACTTTAAAATTAAACGTGGATAGTACAATAGAAAATGATATAAGCAAAACTAATTAAAGTTTTATAAACATTGAAAATCGAAAATGTTACTCAAATGATGGTGCTTAAATATAGTATTGTCGCACGTGAACAAATAATTAAGCATTTCTGGGTTACTCTTACATCCCCTAATTCTAAAAAAACATTAATTTCAAGACCTCAACTAGTCGTAGAAAGAAAATCAAAGCGCAAAAAAAACTCATAACGATGTGAAACATTAGAAGACAAAAACGACTGTTTCCGCCTAATTCTTTTGTAACAGCTACTAATTATGACCGCAAAACGACTAAACTTAGAAACGTTTTCTAATTTTCAAAGTAAGTATTTCTGTTTTTTACACGTTACAACAAATACAATGTTGATGATCAAATGATAAAAGAATTCTACATATCGAATTCTTTGTGTGTTTTCTAATCTTTTTTTAATAACTAATGCAAATTTTGATTTTAAATGTAGAGTATAATTTAAATAGTGTTCGGTATTAATTATTTTTATAACGATAGCTTTTTGTTAATGAAGTGGTTAATATCTAAATTATTTAAAATTCATAGGTTTTTGTTTAGGTTTTGTTGTTAAAAGTTGAAAAATGAGGATTGTACTAAAATGTCAGTTGTTTTAATCTAGTAAAGAATTTTTTTAAAAAGTACTAGAATACACAATTTTTGCTAACTTTGACTATTCTCCATTTCATAGAAACTAATTAATATTTGACTTTTAATAAATCTCTATAGATATTTAAAAAAATGAATTATACTAAAAGTCAAATAAGAGAACTGTTATTTTTGAAAATTTGATTGAAAAATGCTAAATTACTTCCTAACTATTATACAGGATGCAATTTTTCAATCAAATCAACAATTTATAAATATAAATGACCACAAATTAAAGTGAAAGAACTTGAGAAAAGCACAAAATTACTAATAGCACTGACGTGAACAAAAACAACAACACATATATTTGCGTATAGTATACTTCACTTCAACGCTGCCCGTTTTACATATGCTTTTTTACATCTTTAAAATTTTTATTTAAAACTCTGTGCATTAATTTAACACCATATAAATTATATAAATGTATCTTAATTGTAATTACTTTTTAAATACATTATAACTTAATGTCATATTTGAGCGAACATAAACCGTCATTCGGGTTGAATAAATTTATACTATTTCTGTACCTATATTACTGGCAATGGCGATTTTGCATTTTTACACACAAATTTAGTTTTGTAAACTTTGTCTTGTGTTTTAACCAAACTTTGGCTATACTTTTCTTCGTTTTAGTTTTAGCTGATTTTGACCACAGTTTTGTAGAAAATGTGCCACATTTTATTTCATAAAGGTAGTGACCGAAATAATAAGTAAGCTTTAATCTAGATCTAGATGGTCAATCTTCAAACATGTTTTTTGCTGACAAATGATAGAAATAAATTAACGTGTAACGTGACTCCGAGAGTATTTTGTTTGGAAATATACGACATGGATCCATCATTTAATATTAAGTTGCTTGCAGGATATAACTTATAACTCGCTACATCAATAAGTGAATGATTGAAAACTATCAGAAACTTGCAACAAACTTACTAGTAAATATTGATTCTGATTTTAAATATTGTTCACTTTCGTTATATATTAGAATTATGTAGCGAAGCTTGCACATTTTTTGTGCATGTATGACATAGTTTTTTCCAATGAAATGAAATTATCATGCATTTACATTTATTTTAGTGATAGAAATTGACGTTACATCCCTTGTGTACCTAAGGGAAAATGATTTGGACATATTTGAGGAAGGTGAACTTAGGTTGAAGGTAAAGTTTAGAAGTAAACTACCTAGTTGGAGAATGCTTTGATAGAAAAAAATAACTTTCCAAAAGTTACAAGAAGATTATTTAACTGGGATGGTGTAGATTAGACTAATATTCTAAGTGGATAACATCCAACGGTAATATACTAATAATGTTGATGTGTGTACATGATGGTGTCAAGGACAGTATTATTTGGATCGGTTATGTTAGCAATAATTGTAAATTTTAATGTAATCAACGATTAAACTAGAAACTGTAGTGATGATAGAAATATAACACATTTATATTTAATTTAACAAATAAATACGTTTAAACTATGCGTATATTTACTGAAATCATCTAAAAGTGTTCTTAGAATTATTCCAAATATTCATACCCTGAAACTGCGCGGAAGCATGCATTATAAAACTGTTGGCTGAAATTAATATAAAGTGTTTTTATAATCTATTTATGATAAAACGCAACGTTCAATAGAGATCAGAAAAAGCAGTACTGGCCATAACTATGGTTCTTCTCTACGATCACATTAAGCAACTTTAGAATGATAAAACAGGTTTTGATATATTGTAAAATCTATACAATTCATTTTCAAAATATTTGTTCTAGTAAATTTTTTTAATTTATGAGTACATTGGCTAAACTCAAAACCAACAGCCTATTTGCCTGAAATAGATATATCAGTTTTTGCTTTATTACAGTAAACTTTTTTCTCCGTGTACTTTTGGCATTTTCGCTTTCGTTTAAATTACGTATGTGTCCATTCTGTGTTTTTTTTGCATTATTTATGAATTGCTTTTTTAAGTTTTGCATGATTTCATAATTGGTGCGTACGTACAGAGCACCTAAGCAATAAATAGACCCGAAAAATATGTGAACTAAATTTAAAAATTTGTGGTCCAAAAATACTCGTCCAATCAAAATTAAAGAATTCTAGCAGGTACCTTCCATATCAAAACTTTTAATTTGTGTTCATTTGTATTCGTGTTTATGTTTATAAGTTATTTGTGTTTCATATTTAACTTTCATTCATCTTTATTAAATGGGAATACTTATTCTATATAATTGCACTCTTACATAACCTGATTATGAACGTTTGTCGTTGTTTAGATTAATTTAAATTTGTGTAGTTTCTACGTGTATTTTTTTAATACCTCAACGTCAATCATAATTCAATTGGAATCATACTGATTAGTTTGAAAAGTATTAGTTAATTCTAACATTTTGCTTTTTCAGTTAATGTCGTCTGAAGCAAGATTACACTAGTAGAATTCGTCGACAGCCAATAATAAGCTGCTGATGTGTGGTTGTTTCCTTTAGACAAAGCTACTGAATTAGTTGCCTATGCAACAGAAAAATCAACAAATCAAAAGGTAAGTTAGTATATATTTAAAGTATGTAAGTAATAAAAAATAATTTTATTAAAAGACAAATTTTGTGTAAGTTGTGGTTCTAACAAAATTATTTTGGATATCTTGAACAGAAGTGTTCATAAAATTGATACCATAGATAAAAAATGCCAATAATGAAAAATGTAGTTAAAGCAATGCAGGTGAAAGATTATTGTGGTGAATCAGATCAGTCTAAAAAAATCCTCTTGTCAAACTAGATTTAAATATACAAATTTCAGGCTAAAAGAAAATTGTTAAAGCAACGCAATCGCTTGGCGATGTTGTTATTTAAGAAAGTTGCGAGAAAATGATGTTGTAGGAGAAAATCAGAAACTTATGGAAGAAGAAGTGATGAAGAACGTCACAGTAGTTAACTCTTTTTTTTAAATAATTTTAAATTCTTAAATACTAATATTTGTGAGGTGGTTAAACGGTGACAATTAATTGTGTTTACAATAACATTTTTGTTGTTATTAATTATAATGGAATGCATAACTGTTTTATGATTGCTGTCATCTTAAAACATATACGTTTCATAAGCATAACGGAAGAAACTATGATAGACTTATGCCTCGATAGTTACCGCATAAGAACTAATTTTCTTTGTAATAACCTTTATGTGTTGTTTATTATAGTGCAAAAAATAATTGTTTTATGATTATTATTTAAATCGTAAACTTGTAATTTTTTGAAGTTCGAAGGAAATTGTAGGTACTATATTTAGGATTGACTGTTTTTGTAATATTTACAATATAATGAACATAACCAATAAACAAAATTTTATTTAATAAATTATATGTACCTATCTCTTAAGTCTGCCGTTAAGAATATTTGAAAAATCTTGGTATGTTGTTATTAATAAACTTCTATTTACCTATGTCTCTATACTCATCAGACAGTTTGAGCGAGGATGCTTAATGCTTGCAGTCTAATTTAAGAATTTTGTCACAGTTGTAAGTTTTGATTGTTATTTACTAATCGGATTGCTAACTTAGTACGATGCAAATTTCAGTCATCAATGCAAAAAAAATGAATCAAAATTTTCTTCGCTATTCTTGTAAAATAATACATACTGCAGTGAAGATTAATTGTTTTTCCGAAATTAATGAATAATATTATTTGAATGGAAAAGACATAATCGTACTTATATAACCAAAAAATATTTAAATTTACCACCACAATTCTTTTTACTTGTAATGTACCGTCAAAACTAAAGCGACTTCGTATAATAGATACATTTATTTTAGTGGCACACTTTTATAATGACATCTAAAATTCTGATAGACACTGCCAATGGTGTTATTTTCTGAATACATCGACAATAAGATATCGATTTTGAAACGTGGTTAATAATAATTAAACGATTCATAAAAACTGTATTTTAATTGCCGGTATCGCAACAAATATACATAATCAAGATTTTTAATTGAGAATTATGATAGGATAATGCTGTCTGTTAGCTTCCAAATTATTATATTAATGTAAAACCTAAAATTCACACTTAATCGATTTATTAATACTTCTCACTTGTAAAAGTAATCCTAAATAGTTTTGCAAAAGATTTCAGTTAAGGATTGCTAATAATGGCAACTTCAATATTTTGGTAATCTATTTGACACTTGCGATTGATCCCCCTGTATTTTGAAAAGAGTAATATTTTGTTATATTGATCGTCGAATTATGTCAATTCATGTCATTATGTGTTTAGGTTGTGTTTGATATATTTTTTTCCGTCATATTTAATTACTGTTCATATTACACATAGCTCTTTTTAGAATTCTTCATTAGCAATTGCATTACTTTTGAAATGTTAATTGATAATCTATTTTATTTAAGAATTTATAAGCTAGTAAATAAATGACTCACTAACTCATTTAGAATCCACATTTTTATATTTGTATAAAAAAATTATTAGCTAAATACCAAATAAAGGTACTAAAAACATTTAGGTAATCAAAATTGGCTTCAACTAAAGGTTTTTGTAAAAATATCTTTGCTAGAGTTTAATACTATCAATCAAAATTGACTATTTTAAATTTCCCACTTTTCTGCGTGTAATAAGAAACGTATCTTTGTAAACTTACCTTTAAGCGTAGCATCATCTACTACGATCTTATTTAGAATGTAGTATATAGTACTGAACTAAAAGGATATAAGTTTCAAGTGCAGACAATTATTTCCTAAATAAAAGTTGTCCACTTTTCAACACTGCTTGAATGGCTTGGTTTTGGTACCACTACATTTAATTTTTCATTTGTTAGTATATTATCGTGTTATGCAAACTCGTAAATTGTACCTATGTATAAGTCGAAGAAACAAACCACATATTTTACAGTGACTACTAAATTTTGTAATTTTGTTAGACTTACAATCTTTTATTTCTTTTATATTGTCATGATATATGTATAATATATACTAATTATGGTACCTATCTTAAAAATTATTTTTTTGTGTTAAAAGGAAATCATTATTAGAAGGTGCTCTATAACTAATTAGTAATTTATTCATCAAAACTAAATCCATATACTGTTATTTTCTAGGCATTTTTTAGTTATTCTGGCAACAATAATGTACTTATCTCATTTTAATTTTTCGTATAATGTTTTTTTGTTCTGTTTCTACATATATTTTTTTTCAAATGATCAAAACTTTAATAATAAGGTAAATTGTTACTTATTTTTGATACAAAGATCACTAATTTAATGTTTAAATCCAATAAATTTTAATGTATCAATAAAAAAATGTAATCGTATTCAAGGGATTTAAATATTCTACATATCTTGTTGCAATACTTTTTATTTTGTCACGGCTTTGTCATTTAGGTCAAACTATAAATCACAGTACAGAGCTATTTTGTAAAAAAAAACTCTTTTTTAATAAATAACAAATATAGAATAAATTAATGCAATTGTTATAATTTTACATTTAATGTTCAACATTGATGTAAATAACAGTTACAGTCTTTCAAAATGTAGTATTCATTAAAAAAGTTTTGTAATTCTTATGACGTAAGCAACAATTTTTATTCACGTTTCGATTACATCATCTTTTATAATTTAGACGCTGCGCTGCTTAACGTACTTTTACTTAATTGTATATTTTTATAGGTATTCGTTAAAAGTTTATACATTAATTGACACTCTGAAAAATGCTCACTACCAACCAAAATTTTGAAGTGCATTTTCAAACGGTATTTAAAAATAATTTCTATAAATGGTAAAGTTTTCACGAATAACTTATTTATTATTATTTTTATACTACAGCGCGTTCTTAGTTTTAAATCACGCAATCATCTATCCATTAAAATACCTAATTAAATTTTGGCGTGCTTTCGTCGAAATTTACGACTTATATAAATTTCCATACCTACATAAAAAGATTTTTTAAATTAAAATACGAGGCATAAAGCAAAATATTTTTTTCTTTTAGAAGAAAAGACATAAAATATAACGTACGTTAATACTCAAATTGATTTACTTCGAAGCATGTAACTTTCACAAGTTTGTGATTTGTGTTCTTCGTCTACTTTATATCCAATGAGATGCCGTAAATGTACCCATAAAATTCTTACGATTATTTTATTATTATGGTTGTTTTATTTTTAAAGTATGTTTATGGTCGTTTTGTTTCGTTTTATTAGTTGCGTTCCTTTTTGTTCATACACGAAACGTTTTGATTTATATTTTTTGATATTAAAACGAAAAAAAAACTATGCTAGTTCTAGGATATTCTATAACAAAAGAGAATACGCTATCGAATATTAATTATAAAAGTTAGCCTAACAATTTTTTAGGTAAAAGTAAAAGACTTTTGCTAAATCCTTATTTAGGTGTAAAGCTGAAAATTTTCTATTTATTACACTGTCGCCAAACGCTTTTAAAGTAGCATTGAAATCGGCACGTTCGATTTGATGGTGCCGTTATAAGCAAATAAGATGTCTTCACTTTATTAGGGGGTGCTTTAAACTTCGGTAAACATCAAAGCTAAAGTTACTTTAGAGACCCCCTACTGATCAACTGCCAGGTCAGTTTCGTATTGAGATACAACTGACATAATGTTATGATTCTTGGGTGTGCATATTTTGACAAACATTTTAAGAACCAGAAGCAAATTAGAAACATTTTTATCCCTAATGCTAATATTTGAAATAAAAAGTATAAAAACAAAAGAATGTAATAAAACTGTCGAGAATAGGGTCTAGAATCTTAATTCCTATTGGTTCCTGAATAATACAGGTTTAAAATGGCGTTTTTATGGCTATACACACCTGTTTTCTATACTTAATTTTAATTTATACGCGTGCATATCAAATTCTAAAAACCTGTTTGAGAAATAAAAAGTTTCAATGTTAAAGTTTTTGAGGGTGATGTATAAAGTTTGGATTTTAAAGTGAATTAAATTTATTTTCTTATAAGAGAAAAGCCGAATTTTAAAATAATAAAATGCGTAATGCAAAACTCGAAAAGTATTTGAACACGAACTTTTTTAACGTTAGGTATATGTAGATACAAAAAGACTTAAAAATCTAAATGTGTATTTATATAAATTTGCACATTCTTTCTCACAAAGTACTGACGTCATGATTTTTGTTAATTCTATAGACTTAAGAGCCCGTACCGTCGATCACTAGTTTCACTGCGGGGTCCGGCGGTGAGAAACGAGGTAACAAAGAGGTCGTACCAAGTAAGTACTCTTAGTCCCACCCATTACCAATTAGAATTAAGCACGCCGTTATTTTTATTTCCAAACATTCAAGATTGGGGGTAGGTTTAAAAATTATAAGAAAATAAATTATTTGTTTGAATTTTAAATAAAAAAACTCATTTTTATGTATTTGTAAGTATACAATTTTAATTTTTTAGATCATTAACTTTTCCAATCACCGTAAACAATCTAAGGTCCGTTACCTTTATTTACATTTTAAAATCAACTCATGTTGTACTTGGTAATCGGTTTCTATGGCAACGCTCGATAATTTTTTTATGCCTGCGTTATTAGCAGGTACAGATCTCGCAGTTGCTTCGACTTATGGTCTGTACCTGCTATATCAAAAAATTGAATATATAAGAGATTAAAAACAGCGTACTCTCGGTGTTATCATTTATTAGCGTGTAGTGTTTTTTGTTTTGGCGTTTTATTATTATATTTACAACGTTTATATTTTAAATTATTTAATTTTATTTACAATGGAACCGGTTAGTGACTTAGTTTGTTTATTATTAGAAAAACCGATGAATGGGATGGTTTGAAGCAAATATTTCAAAAGATTATGAATGATACGAAATCTGATGAAAAGGCAATTCGACAATCCAAAAGATTTTTACACCGAATTAAATGACTTTCAATTTACTCTTTTATCATTCATATTTTACGATATTTTTGAGATGACACGTGTTGTTTGATGTGTATTACAAAAAAAATCTCTAGATACCTATTACTTTCTGCATAACAAAAATTAAAGAAACTCAAAAAATTATATTCGACAACAGAAGTGATGAAAAATTTAAGAACATTTTTAATGCTGCCATCGATAAAACAAAAATTGAGCCGACGCGACGTGTTCAAACTCAAGAACAAATTTTCCATCGTTGGCTTTTAACAACGCGAAAAACTGATACCCCATTATTATAACTGATACTCATAGGTTAAAGAATGAACTTGAATTTATTTACTCCGACAAGCAGTATAGAAACATTAGCATAGAAATATTTTTAAATCTCTATCTCCTCGTGCCATTGTGAATTGTTAAAAAATACAACATACAGCAATAACACCACAGCTTAAATTGATAACAGGTTGCCGGTTATTGTAAATCACGATAGAATCACGTGCACCCCCACAACTCTAACAAGAGGCGTTGCTAATCCTCGTTTGGTTATAGAATTTGCTAGTACTGACATCTGTAGACAATCAAAATTATTATTTTCTGCATTTTTATTTCCGTAGTATCTTAGCAAGTATTCCACTAATTTATATGAATCAACTTTTAATTAAATTCTTATTAAACTGTGTACACGTCTAGGCATTCTTATTATAAAAATTGTTTATATTGACAAAAAAAATCACCTATCTAAACTTGCGATTTTACCACTTTTTCGTAATTTTTTAAAGCCCAATTATAACATATTTTAGCTATATCTATGCGTACACGTGTAACTGTATATCTCAAAATTATTACACAAAAAAATTTAATACGTAAAGTATAAGGTATAATCAATATCTTGGAAATATTCTGTACATATTTTGTAATAGACTTTAGCCTATGTACGGAGCCTTAAGTGATTGGTACTGTATACAATTGAGTGAGATACCAAATATAATTGCCCGCATTATCTGCTGTCAAAGGTATTAAAACTGCATACTTTGTTTCTTAAGATAATTTGGTTATTTATCCCTACGACTAAGATAATGGGTATAAGGAAACAGCGATAAAAGTGCAAGTCGTTTTGCGTTACCAAACTTTAAAAAACTTGCAAATTGGTAAATTTTTGAAAAAGCACTATTACATTTTCATGCTAATCCAAGAATTTCAAGTTTAACCCTAATAATTTTTGACGTAATTATGAACGAAAATATAATAGCTAGTGTGCTTATAGAAATACAATAGAATAGTTGCAACAACTAATAGCCATGTCTTTGTTTTGATTTCTAAAATAATCATCTTTCGAAAAAACATCTTTTAAAAAAAGCGGTTATATATACTATTTAACTCCAAAAATACTAAATACAGATAAATTATGTTATTAGAGAACGTACCTATAGCAAAAAGAATATACCTATGCCATAAACATAAATATCAAACACTAAGCATGCTTGCTTTGTAAAGGCGTTGTATTATTGATATTAGATTTTAAAAACAAGAAATAAACATCAGCACTATAAAGCAATAAATAATCATTCCGGAAACTATAAAAGTTAACGCAACTGTACTTAACAAAAATGATTTCATCGCTTAAGATTATGTTAATGATAACTAAATAAAAACAAAAGGAAGATACTATTTGAATATTAATTAAATTAAACAGATAGACAAAACCTGAGCGATTTTTACACTTTACAGTTTTGCTAGATTAACGAAGGTAATAAAACTATCACATGAAAACAAAGATCAACATCAGATTAGACTGCAAACATTTAGAACGAAACAATACGTTAATGCAAATTTCACAATAATATAACGAGATAGCGTTACAACATTTAAATTACAACAAAAATTGTCTAAAATACAAAAGAAAGTAAAAGGCAAACATTCACACCAAACAACTTTGTTTTCGTACCAGAACATTCCTGCGTTGTGAAATCGAGAAGAAAGGAGGATTCTGGATTTAGTACGCCATCTTCTAGAACAGGAAACTATGTAAAAAAACGTTTTGTGTACATATGTCAAAATAATTAAACATTGTTAATAACGTTGCGCCATTTTCTTACGAAAACAGCTACTAGTATATTTATAATGTTTTGTGATGTTTTCTATAGTTATATTAAATTATTTCTTAGCGTTTGTGCGGTAACTTTTTATACTTCATATAATTGTATATTTAATCTTTCAGAAAATAATAGTCATCAAAATAATTATAATGATTATTTTTATATTTTTATCAAAGCTTATTTATGTAACAGTAATGTTATTGCATTTTTCTTATAGTATCAACAAATATGTTATTTAAATTTACTTTTTTTTGTTAATTTTTATTGTGTATTAAATATATAATTTACTACCAATATATATGTGGCAAAAATTATGCTATTTTAATTAGTATAATATTATTTGCTTTTATTTTAACACTAATTATTAAGTAAGAAGAGTACTAGAAGGTTCAACTAATTAAAAAAAGTTGTTAATTTAAAAACAGATTTATTTAAAACATAATTTACAAATACAAATATTTTGTATTGTTTTCTCTTACTTTTCTGACAAATGCAATTGTTGTTATTAGAATTATGTAGGTACTTATTTTTCGTCAAAAAATCAAAATTTATTTATATAATTTCATTACCGTACAGCAACAAATGCAAAACATTGTTAGAAGCTAGAAGTCAATAGGTACCATGAAATTTCTTTTAAACTTTGTTTTAGTTTCTTAGAACGTTTTCAGTTCCTATCACAAAATTCAATGGTTATTTGTAAAGTTAATCAAAACATTAGAATAGTTAAAAACATATATAAATTACGGTTATTATAGGTGCTGTATTCAAATAAAAATCTACCAACTTTACATAAGCATAGAAGAAAAACTAAAATAAAAATAATAAACACCAACTTTGTAAAAAATTACGCCCTACATATTGCAGTTAAAAATATTAAAAGAAAGTTACAAGATATTTATATTAATACGTGATTACCATCAAAAATTGGTTTGAAAATTATGAAACAATAAAATACAAAATTAAAAAATTTGAGATTAGCTAAAGAAAAACACATTAAAAAATATTAAAAATATAAAGAAGCGAAGAGGCAACACAATAAAACCAAAAAATATATTTTCATTATGCATTTTTAAAATTTAAAGAAAAGACTTGCAACCATGATTTTAGCAAAATTTTAATGCTAAAAAGTAATAGTTAATTATTAATGTATAAGTTTATCACAATTATTATTGTAGAGTTAAATTTTTGGTGTATTTTAAAATTAGGGAACTGTTACATAATGGGACAGTTCTCGTACAGCAACACGTTTTTAATGCATTTTGTAAATGTTTGATTAAATTGCAATCACGAGCGTTGGCTGTTTCCTTCTATGGTCTTTATTGTATATTATCATTCATACAAATAAATTATTTTTCTGGTAATGCTTCGTTTGAATAAACAATGTAAATTGGGTATAACTGTTCTAAAGAAGATAAAAATTTGTAAAACCTTCAATCGTTGCTTAAATAATTTACCGGATTATATCATAATGCACGCTTGCTATAGTATCAAAATTTTTTTTGTTCGAAAACAATTATTAAAAGATAAAAATATTTGTAGGTGTTGTTTCTATGATCTGTTACTTATGAAACATCTGTTAATTGTTTTAAGCAACGTGGTTTTTTGTATTTAAAAAAAATTTGTAACAAACCATTAAGCTACGCCGCCTCTGGCTAAATATAAGTAATGCGCGCATGTGTAAGACGCAATGACATTCATTACTAATAAAATGTATCACGCAGTTTTTGTATAAAACTTAATAAAGCGATAATTTGTGCAAGTGTTGTGTTTTAATTTTTGGGATGTTAACAGTGGAGGAATTACAAGGACCTTACACCCTTACAAATTGGCGCCCTGGACGTGGAACCTCTAAAATTTAATGTCTTAATTGTTTTAACACACAAGTGCACGTGATCGTAAAGATTCTAAAAGTGACAGTGTTTCGCACCAAAAACTGCTTCTACAGGTGTAGGACGTTATTGGGTTCGTTTTTGCATTCACTGCTTACTCTCCAAAATTTGCATGTATCCTGCAGCAGCTTAGAGAAGATTCTTCACCTACGAGGAACTTTTGTAAGTTATTATTAATATTTTACACCGTGGAAGGTCAACATTCGTACTTTCTACGTTCGTCCAAAAGTGGAAATTCGGAAACCACCATGTCGGTAACGCTTACAAATGAACAATTTAAGGAACTCTTATCGCACTTAACAGTTGCGTCAGCGCCGCCCCAAGGTGATTCGGTCGTGCGTGGTTTATGCGGTAGTTTCGCGAAGTGTAATTCGAGATTTAACGGTTGATCGGATATTGACGTTAATGCATTTACAGACGCTATTCAAATTTATAAAGATTGCACGGGAATATCTGACGATAACGCGCTTAAAGGACTTCCTATGTTACTCGACGGTTTTGCAGCAACGTGGTACCAGGGAGTGAAGTCAACCCTCGATACTTGGGAAAACGCTATTGATTTGCTGAAATCAACATTCGGTCCAGCTAAACCACCATATCGGGTTTACCGGGAATTGTTTACGCAAGAACAAGATTTAAAAACGAAAACCGATGTTTTTATTTGTAAAGCTCGATCGATCTTAGCTCAATTACCAACGGATACGTTGACGGAAGCAACGCAAATTGACATGGTTTACGGTTTACTAAATTACAAAATTCGTGAGAAAATTCCACGCGATGCAGTTACTACATTCCAGCAACTCTTACAAAAGCGCGGCTGGCCGAAAACTTTTGATCTTACGGTTAACGTGAATACAAATGAGTGTAAAGATTTTTCAAAGAAACGATGTTCGTACTGTAAAAATCCCGGTCATGTAAAAGACGAATGTAGAAAACTGATTAAAACTAAAACTAATGGAAATGTGTTCTCAAATACCCCGTCTGCACTACACATTTCGAAAAATAAGCCAAACGACACATCTCCTCCGACTAGCTCCGGAATTACATGTTATGGTTGTGGTACTGTTGGTTATATTAAAAGCAACTGCCTAAAGTGCAAACCAAAAACGACGATTAACGAATTTATGTATAACAGCATTGATAATAATCATTCAAATAGACCGCTTGTTTCTTTAACGATAAATAATCACCAAGGGTGTGCTTTTGTAGACACAGGATCTAAAACAACGCTTGCTGGCTCGTCGTTAGCAAAGTTATTAGTACAGGATGGTATCCCATACACCAGAGAAAATTTAGTTATGACATTGGCCGATGGAGCTAAAAGAGACGTCGAAGCATGTATCTTCGACGTAGATGTTACACTGCAGCACAAGACAATTTTAACACGTTTTGTTTCTGTGCCTGATCATGTAAACAGTCGTACATTACTAGGAATCGATTTTATTCGAGATGCCAACATAATCCTAGACATACCAAATAACGAATATTATTTTGGGGAAAATCCGCAAGATACGTTTGCTTTTGCGGAAGATATCTCATGCTTCTTAAACGAAGTACAGTCTAATGACGTATCTCTGAGAACTGACGAAGGAGTTAACCTAACCCCAGAAGAACGAAAACAGTTAGACTGCCTTTTGGTCGAATTTCGTTCGAACTTTGAACGACACAACGAAGCGACACCCTACGCAGAGCACTCAATTGTCTTATTGGATGAAACTCCGATTGCAGTGCCTCCATATAGAATGTCTGAGACTAAAAAGGAACTTTTACGTCAAGAATTAGACAAACTTCTCCAAGACGGATACATTGAAGAATGTGAATCGCCGTATGCTGCGCCAGTTGTCCTGGTCCCAAAAAGAAATGACGTCGCCCGACTAAGAGTTGATTACAGAGATTTGAATGCCATAACGCGAGAAGATAAGAACCCAATTCCACTTATCGATGATATCCTCCATGCAGCGAAGAAAACCAATTACATGACTACGTTGGACCTAAAAAGCGGGTATCATCTAGTAAATGTTAAATCATCAGATAGGGACAAAACTGCGTTTGTCACTCCGTTTGGTACGTACAGATACTTACGTATGCCTTTTGGTCTTCGGAATGCCCCATCAACGTTCCAGAGACTAATGGACAGATTTCGATCTGGGTTGCAAGACATCCTTCTACTTGCCTACTTGGACGATCTGATCGTAATTTCTACCACATTTTCGGAACACTTAGAAGATTTAAGAAGGACGTTCGAATGAGTTGACCTGTTTAAGTTAACTCTTAACAGAAAGAAGTGCTCATTCTGTTGTCAGGAAGTACACTACTTGGGACACATACTTTCTCTGCAAGGTGTACGGCCAAACGAAGACAAAGTGGCAGCTGTACTACACATGTCGCCACCAAACAATGTGAAAGAACTGATCAGTTTTCTACAAACCTGCTCATGGTTTTGACGGTTTATAGAGAACTTTTCGCTTGTAGCGAAACCGCTGTCTACCTTGACAAAGAAAAACATTAAATGGTCATGGGGACCTGAGCAAACCGAAGTTTTTACCAAATTGAAGAATTTGTTATGTACAGCTCCAATTCTCAGGCAAGCTGACAATCGACTTCATTATATCTTAACAACAGACGGTAGTAACTACGCTCTTGGAGCATGTCTACTCCAGGGTGAGGGCGAAGTTGAACGACCAGTGGAATACGCGTCTAAGTTACTCAATTCAGCAGAGTGTAATTATAATACAACCGAACGTGAAGCACTCGCTGTTGTTTGGTCAGTTCAAAAGTTCCGAGATTACCTTGAGGGTGCCACCACAATCGTACAAACCGATCATCAAGCGTTGAAGTGGCTTATGTCGCTTAAATCTCCCACGGGGCGTTTGGCAAGGTGGGCACTCCAACTAATGATTATATTACTGGAAAGAAAAATGTCATAGCAGACACGTTATCTCGACCACCACGAGATGACTCCGAGAACATAATAGATGTCAATCTATTAACAGTCGACTTTCCTACGCTTACTGCGGGCGAGATCAGAGCTGAGCAAATAAACGATCCTGATATAGAAAAGATCATTTCTTGCTTAGAGAATACTTCGGAAGCCGACATTGACCTAAAGAAATGGTCCGAAAGAGGATATGTTATGTCAAATGGAGTGCTGTACAAATACACTCCAGAGATTGATGAAGAAGAACCACAATTAGTAGCTTCTAAAACTAGGATACCTTATATACTTCGTGAATACCACGATTCGGAAATGTCTGGTCATTATGGTGCTGAACGAACTTATCAGCGCATAGCACGAAGATATTTCTGGCCAGGCATGAGAAGAGCAATTGCTGAGTACACCAGTAAGTGTATCGACTGCCAACGTTTCAAGGCGAAAAACTTAAAGCCAGCCGGTTTACTACAAACACCAATACAGTCGCAGCGATTCGAAGTGCTCTCGATGGACTTGTTTGGTCCCCTCCCAACGACTTCGCATGGTTACTCTTGGATATTCATTGTCGAGGATGTCGCAAGCAGGTGGGTTGAAATGTTTGCTCTCGAATCCGCTACTGCATTATCTTGTGCCCGATGTCTCATTGACGAAATCATCCTACGGTATGGAGTACCAAGGCGTGTAATTAGTGATAATGGAACGCAGTTTGTTGAGACTGTAATGCAACAAGTTGCGGACTGCTTAGGTTTTCAACAAAGCCTGACGCCCGTTTACCATCCGGAATCAAATCCGGTGGAACGCAAAAATAGAGATATGAAGTTCCAACTAGCCATCTTAACAGGATCTGACCATACCTCTTGGATAGATAAGCTGCCAGCTATTCGTTTTGCAATGAACACGGCAAAATGCGAATCTACCGGTTACACACCTGCTTATCTCACTTTCGGTCGCGAACTTCGAACACCTGATGACGTAACTCGTGATTTGCGATCCGTTGTGAACAATGACATTTTTGTGACTCAAATAACTCCGTATCTGCTAACACTTAACAGTGCACTAAGTGAGGCACGTGATAAACATGAAACTTCTCAAGACCGCCAAAAACAATATAAAGACTCACATCGCCGATCCTTAACGTTTAAAATTGACGATAGAGTGCTAGTGAACACCCATATCTTAAGTGATTCTAACAAAGCTCAAACTTCTAAATTCGCGCCGCGCCGCGGTAGGCCATATCGAATTCATAGAGTAGTGTCACCCACCACATATGAAATCTCGACGCTTGGAGATACTGTAAATCCTATTGGCAAATATCACGTTTCGGCGTTAACACCGTACATTGCTGATCCCGATGAAGATCCGCCATCGCCTACGCAACCAATACGAAGACGCGGACGACCACGCAACCCAGTGCCCTTAGCTGACTGCACTGACTTTCTAATCGAATCTGACGAAAGCGCTCTGCGAAAGGTAAAAAGTACTGCCGAGGGTCGCCGTCGAAGGACAGTAAAACCACCGTGTAGCTGCTGTACCAATACTTCCGTTGCCCCACACCCGGGACGTACGTGTGGTGCAAAGGGGGAGGATGTAACAAACCATTAAGCTACGCCGCCTCTGGCTAAATATAAGTAATGCGCGCATGTGTAAGACGCAATGACATTCATTACTAATAAAATGTATCACGCAGTTTTTGTATAAAACTTAATAAAGCGATAATTTGTGCAAGTGTTGTGTTTTAATTTTTGGGATGTTAACAGTGGAGGAATTACAAGGACCTTACACCCTTACAAATTTAGTTAGATGTGAAGGTACCTTTAAATTAATTAAATAACTAAGATCAAGATTGAAAGTGACAAACGAGCAACGGTATAAGAAGCAGTTAGCACACACATGATAATGAGTTAAATAATATCAAAAAGTAAGTTTTCGATACAAAACCAAATGCGGAGAAGTAAATACAGATTTTAGGTATTACGACATAGTTACACAACCGGATATAAATTGAAATAAATAATAAATTGATTTGTTCCTATAATCTCATTTTTAATGCATAGTTAAAAAATATTTGATCGATTATTTTCAATTTTTGATGGTAAATAAAAAATGGAATAGGTACCTATAGAGTTTTAAATAATTTTTTTTCTTTTTCCATTAGGCGGTAATCAAAATTTAAGTCTTTTAAACAAAAATTTCTTAAATAAATGAAATAAAGAAAAAAAGTAAAAACAAAAACGAAAATTTAAATTATACTCATGTAACCAGAAAAGTTGAGTGTGTTTTTTACTACAATAGCAAAAAGAAAGATAGTAACTGAAACGGGATGATAAAATGTCGTCTATATATAAAAGTATAATTATAAATAAGTATTTCTCTAAATATATAATACAAAGTCACTGTAAACGCTAGTAATTTATATACTACAAGACAGTATAATAATTAAGGTATCATAACTGTGAGTTCATAAAGCCATAAATAATAATATAATTATTATTGCATTACTTGTTACAATAATAAGACATCAATAAACCAACAGCTGTACAAATTTCACTATTTATTTACTCAATGTCTCCTAATAAACATTGCCTTTAAAACATTAAAATTTATGTATAATTATTTACAATTCTAGATGCACAGACAAAAATTTTTAAGAAGTGTTAAAAAGTACTCATTAACACATTTTATTTACAAATAGAAGCAGACACAACCGCAAAATGGCCGCGGCTAGAGACACGCAACACAATTAGGTACCTATTTACGATCTCACTTTTTAGCTATTTCTATAATTAAACATTATCAAAAAACAAGACTGATAACGCAGTTAACTCTTCTATAAATACACGTATTTGCTTTTTTAACAATATACCTCTCTGGGATAAATTGAGAAACAAATAATTAGATTAAAAATATTAAAAGATTACCAAGAGCGATGGTTAAAACTTTTATGTCTGAAAGTTGAAATTCCGGTTAAAAGCGTTCAGTTAGTGTATTATTTTGCTAAGAAGGAAGTCGTGTAAATGTAATTTTATGTAAATAACTTCTTACCTGAAGCAAAAAGTTTTTACCTGAAATTGTCGCCGTATTAACAAAGCAGTCTAGAAATATAATTAATGTAGCAAATTGAAAAAGTGGTAGGCGACTAAAGAATTATTAAGTAAACACACGAGAAAAAATTAAAAACACCGTGGAACTTTGATCCCAGATAAAAAGTCTAACAAATACTGGTTAATCCCGTGCGATTATTATCCCCGAGTCGCAGAAAAGGTATACAGAAAGAAGACAAATAATTGTACCTACTTGGCGTTAAGCGATTTTCATTTCCAAAAATTTAGTAAACTACTAATTAAAATCGTAAAAAGATTCTTAGATTGTTGATAATGACTATCATATACTTACAGTAAGATTATAAAAACTTAATTGCAGTAAAATTACAAAATTAGAGCGAACGAATATTAAGATTATGTAGGCACTTTTTTATTGCAGCTATTTACCTAAATTTTAGTATAGGTGGTATAATGCACAAAAAGTAACCGTATTATTTAATTAAATACGAAGATTGTGGTCAGAAAAGCAATACCTAGACTAGAGCTGATTAACTGTACCGACAAGCTGCGATCTAGAAAATCTACTATAGAGTAACAATGAATGTCTAGTTATTAAATGTTAATTAAAAATATTTTTGATTTGTTTAATCCACACTTGTTTTGTAATCTCAAGTGAGAACGTTTTTGAAGTAGGTAGGTACCTATAGTTAGTAATGTAGTTACTGTACAAAGTTTTGCAACTCTTCGAATAATAGCAATTGCATTGAGTATGTAGTAGGTATTAGCTAGTATAAATGTACTCTACTTTCAAAGCAGTAAGAATTATAGTAGGTAGATATTTACTGGAAAAAATTAAACTATAAGTAACTACCTACATATGTATATTCAGTTACCTATGAGTTGAAATTATGTTTCTAATAAGATTAAAACTGCACTGTGCAGTTATAATTTTTTTATGACAAACCGATTGCTTTAAGATAATATAATTAAACTGCTTGTTGTAAAAAAAAACAGGTACTACCTACCTACCTACCTACATTCAAAAATTGAATACGCTATTTTTTGTATTTTTAAGTTTTGTTTACATTTAATTTTAATAAAAGTTGATAATCTACTAAAAATATAATTATTATTTGTTATAAAATGGAATACTTTTATTAGTAACGTTCCGGCGGCAATTATTGATAAGTTAAATTACATTTTTATTATGAAAGAGTCGGCGGTAAAAATAAAGAAAAACTGTAAAAACAGAAAAACGTTTTGTTTTCTATTAAGAACCTTACGGTTAAAAACATTTTAAATGTTAAATAAATATTCGGAGGATAATGTTTACCCCTTGCTGTGCGTATTTCAAGTTACCACGTTTTAAAATATTGGAAAGTAGTCATAAAGTAGTAAAACTTACCGGGATTAGGCTGGCTTTGGTAAGACGTCTTCTTGATCCATTCATAAGGACTTCTTACAGGTGGCGGCCGCGCTAAAGGATTTGGTGGTGAAATAGTGCCTCCAGCTGTGCCAGGACTTGACATGTCGCTACCGGATACCGTAATCGGCGGCGACGGTAATTGGCTTTCAGGTTCTAACAATTGTTGGTGATGCTGTTGATGAATTGGAACACCACTGTGATGAGGTACTTCGGGGTATTCTTGATGAAATACACTGTGATGATGCCACATTTGTTGCTCATCTTGCATGCAGTACGATGGAGTTGCTGGAGGAGCTACTTGTGGAGCTTGATGGTGATACCCTGGGGGATACCATGAGTGCATAGATGATCCAGAATGATGAAATTGAGCACCTTGTGCCGCTACTGCTTGTTGATGTCTATACATTACTGTTGGGTTATAATACGATACCATAGTCATTGAAAGTCTGTAAAATAATAATATCCCTTTCTTGATTTTATATTACAATCACATCACAATCATACATGGCGCACAAAATATTAAATTAAAAATAAGTCACTTAAAACACGATCACTGCACGCAAGTAAAACAGTTCTAGACACTTTCAAACACTCTAACTACCTACGGTAGTTTCGATAATGAAAGCTTTTAATTTTACCCAGAACTTCACTATCTGTTGTTTAGTGTAGGCGGGGATTTTCAGATAGAAACCGGCCAATCGCGCGACGAGTTTTCCTAACATGGCCGGTCGAAATCAAGCACCACTGGCGTTTGCTTTTTCGTAAAGGCACCGCAGTTCCCCTTCTAAATTTATTAGGGGATCGTTAATTACGGCAGATTGTAGATTTAAGTTTGTTTTGTAAGATAACCTTTCCATTATTAACAAATGAATTTTGATGCAGCGTTTAGACATGGTATAGTTTCCAGTAATTAATTATATTACAAGACGAAAAACTGATTTGACAAATTTAAAGTGATAAAATAAAACTACAGATTATTTAATAAAAAAACAAAATTATCGTCTACAGTTTTAATTTTAATTATGAATGAATATTCAATATGCAACGATATGTAAATGTATGATTTAATCTGTTGTGAAAAGTTACAACTATACTTACATTTATGCTTGAACAAAAATGTTCTATTTCTTGTAAAAGTTCATACACTTTCAATCGTCTTATTTACAATAGCGGTGCTTAGTCGTTTTAAATTAAAAATTATGGCACATCTTATATTCGGTACAGATTAATTGAACTTAATCTGAATTACAATATAAAATCATACAAACTATGTTTATAATTGCTGTTGACCTATAAGTAAATATACTTTTTTAACTACTTTTTTTGTAATAAGCATAGGTGAGTAGTATAGTAGAGTCCGTTTGCAATTTGGATCGCCTTAGGCAAGGTTTTTAAATTTGCTTATTATCTGTAAGCTTTTAATAGGATTACCGATGCTTTTATAAACTCTAGAGGTACTGAAATACTATTCCAGGACCGCACTTAAAAACTTCATAGTTATTAACTTATTTAATGTTTGAGACATATTTTTGGCAATATACATAATAATGACATTAAAAAATATAAATAAAAAAGTATAGATAGGTAGCTAAAAAAGTTTAACAAAAAACATCAACGTATAACTTAAATTCAGTACTTAAAATCTGAAAGAATATTTAAATACGTCCCATGAATGACTAATTGCTTAAGGTCAATTCAACGGGAGTACCAGTAAGCCAGAGCCTGAGGCGATCCAAATTGCAAACGGACCCTACTATACCTACCTACTTGTGCAATTTTAACAACTTTTAATACATATTAAATGTTGAATATTTGTTACCTAGTATATTTAAAATTGGTGTTTATTTTTTTTTCCATAGTCTAAAAACGTTTAGGTACGTATAACTTAAAATAATACATAGGCAGGTACTTAATTTAAATTTAACTACACTTTAAGTTATGAATTTTATCAATATTAAAGAAACGTTGTTAATTGTACCTAAATATTTGTGCGTTTTAAAGTAAATACCGTGGTTGTCTAATTTATATTTCTAACTTTAATGTGTTTAGTTCTTAATCGGAACTTACTCGATACCTATTCTTTAAATTGTACCAAAGTACCTATCTAAATTGTACCAAAATACCTACTAAATATGCAACAAAGTTAGTAGGTATTATGTTTTTAGGTAATAAAAATAACTACTTACTGTATTTAACGTCAAAATGAATACAGTTTTACAAGTGTTAGATCAAAATAAATTTGAAGTTTGTTTTTTCAGCGATACATAAAGCAGTGGCGGCTTCTCCGTTAGGTCATTTGATCAATGTCCCTCCAAAAAAATACTAAAATTATGCTACTTTATATTAAAATGATTATAAAGGATAATAACCATTTTGCCTATTCCAAAGATAGATAAATTAATCTTAAATATAAATTTTTTATTAAGTGAAAACACATTTTCAAAGTTTTTATGTTGAAATGACTCTCATGTTCCTCTAGAACAATAATTCACTACAGATAGAAATGCATATCATTTTGTAATCTCTCAATATAAACTTTTTTGAACATTTTAACAATCATTTGATATAGTTACTGTCTGCTGTATTATTACCTCCATGCTTTACAGCTTTTAATACACATATGTCTACAATTCTTTAATTTGCATGCGACCAATTCCATGCTTTTTAAATCTTGATTCGATCTACTCCTGTTTATAAATCCGCTTACCATTTCATTGTTTAATTGTTGTTAGTTTATGTATTTTTAGCAGCTGAGTAAGATCACGTCAAGTGGACCCTCTATTTTCCACTTGATCATAAAAATTAAGTCCATGTACTTTTTTCATAAGTAGTTGCCATGAAAAATTGATCCCCCAAACGATTTTTAAAAATTTTAATTTAAACAATAATTTTTTTTACAATGAAAATTTTAGGTACTTTTAATTAAAAAATAAATTTTAAATCAACCGTTAAAGATAAAGTAATGAAATTTTTAGGATTTATCGTCAACTATTTATATTTTAATAATATATTAACAACTAAAAGTTATTTGTTTATTATCATATTGTTAATTAACTTTTAAGTAAACAAATGAAAATTTCAATGATTTCTCGGTAAAAATATGAAGTTTTTTTTTATTAGTTAAATGCGTTATTTATTTAAGTTTAAGATTCCGGAAGAAAATTTCACTGCTCGCGATTAGTTTAAACAATATAAATTTATCTATCACGGCGCGCCGGGCGTCAAGCGCTGTCAGAACACCAGGCGGCCGAGCGTCAGACTACATTGCAGCTTCGGTTAATTATAATTATAAATAACAATTAAGAATGTAATCTTTAAACAAATTTTATTATTATTGTTATCAATATTATAACTGAAACGCATGAATTAATTCTCTGTTATTAAACAAAAACATGAAAACCGAACTAGTAATTAAATATATTAAAATTTCTGAACTCTCGTTAATCTTTATTTTATTTTTTTTAAACTTATATAAATAATGCAATTAAATAATTTTTTATCATTACATTAAACAGCGAAAATAAATAAATAATCAATTAAATTTCAAACTTTACGACCACGGGAATGCATTTCAGCTGGAAAAAGCGGAACACACAATGTATGTGTATGCAAAATTCACCAAAATGTAAAATTACAATTACACGGACTGAAGTGTCCAGAAGTTGACTTCGTCATTAAAAAATTTAAATTATTGACGGAAGGATTTTGTAGTGATTTCAGAGAAAGTCACGACGCAATTTCGGTACATCTCTGTAATACAAAACTGATTGCGTTTTAAAAAAATAAATTTGGCGCCAAAAATGTTAAAAAAATTAAATACTTTTTCGATGGAGCAGCTTCGCAATATAAAAATAAATATAACTTTGCCAACTTAATAAATCACACAAATGATTTTGGAGTTAAAGTAGAGTGGAATTTTTTCGCTAAATCTCATGGCAAAGGAGCGTGTGGCGGCTTAGCAGGAATTGTCAAAAGACAGGCTTATCGTGCTAGCCTTTAACGTGACCATAATAATCACATAACGACACCACGTTCTTTTTTCCAATGGGCGGAAAAATTCATTTAAAAAAGTTAATTTTGTTTTCTGTGACCAGAAAGATCGCGATTTACACGAAGAAAAGTACAAACAACGATTCGAACGGGCAGTGACGATAAAAAATATTCGTCAATTCCATTATTACAAACAGTTGGATGATGTCTCACTGCAATGTAAGCTTGTGTCGTAAGATGAAAAAGTTTTTACAAATAGTTTAAAAATAATATAAAGATAACGAGAGTTCACAAATTTTAATATATTTAATTACTAGTTCGTTTTTCTTGTTTTTGTTTAATAACAGAATTAATTTATGTGTTTCAGTTATAATATTGATAAAATTCGTTTAAAGATTACATTTTTAATTGTTATTTATAATTATAATTAATCGAAGCTGCAATGTAGCCTGACGCTCGGCCGCCTGGTGTTCTGACAGCGCTTGACGCCCGGCGCGCCGTAATAAATAAATTTATATTGTTTAAACTAATCGCGAGCAGTGAAATTTTCTTCCGGAATCTTAAACTTAAATAAATAACGCATTTAACTAATAAAAGAATACTTCATATTTTTACCGCGAAATCAGTGCAATTATCATTTGTTTACTTGAAAGTTAATTACCAATATGATAATAAACAAATAACTTTTAGTTGTTAATATATTATTAAAATATAAATAGTTGACGATAAATCCTAAAAATTTCATTACTTTATCTTTAACGGTTGATTTAAAATTTATTTTTTAATTAAAAGTACCTAAAATTTTCATTGTAAAAAAAATTATTGTTTAAATTAAAATTTTTAAAAATCGTTTGGGGGATCAATTTTTCATGGCAACTACTTATGAAAAAAGTACATGGACTTAATTTTTATGATCAAGTGGAAAATAGAGGGTCCACTTGACGTGATCTTACTCAGCTGCTAGTGTTGACATATTTCAATACCTATGTAGGTATATATAAGTTGTCGATTTTTTAAGCACGTTATTTTAAGATATTTAGGTATTATGGGTCGTCTATGGCTTTTATGTTATCGTAGTTAATCAGTTTCTTCCTGTTTATTAATTGTCTGGCGTAATCGAATACTTTTAATTACTTTACAATATTTTGATTCGAGATCTTGAAATCGTGCAAGGTTATCATTTGTGCACTTTGTTCGATAGTAATTTGCTTTCTTTTTGCTATATTGTTGTATTGAATGTAGATATAATGTAACAAAGAAAGAATTATATCCGGCCTATAGAAAGTACAAACAGTATGTTGTTACTGCGATTTGTTTATTAGTTGCATAAACCGGATGTCGTCATTTTAATGAAAATGTAGTTTAATTAACACTTTTCTAAACTGTATAAAACGTGTATTTCTTTACTGGCATATTACGAAAATTAAAACCTGTATAGTTTTTCATGGTAGTATATCAATAAAGTTATGGTCGCAAGTGTACTGCTATCCTTTTGTTGTTACCTTATCGGTAACATCCAGTGAAAAGTTAAACTTAATCCATTAGGGTAGGTTTCTCCGCGCTGGTGAGAATTGCCAGTACGTAATTGCTCTACTGCTGTTTAATAGTAAAACAAAATTTATTTTTTGGTACTTATATACCTACCTAGTTTATTTTGATAACATATCTTTTTTTGTAAGCTAATTAATCATATTCAAAGTTAGTACTGAATACAAAAAAGTAAAATCTTTACGATTATCTTACTTGAAAGTTGAAATTAAGTTTTTAAACATGCCTTTCCTGCATTTAACATGTTTACATACATTGCATTGCTTACTATTATTTACTAAATAATAATGTCATTTTTCATTACTTATTTATTTTATACGCAAACTTTGCAGGTATTTTTGATACAAAATTGTGGCGTAATATATTTTTTAACAAATTTATACTATAAAGATTAACACAAAAAATTTTGTGTAGTAAGTCCTAAAAGCATTTTGCGAGTTCTACCAAAAACACATTTTCTGGACTGATGATGCAAATAACTATTTAAGCTCAAAGATATTACACAATTGTAGCGTATAGTTAACAAAGAAAATAACAAAAAGGGTTATGGGTTCAGAAAGTACTAAATCGTTAAATGTTACCTATTGTGGGGACAAGGTTCTCTGGGTATATACTTTTTGATGCCGATACTCAACTGTGTCTTTTTCTTCAAAAGTTTTGTACAAGATAGATTTTAGATAATCTGGATATGCCGTTTGCTAATTTGTTGTAAATATTGAAACGTTCGAGAAATTATCACATGTCTCCTTATGTACTTAAGGATGTAAACAGGGAATTGGATTATTTAATCGCAAATGACATCATTGAAAAATCAAATAATCCGTGGTCATCTAATCTTGTTTTGTTTCCGCAGGTTAGGCTGTGAATCACTATATTTTCCTAAGGGTTGTTCTTAAATATCATTTTACTTTAGTTTAAACACCGAAATTTCTCGGTAAGGTTTGGTAGCGTATTTTTGTGAATATTTTTTATAATTCGAAATTTCTTGTAGGTGTTTTACGTTCGGTTTTCTGTTGCCCTCGGTAACGATTTATCAGAGCGGAGTTGTCAAGAGTTATCGACAAACGTATACGATTCCTGTCTTCGAGGCGACGACGTTTAAGCGCTTTAAGTACAGGTTTTATTTTATTTACGCTTACGGGCTTGTGGCGCCTAATGTTATATTATGTTACTATAATTTTAAATTGCAATTATCGTTCCTTTGTAACCCTGATGAATCGATTCTGATCGGGATTAACTTTTTGTTTAATTAATTTAGATAAACAATAGTAACCGTAATCTTTTTTTTTAATTTAATTATTATTAATTTGTGTTTTGGATTCTACTACGTCTGTGTACGTTTCATTTTGAAATTATATTTTTAGTTTCGAACGTATGGTTTCTTTTAAAGTTTGAACCTGGATTTGTTACGTCTTTAGTTTGAGAAATTTACGTAACAATATTTGAGAGCGTTTACGAGGTTTTTATCAATTCCTAGAACGTTCACCAAAAGATATAGAGAATTCTCGAAAGACAGCGGAAATGTATAAAAGCGGTACAAACAAATTATAAGTTAGTTATTTCAGTAATTCGACGTCGGCAGTGTTAAGAAGATTATTCAAGTTTAAATAAATAAGTGATTAACGCGTGTCGAGATAAATCTAAGAGAGTATAACCTTGTACGTGACTTTAAGGTAAGGAAGTGTTAGTGTTTAGATAAATTGAAGTTATCCGCGGACTTTATCTTTCGGTGAGCGTACTTTATAAATTAGCGTAAGTGTTTTTATTAAATATTCTTAGATTTAATTAGTTTCGGTTAGTTGTAAACGTGTATATTTTTAGTATAGATAAATTAGTTTTAATAATCGTTACAATATATTTAACACTGAAGCATTAATTTCTTATTAAACAATACGAAGTTTTTGACAATAAATTGTTTTTAAGTAAAAATGTTTTGTTGTACCTAAATGGTGCTTTTAAGTTAAGACTGTTTACGTTAATAAAATAAACCAAATAAGTAAATAAGTACACGGAGAGAAATATTATACTGAATTTAATCATTACGATTTCATATTTAAAGCATTTGCTTTTTTTCTAAAATTGATCCACGTTCAAATAACATTCAACGTAAATGTACTAAAATTTAAACTAAATCTCTTATTGCAATGCAATTACAGCGACAATCTAATAAAATAGAAGTTTAATTCAAGCGTACATCGGCTTGACTCAAAACCAACAGCCTTTTGCATGATACATATCAATTCCGCATAACCTTTTTTTCCGTGTACTTATGTATATAGGTACCTATTATAACTAACTCTGACTATTTGGTATTTTTTCGCTCAAAATGCACATTTATTGCTTTCGAAGGGGACACTAAGTTCTGCAAACCGTCGTCAAATTTTAAGAATTAAAACAGTTAAGAATTCTTTTCTTTTGGGATATAAATAATTTAATTAATAGACAATATATTATCTGTCATTTTAAGTCTATGTAAATTTAGAAAGTACGTAACTACAGCAACAATTTTTTTAAAAATATATACCTACTTGTAATAATATATTACACAACTAGTATACACGATTTTATTTTAACATACTATTCTGTATGTTATACTTTTTTGCGTCTTTTATCTCAGAAATGATTTTGCATTTGTATTGATTTTTTTTAATTAAAGGTAATAAGCTTTACTTCAACTGTAGCAATGACAAATCTAAAATCTAAAATTACATTATTTAACTACTTCTATTGTTAATCAATAATCAAATAGCGTAAACGTAAACCCATCCGGTTTAACAATTTCGAAAGTTCCTCGTTATTTTAATTGTCTACTTATTTCTATTGTCTGTCATTTAAACTTTATTAATCTATAACACATTGACAAAGACAAAGAAAGTGTTTATTGCATTTGTTTGAAAAAGCCAAAAGATTTAATTTAAAATTGTTTCTGTAATTATTTATTTGTGCACTATATGAATACTAAATTGAAGAGTTATATCTCGTTATCATAATTGGAGAATTATATCTCATCACTGTAAAGATTTCAAATATCATCATAAAAACTAGTAAAATTTCGTGATATCAAATTTAAGTTATTTTGATTGCCTTCTCGTCTCCGTCGCCTACGTTTTGTAAAAGTATTGTATTGTAGTACTTGTTACTTATTTCTTGTAGAAAATCTAAATAAGTTTTTAACGCTAAAAAAATGCTAATTCGTCAAACAACTTATAATCGCACTGTGGCAGACTTTGGAGTTGTGTGGTAAAACCAGAACTGGAGATGTTCATAAAAAAAGAAAATACAACTTTTATTTTCTTTGTCTGAGTCAAAACGATTTCTTTGTTTTGTACCAATTTTGTTTGTGAGATGCATTCAATTTCCTTAACATTTTCAATTTTTACAAAAACAGCAAAATTTAGTTTTAATTTTATCTAACAATGTTATATAATAGATTTCGGATAGTTATGCACTTAAAACATTTGAAATGTGCCTGCATATATAAAAAATACTAAAAATATGTACTAAAATATGTGTGTTTTATAAGTTTTATTATTTATTTCTTGTATAACCAATGGGCTAAATAAGCACTTTAAAATACACACACTGTCATTAAAAAAGACACCAATTGTACTACAGTTCACCTTATATAACACTTTCAAACTGAACAAATACTCATTTTTGTTCTACGTCGGTAGTACAGAGACACAAAAATTTTATGGTTTGCGATTTTTTGACTCAGTTTCTCCAAAGTTCTGCTACATAGTTTTAGAACGTATTATTTTCATTATTGACTTGTCCTAAATATTCTGTTTGGTATAGTACTTTTGCAATAACCTACAAAACACTTCATTTTTTAATGGATACAATTTTTCAGTAATCTCTGAAGGTTTTGGACCGGGTGTTGCTATTTCGTTATTAGAGTTTGTGATATACATACATTTTTTCTCTTTTGGCATCTTAGAAGATGGTAGTAACTGCCAACTAATTGAAGAACTACTGGTACCATTTTGTTAATAATTATTAAATGTATTGAAATCACTAGTCAATAATTAAACAAAAAAATTTTCTGTACACATATTTTTACAGAAAAGTGATTATTCATTCCTTATCTGATCATTGTCGTTTACACACTCATTGTTAATCCTCGACTAATAACAAGAAATTACTAAAACTTCTAATATTACAATGATTATCATCAACAAAAAAAAATTTTGGATAATAACAGAATGTATCGTAAAGCTACTAAAAATTGACATTAATATTTTAATATATTCAATTATGTTTTAAAACCTTAATGTATGCATTTATAACATAAAATGTGTAAAATATGCAACTAACACAATACCATATTAGATATTACCAATATTGGATACTAGATAGAATAAAGTATAGCTATAAAAAAGTTAATATTATGAAAATTAAGCAAGAATCGAATTAATCTGTAGGTTAATCTACTTTTTATGTTCATCAACTAATACTATAATATGTAGTTATTAAACTATTTATAACAACAATCAAGCAGTAGACTGGTCATGATTGTAATAATTATGTAAAAGATAGGTATGGATATTAATACAATTTAACAGTTTATACAGATGACAAAATCAACATTTTGTTCAGTTTTCTTAAAAACATGACGTCACATTACGCAGAATACAAAAACGTGCTTATGCTTGTTATAGGAAATAACCTAAAAATGTTACCAATGTAAAAATTTTAAATTTAGCATTTCCTACATAAGTAATCTTTTGAAGTTTAATTTACCTATACTATGTCGTATGGAATGACGTATATGCGCGATTATGTGATGTCATGTTCATAACCATGGAATCAGGCGCGTAGGAACCGTGGGGGTCATGAGGGCCGTTGGTACCCACAACAAATTGATGTAAAACGTAGAATTTTTAAATTCGCAACAAAAGGTTTATTTGTTAGTCTTTCGTTTTGCATGTTAGAAGTTAAAAAGTTACGATAATTGTTATTTTTAACCTGTTAAAACAAACCGTTATTTTTAAATACAAGTAACAGTATGTCCCAATTATCGAATAATAACTTATTAGCCCATCACTATAAAACTATAGAATTGTAAATGCTATTCTTTTTAACGCCCTTAAATTACTAACATGTCTTATTTAGCTAATAATTCTGCAATTCTTACAGTTGATGCTGATGAGCCAAAGTCAAGCCCTTAGTGATGGGAATTGTAGTTCTTTTTTATGAACTAGTTCACCAGGTCTCGTTCAAGAAACTGAACTAGTACAATGAACTAGTTATTTAGGACATTTAAGACAATGTACTGAGGGGTGTAGAAAACAAAGTTTGTGGTGCAGTGGATTTTGTTCCGTGTTTAGGGCACCAATACGCGATTCATGGGTGTGCTGGCACCTAATAAATTAAAAACTAAGACGTTTCAAATTCACAATCTTTTTAAAAATTGGTTTAAACTTAATTACCAAGTTTAGTTAAAAACTTTTAATTGAACGGAAAACCGATTTTCTAATCCTTTTTGTAAGCGCCTTTCAAAGAATAATAATTAGCAACTATAAAAAAACAGTTATACGAACACTTACTTAATAGTATCGATAACGCAAGGTATAAACAAATTTAGATTGAATACAATAATAATAGTCATCAAAATAACAAATATAAAAAACGTAATGATAATCGAGATAAATACTGTGTGAAAAGACCTTGTAGCCAATGCACTCTAAAAGAGATTGACGTTATCAAAATTATGTGATGACTGATACAAGATTTGCAAGGAACAAATGTACTACAGTACTAGTTCACTTTATAATAGAGAACTAGTACATTTAGTTCACTGATAAGAACAGTTCAATTGAACTAGTTCGTTCAGGAACTACACATCACTACAAGCCCTACTACAATCTTAGATTTTATTTAACACAACGAGGTTACAACTAAACATAAAGTTTTACACCAAATTTTAAATTTGGAGATTGATTTAAAACAAGTACCAGATACACTATTTCAACCGAATAACATACCGCCGGAAATAATAAAAAATAGGAAAAGAAATTTTAATATCGAATGGTTTAAAGCTTTGTCCTGGTTACATTTTGATCCAAATATACAAAAAGTAATATGTCTCAAATGTGTCAGAGCAACGTTTCTGAAATTAATTATTTTTTTCCATAAGTATGAGCACTCATTTATAAACGTAGGCTTTTATAATTGAAAAAAAAAGCATAGAAATATTTACTATCCATGAAAATAGTAGAACTCATAGAGAATATTTGCTTAAGCTAGTTTGATGTAAAAAATCAGAGGCTTTGGATTTAGTTAAAGATTTTTCATCGACTTTATTAAACTCAAGGTTACACTTCTCTTTTATAACTCAACTCAACTAACTAAAATACAATACTTTTCGTTTAGATATCAGTCAAGTTCAACTACGTTCCATTGACCTTGTGATTAAAACTTGTTAAAATTTTACATCTTCCCCGGCCGGAATTGGAGTTTCCAACGGGTACAGCAACTGAATTGGTCTTCTATATCGAGCTCCAGTTTTGTCGACCACTTCGCAAGCTCTTACCTTGCCGTCTCTTCCTGGAAACGTTGCTGATATTCTTACTAATTTCCAAAGTAATCTGGGCTGGCGATCATCGTGGAGTAAGACAACATCTCCTTTGTTAAAGTTAAATGACTTAAATTGACTTGAATAATGAGCAAGTCTCAGTTGTTGAAGATAATACGAACACCAAATTTTCCAAAGTTTGTCTATTAACTTTGTTCGCAATTTCCAAAAATAAACAATTTCGGTTCCTTTAATATTATTATCAAATTGTACACCCCGGTATTACTATGACCGAGTAAAAGATGCGATGGAGATAAGATAAGCAAGTTATGAACATCATCATCGATGTACGTTCTACTTCTATTAAAACCGTTTGAAGTTCTTCTACATTTAATAAACTACGGTGTATTGTTATTTTTAAAGCAATTTTAACTGTTTTGATAAGACGTTCATACCAACCCCCCCACCACGGTGCTCTTTCCGCTATGAAACGCCATTTAATCCGGTGTTGCTGGGCAAGTTGTTGGATATTTGAATTCTTCAACATGTTAAGTAATTCTTTTATTTCTAATGCCAATATTTGGAACCAACTCTAAGTGAACTGCTCGAGTGACTGCACAAGTAAATAGCATTATGTAAATCTCGGATTTGTTTCTATCGGACTACTGAATATGCAGCGGTCCAGTAAACTCAACTCCTCTTGTTTTACGGACTAGCTGACACTAACCTCTCTCTAGGTAGTAGAACGTAACATTCGTTGCCTGCTTTTCCTTTTAAGCGCTTGCAAATGACACAATTATTTATTACGCTTTTAACTCGTTGTCTAGCCTGAATAACCCAAAATTTTGTTTGTGAGATAGCCATTGTTGCGTTCTCACCTAAATGCTTACACTTTTTATGAGATTGCAATATATACATACATATCCGTTAACAAAAACTTTTTAGGTAAAATTATAGGATATTTTGTTTTATACGATAAAGTTGACTCTTTTAATCTACCTCCCAATCTTAAAATACCTTTATGATCTAAAACAGGATTTAGCAATAGTATCGCTGAATTTGAATTTATCTGGTTTTCTTTTGATAAAGTCATATATTCTTCAGAAAACCCTTGTTGTTGAACAATAGTTTTCAGCATGAATTAATTATTGAATGGAAATGTGACCAGTTAACCTTGTGTTAGGACATTATAAGGTATATAAAAATTTTTTTTACGTATGCGGTAATGCTTAACAATTTTTCTACATCGTTGTAGCGGTCTAATGAAAACAATGCTTTCTTTTGTTTAAACTGTTCCTTTGTAGTCGCAATGAAGACACTAACGTCATTATCATTAAAAAAATCATCTTTTGGCCAATCTTCTAAGTTATGATTCAACCATTCAGGTCCATGTTTCCATACATTTGAATCGAGAAGTTGATTTGCGGTTATTCCTCTTGTCAATAAATCGGCTGGATTTTCTTTACTTGGACAATATCTCCAAATTCCTTTAGTTAGAGACTTAATTTCATGAACCCTATTTGCTACGTAGGATTTCTATCATTGGTTTACAAAAGAATCATTTAAAGACGCTTCATTTGTACACCACTTTAATACAATTTAATTTTGGCAGACTCACTAATTATGTTGCATTTACAAAAATAGATTTTGCTTCTTCAATTGTGTTAACAACGACTACATAAAACGATTTCTTCAAATTCTCACAGACATAACTTTGTTCTGGAGGTTATTGAGAAAAATGTTTTCTCAAAGTTGCTGCTAATATGAATGGACTGCTAGTTACTCTAAAAGTTACTCTTTTCATGCGGTATTTAATTATTTCAGGTAAGTTCAGGTAAGGCTATCACGTTCTTCTTTTACTAGCCGTATTTGAAAGAACGCCTTTTCAATGTCGGCAACTAATCCTCTCTTGCCAATTCTAAAATTTAACACAACTCGCGAAAGCAACGGAACTAAATTTTCGCCTGGTTCCAAAAGTTGGTTTAACGAAGGAAATCCGGGTCTGTCGTCAACTTGTCAGTTCGGTAAACGGGTTTATGAGGCATAAAATAAAGTTTTTTTGGAATTGTTCGCTTAGGAGAAACCTCGGCGCAATCGTTTTTTAGGTATTCACGTATTGCGTTATCATATTCTTTTAATTGATTAGTTTTAATTAACCGATGCGTTAAAAACACGAGTTAACGCCGTTATGTAGTTATCATCTAAATTTGGGTGTAAATCATTCCATGGTAGATAAGTTTCGTATCGCTCATTATTGTAACAAATTTTGTTTTTTATAAATTCTTCAGTACTAAATTGGCTAATTGTTTTCTCGTTATTAACTATCCCTAACGATTCTAAATCCCAAAATTTCTTTAAAGACATTTACGCTGTGGTTTCTTGGATATGAAGAACAGTAGCTAAAATGCAGTTAAAGTTGTTATCCAAAGAGTCGCCTTTTCCATGCAGCGTCCATCCTAAAACATAAACAACTTTCCAGTAATTATCAGCTCCAATTAAAAGATTGATTCTATCAATTGGTTGACCGTGAGTTCTGTTATCCGCTAAGAGAAGACCTGCTAATTGTGGATCACCAAGAACTAGAATTCTTAAAGTATCAATACATATTTCTGGTACGTCAATGGCATTAATTTCAATAACCTCGCGAGAATATTGTCCGATTAATTTTAATCACACTTTATTACATGTACGAACAGGTGTTCGTTTACTACTTCCAAAATGCAAAATCGAAATTTTATGTGTTCCTATAATCGGTAAATTTAACTGTCTCGAAACATATTCTTTTATGAAAGTTAATTGACTTCCACCATCTAATATTAATCTAATATTAATCTTATTATTAACACGCCGTTTGTAAGTAAACGTTATTAATCGTGTTACTTTCGCTAGCAATTAAATTTGTCGGTTGGTTCTCTTCGGGTGCTTTTATTACGCTTATTTTTTCGCTTTGTTTATTAGCTTTATTCAAACTACTAAAGTTAGATTCGTACATGCTGGTAACATGCCTACCTTTACATTTTAAACATTTTATTACGTTTGTTTTACAATAACGCGAATTATGATTTATTAAACGATAACATCGTTTATCTAGTTTTAAAATTCGCTTTCGTTCCTCAATTGTTAATATGCTATCACAGTTGATAGTTTCATGCGTTTCTGATTTGCAAAACAAACAATTTTCGAGAGCGCTAGTGAATAAACCAGCAGCGGTACACGGATTTTCTTGATAATTATTTCTAAATTTATTCTTATTAATACTAAAGTTATTTCTTTTATTTTCATTTTTACTGCTACTCCCTGCATATGCTTGTGCATTTTCAACTGATTCAACTTCCACTTTAAAAAAAAACAACAATTTGTTAATTTGATTTTCGTAATTTGAATAATCGGAACTACAATTACTTTGCGCTGAATTCGATGCCCCTTCGCTAACCAAACTTTCTTCCTTCCACTCGAATTTGTTATAATCGATTCGCATATTATATGAAAACGTTTTCAAAATAACGGATTTTACAACAATTACATATTGATTTGCAGAAACACCAAGCGATAACAAACTACGGGTCGTTGCCGATATATTTGTGTACAAATTTCTCAAACCATTCGCATCGTTACGATTTATTATTGGTTTTAATGAAATTAGTTATTGAATATAGTTATCTACAATTTTTTCGTTATTACTGTATTCCGTTTTTAACATTTCAATAGCATTATTGTAATTAGTTGAACTAGGTGTTAGTCCGCTAATTGTAACAGCTGCCCATCCGGTTACTAATGATTGTAAATAATTAAATTTCGTGCATTCATCCAAGTCTTTATTTCCATGCACCACTGTTCTAAATTGTTGCCAAAATGGCACCCATCCATTAAACTAGCGTTAAATTTCGTAAGTTCTAATTTAGGTAGTCTTACCGTCATTTTATTAGTAGCAGTGTTTCTACATACAGAAATCGGTTGATCTATTGGCCCTGCAGGTGATGACGGCTGATTATTTGTATCCAGTTTGGCTGCAAAACGTTCTAATCTTGCTATAGCTGCGATTGCACGATCTTCGTATTCCATATTTTTCTCACATTCTTCTTCCCATTTACTGGAATCCATTGTAGACAATGCGTTTAAAGAAATGGCACTTAAGTTTTTATAAGTTTCCTTTAATCTCGCGATTAACACATGCACTTCTTCGGTATCTACACTTTCACTGATTACAATTTCGCTCACATTATTTATTAATTTGATTAATTGACCTCGCATAACTTTACGTAAAGTTATATCCATTTTAATTTATATGCACTTTAACCGCTTTAACTCGCTAATTTCTTATCTAAACCTCCCGGCTTTAGATTTAGTTAAAGATTTTTCGTCGACTTTATTAAACTCAACGTTACACTTCTCTTTTATAACTCAACTCAACTAACTAAAATAGAATACTTCTCGTTTACATATCACTCAAGTTCAACTACGTTGCATTGACCTTGTGATTAAAACTTGTTAAAATTTTACACTTGATATGTTAAAATGTTGATAAAGATCAGTTAAAATGCATTATCTGTCAAATAACAAAAGACTGCTCATGTAGCTTAAAAAAGGAATTTACTTTAATTGTTGATGAAACCTCTGATACAACAAATCAAAAACAAGATCAGTTTGTGTTAGAGTGGTTATTGATAATTTTGAAGCAGAAGAATATTTCTTCTGTCTGTATACAACAGTTTCAACATAGGACCAAGTATTTAAAACTTTGATTGTTCATAGTTTACTGAGATTTAGATTATCCTTGAATAACTTGTGAGGCAAATGTTGTGATGTGCCGCCAATAAAGCCGGTGTTAAAAAAGGTGTTCAAGCCAGCATACTAGAATGGCAACCTCTAGCAACATATGTACACTGTAGTAACCACTAACTAAATTTAGCCTTGCGAGATGCAAGAAAGGATATAAGAAATGTAATTAAAGATTTCTCAAAAAGGACAGCACATTTTAGAAAACTGTATAATGAAGAACATTTATACTGTGAAAATAAGTTTGCTCTACTTGGTGAATTGTCACTGTCTTTATCGTATCCTATACTATAAAAAACTCTCGAAACAATTTTGCATTCAAAGAAGCCAGTAATAGCTGAAGGTAACGGGTTGTCATATCAGAAATCAAGTAACTATTTTGCATTATTAGAATGTAAAAAAACTGTTTGAACCATCGGAAGATTTAAACGTGATTTTGCAAAAAAAAGATATGACGTTTTCTAGTGCAAGCGGTGCTATAAAGGTTTTTTGAATATGAATCGATGGGTTTATTTTGAAGCATGCCATGTGATACAGTTAGCAGCGAAATTGAAAAAAGATACGATAGGTACGAGCAACTGGTTGATATGGAAAACATTTCGAATGCATATAAAAAGCACGGCGTCGACGAGCTGAATATCTGTGTTTAGACTAATACCACAATAAAATGTGTGATAAGACTCTATGTAAAATAATTTAAGATTAATGTTTTTAGAGTAAAAGTTTATTTTTAATTTAATTGTTCTATCATTTAGTCGCTGCCTCAAAAAACACATTTTTTAAAAAAGTAAATAAATCCAAGTATAATTTTCTTTCTTCACATGTCACAATCATTGATTCGAAATACCTATTTTGAAAAAAATGATCACATATGATCTTATTTGTTTTGCCGGTAATACTTCCAGATGCCGTTTGATTGGCACGCTCCGTTTCAAAAAAAAGTTTTTGCTTGCTTGATATCTTCGTGCTTGCCAGGAACTCCCACATTTTCTAAAACGTTCTTACGGCGTTGCCTAGAATCATTCATTTATGTGCAAAAAAACTACTTTTAACTGTAGGTATAAAAATTATATACACATACAACAATTGTTTAAATTATTTTTTGGTATGCATGATTAGAATAAATTAATTTAAATAGATGAAATCTAAGATAAATGAAACATCAAGAACTAAATACATCTCTAGATTTGCATAAATAGTCATTTTGGATAATTATATACAAAAATTAAAATTAAACGAAACGCTAAAATTAAAATTTTTGAATAATATATTTTACTAAGAATCAAATCCAATACACAAATATATTTTTTATACAAAGATTTTTTCAAATAATAATATTAAAACCCGTTATTGATATAGAAGCATACATAAGAACAAAAACAAATAAATAAAGCATTTTACTTAAGTAAACGTATCTAGTTAAATTTTGTTTTAATGCCGAATTTGGTAGTATCTCAATACTAGTACGAAACGTTTTACAAAATTTAAAAAACAGGTTATATAAAAATTTGATTAAAATTCCTAAAACAACCTGAACAAAGTGATAGAAAAATGAGTCGATCTAAAACATCATTTTGCTAAATAAGTTTTAGCGATACATTTAAAACATCAAAACAAAATTCTGAAAAACAGCATTTGTTTATTAAGATGACTTTGCATCAGATAATTTGTAGACTATTTTTGGGTTTACTAAATACAAATGGAATACCCAAGCTTAGTTTTTTATTTTTTTAAGTTAAATGTTTTAAAATCTGACTAAACAATAATTAATTGTTAGGATTAACTTGCATAACAAATCAAAGTATGTATCTATTGTTGTTTGATGACAATTTTTTATTTTATTGTGTACGGTTCGTTTTTCTAAGTTTTTAAATTAAAAATTTTTTCAAAATCGTCGCTCTTATCTTCTAAATCCGATAAAAAAATTGTTTTTGAAGTATCACCAAAACCATTAAGATTTGATTCTTCTGTCACATTGTCTTCACCTTACGTGTCTTGTTTTATACATCTTTTGTAATAACGAAAGCATTATTCGTAAACGTAAAAACAAATTTCAAGTATACATAAAAGTGCTTTTTTTAATAAATGATGTTTTATTGAACTGTTTAAACCCTACGTACTTACCGCGATTAGTCATAAATTTATAACGCTGCCTGAAGCATATTTTTTCTTACCAATAGTAAAAACTACAATAGTCGATTTATGAATTTCTTGTAAATGCCATAAAATTATTTTATTACATTCGGTAACGACAAGTTCCAATTTATGATATTTTGTAGTTTGGAGTCGCAATTTACTTTCCGCTTCCGCGTTATGAAGGTTTCCGCATTAATAGACTCGGGACCAAATAAAAATTCTTTTATGTAAAAGTTAATATAGCCTTACTTGTAGAACCCAAAAGAGAATATGTATAAAGGTTCTTTAATTTGAAGAGAACTTAAATTACATTAAAGCAAAAGTTGTGTTTTTAATTTTTTTGAAAATATTAAAGCTGTTAACAATATATAAAGTTGTTATAGATACGTTTTTTAATGTATATGGAAATATATACTGTACATCACATTTTTGTTCTACTTATATACTAAAAATTTAGACTCTATATTAGTGAAAAAGTAAGTATACTAAAACATTGCGGTTATAAAAGAAATCACTAAAAGCAGTAGTCTTTTAGTATATTAGCAAACAGTTTTTAAACTTTGAAACATCATAAAAAATTCAAACTATGTATTAAATAAACTTTTGTATTTAATTATAAAAGTTTGCTCAAAACTGTAGATGCAGAAAACGCTTAAAATTTGAGTTATACTCGGTTAATTACTTAATTAATCACACTTGAAATTTGGTATGGAGCTGGCTTTTTATATACTCTCGGTTCTATCAAGATGGGTCTAATAAAGAAACCGTTTTTAACAGTTTTTTATATATAATTTTGTACGTATGTAAATCTTACAGTTTCTTATCGAATTCATTCTTCCTAACAATTTATTCAAATAAAAAAATTTCTGAAATTAACATTTTATTAGATATTTGATTTACAATTTAAAGCAAATTCCATGTATAATCCTAGGTTCGAATCCTTCCTACGACATTTTTTTAGAAAAAAATTCCATTTCTTGAAGAGAAAACAAGATACATTAAAAAGTAACAATTTTTCTCTATATTCTTTTGACTTCATACATGGAGTGCTGCATTAACAGTTTATTACATATTTGATTTATAATTTAAAGTGAATTTCATAAAAATAATCCTAGGTTCGAATCGACGATTTTTTTAATTTTTCTCTATATTTTTTTGACTAGTTTATATATGGAGTGCTGCATCTTATTTCAATTATCTTTGGATGTACCCACGATAACTCTCGAACTAAAAGTCCTAGTAACTTGAAATTTTGGTATGGAGCTGGCTTTTTATATTCTCTCTGCTTTATCAAACGATGGGTTTGATAAAGAAAATGGAAATGGGCGTTACAGTTTCTTATAGAGATAACTCTTTCTAACAATTTATCCAAATAAAAAAAATTCTAACATTAACGGTTTATAAGATATTTAATTTGTAATTTAAAATGAATTCACAAATATAATATAGTTTCGAATCTTGCTTGCGACGATTTTTTTACTGGTTTATTAAAAGGGTAAGTAATATCGAGGCGCACTAATATAAGGGTTAGTCGATATGATCTTAATAAAATTGAGGAGAAAAGTTTCAAAAAAATTATGGCATGCTAGGAAATCAATAAAAACGTGTACATATCACTTCAAAATGGTTTTATAGAAACATAACCTAAATATCTAAACATTCCTTCATCATTCCTTATAGGAAAGTCGTGTGGTGACTACACTAGTTTTTTTAATGGTTTTAGTGATTTGTTTCATAACCGCAAAGTTTGTAATATACTTACTTTGTCAGTAATAACGTGCTATGTTAAAAAGTTGTACTTCGTAATAAATGAATAAGTCAAGAAAATGGCCATTTGTCCTTACATAATTTTTAATTATAGTATATACTTGAAATGAAAATTACTTATCTTGCCGGTTGTCATTGGATAGGTAAATACGGGTAAAGCCTGCTATTGAAGCGGAAATCAAGTCTACATCGGGATCATGACACATCGGTAGAAAACTGATTTTTAGGAACGGAGATGTATTTCTCCCAAGATAAAACTTTTTTGAAAGTAATACAGATTGTAGAAAACAAAACAATTAGAAAATTATATAACTTACCTTTTCATTGAACAGGTGGGACAAGAGAAGATAATTAATTTCAATTTTTATACTGATTACTGTAATATCAGTTTATGATATTAATTCTGATTATTATAGAAAAAGACACGGTACTTTGTCAGAAACCACTTTGATTGTCCTCTAAAATATTACCGACCACCTTCCATGTCGATATAACTTATCTGAACAAGTTTTATTTGATATTATTTTTAAAAAGATAGCGGTAAAGTGTGAAAATTTGAAATTTGAATGTTTTAACGCTAAAATTTCTAATTTTACGATTAGTACATCGTTGGGCATGTCGATTGTTGACCGTACGTGTATGTTAGGTTAACACAATTAATAATAACATCAATTTGTACGTCACAAAGTCGTATGCAGTGCGCGTTGAGTCTATAAGGCTTCAATTGTTTTTGTTATACAGTTTTGCAATTTTAAATTTACGAATATAAAGTCATTCATTCTTCAAATGTAAAAGTTTAGGCCGACAGTCAGTCAGTCAGCGTAACTTATATTTTCTCCGGCCCATGTATTAACATTTGGAAAATTTACTTATGTACAGTCTTTGACAAATGTAATGTCCCTCAGACACATAGGCAACCAAAGTATCACATTCACGATCGTAACCGAAGATTTATAAATAACAAGGACGTTTGTTGCGTTGCGCTAATTTGAAAAGGTAGTTTTGTTAACTGGCAAAAGTGGTCCACAATAGTAACTCTGATAAGGTGGAACTTGTATTACTTCTTCGTGACGTAGCATAGTAGATATATTTACAAACATTAAAAAACGAGATATTACTTGTATTAGACCAAGAATCTATTAACGATTCAATTCAAAAATGCAAATATTAAATTGCTCAACGGGCGACAATATTACAATAATTATATATTATAAATTACACAAGTCTATTGTATAATTAGTAAGAAAAATAGATAGCTTGTTTTTAATACCAAACAATTCCGTTTTAAGCGCCAATTTTGAATTTTGTATTTTTGAGAATAGATTAAATGCGCATTTATATTTACTTTCCTTTAAATACGGTTTCCGACAAAATAGATTTTAAACGGTTTCTACCTATTCACATTACCTTTTTGAGCTAAACAGCCTAGATTCTATATCAAACATTTAAATTAATCAAAAGGAAAAAAATGTACAGTCGAACTCCTATATAGTGATGTTCAAAATTCCCTTCAAAAACATCATTATATAGAAACTTCATTGTATAGAATTTATACTTAAAGAATATGTAAAACGCAAATTTAAACGTACATAAGAAATATTAATTATAAACACTTTCGTTTTGTCATTTTTAACCAACTTCACACTTAAACAACTTGAAACGAAAAAATTGCAAATGAAACGTGTTCAATAACATGACAATGCATTTCAAAACTCGAAGGAAATCCTATAATCCACTAAACAATTCATGCATTTATGTCATTTACAAATGTACAGAATTTTTAGTACTATTAGTAAAAGCCTTTCTGTATTGTAAATTAAGAAGTCTTATAATCAGTTTATCCGTTTAACAATGCGGTATTGTAAAGGTAAAGTAAATTGTACGTGATTCCAAGAAAACTTTAAGTAGTTGGGTAACATTTTCTTTGAAAAAGATCATAATATAGAATTTGAACATCATATTTTAGAGGTGTTTTTACACGCATTTTAACCCGAAGGTCAATATCCTAAAGAAAACATCACTAAATAGAAAAAATCATTAAATAGAAGTTCATTGAATGGAGGTCCGACTGTAGTTTGATTTTGAACTAAAAAAATTTAAATTTTGTGTGTGGTAATATTATTTTGTTAAAAAACAGAAATAGCATTACCAATACTGCAACCAAAGCCACTGGTTAAACGCTAATGTATTACACCAATTTTTAATTTTGTATAGATTTTTCTAGTTTTAAGGTATTTACTCACTTGGGACACTGGTTCGTGCAATTTAAACATAATGGTCAATTCATTCAAAAGCAGATTTACATGTTATAAATTTACTTTATTATATAAAGGAATTAGATAGACACATTACCAATAATGACCAAAAATGGAAGACTTTATTCTTAATAACTCTCAAAATAAAATATTATATTCTTCATCTTTGTCTGTTTACTATATTTAAAACAGTTTTATTCCTCATTTGTTTTTAATTACGTTGTACTAAAAAAATTGGTGACGTTAAAGCAGTCAACTTTAAGTTACATAAAGGTTTGAAATTTGAACAGTGGTTTCTTCACACAGTGTAATTATTTATTACGCGAAGTTACTAACATATTTTTTTTATTTTAAAAGCAATAAGTACAACAAAAAAAAATAATTTATCACATAAACGACAATCGACTTAAGAATAAATATGTAATCGTTTTATTAAAATACATCGCAGCAAAAAAGAGAAACATAATGTAAAGAAAAAATATTAATTTAACTAAGATGAATAAACTACGTAAAGTGAACTTACAGAAAAGATGTTTCTGCAGGAATGAAAGGTAATATAAACAATATATGCAATATAACATGTAACCATATTTAAGTTATACTAAAAATTACAACTTATTTATAAAATATACAATTCGTAATATGAAAGTTGATTGAATTCCCTATTGCACTAAATTGTAGAAATGACTTAAACTGAAGATAAGAAATAAACTGACAAATGTCACCAACCTCTCACATAATTGTCTAATTGAAGATCGAAATATTAACATGCAGTCACTAATTTGGCCTGACAAATGCCATCCTTTGGCTTAAATATATTATGGCTAAATTGTAACAATTTAGGTAGTTAAAGATAACAGATGAAAGTTACATGATTGTGGTGTATAAATATAATCAAGTTACTTTTCATATAAGAGAAGATAATTAAATGTAATATCAATAAGCTGGTTATGAAACGTTTAAAACAAACTACAAGTTTACGTTTATCAATGATATTCCATACATAACATTAATAGTTTATGGAAGATTGAAATAGTATGGAAATGAGATAATCAAAATATTTTAATTACAGATACATCATACCGCGATTTGATAATCAATGTGAAAGTAATTGGCACGATATGGTCGTGGTACCGCGATTTGTAGGTAATTCATATATTTAGTTATAAAATTGATCTAAACAGAGAAATTAGCATCAAAAAAATTTACGTGTAAAGTATTAATCAGAATATGAATGTAACTCATTTATATTTTGGTTAATAAGAATTAAAAAAATTATTGTTTTATTACATATCAATTATCTATGGACATGTAATATAAATGTAAGTAACAATATAACTATCTATGCAAAGAGAAAGGCAAATTAAACAAAAAATTTTTTGTTTAAGTTGAACAAGGAAAAGTAATAAAGGCTAATTAATATTTTGTGTAGTATCCATCGGATTCAATACAAGCTTGAATGCGAGCAGGCATGTATTTACCAATCTTATTATTACGAATATTATTCAGGTGTAGAGTATTCCAAGTACGCATAATATTTGCGTGAAGTTGGTCTATATTTCAAATCATGATGTTATTTTCCCATTCACGCACAGCAGCTGTCCAGAGATTTTCGATGGGGTTAAGATCTGGAGACCTGGCTGGCAACTCTATGACGTGTATCTCTGGATGTTGTTCGAACCATTCTCGAACTTTTCGTCTTTGATGAATGGGAGAGTTGCCTTGAACGAAAACTATTTCGCCTTCTGGATAAATTGTCCTAACCGATGGTAACATAACATCTTCTAGTATGGACACATATTCCTCAAACGGAACCCTTAGTTTACTTGGACAAGCTCCCCCGGACATGCTTGGCTCATCCAGCTCCAATAACCTGTACTTATACGTCTAATGCGTTTTATGGGTTGGATATTTTCAAAATTGTATCTGGTACTATTCGCTCTCCACAGTGTTTTTTGGAAATCTTCCGAAGAGCAAAATGTTTTTTCGTCACTAAAAATTACAAGCTGCCAATTTCGTCTTGCGTTGGCTTGACAAAATTGTGCTCGACGTCGGGCATGTTCTTTCGTTATCAGTGGCTTTCTGGCAGGAATGCGACTGTGAATTTCAATACTGTGTAATTTCCTAACCTCAGTCCTGATATTTCCAAGTAAGCTGTAGATTATCTCTAATCATGGTAGACGTGCAAAATGGTCTTTCTGCGCAACATTGCCTTATGTTGTTCTCGTTATTACGGTTTAAAATCCGGCGTCGTCCAGTACGTTTTCTCGTTTGTAAGAGACGATTATTTTCGGCTCTCTTTTGTTCCCTTCGGATCCATCTCCAAACTTGCGTTGACTACAAAAAATAAGGGAGTCGTAAAATATAAGTGCAATTTCCCTTAGTTCGATTATGACGCCAAATAAAAACCTAAATGTCGTTATTATATTTGAGAAATTTCAAAAAATTTCCTGCAATAAGCAAATGTCTCAATTTTTATCTTGAAGTATTCTATTTCAATAAATGAATTAATATTAACCAATGCATACAATCGACTCTTTGATGTAAATCATTCCCATCAAATTAACAAATTAATGTCTCATATCAATGCTATGAACGCTTAATCAGTTGAAATTGATTGCCAAAAAAGTATTAATAGTTTACAATGCCCTGGCGTTAGTTGTATGCATTCATTATTAAAGTATTTCTTAATTAACACTAAACGTGATCGTTTTATTTCCTGAGAAAAAAACTAAGTTTATTTTTTTGATTACATAGGTTTATAGAATAAAAAAATCTTGTTTTTGTGAGCTGGACACCGCGCCAAAAAAATTTGTCGTGCATATTGTTACATATTATTCAATTATTGAAAAAAGCTATTAAACAATTATTAAACATATACAACAGTACAAAAATTTCCTTCGCACTTCCGCTTTTGAGAAAAAGAAATGTTTGTGATGAAATATAGTAAGCATTCAAACAAAATCAGAAATTTATAAACGATTTTCCGTCATAAAAATACGTGGATTTGCTAAAGTAAAAATTAGATTTAATCTTAAAGAACATTTTATGTTTTATCTTCCTTTTGTTTGAAAACGTAAAGATGGTTGTTTGCATAATATTCCGTTCATTTTTTCTTTAAAAACCAACGGAAGAAATAAAGTTCTATGTGCAGGTCCAGTTTAAATAATAAATAAAGAGCGCTAAATACTGGACTAGGATTACGAAAAATTAGTTTTCTGCAACATTCAATTTATAGGTTTGAGCAATAATCATGGCATGACTACTTGAAACACGAAATAGAAATATTTTTTTTTAAATATATAGCGTTTTTCCAGAAAAAGCTAGTGTTCTCAAAAACGGGTGATTGTTACTAAACAGCACAGCATTTTATTATTAGCTTTTTAGATATTTCAAAAATACGGATTTTATACTACAAACTTTATATGGCGACGCTTTAAGCACAAAAGCAAGATTAAATGATGTTCAATGAGTAAAATTTCTATTTCGTTAAATAACTACACCCCAAGAGCAAATCAACCCTCTCTGCTATTTCAGTAACTGGAACACCGATTTCCCATAGCGCAACTATTTTCCCTATGGTCTCCAAAGATACTAGCGATTTCCCAGAAGTCTAGTTTTAAGAGACTTATTTCAAAACAAAACATTTTAACAGTGACAAATAAAAGAAAGTTCAAAAAAGGTAAAAAAAAGATATACTGATAGGCGTCAGTATGGTATGCGCTTATCTATAACTTTATTTTTAGACGTTTTCTTTCTCACTTATAACTACACGTATGCACTCATAAACCACTTTTCACATTTTAGGTAAGAAACCTTCAATCGATTCAATTGATATAGCTAAAGCTAAAGTAAATTCTATAAGCATTAATCTCAGATCGCGTCAGCACTTTGATGTTTTGTGATACAACTGATTTTTGCATAAGATACAGCACAATAAATTTATCTAGCGGTATCAAATCTAAATGCAACGATTGTGTGAATTATTACAGCGTTGTAAATGATGCATTATTTTTGATAATCCATTAATTAATGTATAATTGTTTTACAGGATGAAGATTTTATTGTATTATTGCAATGTTACTTTAGAATATATTTACATAGTTTAAAAAAAAAAAAAGATTTTTTATCAATTAAAAAAATAATTTTGAATGCATTCATTAATACAATAAAAATTTACAACTACGATATTACGAATAACAACATAATTAAATTTATAGAAAAAACATTAAAATATTTTACTTTATTAAAGAATAAATAAAAAACTGATTTTTTGAATGACTAGTAAATAATAAATTTTGTGTATTGCAAAGTAAGTAAAAACAAATAAGAAATAAAATTGTTTTTTAAGTATTTTTAAACGTATTAACAATAAATTATCTCGTTTTTGGTCATTATCTATGTTATCGGAGGTGCTCCAAGCTATTTCTTTTATATAAAATTTTTATTTTTTTTGTTCAAAATCAAAGTACTTTTTTTCTTTTGGCTAATTTAAGTGATTGATATAGAATCTAGGCTGTTCATCTTAAAAAGGTAATATAAATCAAATCAAATTATGCAAATATAATGCGCCTTTAATTTATTGTCACAAATTCAAAATTCACAATTGCCGCTTAAAACGAAATTGTTAAATATTAAAGACAAGATATCTATTTTTTTAATAATTATACATGTGAACATTATTTTGTAATATTGTCGCCCGTAGAGCAATTTATTATTTGCGTTTTTGAATTGAATTTAATTAGATTTTTGGTCTAATACAGGTAATATCTATTTTTTAAGCTTTGTAAATATATTTGCTATGCTACGTCACTTAGAGATAATACAAATCCCACCTTATCAAAGTTGTTATTGTGAATCACTTTTGCCAGTTAGCAATACTACCATTGCAAATTAGCGCAACGCAACATCTAATCGTCCTTCATGCGTCTTTATTTTTAAATCTTCGTTTACGATCGTGAATCTGATGTTTTGGTTGCCTATGTGTCCGAGGGACATTACTTTTGTCAAAAGCTGTACCTTCTTCGTCCTCTTTGGAATTATTATCTGTGATGAAATGAATATATATTATGCGTTATTACTTCTGTCGTGTTATTTGTTCTTTTCCAGCTACGGGTAGAGTTAAACAATATCCCTAATTTAATCTTTCATCGTTTTGGTGCCTTTTTAGAATTAATTTATAATTTAGCATCAAAAGACCTGCGACTCCCTCTCCGCGACAGCTGTGTTAGCCGTTGCTTATTTTTTTTGGTTACACAAAAATCAGTGTAACAAATTTGGCTCTCAACTGTTTGAGCTTAATATTGTGTGTGCGACTTGACGTCGGAGTTACTTCACTAACTTTTACTTCTTTGATTTTAGTGTTTTGGTTGACTTTATATTAGTAATTTACTTACTTTCATTTTATTTGGATGTCTAAGCAGACACTTGGTAAACTTCTGCTTTGATTGTTGGATTAACTCGACTACGTCGGTTAACCCTTTTTGGCTTATTAGATTAGTTACTTATTAGTGATACTATTTGTACTTTGCTTTTATTTGAGTTTTAGTCAGACATGTGCTAGCAGATTTCTGCTTTTGATTTACTATTTTGAATAGTCTACTGTTTAGGTTTTATTGTGATTTTAGTATGTTAACTTGTATTCTTCAGATGAAGAACTACTACTTCTTACTTCTTCGGATTCAGAAACGAACTTAGGAAATTCGAATGTTAGGTTTTCTGGTGAAGATCCTTCTTTACTTATAGAATTTTTTATTCGTATTGACGAGTTGTGTTTATCTCGTGGTGTTTCACAGCATCAACTCTTTCGTTCAGCTTTTGAAGTTTTATCTGGCAAAGCCCTTCTTGTTTTTAGGACAAATCGAGGTTCCTTACGATCGTGGAAGTCGGAGTTTTTGCCTTTAAACTACGACGATCGTTTGACGGAGACCATTCACAAGCGTACTATAGGGTTTAATGAATCCATTGGTACTTACGTTACCACCATGCGATACCTCCTTCTTCAGCTAGCAGAACCAGTTTCAGAGCAAATACAGCTCAAGCTCATTCGCCGCAATTTAATGTCGTTCTATTAACGTCCTTTAGCGTTGATTGAAATCACATCTATTGCTCAATTAATATCTTTACGTAAGCGTTTAGAGTCGATCATTTATTCTCGTGATTCTTTCAACTTTTCGACAACAGAGATTGGTGATAAAGTTCAAAAGCCATCTGTAGTGTTTGCTAGTAAGATTTCTACTTCTGTTTGTTCTGCTATTCCTGCTACTTGCTCTCTTAATGCTTCTACACTTTCTTCTTCTGTATCTACTTTTACTTCAAATACTAAAGCTATAACCGTCGCAAAATAGAAAAAAACTTATCCATAATAGCTCTATATATTTTATTGACAGCTTAAAAATTTTCAAAAAAATTAAAAACACAATTTTTGCTTTAATTTAATTTAAAATATTGTCAAATTAAAGATCTTGTATACATATTTTCTTTTGGGTTCTATAAGTAAGTCTATGTTCACTTTTCTTACAACTACACTATTTAAGAAACACATTTTTAAATGTAAGAAACGTTTTTATATAAAACAATTTTTTGAATGCAAGTTGATGTGTAATTGAGAACGCTCAATTTTATCGTGACTCTCAAAGATCATTTTTTTAATACAATATTGAATTGTCGCAATTTATATCAAAAATTACTTAAGACTATATTTTTTCGCACTTAGTGAGAATTAAAAATTTTTGTAAGAGTTTATTCTTGCATAATTAATAATCAAACAACTATTTTATAGTAATCGTATGTATTAATGAGAAAGTACATTAAAAGTGTACGTGTCATATTATATTTTACTTTGCTTGCTAATCACGAGTGGCGTCTTTCTCCGTTAGTTCATTTGGTCAACGGCCCTCTAAAAAAATACTAAAAATTGTTGTATTATTCATTTTCAATTACAAATAAAGTAAGACTTGCTAAGCGGATCCTTTGTAAAACAAAAACAAAATGTTTATTTGATCCCGAGCTTATGGATTCGTAAACCTTCATAACGTGTAAGCGGAAAGTAAATTGCGACCACAAACTACAAAATATCATAAATTTGAACTTGTCGTTGCCGAATATAATAAAATAAACTTAGGCATTACAAGAGATTTATAAATCTACTATTGTAGTTTTTACTATCGGCCTTGCTATTGCTAAGAAAAATATGCTTCAGGCACTGTTATAAACTTAAGCATAATCCATAGAGAAATTTGGCTAAGTATTTAGCGGTAAGTACATCCGGTTTAAACGGTTTAATAACACATTATTTATCAAAAAGAGCACGTTTATGTACTTGAAATTTGTTTCTACGTACACAAATAGTAGAAATTCAAAAATATTTTAATTGTGGAAAAACGCAAGTGTATAAAACAAGACACGTAAGATAAAGACGATGTGACAGAAGATTCAAATGTTATTGGTTTTGATGCTTACTTAAAAAACATTTAATTCTTTTTGTCGCATTTAGAAGATAACGACTGTTTGACGAAAATTTTTGATTTAAGAATTAAATTATGGAAAAACAAACCGTACATTATAAAACAAATAACTGTCAACAAACAACAACAGACACAAATTTTGATTTGTTATGCAAGTTACCAATTAATTTATTATTTAGTTCATATTTCAGAACATTTAAATTAAAAAAATAAAAAATGAAGCTTGGATATTCTAATTGTATTTACTAAGCCCAAAAATAGTCTACAAATTTTCTGATGCAAAATCAGCCTTAATAAACAAATGCTGTTTTTTAGAATTATGTTTTGGTATACATAAGTAGAGGCGCGTAAGTATTTAAATGTATCGCTAAAACTTATTTTAGCAAAATTATATTTTACATCGACAAAATTGTTTATCAGTCCGTTTAGGTTTTTTAAGAATTACAATAAAATAACATCGCAAACGTCAATATTCGTTAGTTAGTGTAGTTACGTAATGAACGAAAAAAGCTCTAGGGTGGCAAAATGAAAACTAGGAATCCACACAAAAGTACGTGTTCAAAGTCAATTAATATATTAGAACGAGTATGCGACAGGTAGAAAAATCATTTTAAAAATCTTGAAATTCAGTTAAAATTGAAGAAAAACGATGTTAAAGTTGTCAATGTCAAATTTGACAGATTTAGTAATTAATGTAGTACCAACATTATATTTCTGTTGATTTTTATTATTTTTTCAAAAAAGAATGTAATTTTATAAAAGGCAACACAAAAAATAATGTACATTACTCTTACTTTCGACTCTTGTTACGTAAATTACTATTTAATTTTTGTAAAAACGTTTCATGCTAGTATTGAAATACTACTAATTTAGACATCAAAATAAATGTTTAACGAGATACATAAGTGCCGATTTCCCGGCAAGTAAAACTTGTAGACCATTTTTTAAGCTTATTTATTATATCGATTGAGTTCGGGTCTTTTTTTGCAATGAATTCTGTATTTAAATACAAATGGAACGCCAAAGTTCGATTTTTAATATTTAAAATTTTTTTTGTTTTAAAATATTAATTAAGCGTTTTTAAAAAATTAAGTTTAGGCGTTCCATTAAGACTATTGTAGAAATTTTAGAATTTGTTTGAAAAAAAAATATCAAAAAATAAACCCAAAAAATGGTATACAAATTTTAGGAGTACCTATAACGTTTAAATCACTTTAATTTCTTTGTATCTGTTATGAATCGGTATGTAGTAGTTGTGACTAAGGATTGCAACAATTGCAGTGTGTGCAAAGTTAATATACTTTGGTAAACAATGCTAAATATGAATCACTTAAAATACGGTAAACATAATAGTACAACAATTATGAAGTTACGAAAATATTTATTAGTTTAGATATTTAACAAATTTACGATTCTCCGGTATCAATTTTTTTAAATAATACATGAGAAGCTCATACCTTTTTGAATTAAAACGCTGATGGTGCAAAATTTTAGTAAAACATTCATCGCTAATTTTAATATAAATATGTATGTATACGATTATAAGCGACTTTCGGCTTAGACCGCGTCGTAGTTAAACACCCAGACTTAGGCTTGGTCCCAGTCTCTTCTTGAGAGCCAAAACAAGAAGTAGAACTTGTCCTTTGCCGTATTGTCGTTCGTGAACCCAAACAAACTGAGGTTTCGCAAAACATTGCAGCTTGCATCTTCAGAGTGGTACATACAAAATATTACATGAAAGTTCAGTTATTATGCGCGTGCTAGTTAATAAGGACATACGTTTCAAAAACCCTAAACCTTATGTTTGCCTACCAATAATCATCTTTTGAAAATTTTCGAGAAAATTTATATCAAGAACTTTCTACAAAAAACAGTAATTTTGTAACATGTTTGTTAATTAACTTTATATTTTTAAATCAAACTTTTTAGTAAATTAGAAAGCTGTATAGAAATTGATATTGGTTAATTATTAGCTTCAATAGTTTAGATACATCTTTTGGAATGTCTGTGTGAATAAATTTTTATACATACTATACCAACCGCTTTTTAAGTGCATGCAGAAGGACGGTTTTTGTAATAAATGCTTTTTTCACTTCCCCCTCAAACCAACTCTGGCTACTTAATTAAATTATTAATTCTTAATTTTTTTTCAAATTTTGAACAATTTTAGAAAAGTACTTACAATAACAAGTATTTTTCTGCTAGTGTTAGATTTATAAATCACTTACCTCTGCCCATATTCAAGATTATGAGCCTGTGTCACTGATGACCAATATTCTTTGTTTAAACAACAGTTTAAACTATTCGAATAACAAAAATAGTTAAAAACAAAGTTTATAATTTTTTTATGCATTTCGGCAGGAATGTGCGTAAAATTAATATTTTTTATCAATTTTGCCATCTACAATGTTTTATTCCTTGTCTCTTTAAGAAACCACCTTAAAGTTAAAGTTTCTAATTTGAAATTTGTTGTTAATAATAAATACCAAATAAAAAGTTATTATAATAACGTGGTTATTAGGCTATATTCGTACTTTAATAAAGTTAAAACAAAAAATGTTGTTAAAGTTGTTATACTTAGAGATTTCTTAAAACAAAAATGTGCAAGTAGAACTTGTAGAATTTTAAAAAGTAATAAGATAAACCAACTATTAATGCAATTAATCAAAATATCATTTATTTATCATAGTTAATACGTTTTGCATCTAATATCACTTATCTAGTATCATTTTTATAGATTACTAAAACCAAATAATACAATTCATTAGTAGTCATTGTTGTTTAAAGTTTTTGCCGCTATTTTAATTTCTAATTAAAGTAAAAGTTTTTAGGGGTTTTATAGGTTAACAATTTTTCTATTTGCAGAAGCTTTTTAACAAGGGTTTTGAACAAAAAAGTTATTTATAGTCAAGGACATAAAATTGTACATAATTTTAATGATCTTTTGCTAAACGAAAAGGAACAACGCTAGCTTGCGATATCTTCAAACAGCTTCCGAGAAAGGGTAGCGACAGCTACTGAAGTTGGAATGAATAGTGTGAAACTAATTATAAAAAAAAGTTTCTAAATACCTGCACACTGTAAATTTTCATCGCTTAGAAAAAGAAGTAAAGTAAAGCCTAAAATCATCGCCAAATTCCAAGAAGAAGAAATTATACAATAGATTATTTATACTTACTCATAGATTTACCATAAGAGGGGAACAATTCATGCGGTTTTTTAAGAACTGCACAAAGAAACCAATATCGATTGTCAAGAAAAATTGTTTTCTTATAGGAGACTTGTATGAAACATTAGTATCTAACAAAATGTATTCAGCTTTTGAGAAAGTTAAAGAATTATATACAAATATAAAAAAAGAAGAAATAGAAGAATAGTTTGAGTAAAATACGATGGCAGAGAGAGTATAAATTTACTATTCATGAATAATAGTATGTAAATGGCTATAGAGATGAAAACAGTTGAAAGCTAATTTTATACCTGCGTAATTCAAATAAATTTTGAATAAAACGCGGGCTAAAATCACAACGTGTAAACATTGTAAGGTAACAATTTCAAGGAAAATGTGAAAATGCTACCAAAGTTTATTGGACGGCTATTTCGCCTTTTGGGGCTCTTCAACAGTAGGAGAACACTCTACTGTACTTCTACAAATACATTTAAATGATGTCTTGAATAGTAAATAGTGACGTAAAAATAAAATATAAATAAAACATGTTGTTGAAGTATTTATGGAAACTATAAATTTTGTTTTAAAATACAAAAAAAAACTTGATTGGATGTTATGAGGATGAACCTGATGGAATGTTATGAGTGTATTTATGTCCAGCTCAATGTCTGTGAGTAGCAATCGCAAATTCTCACAAGTACTAGCTTTTAGTAGATTTTTGTTGGTGATGAATCTCATAACTGCACTGAAGACAGGTTCTACCAAATATTAAGACGGAAAAGCAACCAACAGCTTTTGTACAATAACCCATAATGCTGGATATAAAATTGGGATATGTTTTTCTAACCAAAAGTTCTCGTATCCTTGTTTAAACATTGGTTTCAGCTCTTCATTTGTGGATAATTCAAAGTTGCTCTTGTATTAGTATGTATTCATCTGTATTTGTGCTCTGAGTTTGACTACTTGCAAAAGGGTTCAATGTCCAGTCGTTTTGAAACAAACACAGATATTACACTTTTAGCTTTGATTAAATTTAATGTGTCTTCTTGTAGTTTTAAATTAATCTTGTTAAATCTGCACAAATAACACATAATGAAAGAATGAAAGAGCGGATAGAAGCGATTCAAACATGTACTTTTCGATAACTAACGTACTTCTGTGTTAAGTAATAAACGATTGTAGTCATCATCATTTGCCAAACAAAGTTGAGGAAATAATCTTTCATTTGAGGCATTTCTTTTGATTTTATTAATTGCTCTAATAACAACACTAAGCTTTTTTGCGGTGAAATGATGTCGATAAATGACACAATGTATCGATAATACATTCGGTATAGTTTGTTATAAGTATGCCAGAAATCCTCGGTGTCGTCGTACCATTGCCGGAGTACCGTCAGTAGCAACGGCAATGATATTAATCAAGAGTATAGCTTTTACATTGAAAAATCTTTTTAATTTAGTAAATTACGTTTCACCTTTTGTATGTGTTTCTAAACATTTAGCAAATAACAGTTTTTAGGAAAATTTTTCTTCTCTTACAATCACACATAAGCTAAAAGTAAAGTTTTGTTTATTGGTAATGTTGACTTGTCAATCTGTATAAAAATTCAGATGTTTTTAAGTAGTTATATAAAGAGTTTTCTACACTGAGCCGTGTGGTCAATACTTCTTCGTACAGTATTATTACCCAGTGGAATTCTTTTTATAATATCGAAAGCTGGTTTGTGCAACATGGCGCGTATTACCTCACCCACATCTGGTAGAATAAGTTCTTCACCAATAGTGTGCGGTTTTTCGGACTTTGCAATTATTAAAGAAATATTATAAGAAACACGCAGTCTATCGTCATCTCTCTTAGATGTTGTCTCTATGAGTTCTTGCAATGTCGGTGTTTTTATTTTTTTTTTTGTTTAAAAAAACGTTATTTCCTTATCTCTTTTGTTACTATGGATTTTTATTAAATGTTCCTTGAACTTTTAAGTTTTTATTGAATCGTTTGACATCGTTTTATTACATAGAAGACACATAGGTCAAGTATTATTTCCTGGTGACGGAATAAAACCATATTTCATATATTCAACACTGTATTGTCTGCATTTTTTCTTTGGCTCACTGATACTGTTATATGAAAAAAAGGGTTCAAAAAAATATAGAAAAAAAATCATTTTTTGCAACAAATCATTGTTAATTACAATAATTTTTTTAAATAGAATGTTGCAATGAAACACTTTCTTAAATTAATTATTTGAGATGTAAGGATAAAATTTTCAAGAAAAATAAATAATTCAAAAAATAATTAACAACAGAATATAATAATACAGTAATTTCAAACATTCGCAAAAATAAGCAAAATAAACAAAAATATAAAATAGTAAGCTATAACTTTTAGGGTTTATTATATTAAATTATAAAACCCAATATGTCTAGCTTCTTTTACAGAAACATTAATAATATATTCTTTAGAAACACATCTGTGTTAGAAAAACTTACAATCCTTTCTGAAATTTTTAATAAGAAAGAAATCGTTAACTAATGTTGAAATTTCTGTACTGAACTGTAATATATAATGTGTTTAATCAACTTAAACTTAAACAAGTTTACTTAAATAAACTTAAATTAAAAAGAAATATCAATTGTACTCAAATACACTTACGTAACGAAAGTACGCAATCTGCGTAACAATACAAAAATTATACTTCTTTTTGTCGAAGACTAGGAAAAGTTGTACGCATTTCATATCACGCATATCACAGAACTTAATTGTTGATTAGCTGCACGACACTTTTATAGTTTATGTTTTAGACTAGTTGGTGCAGGTATCGGCTTTATTGCGTTTCTGTATAAACCTGTATATAAACCGCGATTCATTGTTATTTATTTCCATATTAATAAAAATGTGAAACAATTGCAATATTTAAAAATTCTTTTAATATTAATCGAGAATTGACTTTTTCTCTTCCGGATATTTAGAAACTTGTGTTATCAATCGTAGACCTGTTTATAAAAATGGGATTTTAAAACAAAATCAATTAGTTTATTTTAAGCTCTGAAAATGTTGACTGATACGAAAGCTCGGATACGGAAATTATCCAGAATGGAAAATTGTAATATATGTATCAATCCGTTGAAACCTAATTTTTACTAAAAACTAATTTGTGTGTATAGATTCAAATAACAAATTACTGCATATTTTTGGAATCTAGACTTGCAGAGACACAGTACATCATCAAGAAAGTCGCAAATGACAGTGTTTCCGAAGTTATTATTAACATGAGTTAATGATGACAATACATAATAAGTTTGTTACTCTTTACTCACTTCATATAATTAACTTTTATTTTAAATACTGAAACGTTCGAGAAATTATTTACAAATGCAAGAGCCTTCTAGAAGCTGTTATCCATTTTCTAGAAGATATAGCAAAAAGTAGGGAACGCTCCAGAAGGATTCGTCGATGTCTATAAATACCGAAGAAAGAAATCGTAGGTCAGTTATTGTCGTAACGCGAATGCAGCTGTATTAAGAAGATTATTCAAGTGAAGATAAATAAGTGTGAAATCCGAGGACGTTATCTTATCTTAAGTGATAGTGTTATACAACGGTTATACATAAATTCGTGTAAGTGTTTTCATTGAATATTATTAGATTTAATTAGTTCGGTTAATTTAAAAGTGTACATATTTCTAGAATAAGTAAACGTATTTTTAGTCGTTTAAATAAATTAGTTTTTAATAATAAATAGTTTCGCAACAGTGGTGTCGGTGTCGGGCTCGCGATTTTTAGTAGTGTAATATCGCTCCCGTAACAAAAACATTGTTTTGCGTAAAGAATTAAAACTTTAGTTCGCGTGTTTATTTATAAAGTGTAAAATAGTGTCTATTAAACTTTTTCTTTTAACAAGTGCGTGATCGCGATATTAATTAAAGTCGTTTCCGTGGTTTAATATTAACAAGTGGATCGTTATTAAAATTTCGTGTTATACAAAAACTGCATTTTAAAAAGTAGTGTATTTAAACTTTATATTCGTGTTATATTTAAATTTATGCTGGTGACGCGTTTGCAAAAAGAGAAAATGGATTCAAAAATATTTGAAATTCTCGAATCGATGAATAAGAATATGGAAGAAAATAATAGGAAAATGGGCAAAAATTCTCAGAAAATCGAAGCAAAACTGTCCGAAAATTCTAGAAAAATGGAAGAAAAGTTTCAAGAAAATTCTCAGAAAATGGAAGAAAATTCTAGAAAAATGGAAGAAAAGTTGTTGGAAAATTCTAGAAGTTTAAAAGAAGAAATACGAACGAGCATAGAAAATCAAAATAAAATTATGCAAGAGGAAACCCAAGCAGATATGCTAAATTTGAAAGAAGAAATTTGCGAATCTGTGAATGAGAAAATAGAAGCAATAAAGGACAAATTAGAATGAAAAATGTAAAAGAATGAAGCAAATGAATTGCCACGGTGAAGAAAGCGTCACGAGCGAAAATTTAATAATGGACCATCGGGAAGAAACCACACACAAGTTTAAAGTTGTACCACCGAATTTTGATGGTAAAGTTCCATGGTCAAACTACTACAAGCAGTTTGAAACCGCAGCTACTGCTAATGGTTGGAGCAACAAGCAGAAAGCGACGTCTTTAATAGTGTCCTTACGTGGAGAAGCGCTTGGAATTTTACAAACTGTTCCGGACCACCTGCAAGAAAATTACGAACTCTTAATATCACGATTAGAAATGAGATATGGGGATAGCAATTGGCTATTCAAACCTTTGTAGACGGCCTCCGAGACAGCGAAACACAGCAAACTCTCCGATTAGCTCGACCGAAGACATTGGATGACGCTTTGGTGCATGCTTTGGAGTTTGAAGCAGCAAAACAAGCATCGCAACGAGTTGGTCATAGACTCTGCTGTGCTACAGAAGTACTCGCGCAGACACTGGAAAGCATTGAGGAGATAGCGCGACGAATACTTCGGGAAAGAGGAATGACAGCTTTGAACTGCGATAAAATAGGCCATGTACGACGGCATCGTACTAAACCTAAGAAGAGGACAAGAAGAGCGCTCGATAATTTGGAACGAGGCGAGCAAAAGAGACAAAAAGTAATCTCATCTAGTCAGACTCCGGAGATTACAATCCAAATGGCATCGCCTAGGGAGCAATTTCATAGCATTTATCTCGATGGCAAGATCAATGGGAGAAGCGTCCAGTTACTGGTTGACACGGGAGCGACGAAGACCATCATTCGTCCTGACATGTTATTGGAAAACGAGAAGACATCACCAGTAACAGCACGACTTCGAACAGCGACGGGCGACGAAATACCTACTCACGGACAAGTCAAAGTAACCATTGGTTTGGGAAATGGAGTACTCGACCATCAAGTACTGGTAGCCGACATCACGGAAGAAGTTATCCTGGGAATGGACGTGATAAAAAAGTATGGGTTCCATTTGGATATGAAGAACGATGTCCTGAAGATCGACAATGAAGAAATTCCTTTTCATTCGTCAGAGAAGGCAGCCGTGCGAGTCTTATTAAGTGGAGACGTGATTCTGCCTGCAAGGACGGAAAGTGTGGTGATGGCACGCCTGGATGGAAATCTCCGGGAAGGCTACATACGCGCGATTGAACCAATGGAGGGCGGCTTAGTTGAAAAGGGACTACTCGTTGGCAGAACCCTAGTACGAGTGAAGAACACGATGCCAGTAAGGATCTTAAACATCAACTCAGATCCTGTAACGTTGAAAAAGAAGACCGTGGTAGGCCAATGCACGCCAGTATCACAAATTGTAAGATGCGTGAAGTCGAACGAAGATACGTCGCCGAAGAAGTGTCCACAACATCTATTGGACATTCTTACCACAAAATGCGAAAACCTTAGCCATGACCAGCTGGCTAAAATTAAAGTGTTGATCCAAGATGAAGAGTGGCTCCAAAGGAAGAACTAACGTGGTGAAACATAAAATTAATACCGGAGACGCTCGGCCGATACGACAACATCCACGCAGACTTCCTTTGGCGAAAAGAGAAGAAGCTGAACAAATAATTACGGACATGGAGAGAGAAGGCGTGATTGAACCTTCAACTAGCCCATGGGCATCCCCAGTGGTACTCGTAAAGAAGAAGGATGGATCAACGAGATTTTGTGTAGACTACAGACAGCTAAACGACGTGACCAAAAAGGACAGCTACCCTTTATCCAGAATTGACGATACGCTAGACACCCTGTCAGGATCCCAGTGGTTTTCTACGTTAGATTTAAAGAGTGGATACTGGCAGGTAGAATTAGAATCCAAAGATCGTGAAAAAACAGCTTTTACGATCAGAACTGGTTTGTGGCAGTTCACTGTAATGCCCTTCGGCCTGTGTAACGCTCCTGTAACGTTTGAGCGCTTGATGGAGACTATCTTGCGCGGGTTGTCTTGGAAGACGTGCTTGGTTTACTTGGACGACGTGATCGTGGTTGGAAGGTCGTTTGAAGAACACTTGAACAACTTGAAGGAAGTGTTCCAGCGATTACGTGGGGCTAACCTCAAACTGAGCCTAAATAAGTGCCACGTATTTAAGAAGGAAGTCCAATACCTTAGCCACGTCGTATCTAGAGATGGAGTAAGGGCTGACCCAGACAAAATCCGAGCAGTGCAAGCATGGCCAAGACCAATCGATAAACATCAGGTCCGAAGTTTCTTTGGGTTGTGCACTTATTATAGGAGATTTGTACCCGGATTTGCCAATATTGCCAAACCATTAACAAAATTAACCGAAGAAAAAGCAGAATTTAGATGGAATGAAGACTGCAAAAATTCTTTTAATCAACTAAAACAAGCCCTAGTCACTTCGCCGATTCTGAGTTATCCAAGTGAAAATGGAAAATTTGTTTTGGATACCGACGCAAGCAATCTGGCCATAGGCGCGGTCCTTTCGCAGGTTCAAGATGGACAAGAAAAGGTTATCGCGTACTTTAGCAAGGTTTTGTCCAGGCCAGAAAGGAATTATTGCGTGACTAGGAGGGAGCTGTTAGCAGTCGTTAAGTCCATCGAACATTTCTACAAGTATTTGTATGGACGATTTTTACTGAGAACAGACCACGCCGCTTTAAAATGGCTACTGCAGTTCCGTAAGCCAGAAGGACAAGTAGCAAGATGGATCGAGAGGCTGCAAGAGTATGACTATGACACAGAACACCGTGCCGGAAGCAGTCAGAAAAAGTCGAATGCCTCCGGAGAACTGCTATGGTTAATGATGAGTGGGAACCAGAGCAGTTACGTCGCGAACAAGAAGACGATCCTGAAATAAGACTACTCCTGGACTGGAAAGAAAGCGGGCGACGACCAACCTGGGAGGAAGTGAGTGCTTTGGGCAGAAACATCAAAGCGTACTGGGCGCAGTGGGACTCTTTGATAGTAGAAGACGGTCTTCTTAAGCGAAGCAAAGAGGTTAGACGAAGTACATGAAAAGGTTCGTAAAAACACACAAATTGCCAGCGAAAGGATGAAAACCAGATATGACGTCAAGGCACAAAATGATGGGTTTCAACCTGGCGATATGGTCTGGTTGTATAACCCTCAAAGGAGACGTGGTTTGTCGCCGAAGCTGAAAAGGCAATGGGAGGGCCCTTATGAAGTCGTGCAGCGTATTAACGACGTCATATACCGCATCCGAAAACCGCCCAGAGGCAAGCCAAAAGTGGTCCATGTCGATCGTCTAGCCCCGTTTGCTGGCGATAATCACAATACGCAAGTCCAGGTCTGAACCAGAGTAATAAGTAGCAGAACCAGGAATCCATTCGAAGAAATTGAGTTCAAGAAGTTTATAAACTTATACGGAGGTTCTGGAAAAGCTAGGTTCGGAGTTACCACCGAGGAACAACAAGACCTGTTCCAGACACAAAAAGATTACGCCATCGCACATTGCGTGGGCGAGGATCTTGACATGTCCAGAGGGGTTGCAGTCGTGTTTAAAAAGAAGTTTGGGCAGCTAGATGAATTACGAAGACAGCAACCGGCAGTCGGAAAAGTTTTAGGACTACGTGGTGACGGACGCTTCGTTTTCTATTTGGTCACCAAGAAATACTCACGTGTCAAGCGGTTATACAAAGATCTGTGGCGAACAGTATGGACTCTCAAGAGAGAAATGGAGATCCATCATGTTAAGAAATTGGCAGTACCCAAGCTTGGTTGTGGCTTAGATCAACTGAATTGGAGGACAGTTCGAAACATGTTGGAGGTCGTCTTCCGAGGAACAGGCATTCAAGTGTTGGTTTGTAGTTACCAACCAAGGAGAATATTGGGTCAGGAAAAGTCCATTGACTGTTACTTTTATGGTCAAGGAAGTTGCCGCAATGGAGGAAGCTGCCGCTATCGCCACGATCCCTTTTACCGGTGTCGCATCCAGTCTCCTATTCTGGGACAGAACAGTCCTAAGAAGGGAGCAGTAAAACGTTCGAGAAATTATTTACAAATGCAAGAGCCTTCTAGAAGCTGTTATCCACTTTCTAGAAGATATAGCGAAAAGTAGGGAACGCTCGAGAAGGATTCGCCGATGTCTATAAATACCGAAGAAAGAAATCGTAGGTCAGTTATTGTCGTAACGCGAATGCAGCTGTATTAAGAAGATTATTCAAGTGAAGATAAATAAGTGATTAGCACGTGCGAAGTAATAAATAACAGTGTACTCCAAATCGAGTGAACGTGACTTATAGAGTAAACAAACAAGTGTGAAATCCGAGGACGTTATCTTATCTTAAGTGATAGTGTTATACAACGGTTATACATAAATTCGTGTAAGTGTTTTCATTGAATATTATTAGATTTAATTATTTCGTTTAATTTAAAAGTGTACATATTTCTAGAATAAGTAAACGTATTTTTGGTCGTTTAAATAAATTAGTTTTTAATAATAAATAGTTTCGCAACAATACTTTAGTAATGAATCATAATTACCACTAAATTTTGTTAATTATATGAATTGTTTATAAACGGATTTTTGTTTAAATGCAAAAATGTAATGTTGTGTGTAAGCAAATGTATTTATTTTTATATTTATTGAGAAATATAGACCATCAAGAACCCACAAATGTTAAAAACCTATAATTTATATCATTCCTAAGGTAATCATTAATTGATTAATTATTAACTTATACCTAACAATTTAGTTTTATTGCTATATTCTTCAGAGCTAATTTATCGATTTAATTATTTATGATTTTTTTGTATACTTTGTAATAAAATGTTTAAACAACAACAACAACAAATGATTACAAAATGTTCTCTATACCTAACACTTTCTTTGAGAAAATAAATAATAATTAAAAAGGCAATTGCTAAAAATATTTACAGTAAGGGTCCTTGTGTAAGACAACAACAAAAATGTTTGATTACATTATACAGGATTGTTAAAAACTTACACTTCATTCAAAGTATTTATTATTCTAAACAATTTCGTTATTTTGAATAAAACAGTTTATTTAATAAAGTTATAATGAGTTTACATTGAACTGAAACTGAAAGAAACAACTACTTTTTGAATGAAAACAAATGTATGTATTTTACATTTTTAGCATTCAATTCTAAATTTCTCTCTACGTCCTTTTTTTGCACCGTTCTCTGACTTTGCTTCATTCTGTCCAGTCGGAAAATTGATCGGTTTTTATAGGATACAGTTCTAACAGTGAATTTTGTAAGACGATTCCCCTTATATGTTTATTATATTCTCGAACGATGTCTGGACAACCAATTTCTCTCCGCTCATTTGATGACTTGAAAACCTCCTTCACTTTTAGAATATCACAATAATCAGAAATAAAGGAGACAATTTTGTTGTCAAACCATTGAACGCAATGTTTGCTAACATTATCATATTTTGCAGTTTTTTCTATAAGACTTTCTCTTCCACGTGTTTTCATTTCCTTTTTAAGTTACCGTTTTGTAACCAACTAAGCAGTTTGTGCGGGCAGTTCCCACAGAATAAATTTCTTTTTTTGCTAAATGAGAAACCAAGCGCATACCAGCGAAGTAAATGTCATAACACAGTTCGTAATGTACATTAGGTAAGATAACTCTACACATTTGAACAACCACGTTGCTTGGTGCTCCTTCATCTGCCTCATTGTCTACAACAGTGTACCCATCTTTTTCAGCAAACAATTCAAAATTGTGGAGGATACTCCGATACTCCAAATAGCACCCACATTTTGTATCCCCACTTGTGTAGTTTTTTAGGATTATAAATCTTCATCTTGATTGCCCTTTGAACAAGATAATTTACTCATAAAATCACAAATTTTGATCAAATGGAACATCTAAGAATCCATCCTTAACTCGATCTATGACTGGTAAAATTTTGTGAATACTTCTAGTATTCTCTGTACTGTTGTCACAAAAGTGTAAAAAACGTTTGATTGTTTCAAATCTGTTGACCGTCATTATATCTTTAATTTGAGAGGTTCGTGTTTGTGGTGCCCAAACCATCTTTACATTTGTAATTTGAGAGGTTCGTGTTTGTGGTGCCTAGTACCTCAGCTTGTAGATTGTCTTATTAGTGATATCCACAGCAATATTCCCATAAACCGTTTTACTTCTGTGATGCTAATGCATATTGGCCGTTTTGGATTTGTTTGAGTACTGTATATACATGTCTGCCTAACAGTTTCTAGAGGAAAGTCTTCAGAAAAGTAGTAGTTGAATAACTTATATGGATTATTTAATTGTAAGATGTTTTCGGCTAATAATTTCTTCCACATTTTGGATAGTAACTGTTCTTTTCCATTTAATATTCTGTTAGATTTATTGTATTTATTATTATTGTAGCTTCCTGTAGACGTTTGTTGATTTGAAGTGCATGGCTCATCAATTTCGTCATCAGATGATCAAAATCTTCACTTCCAGAAGATATTTCAAATAAGATACAAAAAACTGATTTGTAATCTGTAGTAGGTGACGTGCACGAGGTTCCCATGCGGGAACATTTGATAAACCTACATTTACAAAATTATTTGAAAGGCAGGATAGTAAAATTATAAAATATTATAATTATAAAATTATTTTTCGGATTGTACAGAAACATATGCATAACCTGTAGGCATATCACTAGACAAAAATTCGGGAAGCGGCGTCACCAAAACTTTATATAACGTTCCCGAAAGTGAAGCACAATGATTATAGATGCACCTCACGCTTTTAACTCTGAATTTAGTGATTTTGTTTATAATTATATATTATTGCTCTGAATTTAATAATTTTGTTTGTAATTATAAATTATTTTCTTCTTTTTAGTTCGGTTATTTATAAAAGCGTGCTTTTTAGTTTTTTTTTTGCATCCAAATTAATGTTTCCAATTTTAGCGCAGTCATTGTCTAACTATAATGTATATAAACAAGGCTGTTAGTCAACAATTTTTCATTGATAATCGATTCAGGAGCTGCTAAAGAAGGTCCGAAGGGTCGGGCTTTGGTCCGGTCCAGCCCGAAGCTCGAAGCTTCAGATATGTATAATACAATAATAACCAATTTAATTGCATAAACGGATTTTTTTATTATATAGTTTAAAAATATACTATAGTTATACCTTTTAATAAACCACTTCATTTAAATACTGAATATGGTAATATAAAACATACGTTTGACTTTCTTAGCTTTATTGTTGTCATGGCTAAAATTAAGTGTAATTTATTATCTCTAGCTCCAACGTGCCTCATTAGAACGCGATTTTCAGATGAAAATAGGATCTTTTGTTCTATTGGTTAATATTTTTCTAAAACGCGTATCTTTATTATGAATTGTATTAAACATTGCTGGTCTGAATTTATCACTATTAAAAACCTATGTAGGGATTACTACACTCCATTTAAAATATGTTTTGTCAGATTTTTATATCAAATAAGTACAAAAATACGAATATGTCAGCAATTTGGAAACGCGGACCACAAAACAAGTAGAATTTGTTAAGTTATCCATCTTTTCTAAAGTGTATACATTTTTTTAGATAGGTTATAATATAATATATTAAAAAAATTGTTGTAGTCAATTAATTGACTCAAGCTTCATAAATACGTTTCTTACTCTAAAAATTGATTGATAAGTATAGTTGTATAATTCTGTATTTCTTTTATACAGAATTACCAGCTGTTTAACACACACTTGGTTCACCTGCATCGACTATCTGTTTTTTAGATAGAATCAAAAAGCAAAACTTTTTGAAATGACTATAATTCAAAATTGAGGTAATGTTCAATCTAAAAAATATAATTAACGCCTTTTCTGGTATTCGGAAGAGGTAAAGCTCGGATCGCAAGTTAGCGGCAGGTAAAAACGTATTTTTATCATACAACACTTCACCGATTAAAAAATCGGGCTTTAGCTCGGCCCAACCCAAAACCGCACTCGATTTTGAGTCAGTCATTGGGCCGGGCTATAAAAAATAATTCAGACCGGGTTTGGGTCGGTTATACAATTTTTAGATTTGGGCCGGGCCGGGCTTCTATCAAAGCCGCACAAAGAAAACGTATAGCAGAAATCTTGAAAATTGCAGAACAACTAGAGTTTGAACCTATTAAGGATCGAGAAATTCTTAAACAATTGCAAGAAAAGGTTAAATTTTGTATAAAAGCCAAACAAAATTTAAGAGGTCAAAAAGAAAATAGCGATTTTTACTTAGACGTTGACCATATTTTGTAAAAAAAGTTTAATGAAAAACAAGGACTTATTGGTAATACCACAAAAATTTAAAAAAGATGTATTATCGGGATCTCAAAATTCAATTTTAATTAGTCAAGTGGGTCAAAAAAAAATATGAATGAACTTTAGCCAAAAATGCTTGTGATCGAAGATGAGAAACGACATTTGCAAATACGTAATGAGTTGCGTATCCTGCAACTAGAGGCCCAGATTTGAAGAAAGCTCCATTACAAAAACGTTTGAGAGATGCAACATAGATATCGTAAGTTCTCTAATCACATCATCAGCTGGAAATAAATATATATTAACGTTTTAATGTAATTTTACAAATGGGATAGAATTAATTCCCATACAGCAGAAACAGTAAGTAAAGCATTGGTAGAAAACATAATATGACATGGATTGCCAGAACAACCATTCACCAAAAATGGTGTGATTTTGTAAGCAACATGCTTAAAGAAAAGTGTAAAAAACTGTAACCAAAAAGAATTACTATCGCCATTTTTTATGATTTATGGAGAGATGTTTTATTACCGATGAAAAAATTAATAAAACCAAGAAAAATTGCCTACGCCATTGATACCAATTATGTAAAAAAATGTTAGCTAGAATGAATTGTATTTCTAGAGAAGCAAAAATAATTTTAAATCAAGCAGCAGAAAAACAAGCCAAACAATACAACAAACACTAAAAAAGTAGCAATTAAACTAAGAGATTTGCACATTTTTTAGAATCTGGAACACTCTGGTTACAGCCACACCCAACGCAGACAAATGTTTAATGTTCATACACATTGATTTATAGCCAACTTTTTATATTACTATATTTTATGTTACTCTCATATTATTTATTTTATTTGATTTACTTTATGCATTACTAGATCATTTTCTCTTAGTTACTGTGTTTGTTTTTAAGAGGGTATGTTTGATTTACTAGTATTGTTAGACGTAACTCGCCGGTATGTTATTCATTTACCGTTCTGGAACGGTAAGTACAGGACAATTATATGCCAACAAGTATTATAATTTATCTCCTCTCAATATGTAATGTCAAAATTTACGACACCTGATGACACAACGTAATGTCATTGTTTACCGCACTAATGCGGTAAAGTAACACTTTACCACACTAGTGTGGTAAACAATGACATTATGATGTGTTATCAGGGATTTACATAATTTAATACACCTGCCTGATACAAAATAGTTTTAATAGTTTTTGCCAACTGAATTATTTTATCACTACCTTAATATTATTATAACAAATTAGAACTGTTGATAGGAGATAAAACGTTGTAAGATATTCGTACTATAGTTTTATATTACGATACTTTATAGGTTATCAAACTCAGTCTTCGACCTCGTTTGACAATTTTCCATCGCGTATCGTAATATGAAACTTTACAATACTCATATCGTAAATAACCATTACAGCGCAACTATGACAAACGCAATATTTCACAATTTCACTATTCACTATTTATTAAAATTGAAATTAAATATACAATTAATACAGTTACTAATTTTAATGAGAACGAAACTTTTTCAATTTCATTTGAGTTATTTGCAAATTTTTTTATTTCCACGAAACTTTTTTTAGTTTTATTTCGTTATATGCAAATTCTGTATAGGTAAAACAGAAGCAAATTGCACGTTATCAGTAATGTTGCAGGATGACTCGTCATGTAGAATTTTTTCTACAAACTTTATTTTGTTTTCAAGTGAGTTTTTGCTACAGTCGAACTTTTCAAACCGCTATGCTTATTCAGTTCTAAGCCGTCCACACCTCTATTGGCCAAAAATGGGGTTTAAGTAGGTGAAATGAATGACTCGTATAACTGGCTGGATCTTGCAATTTAAATATTTTGTAATCACTGATGGCCACTTTTCGATTGTGCCTTTCTCTTGGTACTTTTTTCATTGCAGTAATTCAAGAAGAAATGCTCAGACTGTATATTGCATGGTCTAAGCCCCAAGTATTTACGACAAATTTCTAGAAAATGGATCGTTTCATCATGTCTATTTGTAACAGTAAATTTCCTCTGAATATTAGTTTTTGTATTTGGTATTTTTATAATAACTACTGCTCCACGATCTTCTATATCCTTAATGATCATGTTATATAGCTCTTCTCTTCTACGTGCTCCTGCTACTCCAAATATCATTACTACCTAAAAATCCATAACTAAGTTTAGTAAACATTTTAAAAGAAAATAAAATCAATTTTGGTACTTTATGAATAAGAAATTGTTCATCCCATGCTAATTAAGAAATTATGCAATTCTTTTTGTAAAAACGGAGGCTTTTTTCGGACTGTATCTGACATTTTTCTTTTTTAGAAAGGCAATTAAATTAGGGAATTTTGATATATTAATGGATTCATGTACAAATATAATTAAGCATATAATACTCTGTTCATAGACTTCCTGTGGATTTTAAGTGTTCATGTTTTTGCACAAAATATGCCATAACGATTTTTTCATTAATGCTATTGATGTTTTTTGTATTTTACCACTTTTTGAAAAGTTTATACATATTCTCGTAACGTACTTTTAAGTAAGTCGGGATTAATGTAAAGCACCCAATGTTCCATTCTTCTTCTAACTGGACGTTGTTTTCGCTGTCGGAATCAATCTTTATATTTCCTTTGGTACACTAACACATGCAACAACAGTTTGAAATGTTAGAAGCAAATGCTTCTATCGTGCAAAAAATAGCATAAACAATACAAAAATTAAGGGTTTTACCGATCTCAGACAAAACATTATCTTCGACTGGTAAAAAGCCCTTACTGTTAGATATACCAGTAGATGGCGTTGGACATGGCAATGTAGATAGCCAAATAGAATGAAAGTTATGTTTCAAAACGAATCTACGTATTTAAATATAAATAAGTATAATATAAAACATGGCGCAGTTAATAGAATCAACACAGCAAAGAAGAAGAAATTTACGGATACAAAATTTTTAAGGTTATCTATGTGCGAAATTTATAGTGCTTAAATCTAAAAGTATAAATAAAATAGAGTTTAGAACACCTGCACCTTTGAAATTTGAAGAAAATCTTGGAGGAAATTTTACAAAATTTAAACAGTCTTTTGAAATTTGCTTAGTAGCAGCATTGAGTAATAATTTAAGAGGCGCAAATAGTGTGTTAAAAATCGTACCGTAGTTTTATCTCTCTTGTTTCTCTTTTTTTACCGGTTTGTACCCTCTTTTCCCATAAACTAATAGACTAAGACCTGCTGCCATCTGCAAAATCGAGATTGTCATGTTGCGAACTTACTTATTTGTTATGAAGTAGGAGTTGGAACCTTTTCTTATATTTGTGTTTACGACGCAAGTCAATGTCAAATAAACTTAAAAATATCATGTTTTATATTTAAGAAAATAAAAAAGTATGTATATTCAAATATTTATTTACTTTTGTAAAACATAAATCGAAAACATAAATAGTTAAAACAGTGCAAATTAAATTAGAATTAATTTTAAATTTCTGAAGGAATAATTTGATCGATTTATCCCTTACAAGGATTTTTGACGGAGAATCCATTTGTATCACTCTGTTGCTTATTTTAGAGTCGGCACTTCACGCATTTGAGTACACACTTTGTGATCGTACTGGTGTGACAGGTTCTGATTCTAGTATCTTCAAAATATTATAGAACGTATCTTCAACTATAAAACATAAATATTAAAATTATCACTTATTATTGCTTGTCTACTTATACCTTCGTTGAGTGAACTGGAGCTGTAAAAAGAATAAATTCATTCGTCTTCACGGTCGTCATCAATAAATAACAATGGACGTTTTCTGTCGCATATTTGAGAAACTGCTACATTTGAGTATGTTTGGTTGATGTTCATATCAACAATTGCAGCTTCTGTAAAATATTATACTAAATAAGCCCAGTAAGTAAAAAAAAATTTAAGTTGTAAGTATTTTAGAGATAAAGTTTTGAAAATGTATTTGTATTTTCAAAATCATTTGTATTGAAGTGCTTTCAGCGTGCTAAAATATCATAATAGAAAATGTTTATACTTTTTTTATTTTTTAAAAAACTAAGTATTTATTAGACATAGTGCTGCCATAACAGTTAAAAAAACAATATTTTTACTCGACATATGCCAACATTAGCAAAAAACATTTGAAGCAAAGGCCAGAACGATCAATTTAAATATGATTGCAATCACGATGAATCGATGATTATGCAAAATAATAATCGCGATCATCGAGCGTCTATACAATAACGATTACAATCATGGATCGCTTATAAAATAACAACTGCAGTTGTGGAAAAGAAATCAACACTTTTAATTATCACAGAGCTCGAATAAACTTAATCAAAACAAATAAGACTAATATAAAACGATTTTACCTATAATATTTACTTTAATAAATCTATAATAAACTTTAAGTACAAATAGTTCAAGAAAAATCGTAAAATAGGTAAATAACCCCTTTGATCTATTCTTCGTAAGAATTTTAAACCACATACAGATTTTTTAATAAAAAATAACATGCATTTAAACATTGAGTTATATATTTTTTGTTTCCAAAAATTTAACAATGAATTCTCTTCAAACAGTATTGGAAAACTATATAAAATAGCTTCTCTTCTAGAAAAAATGTTTGTAAAATTTGTGTTACACATTCATCATTTTGGGAAAAAGACCTAGCTTTCTATAAACACCAAAGTAAATCATAAATACACAGGAAGTTAAAAACAATAAGCGTTAACTACAATTGATAATAGATATTTGAAAAAAAATGCAAAGGTATTATCTTATGTTTGAGACAAATATCAATATGCGTTATGACTAATTACTCAATAATCTTTTCAGGGTCAATTTCAAATAGAAATATTTAATTTACACAAGAACAACACTTTTATTTTTTAATATGTTGTTTATTAATGCTTTAAACTATTTGTTCGTAAATTTGCATAAAAATTTAAAATACCACGTCATGTCGAAAAATGAACATCACAGTAGTCTCTATTTTCTGTGAATTTGTGTAAATATCTTTTTCTTAAATTTAAATATGAACAAATTTTAATTAATTTATTGTTTAGAAACACTATTAAAAAATAGTTAGGTATGTTGATTTTCAATACTCCAAACTCTATGGCTAGACTTATGACTACCTTCACACGACCGATTTTTGAGCAACACTCGATCACTACTTAATTCTGAATACCATGATTGCGATCATCGATCGTGGAAAATAATAGCGATCTTAGCCACTGATTTAAAGTAATCATTTTAAGTTATTGTACAATCCAATTAAGTGCAAGAAGAAGAAGAATCCAGACAAGGAGATTCTCTGATGCTAATTTAAACCATTTTTAAACGTTTGATAGAAAAAAAATAAAAATATTTACCTGATTAAAAGTGTAGTACAAGAACCGCAGTGTGTTTAAAAAGTTTTCTTTTGTTGTTATGCATTATATCCGAAGGTAGAAAATGCTTCTCACAAATATTAGGTTTTGAATCTTCCAAGTCCATCGTGACAATGTTTATATTTCCACAGTATTTCTGCCATTCTTTAACGTGTACTTTATCACTAATAGAAAAAAAAAGCTAGTACTTTTGGCTTATGCATTATTATTTATACAATTAATATAAACACAACCGCGATTTGTAACTTTCCATATTTTAAACATAAATCAATTAAAAAACTAAATAAAAGTTCGAACAAACACTACTACTACTACCACAAGTTCAAAAATCTTATAGTAATGTTCACCCAAGAAACAGTTTTTTTTTATAAGTTGCATTTCTTCTTACACTTATTATTATTATTATCAATGGTAGCTAATAAGAAGGATAGCGATGATAAAGTGAAAGTCGCTACGTTTTTAAATTTGTTGGGAAAAGAAGGCATAGAAATATACAAGACATTGAATTTAAATGACGATTAAAGGAACAATTAGAATGAAGTAGTGAAAGAGTTTAAAAATTATATAAATCCAAGAAAAAATATTGTGTATGAACGATTTAAATTTTTATAAGAAAGCAGGAGGAAGGTGAAGTATTTGACTATTTTGTAACTGATTCAAAAGTACTGGCTTCGTCTTGTGAATTTAGTGACCAAGGAGACTCGTTGATAAGAGACAGAATATGGTTAGGCATCACCGACAAAAGATTACAAAAAAGAATGCTGGCACGTGAGGATGTAGCATTAAGTTAAGCCAAAGTTAAAGGGAGTGTAGTACTACAGTGTTGTGCATAGATAATTAAATTTTTATCTAGTTGAGATAATACATAATTTCCAATTTTTTTATCTAGATAACGATTTAGATAAAAGTTGAAGAATTTATCTAGATAATAGATAAGATAATCTATAATTTACGTAGATAATACGATAGATGATTCTATCAAATAGGTACAAACAGGTAATAATTAATTGTTACCATTTAATTATCATCATCATCAATACCAATTCATTGTTTATTAAATTAAGTAATTAAAAAACTGAAAGACAGATTGAAAAAACAATTAAAATAAAAAAAAACACGACAGAAATTTTATTGATTTAATGACCTACTATTGTAAAATATAAAACAAATTTCTTGATGCAATATGGTCCTTTCAAAATTTTCATTGCTAAACAAAACTTATACCATCAGGAATCAGGACTATAAAGTAGCGCCGAAATTGATATGTTTAATCAATAACTTTTTCACAAATGGAGAAGTGTCTAATAAACTTAATTAGTTTTCCTTTGTAACAGTTAGGAAAGATCTGGCTTTGATATCGACATCAGTTCGAACCTAAAAAATTATAAAAATTATCGCTCATAGCCGTTAATCACACTCCCTGAATTATTGCTTTTTCTTTTTAAATTTAAGTTATCATTCGTAGTTCGATATTTTAAGCAAATTTTTCACAAAAATTAACTAATCCTCAAAAATTTATTGTATTTTAAATTTTGAGCAGCTTACATCAGCGATCATTTAAAGAATTAGCTTTTATGTCTTTTAAAAAAACGCAAGCAGTTTTGTTTCTTCTGAAAAATTTGGGTTATTTTAAACAGTTTATGCTCTGCTCGGTACTTTTTGTAATTGTAAGTGCAACAAATCCAAATGCAAAAAAAGCATTTTTCCTTTGCAGTTTTGTTAATTATATTTGACAGGTTGTCAGTAATTGTACTCATATGATAATTTACATTATAGATTTATATAGGAGCGTTTTTATTCTACGCGGTCTACATTAGGATCTTATTGCGACTTTAATTTAACGTTAATATTACTTACTCAACAAGTTGATTTAAAGAGTAAGCTAAAAGCCCCATGAACGCGTATCGAGGTTTGTCACTTTCAACTGCTCAAAAAGTCGTGAATTTTCTCTTTTTCAATCAAGCATTTTTTTAAATTTGGGCATTGTTATGCTGTGTAGGCACTTCAACTAATTAAATTTTCAAAACTACAGAATTAGTACGTAGCTGTTAATCTCAATGTTTGAATCGTGCACGATAATGTATTGAATAAATGTACGTATATCAAAAAGCTTATTATTGTTTCTAAAGTTGGTTCAATTTCAAAAAGTAATTTGAGTTGTGTTTTTGTTTATATCTCGTATTGCATGTATTTACGCTCAAGGTCATGTGAGTCTAGTTTTTGTCAGCAGAAGAGCTGCAAAAATGCGAAGCATCTACGGCGATGATTTATCAGGTTTTAGCGATCTGGACCGTATTACATTATCACAGACATTACAAACAATATTATGTTTGTAAAATAAAAATTACAAAACAATACATCTAAACAAAAATGTATGTTACTTTTAAAAAATCATCTAGATAATTTCATGATAGATAACCCAAAGATCATCTAAGATAATCATCTAGATAATGTTCAATACTTTTATCTAGATAAGGAAAAAGATGATCAAAAATTATCTATATGAATTATCTATATAATTTTATCTAGATAATGCACAACACTGAGTACTACTGAAATAAAAAATCAAACCCGTGTGGTACAAAATGAATATAAAGTATTAGCAGTTCATAGTACATATGGTGAGAAGGTATCAAAGACGCATGTAAATAAAAAATATGATAATAAGAAAACAAATAAAAAAAATAATGTTCAAGAAAAGGTAGTAAGAAAAACATTTAATTACAGATGCTTGAAAAGACATGGACCACGTGAATGTAAGGCATATGAGCAAAAATGTAATAAATGTGGACGTCTGAATCACTTTGCTAAATCATGTAGAGTAAAAATACATATTGTAAACTCAAACAATCAAGAGAATGTGGTTTACATCAATAGTATTACAGTAAGTAGTGTAGTAAGTAAAAACTTAAAAGTATGGTTCGAGAATGTATAAATTAATAATTTAAACGTTAAATGATTATGGATCAGAAGTAAATATCATGTCAAAAAATGTGTATAAATTAAATGTTAAAAATTTAGAATTAAGAAAATGCAATATGATCTACAAGGATTTGGAAACTCAAAAGTTAAACCAATAGATTTAGAATGTCGTGTAGGCAAAAATCTAGAAATGTTAAAATTTGTAGTTGTTGACATAGAAACAGATACCTTTATTAGTTGTGAAACTTGTTTCAAATTAGGGTTTATTCAAAGTGTAAACGAAATTGAAATGAGGGAGAAAGATAGATTTATAGAAAAATTTGTAGATAATTTCTGTGGATTAGGTAAATTTTGAAGTAAATACGAAATTAAGCTTAAAGATAGGAATATACCAGTAGCTAAACCGCCTAGAAGGATACCACTAGATATTACAGCTAAGTTGAAAGATTGCTTGAATGTATGTGTCTAAAAAAATATTAGTAGAATAAATAATGCTGGTGAATGGGTCAGTAACTTAGTGATATAATAATAATACATAAAAATTATTATGCGATTCCGACGTTAGATAATATTTGTTCTAAATTAACAGATAAACAGTTTTTTACACTCATTGGCCTCAATGATGGGTATTCTCAGATTGAGTTAGATGCGAAATCGAGTACATTTTGCACATTCAGTATTTTGAATAGTTGCCTATACATGAAAGTGCACTACAAAAATTAAAAAATATTATAAGTAAAGAACCAGTATTGTTTTAATATGAATAAAGAAGTATTTATACAAGCGGATGCTTGTCAAAATGTTATTGGGGCTACATTAATGCAAGAAGGTACACCTGTTTATTATGCTTCGAGAAGCTTAATAGACACAGAAAAATTTCATTATTATATTTATGGTAGACCAGTTAGAATTATTACTGATCATAAGCAGGCCCGACAAGAGGGGGGGGTTGACGGGGAAAATACCCGGGGCCCCTGGGTTCTAGGGGTCCCGGAGAAAAAATCTATCATGATTTAAATCACTTGATTTAAGGTTCGGAAAGCAACATTCTAAAAAATAATTTGTTTTTTGTACTTTTTTTTGTAATTTTAGTTGTAAACGTTTTCATTTTTGTAAGAGAATTCTTGATGAATACATTGTTCCAATAACAATTAGGATATTTTTCGATTTCCCGCTTCATTTATAAATAGCCCAAAGTCCGAAGGGAAAATATTTTTTTTCACGCTCTTGGCAGGGGCTCCCACAAGAAGTATATCCCCGGGCCCCAAAAGTCCTCTCGGCGGCCCTGATCATAAGCCGTTATTAAATATTATTAAAAAGAATGTTGGTTTAATTAAATATGATATAAATTTAGAATATGTACCAAGCAGTAAAATGTTTATTGCAGATTTATTTTCTAGAAATTTTATGAAAGATCAAGTAAACGATGACTTAGATTTATATCAAACGGTACATTCCATAGAAAAATGTTTAAGTATCAGTTCAAATAAAAAAGAGGAATTTAAAAACGAAATTAGTAAAGATGAAGAGTTGCAAAAATTTAATAAAATTTGTCAATACGAGGTGGCCGGTTTATAAAAAAATACCAAATTCTTAGAAAGCATATTGGTCGCACAAAGAACATATTAAGTATTGATTACGTACCTTAATGAATTATTGCATAGTAATCATTTGGGTATAAACAAAACCTGTTCAAGGGCTAAAATTAATTTCTTTTTGCCAAACATGTATCAAGATGTTGAAACATATGTAAAGAAATATAAAATTTGTAATCAATTTAAAAAAACAAACTGTAAAGAGTATATGATTCTTCATGACGTACCGAATAGACCATTTAAGAAAGTAGCTGCTGATATATTAGATTATGGGGTAAAACCATACATAGTTATTATTGATTATTTTTCGAGGTGGTTAGAAATTTTATTATTAAGTAGGAAAACGAGTAGTGCAGTTATAGATAAGCTTAAGAAGGTATTTGCATCACCATGGTATACCGGATGAATCAGTAGCAAATAATATGCCGTTTGGATCGTACGAAATGAAAGAATTAGCGTAAATATGGTGTTTTAAAATAACAAATAGCAGTTCGCGATATCCGAGATCTAATGGATTGGCAGAGAAAGCTAAAGGCATTGCAAAAAAATTTTTAAGAAACTCGAGTAACTTTTAGTTTATTAGAATATAGAAATACGCCAATTATTGGTCTGGAACTAACTCCATCTCAATTAATGATGGGTAGAATGTTGCGATCTAAACTGCCTACTGTAGAAAAACTACTAGTACCAAAATCAAATGATAATGATAAAATTTAAGATTTATTTAAAAAGACACCTTGACAAAACGTATTTTGATACTAATGCTAAATCTAGACCTGATTTTGAAAAGAGGGAAAATGTAAGTTTAAGAAAAGCGAATATTTGGGTTCCTGCTCGTTTAGAAGTAAAAGTTAGTCCGAGATCCTATATAGTTAGGGACGAAAACAATAAACTGTACAGGCGAAATAGTATTCATATTCGCAAGTCATTGAATTCTCCAGTAATAACAAATAACGATTATAGCAGTGAGTATGATGCTGTTACGTCTAATAATAATAAAGATATTAACGTAGAAATAAGTAATGATGTAAATTGTAGTGATAGAACAGCAAGAGAAAAGCGCTTGCCGAGTAAATTTAAAGACTATGTAATATATTAAGTTTAGAATGGATATGTTAGATATACCAGTAGATGGTGTTGGACATGGTAATGTAGATAGCCGTAGTAAGTGTTGTACAGCTAATGGAATTAAAATAAATGTTTTAAAACGAATCTTTAAATATAAATAAGTATAATATAAAACACTTACTGTTCTTATGATACTTAATATACTATTTATTTTATACATTGAAGTTCTGTAGAAACCATACGATAAACAAAAGAATAAATTAACATTTTCATAGACTTATTTACAATCTTTACTTCTAGCGTAATATATTTTATAAAACTAACTAATGAAAATCATTGGTAACTAAAATATTTTTTTTAAAATATATTTTAATTGGGATAATTTTTTTAAACTATGGAACATAGAATAAAAATTGTATAGTGTTAGTTGAGTAATCGTCTTTGTTATGGTTGATTGGACGCTTTGCGTTGACATTTAAAGACAGATCATCAGAGTTGGTTTTGTTGCGTTAATTAACTAAAGTAAGGCTAGTTTAATGATACCTAACATACATGTTGTCGGTTTTATAACCCAATTTCACAATAATTTAGTTTCAGAATGAGGCCTTTTTGCATACAAACGTTCAATGATGAATATGACGAAAAAAAAGGTTAACATTCATACGATATATTTTTTAAAAACATTCAATTAAATATGACGATTTGAAAGACATGCCAGTATTGGATGTAAAGATATTAATAAAATAAACAGATAAATAGTATTTAAAAGTTATCGTTTTGTTGTATAATACTACCTTCTATTCTCTGTACGGCGAAAAGATAGAGTTAAGTCCCTCCCATCAAATAGGCGCTAAATTTGAATAAATTTTTTTTATTGGTTTAAAATTTTCAAGTCAGTATTACAACAAACAAATAACATACTTCAGTTTGACCTGAGTTTAACGTTCGACATTTTGGTTAATTTATTCGCAGTTTTAAGTTTTTGTAATTTCCATTCATTTGACGAAATAGTATTTTTCAATACTTTGAAAGACATTTGTGTATATTCGTGTGGAGGATGACTTCTTTATCTGAATCATCCTATTTTTTTTATACAAAATGTTATTTAAACTCCCATAAAATATGTCATAATTTTAGTTCGTCAAATTTGTTAATAAGTAAAAACTTAATGACGCCCTTGTTTATACGCGTTTGAAATGTTTAGTTCTTCCCTCCAAGTGTTATTTGATAAATTTTAAAAATAAATGGTGTAACTAAATTAACAAATTTGTAAACGTATTTATTTGTTATAAGTAGAAATTCATAATTTTGTACATTAATTGAAAATTATACTTTTTCCTATCTACTTTAATCTTTAATGCCTATATTATACATTACATAATTTTTGAATTTTCGCGCTTTTACTAATTTGAGCCGTGTAAACTTGTCTCTTCATACATTGGTTTAAATTATCATACAAAATTGAAGGAGGGGCTTAACTCTATCTTTTCGCCGTACAGGGAATAGTCACTATTATTAACTAAATTAAAAACGTATTAATATTAAAATAAAACATTATAACCACTATTATCTAATTCTTTGTAATTATCGGGTATTTTTTATTCTAAGCCACTACTGTTTTTTGCCATTTCTTTCTTACCGGCAACCCTTGAGCATCGAAAAGAGACGACATTAATATTTTTGCATTTATTTATTACTCTTGCGCTATTAAGCGTATCGTTAACTTTAAAAGCAGATCAATTATTTTTTATAACCGTTTTAAGTCATAGATACTTTAAACTACCAATCGAAAAAATGTTTATCAGGTGTTTATGCATCGTCTACGTTAATTTATAACAACTGGTCTCTCACAAATAATGGTAAAATAAACTAGTCGGTCTCCTTTATATTTAATGTTTCAACTATAAAACCTTAAATTAACATTAAATTTTATATCTTAATATCTCTCAAATGCAGATGGTGTAAAAATGTAGCTTAAGTTTTTAATGCAAAGCACGATCGACAATGATAACCTCTGAATATCACCGGAGACGATATAAATCAAGATGCGTCGCGACGCTAAGCGAACCTTTGGGATACATTTCAACCACAGTAGACCTCAGACATGATTCATTGCTCCCCAAATCTTATAACTATTTAAATTTGTCATGTACAAATATTGAAAGCGTGTTTCAAGATGAGACATAATTTGACTTTTGCTATAACACTATACGTAAACAGTTTCAAGTAGAAATGTAGTTTGAGTCATTCTGGATATTGTTTAAACTGAAACAATCAAAATTAGTTACTTTAATTTATCTTTCTCATAAACATTAAAAAAAATAAAGGATAAAAAAATTTTATTTTTGTTATAAGAGCTCAAAAGTTATCGGAAGAAATCTTTTTAAAGTTATATTTAAAAAAAACGAAAATTATAAACTTAAGTTGTTTATTTATAGTACCTACAAGGAAGCATTGATATTTAAGGCTAATTTATTATATTACTCTAATTTGATAAATACAAAAAAATCTTTATTTCTGAAAGTTTATGTTCTTTGCTTACGTATACGAGTACTATGGGGCATATGTATTATTTAATGCCCTATCCTTTAAAAGCAGCCGATTTTGTCAACGTTTTCAATACTATTTACTCTTACAATAAGTTCTTAAAGACAGAGAATCATTTTAGTAAATAAGAAAGCAAGTCACGGAACTACAAGCCTCTTACAATAAACGCAGTGTGTTGATACATCCAATTTAATGTGGTAGACAGATACAAAACGAGCTGTATGGTAGAGTGATAAACCTTTATTTTTGTAAAATAAACTACTTCATGTACGATTTTTTAAAACTATTTTTTATTACGCTTGTATAATAATACCTGTTTAAAAAATCAAACAGCATGTGAAATTTCAATGAAAGCACTGGAGTTCTTTAAAGTTGCTATTGAAACAATGGCGTCATCATTTTTAAAGAATGCGGTATTTGTAATTTACATATGTAATTAGACAGATATAACAAACAGTATTATTTTTATTTTAAACTAGCTGACCTTACAGACGTCGTTCTGTCAAAAGCTATTTGACTGTGACATTTCGTCTGAAGATTTAGCAGACCTACCTTCAGAAATTTAGTATATCTAGACAATATAATAACGTAGTAAACCTAATTACATAGCCACAAACTTATCTGTTCTGGTGAAATTCTGGCGATGACCGCTTATAAAGTGTACATGTTGTGATGATATCTTTAATTTTTAATACATAATCCACCAGAACAGAAAAGTTTGTGATACTATACATACAGTCACAAATGTGTAAATTAAAATAAAACTTACCATATTTTTTTATTAGCTGGTGCGTAAATAAACAAATCTGAGCGTTTCCTAACCCGGAAACAGGCAACATATAATTGACCATGCGAGAAACATATGTGATTAACGCCGCAAACACAGAAAAAGCAAGCCACACTGGAAACAGCAGTCGTTTAATTTCAAATGGTACATTCGTCGGAATCATTAGGATGCGTGGTATCAAAACGTCTTCTCCTTTATACTTTCCCCTTGCTTCGATCACACTGACCGTTGTTCAGTAATTTCTTCACCGCTAGCTGTGTGCTGTTACAAAGACGCGTTTGACTATTTCGCAACATTATGACTACCGATCCAACTTTTAATTAAAGATTGTGAGACAGCAATCCTGGCAAATCTAGTGAGTTTAAAAATTCATCTGTATAGTTGACGATATATTAAGGAATTTATTTAAAAGCTAAGCAAATATATTTTATTAAACATCAGTATCCTGTCAACTCTATAGTTGACAGATAGCGAGTGAAGTTAGCAGCAAATCCAACCCTAAAGTTATTTTTTTAAAATTATTTATGGCAACTGCCTTAAGGGATTTTGCCAATGTCAATAACTTTACAGCAAAAATTAATGTAGCATTACGGATTACTTTGCGTTACTCAAAAACACAGTAAAATAAATCACTGCACACTTATAAAACTATACTCTAAATAAAACTTTATTAAAATTAGCTAGAATTTACTCAAATACATACAAATAAAAAATTAAAACAAATTTACAGTATGGCTTCTTTAAGAATCCAAATTACAATGTTATATTGCTCGCATAATAATAATTTGATATCAATATTTTTTAACGGAAATGTTTAAATTAACATGTACGAACTAGTTATACGGAAAAAAGAAAATTGTGGTTTTTACCTTTTTCCAATTTTTCGCTTTATAAAAACTTTTCTCAAACTTTAAGAGATATTAAAAAAAAAGGATTTGCTAAATTGATCCAGCCGTTCTCGAGTTTTGCGCTCAGCAGCACATTTAGCGATTCATTTTTATTTATCTAGATAAATGTTAAATGTACAATTCTTATTATTTGATATCTGGATTCCTGTTTGTTATTGTTTGGTTTCGTAATTGCAGGATCACCAGTATTAGCTGACAATGATGACGTAGTAGTCATCCAAATTCTTGTTTAGAATTGACTCAGAAATTCTAGAAAATCGTACAAAAAACTCGTTCGTAAGACTTTTATCGAATTCTTTCTTTAATATACTATTTTAGAATTTGCGCCTCTTAATACATCTTATTAAAACACGCCATTTACTTGTTTTAATAAAAATTGCGTGTTTTAATAAAATTGGTGTAATTTCTATTTACAAGATTGGTATTAGTGACTTGGTGTAATTATTTGATAAGTAAATAAAAAATATGTAGCGTTTAGTACCAATACTTATAAATTTTTTTAGTTTTTATAGTTTGTGATATGTAGTATCGTTGATAGAAATATTCTTAAAGATAGTCAAAGTTACTGAAATATGCAATGCATAAATTTGTACTGCGCACTAAAGCTCGTTGGTATAGTTTTGCACTAAAATGGTTTATTATGTTACTGTTCAGTGTACTGTAAAGTGTTGCTAACAAGATTGTAGTAGTTTTCTTTAATTGTGGTAATATTTAAATACTTTCTTGACAATGTTGCCAGTATTACGAATTAATTTATGTACATTTGTAGTTGTTTATTGTTTTACTTGTAAAATTTAAGTAAATAATCATACGTACAATGACGATGTTCTATAGTACTTAACATTTTCATAGTATGTTATCAAACTTGTCAATGTATTTATTTTGCATTGCTGTTACTTTAATTAAAAAATCTAGTTGTATAGTATCTTGTACATGACAAACTATATTTAGATATATTATTTTGTACAACATAATATTTTTTTCCGCGAGAGTACTTTAGTAAAGGTAGTAACGTAGATATTTAAATTGTTTCATATGTAAATACAGTGAAACCTGTTAGAATTTGCCGAAATTAGGCAAATTTTCCGCTTTGTAAAATTGTAATTAAAGTATGGAACAATTTATTTTAATACAAACGCTTTAAAAAAAAGGTAAACTTGAAAACATTATTTAATAAATACATAGGTAAATGTTGCGCATTTTTAAATGTGTTTTAAAAAAATTGCTAGTTGTCGTTTGTTGACATGTTTTTATTTTATAGGTTCTACAGTTTGTTTTTCTAACTCAGTTCTTAAATTAAATTTGTTTATAAAACAGTCGCTCTTACCTTCTAAACCCGACAATGAATGCGTTTTAAGTTATTATTAGAATCACTAAAAATATTAACATTTGATTCATCTTTTTTTATGATTAAAATGTTTTTGAATTGTAACTGTTTTTGTAATAACAAAAGAATTATTCGTAAACGCAACAACCAATTTCAAGTAAGAGTGTTTTTTTTTTTTTTTGATAAATGATGTGTTATTTAAACATTAAACCGGACGTTTGTTATTACACAAGTTAACTACAAAGGAAAGAAGGAATTGTTTTAAAATTAGTTTTAATTTAGTCTTCTTTGTGATTAATTGTGCTTTAAATATTTTTGATGTTTTGATACGTTCTCAGCTTAATTTGTGATTCTGATAATTTTAGTTGGTTTTAATATTTACGGTTTACGGCAAATACTTGATCTTTTTTTAGATTTTGAATAGGTGATATACTTTTGACTTTCTATTACTGGAACTGCCAGTTTTTTTGTTATAAAATGAGTAATAGTGTAACGTGCCTTCTGGAAATTGTGAAAACTCTAAAAAGAATTCTTCGTGTATGATTTTCTATAAATAACAAATGCTACTACGTAGGAACGATTTAAGTTTATTAAAAAATAAGTAATTTGCTATTCCGGAAAAGTACACTTTAGGTAAGCTAATTTTTTTACTATGAATTAAAAAAATAAGTGAAAACGATTTGGTCTAGACTTCTCATAATTTTATTTTGAAGCACCGGAGTATCATAAAAATTAAAATTACGTTTATCAACCTTCTATACAGGCATTTTTAAAATTACACTGTTTATTTGAATTCATAGGTAAAAGAGTTGACGCTAGATAACGTGAACTAATTTAACCAAAAGTCTTTATATTATCGAGCATCATTTTATTAATAAACAAATTACCGAAAAAACATAATTAGTACAAAATAACACAATAAAGAAATAAAACATATTTTGATATGAATAGGTGAGCAGTAATACAAATTTTTAATAAGAAGAAAAATAAGTTGCCATTTTAATTTTCTCCGTCTTTCATTGTCTGTGCACGTAATTTATAGGAAACTAAAATATTCGTGTATGATACTTTTTTTTGTTCCTTCTCATTTACGTAATTGAATTTGTTTTTGGTTCATGAATTAATATCAGCTGATCTACAACAAATCTTTGGATTTGCCATTTTCAATAAATTAACTAAATTTGATAATGCACTGACAAGAGTATCGGATCGTAATTGTTTCCTAATTATGCTAAAAACAACATCGTCCTTATATTTATCACTAGTGCAAAAGATTTTCTTCTAGCATTTTTTATTTATTTGCTGATAAATTGTGTTCCAGGCAATGTTATTTTCATCTCAATGACATTCTCATCTTAGTATAGACTCCGTTAACAGTTCTTTCTAGGTTGTCTATCTTGAACTTGTGAACGGACTGCACCTATATAGTTAAATTACTTGTGTCGATATCCAACACGAATTTTCCATTTTTTTTTGATAACGTAAAATCGGCGAAGTGGCTAGACCTTGTTTCAGTTGATGGGAAGTGTTTTTGCAAGTTTTATTCCATCAAAATATTGCTCTTTCTCAGTTTTGTCAAAGGTTTGCACATATTGGCAAGTCCGAATATAAATCGTCAATAATAAGTGCACAACCCAAAGAAACTTTGAATCAGATGTTTGTCAATTACTCTTGGTCATGCTTACACTACTCGTACTTTGTCTGGGTCAACTTTTACTCCAATTTCTTGGACAATTAATAGATGTATGTCCCGGCTATTTAAACAATAACCATGATATATCATAAAAATGATATATTTAGAAGATCATTAAAACTATATCCGTGAGATATCTTTCACTGGCTTTTCAGCTGTTTTAGCTAATGCTTCACACGTTTGTTTTGTTTTGTACTGTGATCTTAATTGTTGCGTACGTAAAAAAGAAGAATGAAAAAATATTGATTGAAATAGGTAAGTAATTATAATTAGTAATAGATCTTATCTTCTTTAGGAGGGGCAATAAATACTACTCTAAACTATTTTTATGGCTACGTTTTGTGTTCTTAGTGTGCACTTCTTCAGGCCATTGAAAATTCATTTACGGTAAGTAAACAACATTACACACGTATATAACAACTAACTGAATTTGTTAACAGGCACAACATAAGGACAAACACTTACAAGAAAAGGTTATGAGTGGAGACAGTCCACTGGTCCAACCAGCATACCGTCTAATACTATTAATTATTGTTCTAGTTAACATAAAATTATTAAAGTCAATGAATAAAATTAAAAAGTTAAATCTATATACAAAGAAAAACGACGGACATAAAAACAATATACACTGAATGTAAATTCAAAAATAATTAGATGTTGAAAATAATTTCAAAAAAATGGTTAGTTTCGGAAATGAGATACACAAAACATACATATATAAAAACAACATTAAATTTAATAACGTCACCAACAATTTAAGCAATATTTACAATAATTTAATTTCAAAAATTGCAAGATAACTTTGTAGGTGAATGCGATTTCAAGGTCATTTTTATCTATTAGCCTTATCATACTTACAATTATTTTTGAATTTACATTCAGTGTATGTATATTGTTTGTTTAACTTTAATGCCCATCGTTTTTCTTTGTATATAGATTTAAATTTTTAATTTTATTCATTGACTTTAATAATAACTAGAATAATTAACAGTATTAGACGGTATGCTTGTTGAACTAGTGGACTGTCTCATAACCTTTTCTTGTATGTTTTTGTGTTTATGTTGTACCTGTTAACAAATTCAGTTAGTTGTTATATAGGTACGTGCGTAATGTTGTTTACTTACCGTAAATAAATTTTCAGTAGCCTGAAAAAGTGCACACTAGAGGCACGAAATTTAGCCATAAAAATAGCTTAGAGTGGTTTTTATTGCCCCTCCTAAGGAAGGTAAGATCTATTACTAGTTACAACTTCACAAACAGAAAGATAAGCTACTTTACTAGTAAGTAATTATATTTGTTTTCGTATTCTTTATGAATTATTTAAAACATAACAATATATGAGTGTTTCTATTACTAAGCTAAAGCTTCCTGTAAGCTCTCAGGAACAACTTGACGCTTTGAAAAAGTATCTTCAAACAGAAGAAAATATGAACGCTAAGTTATTGTACTGGTTTTCTAACTATCCAGTTTACATTTAATGGATGTGTAATTTTAGATCAGTGAAATTGCAAAAACATGAGGTACAATGCGGAGGAGTTCTGCGACGCTTATATATAATTTTTTTTTAACAACAAACAACCTACCGTTTATTCGTGCCTTTCATATTTTTAATCAACTCCAACTTGGTAAAGCAGTGGATAGAGGTCCGACTAAGCCCAGTGAAGACGGTCTGGGTTAAATTTAACGTGAAACAACTAATAAAGCGCCACCTGTTTTCAATTAACAACTCTAACCACCACACCAAGGGTATGTTATAAAAAAAACATGAAAATCGTTGGTAAAAAGAATAAAAAAAGACACTTGAAGTTTAAATATATGTATATATCAGTATATCCAGTAGATAAATAACAAAAAAAATGAAAAAAACTTAGTCAAACAACTATTAAAAAAAATAGAGTATTGTGCTTAAAATAAATAAAGAATTCAACAAAACTTGAGGCAAACATAAATAACAAAAATTGTAATAACCCAAACTGCAACACCTAAATAAAAATTCGTAGTCATAACAAAAAAATTAGATAATTCAAATCATATCCAGGCAGCCAAAGATATCGCTATAATAATTACAACTCGCAAAACCTCGAGTTCAGAAAATATAAAATAAAACGCGGTTAATTCTATAGGGTACGACGAGTTATATAAGCTTATATTACCCCGAATATATCTGCAAAAAAATCATTAAACTAAATGCTACAAAAAAGATAAACGAGGACGTACAAACGATTTCCAGCAAACGATTTCCAGCAAACGATTTCCAGCAAATAAACGTCTGTATTAATAACGTTACGACGAAGCAAACAGCCTAAAAAAAGTGACATACTTAGCACCAGGTGAATGCAACGTGCTGATAAAACAGCAGATTAATAAGAAACACACCTTTAGATCTTGGGCGGCTGTAATTTGCGAATTTAAATCTTTAGAAGACGTCGGAGTTCACAAATCCGTTTCAACGACGTGTGCGTCAAACAAACAAAAAATTCCACCAAATTTCCTTTCGAATATAGCAAATTTTTCAAAAGACGCGCAGTGTTAATAGGGAATAAATCCATTTACATGTAAAGCCAAATTTTGCTAAAATAAATTTGCACTCGAGATTTCCACTATAACACAATGAAACAACCGAATTCTTCCAAAAAATTAATGCTCAGCAAGCTTATTGATATCTGACCGTTCTAAAACGGAAAACACACAAATACGCATCGCGAGATAAGAAACCACCTATCCTTCAAGTTGAAATTTTCAAAAACAGGTAATTGATTAAATTGTAGTTCCGCCAAATAAAACAGCGTTGTAAAATTTCTATTCTTAAACCAATAATTTGCAAATCATCAAAACGAACAATTCTTAATTAAAAAAAAAAAAAAAAATCTAATGACTTCTAAAATCGCTATAGAAAAACTGATAAATACAAACTAAAAGTTTTTTAATAAAGAATTTTAACTAAAATAAAAACGTTACAGTTCATAAGGAGCTAGTCCTTCTAAAATTGATTAATCGAGATGTTTTACACGGCTACAAATTGGTTGGCCAAAAATGTAAGAAAACCTTTACATATTTATTAACAAAAACACTTATACTGAGTAAATTAAAAGTTATGTTTATTTTTTTTTTAGTATAATAACTGAACTAGAAGTTTTGGAAAAAAATCCTCTAACAACAGTAAACTAATAAACAGGAGGCAATGGCCATAGTTGGTTTTTTGAAAAGGTTTAAAGAACGGACAGAAAAGCAATTATGAAAATTAATCTAAAATTAATTATCTGTATCGTTAAATCTTGATACTTATTGTTAAATAAAATGGATTCTTTTTAAATGCGGATTTTTTTTAAAGGTTCTGTAATATTATTGTGCAATAAAAGTAAAATATATTATATTTCGAGGTGATGTTATTTTGGATATTCCTAGATCATCTCATTTTTGATATCTTTAAGATATCTGACCTGGTTGTCTGTAGAATATTCAATTCTGTGTCATTCTGTTTTTCCCAAGTTGTCCATAAGATATTGGTTGACGGTGAAATTGATATCTCTCGAATATACGAGGATACAAGTGTGCTGTGTGAGATACAACATAGCCAAATGTTTTTTAAATTGCATTCTAACCACAATCACGTCATCTAGATAAACTAAGCACGTTTTTCGAAACAACATGGTCTGCATTAAACGTTCGAAAGTTGTAAAGACGTTACACAGACCGAAACACAGACATAACAGTGAACTGTCACAAAGCAGTTCCGATCGTAAAAGATACTTACTAGAACCGTATTTTTTACTTGTAGCAATGTTTTGCTAACCAGTAGTTATCTTTTAAGTTGCCTTCAATTGGTTCAATAGTACATATGTAATCTTTTTAGAAATTTTTATTTACGCGTCCCATCAGCAGACTTTTAACCTTTCCAGGCAGGGTTTCGTCTTCACTCAATAAGACTCGCGCAGTTGAGCTCTAACAAATAGAAAATAATTTTTTACCGTTAATCCTAAGGACATCATTTTTCATATCCAAATGGACTTCTGCTATAATGTTGTACTTGATGGTTGATTACCCTATTTCCAAACTTTAACTTGCCTGTGTGTATGTATTTCTTTGCCAGTCGCTGTTTGAAGTCGTACTCCCACTGAGGATCTCTTTGCATTTTCCAATAAGATGTCAAGACGAATGATGGATTTGTGGCCCCCATGTCGACCAATAACTGAGCACTTTATCCGTTAATATTTATAAGTGATGCAATTCAAATCGTTATTTTCAGGGAATGACTACATGAGATTAGCTTTTGTCTCTTTTAGTCAACTTGTTCCAAACTTTCGAGCTTTTGTTCTAGAGTAACTACGATGTCGTCGTACGTGCCTTACTTATTCGTAGTTCAAAGTAGTCATTCCTCTTCCACTAAGCAATCGTCCCATATTTTTTTTTTACTTTCGTGTATATGCACAGGTCCTTCTGTAGCACAGCAGAGTTTTTGACTGTCTCGGTAAACACGGATTGAAACTGTTACAGTCACAAAATTAAAACAATTGTTTCATTACGTTTTTTCGAGTTAGTTCCATTTTTATATCATTTACATGTAACTGACAGTGAATAAATTGAAAGAGTTCCGATTTTTCACAATCAGTTTTAAACCGTTTCAGTACGAATATTTTTTAAATAACTAGAACTGTTTGAAGATCGATTAAGTAAGATTGAATTATTTTCAAAACAGTGGAATCGTTTTAGTAAAAACGAATACTTTGTGATTAGTCAGCATTAGTCGTTGCCATCCTCTTGATTAGTGTCGTCAACGCTTACGCTGCAAATTGATATTTTTTTCACTTGTTCGGTTGTAGTGTGGTTGTAGTTTGATAAGTAATGCTGTGTGTACAATTACGAAATGGAACAATAAATGGTAATTCGAAACACTTTATAATAATCCATAAATGTAGTCAATATTATCGTCATTTTTGTTCTTTATGTATCATGTTTAAATTTGTATAAAAAAGAATGCAAATTAACACACATGGTTGCGTTAAGGTAGATTATTGCGTAAATCTGATGATACATTAATTACAGTTCAATTCTTCAATTTTTTTATACGATTATGTACAACTAAAAGTATTCAGTGTTTTTATAATTTTCATCCGATTGCTAAAGTGATATTTATATTAAGTTTGTGTTTTTTTTTTGGTTAATAAAATGTAATTAATTAATTAATTTTGTGTAACTCTATGATTATGTATATAAATGAAATCTTTATTTTTATGTTACAGATGCGGTTAAAAGTTGCTACCCAACAGTAAATGATGCAGTTTTCGAGGCTTCCGTGAGAAGACCACATCAAAAAAAGTTGCAATATGTAAAAAATAATTGATAAATAATCTGGTTGTTTGGAAAACCTAAACCTACCGAAACTCAATGTGATATTGTATTTAAAAATATTTATTGTACAATAAAATTTGAAACGTGCATTCGAAAATGTATTATATTATTAAAAGAATTGTTTTAGTTCATTATTGAAACAAGAAAATCATATAGGTATTTATCGATCATTTAGTATCAGTTCAAGAACGAAGCTTTTAAAACGTAAACCGAATGCAACATTTAGTTTGCAACAGATTTGAATTTAAACTACCAAAACTATACTGATTCAAATAAGTGAAACAGCGATGGACTTATAGCTATTTTATTGCACTAAGGTTTCTTTTACGTTTGAAACAAGAGTGAAACATAAATTTTTTGTTTTGAAACGGTTACTAAACATTATCAATTTTGTGTTTGCTGGGTTCTAACTCTAAGAAATGCGTTAATGGGTCATTCAACGCCCGAGAAAGTCTGCTATCATCACTTGAAGGTACAGCCTTAAACTCTTGAGCTTTTTTGCCAACTATTCAATTTATTACACATTTCTTCTCTTAAATTTAAATTACGTGCTTGGGTTTTTTCTGGAACATCTTTAATCTGGTTTAAACAGTAATCTGTACTTCTAGAATGTTTAAACAATATTTTTTCTGAATAGTTTCCAACAGTTTTTCTTCCGTGTTTTGAAAATTTTTTAATAAGTTTTTTTCTAAATAAGGAAAAACAAATAATATGCATTCTACAAAACTTTTATTAATGGAAAGAAACACTTATTTTATTACATTCACAGTAATGTTCACAAAACCGTTTTAAGACAATTATTTTATTCGCATTTACTTACTATTTTTCTACGTACACTAAGTATACATAGACAATTTAGACGGTTCTGTAGCATTGTTGACTTAGCCACGTTTTAACACAACGCAGAGTAGAGAAGGGCGTATCTATGGTACTTGTAGAAAGATGTGCCAAAAGAAATTAAAAATCGGTTTCTTGTTGCCGGACACTGTGATTCGTTATCTCCAATATTTAATATTCAAACGTCGTATCAAATATATCAAATAAAAGTATTAGAACGACCACGGCAGCTTAAATAATCCGCTTCTTAGCACGATACAAATATATCAGTGTATTTCTGTAAAATAAAAAGTGTTCAAACAGTAACGTATGTTGCCACCAGTTTCTTTTTTTTAAATGTTTTTTAAAAAAGAATGTAATTTTACCAAAGGAGAAATAATAATGTAAGTTAATTACTCTCAAAAGTCAAAAGTTTCATAGTATAACTCGCCTGACGTCGCATTAACAACGTTCGTTGAGCTATATTTTACTTTCAACCCTTGTTACGTAAATTACTATTAGTAAACTGAAAAACTGTTTTGTGTTGTTAAAGTAGGTGTATAATAAAAATTCGGTTCTGATAAATAAATGTATTTTTAATAAAAATATAAAACTTTACGTTAGTAATAAGTAGAAAGAAATAAAAAATAAGAATTTTTATTGTAGACATTTTTAAAATATACATTACGCGCCGGGTTTTATAATCACTTTGAAGTTTTTCATTTTTCAAATTACAATTTCTTAAGAAATCAGCACAAGTTCAGTATTGTCAACATGCTTAGTGTGGCTTTTGTAAGAGCTAATCGATGGCAAATTGATAAATTTTAAATAAAATAAGCCATTAAAGTGAACTTTAGTTAAAGAGCAACGTGTTATTACGAAAACGAGAATAAGATCCTTATATTAGATGCTTGTTTATTTACCACTGTTTATGTTTATGGTTTACCTATTACCTATGTTAAAATAAAATAATGACGTGATCATAATAATTTTGCTCTTCATGTATTAAAAAGACTATATTTTTTAATTTATATTTTTACATGACATTTTTTTAAGTACATATTTGAGTTAGTTTCGATTTTGTTGATGAAAATGTCAGTGTATATAACAAAGAGTATATAAAGAATATATTGCATATTGGCATTTGCGCCATCTATATAGAACCGTAGAACCGTAGTGCCTCGATAACAGTAACCGAAATCCAATTTCTATAAAATACAGCATAATTATTATTATTTGTTGACTTTATAGGTTTAGTTATTTATCTAATGAGACCTCTTGTATATAATTAGTAAAACAGGTTTAAGTTAGTTAATATTAAATTACATATGTTATAGAAAGTTTAAAATCGTTAGTTTGGCACCACTGTGTAGCCATTTTATTAAATGGAAGCTTTGCCTGTATGTTATCCGTTTTTTCTTTAAAGCTGCAAAGCTTTTGATTTATTCAGAATAAAAGTGTCGTATGTAGTACAGATTTTGGTAAAAATTAAAGATGGGAGGCGTGACGTTTGATAAATTGTACGATAATTACAATACGTTATCAGACGCGAAAGAAAAAATTGCAGAGGTGTGTTAATGAATACAGCAAAATCTACAAATAATTGTATAAAATTGTAGCATTCGAGGGAATATTTAGAAGCTATAGAAAGCACAAAAGGAGAAGAAAAGGAAAAAAAATTAGCAACGCAAATTATCACAAAATTCTTCAAACAATTTCCATCATTGCAAGATAAAGCAGTTGAAGCAATATTTGATGTTTGCGAAGATGAAGATGCAACCGTATGTCGAATTTCTGTCAAGTTTGATCTTTACCCAATCTTTTTTTTTAGATACGTATTGCAGCTATGAAAGCACTACCTTCAATTTGTAAAGATAACAAAAATTACACTCCGAAGGTTTCAGATATTTTGGCACAGTTATTACAGGTAGAAGATCCACAAGAGTATAATATAGCTTGCAGTTCTATTATGCAAATTATGAAAATTGACCCAAAAGTTGTAATTAAGAATCTTTTTAAACAAGCCAACGAACCAGATAGTTATGCACGTGATAAATGTTTGAAGTTTTTGGTTACTAAAGTGAAAGGATTAGAGAGATCAATTATTACACCGGATGTTGAAGATGTCATTATTACAGAAATAAAAAATTCCTTACATGTAAGTTTTAATAAAATTTCGTACAATTAAAACAATAATGTACTTTTAGGCTGTATTAGCACATGAATATGTGGACTTAATAGGTTTCTTAAAATCCACAAGGTTAAGTCAGTCATTTACTGGGCAACAGGAATTAGTAGAAATTGCAGCTGAAAAAGCAGAATTGGATAAGGATTTCGATCCCTTAGATCAGGAAACCAATCAAGTCGACAGACTTCTTACTTGTATTAAATTAGTTATTCCATATTTCTCGGTAAGATTGTAACTGAACTGAATTTTTTTTATGGTATTTTTTGCTTTTTCTTTCTTCTGGATCTGTTTCTTTAATTAAGTTTTTCATTTCTTTCTACAAGATTATTTTAGAGCATTATCTATTTCTTGTTTAGTTTTGTTGGTTTTTGTTTAGTTTGTTAGAAAAAGTCTGGCTTTAATTCTTGATAGATTAAAATATTTAATTTCATAACTAATAAGAGGCGTTTAGTAATTCAGTTGAATTATGCGACGTCAAAAAGGGTTAAAAGTTTATAGTGAAAAAATTTTTATTTCTAATGGTAATTTTATTTAACTTACTGAATGGTTGATTTACAGTCTAAAGTCGATTCAACCAAATTCGTTATGTATATTTGTGACAAAGTATTACCCAAATGGAACGAAATAGGTACACTTCAACAAGGCGAATTGCTACAGTTAGCAATTTTAAGGCAGTTAGCAGAATTAAGCGCTCACTGTGGTCAATTGGACAACCCTTCTCTTTATGTAGTTCAGATATATCAAAAACTAAAGGTACAATTATTAAATTTATATCTATTTTAAATTTACTTAAACATTCGCTTTCAGGATTATATGCCGCCTCCACCAGAAGACACAGCAAATCTGACAATGCCAGTTTTAGATTTCACAATAGTAGAGTGTCTTCTATATGCTTTCCATAAACTAGCAAGACAATGTCCAGATTTTTTAACACACGACCCACAGGTTTTGAAAGAATTTCGTTCCAGACTTACTTATTTCTCACGAGGTGCTCAAGGATGTACTAAGGCTCTTAGTAATTTAGATATACGAGATCGAGCACTCTCTGAGGAAGACAAAAAGAAAAAGAATGTCGCTCCAAAACTTTTAAACAATATTAATACCTTAATTAGGGATTTATTTTACCAACCTCCAAAGTACCAATGCACTGTAAAGTTGTCCTTTAAGATTGAGGAAGTTGCAGTTAAGAAAGTTCAAGAAAAATCGCCACCATCTGGTAAACGCCATGTTCCTATTACTTTTGAAACAAACGGATCTACCTTTAATAAACAATCTCGAACAAACAAATCTTCTGACGGTGTTCAGTTGTATACGCCACCTAGTGGAAAGTTCAGTAACAGTTTTCAAAATTTCAGTAAGTTTCTTTATTGTTCAAGTTAGGCAGTGTTTAATGATCTTCTCTTAGATGGACGTAATCGAGGTGGACGTATTGCTCGAGGTGGTGGACGAGGACGTAGCTCTAATCGTAGTTGGAGGAAATAATTATCATTTAGGTGTTTACCAACAGAGATCAGATTCATTTTGTTTTCATTATTAATAATTAAAAATTTGTAAAGTTATGTAGGAATGACAAGTTTTGTAATGCTTCATAGAAATTGAGGATTTGTTTGATTTTATTAAATAGTGTCTGTGTTAATAAAGGGTAAACAAGTATAATTGTATTTTATTTATATACAGAACGAAAGATGTAAAAGAATTAGAAATTTCAAAACGTTTTCATAACAGTTGTTTGATCTTTTGCTTAGTCAAGATCATTTTGACGAAAAAAGTAATTCCAAAATAAAATGTATGAAGTATAGTGAAATGGTTTGACGACTATGCAAGAGAAACCGTTCAGTAATCATAAGAAGGTGCAAAGTGAAGCTATACTGGACATGATAAAACGAAATTCAGTTTTTTTTACTAGTATGAGTGTTTTATTTGATTGATCGAAATTATTTATATTGTATATTTTATTTGTGAATTGTTAGCTTACTGTGCAATAAATCTATTCCTTGTAACGGTATCTAGAAAAAAAAATGAGAATTTCTAGAGATATATTCTTGATATCAAACAGTAAATAAAATGTGTTTAGATTGTAAACTTATTTTATTAAAACTTTATTGTTACGCTACTGATAGTGGCAGGGATTTCAACCAACATCTCTCTTGGTAAAATCAGTCATCATGTAGCCACATGATGAAACGAATGTTCTTTCGATAAATTTTATTCGTTCTTATTACTTTGTTTTATTTATATCGTTCTATGTAATTAACAAAATAAAGAACTACAGTCCACTAAAATTAACATTGGTGTTTCGAGCCACATTGTTACAAGAAACTGAATTTTCAAGATTTCGCAAGAATTTATATTGTTTGACGAAATATGTAATTTAGTGCCTATTAGTTAGAAAGAGACAGCCAAAGACTTCTTTCGCCAACAACTTGAAGGGTTGATACCCACAAACGATAGCAGGTTTGCCTTCTCTTTCCTTTACATTTGTTTTGCTTGCTTACTTTGTTAATTCCAACGTGTTCTATTTATAGTTGTACTAATCTTAAGCTTTAAAATTGAATTACGTTCGAAATTTATTTTGATTGAACAACGTGTCATTCGCTGCATTCGGCAGCACGGCGCGGCGTTGTTTTAAATGAGAATACTATTTTTTAGATTCATCTTGCATTTGTATTAATTAATTACAATTCTTGTTTTTGTAAGTAACGATATTGTTACCGTTATTTTTGCATTTAATTCTTAACTTGCCGTTGCTTAGTTGAAAAAAAAAATTTAAATAAATCTATTTAATATGGAAGCTTTAATTAGAAATCGCGGTCTAGTTAAATCCAAACTTACAGGATTTCATACGTTTTTAAGCAATTTTGAATTAATGCATACCGATAAACCAGAAGACGAACATGTTTTTGAAATTGAAACGAGATTAGAATCAGCTAATTCTTTATTATCTGACTTTGAACAAATTCAAATACAAATTATCGAAGTGACTACTGACGTCACTGCGGAATACAAACATCAAGAACAATTCGAAAACTCATATTTTTCGGCGCTCTCTCGAGCAAGAAACTTTATAAATAAATGGGGTCACAGCCTTAAAACTACTTCTAACAGCAGCTTCTCCAGGAGTAGTGTCCATCGCAGTAACGACTTGTGTAGTAAGGGTGACCATGGCCACCAAAAAGCATTATTTAATCTGCCAAAAATTTCGATACCCAAATTTTCTGGGGATTTAGAGGCATGGCTAGAATTTCGCGAAATATTTACTAGCTTAATTCACAACAACAAAGATCTTGACGATGTTCAACGTCTTCATTACTTGAAATCCAGTTTGATCGGAGATGCAGCCCAAGTTATTAAATCGCTACAATTTTCAGCCGACAATTATCAAGTTGCTTGGCAAACTATTTGCACTAGGTACGATCAACCCCGTTTGCTCATACACAACCATTTCAAATCTATTTTAGACATGGAGTCATTAAATAAGGAATTCGCTTTCAAGTTAAGAAAAATTTCTGATTCCTTATATTTAAACACGTGACAGTGCTCAGATCGCTTTCCGCAGATAAACCAGTTATTCGAGGCTCTGATCATCCATATTGTTTCAAACAAACTTGATCCCATTACTTTTCGCCAGTGGGAAACTCTGAGAAACAGGTCAGGTTCTGATTTACCTTCGCTGGAGAAATTCAAAACTTTTCTCACAAACACTGCCAATTTACTAGATTGTTTAGGGCCCAATCAGGCCAAACCGCATTCGGAAAGGTTCAAATCTTCTTCTGAGAGACCAAAATCGTACTCCGTACGCTTGCATGCGTACTTTGCAAAGGTTCTCATTCAGTAACCAAGTGCGATGAATTTATAAAGCTTTCTCCGCGTGCAAGATTAACTAAATGGAAAGAATTAAGACTGTCTGAATTGTTTGTATAAAGGTCATTTTGTGTCTCAATGTTCTTCACAGCATACTTGCCGAACGTGCAAGTCCAAGCACAATTCACTACTGCACATTGGAGATGCTCCTGCGGCCATGCCGTTGATGCAGTCAGGACATTTGTCAAGCGCAGATCTCTCTGTTGAACCAACTCAAATAGTTTCGGCTTTTACTTCAAACACAATTCAAGTTTTTTTACCTACGGCTTCCGCTTAGATTCTAGATTCTGAAGGAAACTCCCACTGTATTCGAATGTTACTTGATTCAGGTTCTCAATCGAATTTTATTCGTTCGAGCTTATGCAATAAATTAAAGCTGCGCACATCTGATGCAAACATTATCGTTTCGGGGTTAAGTAAATTGGCTTCCCACATTCGTTTAAAGTGTGATGTGACTATTCAGGCTCATCACTCTCGTTTCAAATTGGATCTCACGTGTCTCGTTCTTGACGAGATCACTGGAACAACTCCAAGCTTCCACGTAAACCGAAACAATTTCAAGATACCAGATAACATCAGATTATCTGACAATTCATATGACACTCCAGGCGACATTGATTTTTTGATAGGTTCTCTAATTTTTTTCCAATTGTTGTGTATTGGTTTTTATTATTATTTCTATCTTTAAGGTTTATTAAAGTTTTATTTACTTTAACGTTGATTACAAAAGCAGTTATTTATTCTCTATAATTATTTATATTATTTTATATTGACAACCTTTTTTTTTACTTAGTTACCGCTACCCTGATTCATATATCTTAACACTCCTCCTCGATTTAAATTTACAATTCAATGAAAAATAATAAATCGTAACTTAAATATTACAAACTCGGGCCTTATTTCTAAATTTAACAAATTTTTCTTTACACAACGGTTTAGTAAACACATCTGCAATGTTTTCTAAAGAATAAACATGATTAATAACAAATACCTTACCATAAACTAAATCTTTCAAAAAATGGTTCTTAATGTCAATGTGTTTACTACGTTTTGAGTTCTCGTAACTTTTTGACATAAGAATCGCACTTCTATTGTCAATGTATAATATTGTTTCACAATTAGTATTAAATTCACTTATAACACCTTTTACGTTAATTAATTCTTGTGCAGTACTGGCAGCTGCGATATATTCAGCTTCGGCTGTTGACATTGCTACACAGTTTTGCTTCTTTGAAAACCACGATATTGGATTTCCTCCATATAGGATAATTGATCCACTTACACTTTTTCTATCTATCCTGTCAGTAGCCCAATCAGCATCAGAATAGGCTTCTAGTTTACTGTTTCTTGTCTGGTAAACTATTTGAAAATTGTTTTCCATAGGTGTAGAAATTCCATTACACTGTTCCATGTTAAAGTTTTTAACAATCTTCCTTATCACATTTGTTTGAGAAATTTTTAGACTATTTTCGCTTCGTGTAATATTCATACCAAGAAAATTTTTTACTTCACCCATGTCTTTTGCTTGAAATTCGTTTTTTAAAGATTTTACTATTACTTCTATTTTTTTTTTTTTGATTTCCAGTTAACAAAATGTCATCAACATAAATAATCATCCATACAGTCTCACTACAGTACAAACAATAATCATATTTTGACCTTTTGAAATTGTTTTTAATTGCAAAAGTATTAAATCTATCATTCCATACTTTCGGTGATTCTTTTAATCCATAAAGTGCTCGATTAAGTTTTAAAACTTCAGTTTTTACTTTTAACCCATTAGGTGGATAAATATAAATTTTTGATTTTAACTCACCATTAAGAAATGCAGTTGGTATATCTAGTTGTTTAATTATCCAATTCTTTTGTAACGCTTGATTTAACATTATTCTTATAGTAGCCATGCGTGCAACTGGAGCATATAATGGCTGGAAATAATTCTCCTCCTTCAATTGAAAACCTTTTGCTACTAGTCTTGCTTTTCTTGTTCCATCTTCTTTTATTTTGAATATCCATTTAGTTTCAATTATGTTTTTATCCTTAGGTGTCTCAGTTTCTTCCCAAGTTTTTAGTTTCTTATGCGAATCTAATTCCTTTTTTATTGCTTCTTTCCATTCACTGATTTGATCTGCTTCTTCGTAAGATTTTGGTTCTTCCTGACTACTTAATAAACAATACGCAAAATATATTTCATATTCATTCATATGCTGCGGAATTTTGACCATTCTTCCAACTTTTGTTTTTGTTATACTATTCTCTTCTTTGTCATCTGTATCTGAACCTTGATCTTCTTGTCTTGTTTTTTCGTTTTTATCATCTTGTGTTTCGTTATTACTATTCTCTTCTTTTTCTCCATCTTCATCAATCACTATTTTATTTTCTCTTTTATCCTTTTCGTTTGTTAAATATTCTGACATAAACTTGAGATTTTTCTCATCGAATGTAACATCTCTAGCACAAATTATTTTTCCTTCTTTAAAGTTCCATAAACGATATCCTCCTCCATAGTAACCAACCATTATCGACAGTTCTGATCGTGTTGTCAATTTATCTTACTTAGGGAGTTTAGTTACCTATGCTCGACTTCCAAAAATTCGTAATTTCGATAAATCGTTGCTTCTATACCAAATTTTTGCCGGTGGTCTAGCAAAGTTTGCAGCGGTTGGTGATCTGTTTAACTCGTATGCTGAACATTGAATCGATTCTCCCCATAATGTTTTTGGTAGTTTCGTCTCTGCAAGTTTTACACGTACTTTATCTATTAGTGTTCTATTCATCCTTTCAGATGTTCCATTCTGTTGAGGACAGTAAGGAATTGTATACTGTATTTCTATGCCTTTCAACCTACAAAATTTTTTAAAATTATTTGAAGAAAATTCTCCACCATTGTCACATCGTATTCGTTTTGTTTTCATTCCATGTTGGGTTTTAATCAGTTTTATAAAATCAATTATGTGTTGTTCAGCTTCGTTTTTTGACTTTAATAATTTAACAACCACAAAGTGTGAAAAATCATCGATTAAAACTTGAAAATACTTGTAACCTTCTTCGGTACTTGGATTTATGGGTCCTGAAATATCTGTGTGTATTAGATCTCCAATTTGTTTTGATTGCTTATATGCAACTGTATAAAACGGTTTCCTTGTTGCTTTTCCCTCTACACATTCTAAACAAACGTTTTCATTAATAGGTAGCCCTAAAGCTTTAAGTCCACGTCTATTTAGATGGCCTAACTTACGATGCCAAATACTTTTATCTTCATTTATTTTGTAACATTCTTCATATTTATAATTTTCTCTATCAATTTTTAATAAAAATAAATTGTTTACGAACTCGCATTTAATTTCAAAATTATTTCCTACTAATTTAGCATTTTCTGATTCAAATTGTACCTTGATTCCTTTGCTTAATAATTGCCTTACGGAAATGAGATTATGTTTTACTCCATCAACAATAAGCGCTGTAAATGGCAATTTTCTTCCTTGACAAATGCCATGTAATACACCTTTTTTCTTTGCAACCATATTTTCTCCATTAGCTACTCGAATAGTTATTTCATTATTTAACACTTCAATGTCACCCAATCTACAAGGAAACATTTTTGAAATGTTTTTTTCAACGTTTTACAAAAGATATATTTACGTTTTTAAAAACATTGCAAAAACGTCTTAATGGCCAGAATTACGTTGCAAAGTCAATGTTAGAAAAACATTCTAAAAATGTTTAAAAAATATTATTTATAATATTATTTATATATATTTATAATATTTTACAAATGTTACATTAATGTATAAAAAATGCATAATCAACGTTTTTTTTTAAATATTGCAATATACTTAAGGGCAGTTCTACAATCATGGTATAAATGTAAGTTTAGTTATACTTGCTTTAATTTTAAAATACTGTCATATTTGGCTGTTAGTTTTATTTATACTAGCCAATAACGACAGCATTTTACAATCAAATTAAGTATAACTTAACTGACATTTATACCATTATTATAGAACCAGCTCTAAAATGCTTACAAAAGATAAATAATACAATCTTCGTGTAGTCTAAATATTTCAGTCTCATGTGGCTGTAAACGCATTTGATGCCTATAAGAAAAATTAACACATTAACATACAAGTAAAACAAACATTATTCATGTAATTACTTTATATTAATTGAAATAATTATAATAATCCTCTCAAAAGTTTCCAATTAATTAAAAATTTTTCTATTTAATGAATAGGATCCTTCAGAGTAGAAAAACGACAACAATAGAAACAACCTTTATCTGTTAAGGCCTGAACAATAAAGGTTGTTTTTATTGTTGCCGTTCCTCCACACCGAAGGATATTATCTATAAAATAAGAAAACTTTTCACTACCTCTTTGTGTAAAAACGAAAACCAGAACTAACAATCCAAGATTTTGAAACTTTGTACACACAAAAAATACTGAAAAAATTACATACCAAGATGAATTGGTTATTGAGCATGTTCAAATCTCCGATTTCATCGTATCAATTTGATAACCTTAAAACATCACAAAGAATGGAAATCATAAAGTACATAGAATGAACGTTTTAGTGTACCACTGCCGTAACAAATAACATTATACTTCAGCAAAATTTCTTGCAACAAAAAAACAAAGAAAAACGTACCATAATAAATGCTGATATAAACTAAAAGTATCTATTTGAGTTTCACTAGAACGTAAATTAGAAAACGATTAAACCGATACACTAACGATACATTACACAGCATAGCGAGTAATACCATGGAAATTGTTGATTCTTTGAAGCTTAAAATATAATGCAATTTAATATACAAAATCGCCATCTTTTCACGCAGGTACCGGTACTTTGCGCAAACGCGATTATTAAGTACTTAATTCAAATTTGCAAGAAAGTTTTTAGAAAAACGAAAAGGTTTAATATGTATTTATTAATAATATGTAACAAAATTTCATATAATTGTGTTTTTGTTACAATATATAAAAGAAAAAAGTGTATAGGTGAAAGCAAGCAAAAGTATGATTTCTAATAAAGTAAAAACGTTTTTTATGTTACTAAAAAATGTTTTAGAAAACATTTTTTAAATATTTCAATATCAATGTTTAAATGAAATATTTTTAAAACGCAACATAAATATTTTTTTGAAAAACATTTTTTATTTCGACTATTTTAAAACGTTGTAACGTTTTTAAAACATAAAAAAAACGTTTCCTTGCTGATTGGGCAGTCATCAATTCTTCATTTTCTTTTCTAACTATATGTTGTGTGGCACCAGAATCTAAAATGAACACATTATTCTCGTTTATTTGTGTACTACAGTTTAATGCAATGAAGGATATATCTTGATGCTCGCTACTTGCTTGATTTGCCCTTTCGTTACTACCACGACCTTGACCTTTATATCTTGAAAATCTTCCACGTTGAAAATTAGGTCTTGTCCTTCTGTATTGTACATTTTGTTGACATTCCCATGCTTTATGCCCTTCCTTTTTACATTTAAAGCAGATAATTTGATGTGCTTTAAACGCTACATCACCTGTTCCATTTTTATGATTATTTCTTGATTTTAATTTAATTTCTTCGTCTAGCAGTCTCGATTTAACAAAATCCATTGTAACTTCTGTATTTAAAGTTTCTATTGCAGTAATTACTGAATCATATTCTTCATTTAGTGATAACAGCAAATTACATACTTTATCTGATTCTTCGACCTTTGAACCTACATTTTCCAATTCTCTAATTATTTTATCAAATTTAAGGAAATGATCTTCCAGCTTTTCATTTTTTTGTAACTTCAAAACTAACAACTTCTTTTTGAGTGTAAGCTTGGTAAATACACTTTTTCTCTTAAAAAATATCTTCTAATGACGACATTATTTGCTTTGCACTTTTTGCATCTTTTACTAAATCTAAATGTTTATCTGTTATGCATTGTATTATTACTGATCTTGCCTTTGAATCTTTTAATAAAATTTCTTCTTTTTTCTTTTGTCCAGTGTAATCCTTGAGATCCTTTTCTAATGTTACTTTTGTCTGCTTTTCTTCTAATAACGTCATTACTCGGAACTTCCAATTATTAAAATTTTCGGAGTTTAATTGTGGTAAGCTGAACGTCGCTGGGTTCACCGCCATTACTACTTATGCACGTATTACTAAATCACTTAATGTTCAACATGTGCTCTGGGCCCATAACCTTTTATTATTATTTATTTCTTTAAGGTTTATTAAAGTTTTATTTACTTTAACGTTGATTACAAAAGCAGTTATTTATTCTCTATAATTATTTATATTATTTAATATTGACAACCTTTTTTTTTTTACTTAGTTACCGCTACCCTGATTCATATATCTTAACATTGGTCAAATACAATTAGGTCCTAATCTTCCTATTGTTCAAAATACTCGTTTCGGTTGGGTTTTAGCTGGACCGATAAACTCAGTTATTGCTACTAATTCGTCTTGTCATCTTAGCACTTTTGACGATCTTTCAAATCAGCTTTCGCGGTTCTGGGAGTTGGAAAATTATCCAAGCGAAAAGGTGTTATCGTAGGAGGAAAATGCCTGCGAAGCTCATTTTGTTAAAAATCTCAGACAATGACGGTAGATTCGTTGTTTTAATTCCATTTAAACAGCCAATAGAATTGCTGGGCAACTCGTTCGATAATGCTCAAGGTAGATTGCTGTCTCAGAAGCGGCGCTTTCGAATCAACCCAGAGCTATATAAACTTTATTCTGATTTTATGCAAGAATATCAGGCGCTGGGGCACATGTCAGTTTTCAACCCCACTTGCAATGAAACATCAGTTTATCTTCCTCACCACGGTGTGCTCAAGGAGGAAAGTGTGACGACCAGGTTACGTGTCGTTTTCAACGGTTCATCAGCAACCACAACAGCGCATTCGCTTAATAGCATTCAAATGGTCGGCCCTACCATGCAGCAAGATCTGTTTTGCATTTTGGTTCGCTTTCGCAAACATTATTACGCCATATCGGCAGATATCGAGAAGATGTATAAGCAGGTTTTGCTCAACCCTAGCCAAAGATCCCTTCAGCGTATTTTGTGGAGATCGGATCCCACAAAACCCATTCTATCGTTTGATCTAAACACTGCCATTCGTTGTCTTTACCAGCTCGGTATCGAATCTGAGACTATGCCTGAAGTCTCGCAAATCATCAAAAATGATTTTTATGTTGACGACCTGTTGACAGGCGCCAACGATTTAGAACAAGCTCGCAAATTATGTTCCGACCTCTCAACTACACTTAGTTCAGGGTGTTTCAAACTTCGTAAATGGATCTGCAACGACCCGCGTGTTCTTTCTGGCTTTTCAGATACAGAAATTCATCCCAATGTTCTTGAAATCGGTGATCATGCACACACTATAGTGTACTATAGTACTCAAGGCGTTGACTGAAGAAATGTATAAAGACTCGCAAAGCCCATGTTAAAAATCGTAGTCACTGCAGGGTCCGAGATATAGGGGGCGCCATCGTCTACTTGGGGTCCGAGATTTCAGTTCATTGCTGGCACTTGTAGTGTTTACATCGTACGTACGCAAAGTACGTACGCGCATCGAGCAGTGGCTTCGCTTAGTAATACCGCTCTCTTTGCAGTTCAGATGACGATGATTTAACAAACGATTTTCTACCAAGAGATACCATTAGTAATGGGAATTCTAGTTAATTTTTTATGAATTAGGGGACCAACTCGCGATGTATCGGTATGCTGCATCTAAGAAAAAAAAACTAAAACGCCGTTTCAAATTCACAATTTTATTGAACATTCCTGTAATCTTAATTAGCAAATCAAGTTAAAAAGTTTTAATTAAACGGAAAACCGATTTGGTAATCTCTTTTGTAAGTCACCTTTCAAAGAATATTATCAACTGCAAAACATGATAAAACAGTTACATATATACATTTATAAACATAACAAAAATTCTGCTTTGCTTCTTGTGCAAGTATTAAATTAGCGGCGCCGGCGGTTTTGGATTTGTAATTTGCTATTTTAAATTATTGTTCACTTTGGCGATTTGATTATTTACTTATGAGTTTTTTGTTTTTACATTCTAGTTGATTGTAGAATAATTATAATTCCATAAAGTTTCGATTTTCGATCGATTATATTTTTGAATCAATTAATAAACAAAAATTGGATAGAAAAATCGATGATCAAAATCGCTTTATTAGAGTACGAAAATCGATATATCGATACGTATCGAAATGTCGATATTTCGATACGTATCGAGATTTCGATACGTATTGATATTTCGATACGTAGCGATACTCTGAAACGTATCGATATTCCGATACGTATCGATATTTCGATACGAATTGCGGATTGCAAAGTAAATTAAAACAGCAGCGAAAAAATCCAAAACCAAACTCTGGCAAACGAAGAAAAAAATTCAACTTGTCAAATTACATTCCGTTTACTCAAAACATTTTATATCAGTCAACGGTATCTAGTAAATACAACAAACGATTATTTTGAAGAGTTATCTTATTAATTTCCAAGCATTATTTTTAAGCGTTCTTTTACCAGTCTTATCTTAGTTTGCGTTGAAAACAACCGTGTCGCTGCTATCCAATAGTAAAGTTTGTAGGCAGCGGGGTACAGAGAGCCACAAAAGTGAGATAGTAATACGGTACGATTTTTAACATGCAGTTGCGAGTCTTTATACATTTCTTCAGTCAACGCTCAAGGTCTTATTTGGTCTTTCCAAAATGACAATTTTATGTTTTCTATTTCAAAGCCTTCGATAGGCAAGGTCACAAAGCGGTCAATGCTTTCTGAAATATCTCGGATTTTTGATTCTCTAGGGGTGCTTTCACTTTGCACGATTTCTGCAAAAATAATGCTCCAACAGCTCTGGATGGAAAAGCTGTCCTGGGACGACCCTGTTCCCAACAATGTATGTTCAAAATGGCGTTCATATGCTTTTGAACTCGTCATTCTGCGGGATTTACAAATTCCTCGGCATGCTTTGTGCAAGAATCCCATAGATATATATCAGAGTACATGGATTTTGTGACGCTTCCACAAGCGCATACCCAGTAAACACACGACGTCCCAGGGACGTTCGTTTTATGTCCAAATGATGTCTTTACATCCCGGGCTTTAAAACGGACCTGTATAGGATGTCTTTAATAGGACGTCCGCAGGATGTCAATGAAGAACGTACGATGGGATGTCCTATGCGGGAAAAAACAAATGCAAACTGAGTGCGCGTGCCCACTTTCCTTCTTGTTCTCTGGTGCCTACTCAACACCCGTACGCTCCTTTGGTATATCAAAGTGGTACAGTCTGTTTGCACCGTTTGCACTCTGTATTTGTTTTTAGTTGTGTTCTGGCTACTTTATTTATCCGTTTTTTATTTTATTATCTAACGTTTTTTGGGTTTTTAGTGCATAAACAAATTTATTTGGTAAGTTTTTGGTACCTTGTATTTATTTATAATGTATAGAAATCATCATTTATAATTATTATTTTGTATTACTAAAACTTAATAAAAGTTTATTGAAATTAAAAGATCATAATTATTAATAATGGTGATTTAAAATCCCATCTCGCGCGCATACCTATGCGGTGAATTGAAAATATTTATGTAAAAAAAAATTTTTTTTACTCAAAATTATTTAAGGTTTAAAAGTGTGACGTTATCTCACGACTTTTATCGTCGCGATTCGCAATGTCATCCAAAAATGTCAACATGACCGATAAGGCACAAAATCGCTAATCTAACTAAGAAACTGGAACGTTATCGCGTTCTTGGTATTCATCGTTATGATTACTGTGCGTATTCTCGTAGTTAAAAATACGTCTAGAAATAATTTTGTTTTTATCACATTCCTCTGATGAAATGTAAATGCGAAACGTATAAAAATTCTTAATGAATTTGCAAAACTGACGCGTTTACAAAATCTTTTTTAAAAAACGATTTAAATAATTTTTAACTGGTTATAATCGATCATCTCTTATGATTTAATCAATAATACAATCGTCAAAAAGATCAATCAATAATTCTACAAAAGAAGTATCACTTTATCAATTCTTTAATTTAGTAAAATGTAAATTCTGATTACATAGAAATACCAAAATAAGCTTTTCGTATTAACTTTTTTATCGACTCTACATGACGATTACCATCTCTTATGTAGTTGCATTGTTTCAGGCGCCACTTAAAAAAATCGGGAAGAAAGTATAAAAAACTCGCTATGGATTATTATTTAAAAATATAGTTTTATGTAATAAAAATTTGTATTTTATTTGATAAAGTTATTTTTTATTAAAAATATAATATACATATATACCTAGTACATATCCTACAGTCATCTAAAAGGGACGTCCCGTTGCGGATACGCAAGGATGTCCTATAAGGACATCGTAGGGATGCACACACTTGTGACAAAAGAACGTCCCATGAATGTCCCTAGGACGTACACAGAACCAAAATGGGATGACTTTGGGACATTCAGTGATCCGCAAAATCATGTCCCCGGGACATCCTTAGGACATCCTTGTGTTTGTTGGGTATGGTGCGTGTTTGTACCTTCGTTCTGTTGACGAGGACAACCGGGTTCGTTCTCATCTTTTATGTGCTAAGTCAAAGGTAGCACCTCTTAAGCCCACTACAATCTCTAGACTTGAGCTTTGATACTTGCTAAACTTTTAGACCATGTTTTGAAAATCATGGGATTAACAGCTATATCTTCTTGTAACTTATGGTCGGACTCTACCATAATCTTGGGCTGGCTAAAAACACGCCCTACTCTTCTCAAACCATTTGTGTGCAATAGGGTTGCTGACATCCAGCAACTCACTTCGGCTTCCGTTTGGCGACATGTTTCTACTAACCCTAGTAGAAAAATTTGTTTTTGTAATATTACAGCAACGATTTTCAGAATTGAAAAAATGCTTCAGAATCGTTTCAATTTTGTTACAATTTCGCCAAATGTCACTCCTTTGTAACGTTTTTACAAATCATTAACATGAATTGCTTTAAAAATGTATTTCAATTATGTCCAGTTTGATTCAGAAAGTTAGTTTCGGAACACGCCTTGGATCATTTGTAAAATTAAACATAGTAATACAAAAAATGTTTCATAAAATCGTTTCTGAAACGATTTCAAACATTCCTGTAATTAAATTTTTTGAATTGTTTCTATATAAGCTTTTGTTACACCATAAATGATTTTTCAAAATCATTTCCAATTGTTTTTGAAGAATAAGGGATATAATGTTTTGAATCGTTTTTGTAACGATTGCAAATAATACTTTATTGCACATACCGAATCATCTTTAATACATTTCGTAAATATTCTAAAAATTGTTTTTATAATCATATCAAAGTGATTTAACTTTTGCTTTCATAAATCATATTTAAGGGTTCGGAAACTTCCACACTATTTATTCCACAGCCGTAGCATGTACTAAAACACGAATTCTTATAATTTCATGAATCATTTATTTTCGACGAATAGTACCTATATAAACAATACACTATTATATACTTATTGATTACATTATATTATCATAGAAAACTTTACATAACGGTTGTTTTATATATTTCCTAAAGATTACATATTTTAACTTGTCATTAACAGAAATGAGTTATAAATGAATTAAAATCAAAAATAAATTATTTAATAAAATACATAAATACACAAAGCTAAGTAAAAGTAAAAGTAAAAGTAATTTTGGGCATTCAGTAGTTAAAATCGATGCAGATCACAGTTGAAGCCTGTTTTAGATCAGAACGTTTCACTCTTGTTGCAGAACGGAACCATACGCTAGCTTTCAGTCCGGAAATAATTTTCGAGCGACAACTATAAAAAATTAATTTACTTTTAGAACTAAATAATACTACTATAAGTACTAATAATTGCAAATAATATACAGAATAATCAAAACCGTTCATATAGAAATTAACCGAGTGGTTTGTAAAATTGTTTGAAATTTCAAGATTTAATAAATCCCATTTAATGTTATTTATATGTACACAATAAGAGAAAAACAAGTAACACAACAAATAAATATTACCTACTTTTAAAAAATCAAACCTTAGAAACAGACTTATTTATACAATAGGAATACATTTATAGGAAAACAATGCATATTTTTATGTATAATCCCTTTCTTTGTCGGTAGAACGGATTAGATAGCTTGAAAATTTGAAAATTTTAGTACGTACGTGACAGAAAAATGAATGTACTGACCTAAAGATAGGTAGGTTGGATACCTCTTGAACAAATCCTACAACATTTTTTAAACATATTAGACATAAACACATAAAATTAAAATAAAATAATTTTCACTGGAAAATTGAGCTTCGAACAAAAGCCATTTGCGTATGACAAATGAGAAGTTTGATAGATTACTTAATTTAATAAATTAGAAGCAATACTTTTTTTACAATGTACAGCGATGCAGTTGCGAAACTAACGGCCCTGTAAATCCCTCAATCTAGGGGTCCCGAACCGTAAAAGGTCCCCAGAACTCCAAACGATATGGTGTGAATGTTAAGATAGTCGTCGATGTAAAATTGTTTAAAAAACAAAATAAAGATGCTAAGTGATGAAGTGGAATGTCTGAATACAGTAAACGAGAATAACACATTATTTTTTAATACTCCGCCTAAGGATAATTAAAATAGTGCTGATTTTTTTCCTAATACTGTTAATAAAATATATTACAACATAGCTGAAAATAATGAAAATTTGTTTCTCTAAAGTTTCTAAATAAGATTGATAAAGTACAATCCTATTCAAATAAACTAAATTGATGAAAAATAAAACAGTATGTATGTATAGTTTTTTCAAAAAAATTATAATTTTTCGATTTCAATTCATCAATTTTTAATTTAAATAAAAATGAAAATGAAAAATTACTAAGAGTCTTAATACCCAAATTGCAAAATTATGGATTAATAAAATTGATTCAAATGTCAAAATAAACACTTCAGGTTTAATATTTCACTGCAACATATTTGATAAAAAAAATGTTTATATTAGATACAGATAAAGCTTGGTCTTTTCCAATACTGTATTTTTTTTCTTTACAATTGTTACTTTTGCCTTAATATGCAAACATCGTCAGAAGAAATATTACAATTAAAATTTCAATTGAGACAAGATGACGTAAAATAATTGAATTAAACAAGCATGATGTAAAATCAACAATAAAATTTTTCAGATCTACAAACAAATAAAATTACAGTCACCTTTAAAATTAAGTTTTTCAGATCTACCAAATTTATATAACAATTTTTCTCAAACTAAAGTTTCAATATGCGAAATTGAAAAGATTGGAGTCTATAAACTTGTCAGTTCTTGTAAAATGCTCTATATATGAGTCAAACTAAGAAGTCTTAAAAAACCAGATTAAAAAAATATTTAAAATAGATCAATAATTCTACAGGATACAATCCAAATTAAATAAAATCCACTTTTGCTCGACACTTATTAAAAAATAACCATACATTCAATCTAAACTACTTTTTTCAAATCCAAATTTATTAATTTTAAACGAATTAGAAACGCGTTTTATAATTCAAACCAATGAAAACGAATTAATCAATGATCAAAAGGAATTCCCATTAAAGCTTAATTATAAATCTTTAAAATCCTTCAATTTCATTGTTTTAATGTTTGCAAATTAAGGCAAAAGAAACAATTGTCAAGAAAATTAAAAATAAATTATTGGGAAAGACAAAGCTATATCTTTATCTAATATTATATTACACTCAATGTTAAAAACATGGATCGATTCATCTTTATAATATTTGTACTTATTAAAAACGATTAATTAGTATCTCAGTAGCAAAAATGTAAAAATTCATAAATTATATGAATACCAATAACAATACTAAACTTACCATTGACATTATTAAAAACTTAAGAACACTACACTGCAACAAATGAGTTTTTCTCGATTCTTGTATAGAGATTAAATTTCATTTACTGTCGACAAACTGTAACCTATTTAAACCTTTTAAAAGCAGGTATACTCTATTGAAAATATTTTTCTTAGAATTGTCAAACAAAACTGTTTAAAAATTCTGTGCACGACAAAATAATATATCAAAAACGTTTCTACGAATCATTTTTTAGATCATCTAATATGATGATTTTGTATCAATCTACGTTCTTACCAGAATGATACTAAAAATAATTCAACAATTCATGTTAAAATGATGTTTTAAAACGATGTTATATTATAAGAAATTCGTTTTACCAAATAATGCTTTATTAACTTTTAGAATTGATCATGAAAACGTTTCGTCTGCAATACATAAACAATTTTAACTAACTATTTTTTGAATCACTTATTAGTTATTATGGAATTAATTTGGATATACTACAAAACTGTTTTCATGTACAATACCATTGCATTAAAGTTGTGACAAATTAAAATGATTTGAAATCATTTTGTTCTACTAGGGAAATCAAATCCAGCCGATATGCTGTCCAGAGGCATACCTCCTCAAAATTTAAAAGGGCTTACTCTTTGGTGGAATGGTCCATCTTGGTTATTGGATGACAAATCTTCGTGGCCTAGTTCTGCTCATGTTACTTCCGAACTTCCAGATCTGAAAACGGAAGTTCAAACTTTAATTTCGCATCGTCCAAATGATTTTCCCATAGAGAATTTCTCTAGTATGACTTGTTTAGAAAGAGTCGTCGCTTATAGTCTTCGTTTCTACAAAAATTCTTCAAGCTCGCCAAACAATCGGTTTTGCGGGCCTATTATTGTTCAAGAAATCCGATCAGCTTTATTGTGCCTGATCAAAATGTCCCAAGACTCCTTTTCTGATGAGCTTAAATCGCTTCAGCACTTTGAACAACTGAAAAGTTCCTCGCCATTAGTGGGTTTTGCTCCATTCCTTGATGACATGGGCATCATTCGTGTCGGAGGTAGACTCCGAAATGCTCCATTTTCGTTCGACAAAAAACATCCGTTTCTTTTGTCGGGAAAACACTTGTTAGCCAAATTGATAGTAACACGGGAACATCTTAGACTGCTCCACGCAGGTCCTCAATTAATATTGGCTACGCTTCGAGATCAATTTTGGATCTTATCAGCTAGGCATCTTGTTAGACAAATTGTGCATAAATGTGTAAAATACTTTCGGTTTTCGCCAAAAACAACAGCCCCGATTATGGGCAATTTTCCTGCTTCACGAGTGTAACCTTCTCCGCCTTTCCACATTACTGGCATTGATTATGAAGGCCCCATAATGATTAAAGACCGCAAGGGTCGCGGGTGTAAGTCTATGAAGGCTTATGTCTGCTTATTTATTTGTTTTTTGACTTAATAAATTCACCTGGAACTGGTGACTGGCCTAACCACCGAACTATTTGTTATGACATTTCGACGTTTTGTTGCCCATAGAGGCAAACCATTCTGTGTTTTTTCCGATAACGGTACTAATTTCGTCGGAGCTAATTCGGAACTGCAAGAATTAGCTGAATTTTTTAGGAAGCAATAGACTTCTATTGTCGAAGCCGTTGCTGCCATGGGCAGCGAATGGCATTTTATTCCTCCCTATAGCCCTCATTTTCGAGGTTTATGGGAGGCTTGCATAAAGTCCGTGAAAAAACACATCAAACGAATATTAGGAAATTCTATTTTGACTTATGAGGAGTTTTGCACTGTGCTTGTTCAAATCGAAGCAACCCTGAACTCTCGTCCCTTGTGTCCTCTGACGTCCGATCCTAATGACCTTCAAGCCCTCACGCCTGCACATTTTTTGATTGGTAGACCGTTGATAGCGCTCCCGGATCCAGACGTTACGAACATTCCTCAGCATCGTTTATCTTTATTTCAAATGCTTCAGAAACTTCATCAACATGTATGGAGAAGATGGAGTCACGAGTATCTCGTCGGGTAGCAGCAGCGCCCAAAATGGCGATCAAACATTTCCGATCTTCAAAGGGACACAATGGTCCTTATTAAAGAAGATACCCCCCCCCCATGTATTGGAAAATTGGCAGTTGTAGAGCTGCATCCAGGCAGCGATGGCGTAAACCGAGTTGCTACCATAAAAACTGCAAATGGTGTAGTGCGACGTTCATTCGCTAAAGTTTGCCCTCTCCCTGTAGAGACCAGCATAACTGCGTGAAAGTGTCGTGAAAAATAGCTTTTGAAATATTTTATTTTTTGTTTATGTTTGCTAATAGAATTTAAGATGTTAGAGACCCCTCGAATTATTGTCGTTCTTTGAAAGTTGTGCTTTCAAGGCCGGGGGTATGTTTAGATTGTAAACTTATTTTATTAAAACTTTATTGTTACGCTACTGATAGTGGCAGGGATTTCAACCAACATCCCTCTTTGTAAAATCAGTCATCATGTAGCCACATGAGGAAACGAATGTTCTTTCGATAAATTTTATTCGTTCTTATTACTTTGTGTTTTATTTATATCGTTCTATGTAATTAACAAAATAAAGAACTACAGTCCACTAAAATTAACAAAATGAGTAAAACCAAAATGAGTATAGTATGTACAATTTCCAAAATGTAAACCTGTGACTAGACTAACTATATGTTGCAGTTACTAAATTTATAACTGTTTCAAGTGTTCATTGTTTGTAAATTATTTATACAAAAATCCCAATGTTTCATTGATGAAGCGTTGTTAAGAAACCAGTTTTGAAACACATTTAAGGCAGGATATTGAATATTGATATTCTAATTATGCTAAATAAACAAATTGTGCCAAAAATTAATCACTAAATCTGTCTTTATTTCGGATATCCATAAATTAAAGATCAATTTCAAAAATTGTGTTATTTAATCTCAGAAAATCTAAAACTGACTTTTTACTATTCTACATACTATCGACTACTTTACACATAATACGATCTAAAATATAACATGGATCTGTTTTACCATTATCTTGTAGCGAACTATCTTTATTAACAAGAAGATCAGTCTCAACTAATAACTTTGAATCAACTTCCATAGCTTCAGGTAAACTTTGTAATGCTTGCTGTAAGATTTCTTGAACTTTATCTAAATGCTTCTGAAACCTATGAGCTGTTTCGATTCTCTGCCGCCTTTGAAGATCCATCATTACACGTAAAGTTTCTCTAGCTTGGTGAGGTCTAAACTCATTTAAAAGGTGATGTATGTGAATAAACAGTAAACTTAAGTCTTCTACTTTTTCTGCTCTCCTAGGAGAATCTGGACAGTGAACTAATAAATCCAACAAATCTAAAAAATTAGCCAAAAGCGATTGATTTAATTTTTTTAATTCACGACGACGATCAAAGTGCATGGGATACAATCGTTTTATACCCTACGATAGAAGGATAAAGTAATCATGTTGTAATACAAGTATTGGTTACCTGGCTTTCGAGTGGACGAATGATATTTTCTTCAGTGTTAAAAGCATTTCCAAACATGTGATATTGATCGTGTATAGGAGGTGGTGGTCTAGGTGCACGACCCCTTCGGATCATTTCATCGGTATATTGATTTATATATTGCATCGGCGGCAGAGGTAGCGAACTTACTTGAATTGGTTCTGAATTTGTTGCCATTATATTTATAGTTTTGTTTATAATAATTTATATAGCCAACAAAAACAATAAACAATATTACTTCTAGAAAATAAACACGGTATCAATGCACCAAATTTTACAGAACCCAGACAGAACCAAATACCCTAAAAAACTGCACAAACAAAAAAATAATTTAACATTTAACTTTGCAAAAAAGAAAGCACTAAAAAGTTTGCTACATTTTGTCGTTTAGTCGCTACTAACATTAAATAATCAAGGTTATTGCAACCAAGAAGTATCATTTATTAATTATTTAACCATAAATATATTCATTTTTAATTGTTTCAAATTAGCTCCCCTAAGAAAGTAACCATGGAAGTTTTTATATATCACGTTGGTAGCACGCTAGTGTATTTTGGTGTATTTCTTTTCTGTAGCAATTTACTAAAGCGAGTTCAGGTTTGTAATTTTACTGAAAATATCTGATTAATTCTAAATCATCAGATAATTGTAACATCATTTATTTCAAATTGCAATAATAATTTTTAATTCTTAGCCGTGTTTTTTTGTTAAACTTATGATAGTTTAATTATATTTCATGTTTCGTTTTTCTAACCTTACTTTTGAAATCAAATTAAAATAGTATGTTTCAGGATGTTGATGCCCAAGAAGAATAGAATTGCTATTTACGAGTACCTTTTTAAAGAGGGTGTTATGGTAGCTAAAAAAGACTATCATGCACCCAAACATCCAGAGCTGGAATTAATCCCTAATTTACAAGTAATTAAGGCTATGCAATCATTAAAGTCTAGAGGATATGTTAAAGAACAATTTGCATGGCGACACTTTTACTGGTTAGTATAGTTTTTTTTATTAAGTTAGTTGAATGAGTATATTATATTTTTCTTAACGTTGATTCGTTCTTGAAACGTTCTTAACGTGATTCTTATTACTTGAGTCACATGTCGAAGTATTAAAGAATTATATTGCTTTAAAAATGCACTAATTGGTATATATATAAAACTGAATATTATTATTTTGAAGAACATATCACTACATAATGAGGCATGTTTGCTAATATGAGAACTGTTCAAAAAAATTATGTTTTTAAATGATTTACATAAGCATATTTGTTCAAGGAAAGTAATAATTTTTAGTGTCATTTAATTGCTTAAGTAATACTACATTTTTCATGTATATGTTTTTGTCTTAAACATGTGGAATGATTTAAAACATTTTTTATTGTTATTTTCATTTACTGAGTTTGTAGTTTACTTGTTGCTAAGTAAAGCTCAACGAAACGATTTTATTCTACAACTGACAAACTCTGAATCACTTTGGTACTTAATGTTGAATTAATTTTTCTTCTCTTTAGTTTTACTTTGTTTTTTTTAACGCTAAGGGTTTTATTTGTTTCTAAAATATGCGTTGTCTTAAAAATTGATGAATTTTAAGTGGGATATATTTTCTATAGGTACTTGACAAATGAAGGTATTGAGTATTTAAGAACATTCCTTCATTTACCATCAGAAATTGTTCCATCAACATTGAAACGACCAATTCGCACTGAAACTGCTAGACCTCGTGCAGCTCCAATGGCTGGACGAGAATCATCTAAACCATCAGAAGATCGTACTGGATATAGACGTGCAGGTGCTGCACCAGGTTCAGACAAAAAGGCAGACGTTGGTGCGGGTACAGCCGAAATGGAATTTGTAAGATGTTTTTGAGTTTTTGGTTCTGCGTTTCTAAATTATTTGTTTACAGAGAGGAGGATTTGGTCGAGGGAGAGGTGCACCTCAATAAATTAATTTTTATAAATATGTATTACATAAAATAAGATCAATAAATGGTTTTGGTCAATTGTCTGTTTGATTTCAAGTTTCAAACAGAAACATTATTATGGCGTAACTAAGTTGAATTTTTGTGGTTTGCATCCTTATCGTAAATTCGAAATTAAAAGAATTGTGTGTCTTTTTACATTGAAATTTCTTTCTAACACACAAATAGAAGCTTCGTGGTTAACATTTCAAGACCCCTTGCCACTTATTTCGTTATAATAACTTCACAAATATGAAGCAAACTTACACCTTTTTATTATAAACCTTAACAACGTGGCGATAAGGGACAATTTCTCGACGTCAAAATGTGAGTTGTCCAAAATTTTAAATTTCCCAGACAATTTTGACGTCATCACTAATGGGGTCTATTCACATATTTTTCGGGGTTTTTGTTTACTTTGTCGCACGTAGATACTTTTAGGGCTTTTACAACACCCTGTATAATATGAAAATAAATTAAAAAAATAATCATAAACTTTTTTGTGCTGCCAACATCATTCGTTAGTGTAGTTGTAGTTACTAAGTGTTCAAAGTCAATTATTATATTAGAACGAGTATACTAAGCGAGTATACAACTGATGGAAGTCATTTAATTTAAAAAAAAAATCTTGAAATTCAATTAAAAGTGAAAAAGCTAAAATTTGGCATATTTAGTAATAAATGTAGTACCAACATTATATTTCGAGTGCTTTTTTTTTATTTTTTCAAAAAAGAATGTAATTTTACAAAAGGCAACACAAAAAATAATGTACGTTACTCTCTTCGAAAGTATCAGCATGTTTTAGTGATAAAATATATTAAAGATTTTTTAGGGTAAATGGTGTATTTATTAAATAGAATTTAAATGCAAGCTTTCGAACTTTAACAAAGTCCTGTCTGACGAAGAAGTTCGAAAGCTTGCATTTAAATTGTATAATAAAGACACATTTACTCTAAAAAAATCTATAACTTCATAGCATAACTTGCATGTAACGTTCGGCCGTGTGGCCTCGCGTCGCATTAACGTTCGTTATGCTATGTCTTACTCTCGACCCATGTTACATAAATTACTATATTTCCCAAAAGCAAAATGTTTTGAAAGTTATATTTGTTTGGACACATTATTCCGTGTCGTATAACCTGAATAACCTTTTATAACTGTAGAAGAATGTATGTGGGGTTGACCTTAGAATATAGTAAACCGCAGGTAGAGGGTACAGATGACGAGACGACCTAACGACGTAAAGACGTATAGACGTGCGCTAAGTTGTATTGTTATTATTAAATTGTCAGTGAATAAAATTATTATTATTAAAAAATCAACAACCATCTGTAAATATTCTGTAAATAAATGTTACTTAATTAATTCAAGTGTATTGAGTAAATTTAACCAACCCACATGTATACATTTCAATTTCTTTAGTCATTCTGAAACACCAAAGTGTAATTTCGTGCACTAGATACATAAATAACTATTAAAAACAGAATAATGAAAATAAAAAATAAATAGCAAACTTTCATAAGATCGGCCGACGACGACGCAATCTTATTCTCCTCATCCGTCTTAAAAACTGACATTTTTTGTTGTTGTTTCACTGAACTAATATATTATTTTATTTTTTAACTTATTAATAGCACACCATATTATGTGTAAATAAAAGTATTAAGAAAACATTCAAATAAAATAAATTAATGTTGTATAATTTGTATCAATATTAATAAAACCCCAATTAACAAAAAAACTTTTTTAAGTATATTTTTTTTGCCTTGAACAGATATATTTACATTATGTTTAAAAATAAAAACTAGAGAAACTGTTTTAATACATTTAAAAAATATCTTGCTGATTGGGAGTATTTTTTTATTAAATAAAATATTGACTATTGATAAAAATTATTAATATTTATGGTATTCCCCTATGTATTTCATTGGAAAATTTTTACCGAGAATTTATTTAAATTTCAGGTGTAATTGTATCACATGCACTTCTCTACTTATACAGTTTAGTATACATACTTTGGTTTAGTGTGGATTGGATAGTGTGAATCAGCCTTTATTTAAGAGAAGATAAAAGATACTAGTTTGATTTTGTTCGTTGTTTATCCATGTTTTAAATGTTATATTAGAAAATATAAATAAAATGGGTTCTGCCGCAAGTGCCCAGTTCCAAGATTTTGCTACAGCGTTTATAGCCCAACTTATGACCGACGAAACCGCAGCAAATACATTAATTTCAAATGAAATACAAAATATGAATTACAATGATTTTTTAAAGATACTAACAGAATTAAATGTTTTGTATGTTGAAGTTAAATTGTGAACGATTTTTTCATTACTTATATTTTAGGTCAAAAAAATGTTTAGATTCTAGTGGTAAACAATTAGTTTTTGCTGTCAAGAAAGGGTCAGATTCGACTTTGTTTTGGAAAGCTACTGTACAAGTAGCATGTATTAAAGTTAATTTAGATGCTCAAGAACAACGGGTTGAATCTTATCGACTGTTAAGCTTAAATGAATTTGTACGAGTATTTAAAACGTTAAAATGTCAATATTTAGCGGTGCAACAGTGTAAAAGGTTATCTTATTTCTACATAATTTATAAAGTTTTATTTGATGTTTGAATTTTAGCTTGACTAAAAGTGAGACCGAAGCCACCAAATATTTATCAACATCTTCATTTTTTAACCATTTGGATGAGGTTGCTGGTTTAAGCAACGTAGAGCAGAGTGAATGTTGTATTTGTTTAGAAAGACAAACAGAAGTTTCTCTGCCGTGTACGCATAGTTACTGTCTTCCATGTATTGAGCAATGGTAAATACTTTCTTTGTAAAACAGATTATTTTTTTGATTTTGTCGATGTTTACAATTTATTTGTTTTACATTCTGTATTAATTTTTTTACTATGGGTACTTTTCAACTGCTTATGTTGTTATTGTCTTATGGATGTTGACATTCTCATGGTTTTTCTCTAATAGAGGTCCTCTAATAGAAGTAATAAAACTGTATTAATGAGTCCCGATATAATTATATTGTTGTAGTCTATAATAATGAACAACATAAATAATCGTGAATAAATTTACTGAACACTAATAAAAAATAATAAAATATGTAACGAAACAAATGTTTTTCTATTAAGCATTTCACTTGCTTCAGTATCATAAACATTACAAATACAAATACAACTCTGAATAAAATACTTGATCAAATTGAAGATACCTACCCTAAATAAATTAAATAACCATTCTGAAATTTATGATCCATTTAGTCTAAGTTGCAGTAAAATGTTATTTTCGAATTTACTGCGTATATATAGTCCTCGCAATTTAACTTTCGATGCACGTCATTAACGTCAGTGACGTAGTTATTTAACCATGTTGTCGGTATTATCATGTAAACTTACTGTTTTCCTACATTCTGTATATTACATTGCGAATTACGTTTTCATTAAAAATTTCTACATTCGTAACAGGTTTACTACGCTTACGTTTTTTAAGAGATCTAAGAACCTCGTTGTTAGCAACCGCTCTAGATACAGCATACTGTAAAATATATATGTAGAATATATATGTATGTATCACCACATTATAAATATGTAAAAGGGTACCTCTCGCACAGCATTTACTGATATCAATGGACCACCATTATCTCGTTTAATCTCAAAATAGTACAGTTTTGTATCAAAAATAATTATAAAAAACATTGAGCACTTTGACGTAAAAAACACAAATTAATTTTGACAGATGCCAACAACGCTGCAACTGTAATAAGCACACCAAAAACTTGACCAAAAAAATTCCATAAGACAATTCAGTATTTATTTAGTTTTTACTATAAATAGGGTGGCATGAATTTTACGTCATTAATGACGTGCATCGAAAGTTAAATTGCGAGGACTATATGTAACATTGTCCGTCTCTGGAGCTCAACAATGGGAAGTTTCTGTAATTTTTGGTAAAAACTGAAATTCCAAATATTTTTTATTTTCTATGTAAAAACAGATAAAGGAACAGTACCAAGACAATTCTTTTTTCAAGGAATCCAAATATGCGATCATTTTTTCTAAGGTGTTCTAGATGCAAAAGTTAGAGTAAACAATTTTTATTTTATTTTTTGGATCTTCACATTTTTAAATTTCGTTTCTGACTACGATGATTTATCACATTGTAAGGTTCTGTCTTGCAGTTTTGTAGAAATATCAAATATTCTGTTTTTGTTAATAATGCCTTGGAAATAACGTCTCCATTATTGTTTGATAAAATACGTTTCTGACAGTTTGACTAAATTTTACTTAACATCACCTGGAGTTACAATATCAGTATACATTAATAAGCAAAATACCTTTTTCAATTGAGAAAAGCAAGATATATATATATATATGCTTGAAATTTGCTGTTGGTGTAGTTGTATATCGAACCAAAAATTCATGACGGGAGTACTCAAAAAGTAATATATTAATTCAAAAAGCTTCCTTAGAATATAATTTTACTATGAATCTTAGATTAAAAATACATATTAAAAATAAATTAAATAATTTAAATAGAATTAATTTAGTTCACATTAATCTAATGGAACTACTACCTTAAAATTACGTCAGCATTTATAGTGTTGCAGTAAGTTTTCAATCGAAATTCAAAATATATTTTAATTATTTAAACAAGTAATTTTCCACTCATGTGACACGTTGCCAAAAGTCTCTAGAATTGGGTGAATATAATTTTTAAATTCTATTTATTATTACTTTTTTGGCGGCGACCGCAAGATTAGTTTTTACATTAAGGGGGTTCTAAAACGGCCGCTATGATGCGTCGCAAGCGTCTACAAAATTCGCATTTTTGTTAAAAGTATAAGAAAACTTGAAAAAAGAAACCGAAATAATTACAAGGGCTAGCTGTATAAGGGTTTCTCTAAAATTAGAGAAATTTCTCAGGGGAATAAGCAATCGGCAACAAATGAACGACTGTATTTGTTCATTTTGACCTTTAGTTAACAGTTATTTTTCCAGACCTGGTAACACGTGCGTACAACGAATGTTTGTTTGAAATTTATCGCCTAAACATAATATCTGACTGTGCTCTTGCTCTTGAAAATCCGACCTGTTCTAGGTAACGAGTGATAGAATGTAAAAGTTGTCATTCTAGAACATAGCAATAGTTTATAAGTATTGGGTTCGTTCCAATACGATTGAAAAGTGTACATGAACGGTAGCCGCCATGCGCAATAGATCTGTTAGAACCGGTCGGTGTCGGGTTAAATTCTAATCCCACTTTGCGTTCTAACTTAACCTTTCATAATAGATTTTAGAACAAACCTAAACAAGTTTTGATACGTTTCCTTGATCAATAAATTTTTTTGACTCAAAGGTTTTCCATCTTTCGTCTACTAAACCTTTAAAAAAAGTACACATACATGTATTGGATGCATGTATACCCTTCAGCGACAATGCAAAGTTTTCTTAGACGAGTGGGCATAAAACTGCACAACATTTGTAGGTAGGCACAACTATTGTGTGAAAATATTTGAAAACGTTTTTTGATGGAAGTTTTCAACAATAAGTAATTAATAGTGGAATTTAGGTTTTTACGGGTTGCATTTGTATTACAATTTTCTATTTTGGATAGTTTCCGTGTTGTTATCACACAAGCTGAGCTTTCGTCACACATCAGTCCGGCATAAACTTATTGATGACGTCGTGAAGTCTCGTTTTTATAGACCGGCTTCCGATCCATAAAACTGGTTTCCAAATCTCCGGTAAAGGAAAACTGGAATCTTGGTTGATGTTAAAAGGATTTTTAATTACTTTAATGGATTCCCTAATTTATTGCTGATAGCAATTAGAAACATCAGTGTTTTTAAACAAAATTGATGACCGTTTCTAGCGCGTGTTTCGCTGACTTAAAAGATTGTTTAAGACGACTACATGTTTCATGCCCCTTAATACGAATTCCCACGTTTCTACCCGTTTCTCCTATGTAAACACGACCACAAGAGCAAGGGATGCAACAAACACCGTCAGATTGAAAAGGAATAACATCCTTTACCGGATTTAAGAGTTGACCCAATGCTGTCTTTAGACAAAATTTTTCATAGACGGTCGGTAGTATCTTCGACAATGGGTAGATAAGCAATAGACACGGATTGAGACATAGATTCCGCTGTTACTCTTGGTTTCGCAGACGTAAACTTTTTAATAGATTACTTTTTCTGTTGTAATTGTTTGCGACTAATACCTTTGTTAGATGATTTAACTCTTTTTGAAGATTTTGGCATTGACTTAAGGAAACATCTCTGTACACTAAAGAATTCGCTACTGATAGTTTCTGAGAAGGGTGATGGTGAGACAGTCCATCTAAATATCTATCTGGATAGTGGAATAATGAACCATCTTCATTTCGAGTAACTAAAAGGTTTAAAAACGGTAAAGATGACTTTCTTTGTTATTTTAAGCAACATAGTACCTATTATCGAAAAATGTTTGACGTCTACATATTTCACTATCTGAGAAACGTTTTACTCACCAATATCAGGAGTCGCCATGGGTTCTTCGCTTTCACCGGTTGTTGCTAATATATAATATAATAATTTACGGAAGATTAAAAAAAAAAGCTTTATCCACATTTTATCTAAAACCCAAGTGCTGGTCTATCTATGCTCAACAAGTTTCTATGTCATTTAAATTTAATTCATCAAAACACTAAGATTTTGGCTAATGTTTCTAATTATTATCAGTGAAAAGTTAGGGAAGCCATTGAAATTATTAAAAATCCTTTTAATATGAACTGCGATTCTAGTTTTTCTTTACCGGAGATTTGGAAGCCAGTTTTATCGATCGGAGGCCGGTCTATATAAGCTAAGCGAAATTAATCAATTTACGCCAGGCTCTGAAGCAGGTGATGAAAGCTTATAGCTTGTGTGATAACGACAACACGGGAATTATCCAGAATGGAAAATTGTAATAAGTAATTGGTTAAAAATACTATATTTACTGAGGAAATTCGTTCAAAAATAGTTTTCTCTAATTTTAGTGGGCACGTCAATCAATAGGGTGAATATGTATCTACCTAGCCCTCTCCTGGCGCCGTTGCTGATACAAAATTTATTTTCCAAAATAAGACTTGTTTGTAATGAATTTATATGCAAATACAGTCTTGTTTTTATTTTTAGGAATGAAACACATGATACATGTCCAATATGTCGTGAAAGATTAGAAAGTACTGAAGACACGTGGATATTGTCCGAGGTTCCACGAGCTGAAGAGATAAGCGAAGAAATTCAATCCGATTTAATGAAGCTTACAAAAAATAAATCTCATACTTGTTCGCCTTCATAAATTCATAGTATTCATTAGAAAATAGCATCAAGTTTTTGTACTTTAAAAAACTAATTATTACTGTGAATTTTCGTTCTGTTATCAAGTTGTAATTCTACTCGTTATTGTGTAAGAATACTTGCACATTTTTAAAGTTATAATGGTTATGACTATGAATATTTATAATTTGTAAAGTTAATGTATAAAGAAAATATTTAATATTTTTTTATCGAGACTTGCCATTAAGTTTGTATTGTATAATTTATTTGAATTCACCATCCCTTTAATCAAGATGAAAGTTGTAATTGTATCAATGATCAAAGGCGAATGGCTGAAAGGATTATATTTGATATGTATCGGATCTACCTGTAGCAGCTTCTAATTTTGTTTTGTAGTAAATTATATACTTATCCAAACAACATAACAAATTGTACTGTATAAAACTTACGTCCTAATGACAATGACTAAAGGATTTTGTAAATAAAAAACGGTTTTCTGCGACTAGAAACATTAAACTTTATTTTTATATCCAATAATTCAAGAACGTTAAATTTTAGCCGCTATTTATTGTCTTTTCTTATAAATCATGAAATGGGATAGTTTTAGTTAACACGCGCACAATCAGGATTTTGGGAGTAAATTCATTTGAATTTCAAGGTGTTTACGATTTTGTCTACAAGGCGCGTTCACTTTCTGAAAATTTGAAATGTTCGCGTTTCCTTTGAATGAAAATTTTGGCCTGTATTGTAGTGATTACGTTACAAATAAATGCAGCGTTTGTAATTGTAGGAAGCATAAAAACCTCTCCTTTATACATATTTTAGGACAGCTGATGCTGGAATTGGCATCTTTATCTTCAATCACAACTACGTAACGTAATAAAATAGCCATTTGATCTAGATGTGCAACATCTGTTGTGAGTCGGCAATTAATGTGAAAAATTTTGCACTTTTACAGTCGTTTACAATGGCTTTCCTGGTTTCATTTGCCAAAATATTCAGTAATTGGAAAGTAATTGTTTTACTCAAATATTTGATTCGCTGTGAGGATTCAATATGTGCCTGAAAAATTAGATTATGACGAGAAATCAACTGAATTATGGACATACACATTCCAGGATAATCGACTTTCTGTAACGTCTCCCTGTGACCTCGAAAATCAACGAACAACGCAGATAAAGATTTTACAGTGTCCAAAAGTATTTTCAAAATCGTGCGACATTTGTTTGCCTCGTTACTTATTCGTCGATTAAGTTGACAACGAATATCTGATTTTTGGAAAAATGTTTCCAATCTGCGAAACCGGTGTACCACGAACTTTTTCTTTCGACTTCATCTCCAAACAATCAACAAAAATGGCAATACGCGTAATTCTTTGTTACATAATAGGATTACCAGGGATTGCGATTTTCTTTCATGAAAGGGCTCTTATTGTTTGTATAATACAGAGAACAATCAAATCGGTGTTTCTCATTTGATCATTCGAATTTTCCATCAGGCATACTACATTCTTTTGGTTGACAAGGATCTGCTAATCAAAGAGCCTAAATTTATTCTCATATTTAATAACGCATTGCATTCTTCATAGAGTTAGTTTTTGTTGTTCTCAAATTCAGACCCAGGTAGCACACTGACGTTATACGACGACATTGACACGTCTTAATGACGTTAATAAGACGTATGTGCTGCCTGGGGACACAATTGGCAATAATCCTGCTTCATCTTGCTCTTGCACAACAGTATAAGTAGATGCAGAACTTTCAGGTTTATGCTATTACCAGGCAATTTTAAATTAATTGTGGATCGACGAAGCACGCGTGCACGGTGAGTCTTGTCAATCACGCCGACACTGACACTATACTGACAGAAGATGATTCTTATTAATTATTATCAACCACATTTATGAATTATACTTAACGTATATTTCTAAAACTTCATGTAATAAAAAACTTAAAGAATTTTGGATTTTGCCAAGGATTGATATTAGTTTGGTTTCTTTTGAAATAAATCTAATTTTGTCTCCGGATCCCCTAAGTTCCAGTACCCGTGTTCTAGGAAACACGCGGATACCGGTAGTTACGCCAAGCCACTGCAAGACAGATTCAGAAACACAAAACTAAATTAGTGAGATTGTTTTTGTTTGATATTGCATTATTGTGCTGTTAATAGATGACCCACTTATTAATAAATAATTTAATTAGTCATACTTACGTACAGGACTGTATAACGGTATACTCGTTGTTAACGCAAACGTGACTCAGTCAGAGCTAACTCGAGTAACTATAGTGTCTGTGTCATGATGATTATCGCCATACTAAACAGCCATCTTCCATCTTCATCCCTTTCCATCCACTGTTCACATTTAGCTCTAACCGTTGACTCTAACATAATTGCTGTTACCGACATTTGAACATTGTTGTGCTTTCTGGACAAATTAGACTATTTTTCTTGCGACCGACGTCACTACACTATTAGTTTTTTTTCTAGTTCATACGGAATTACGGGGATCTTTCTACCAGGCGAACCAGACGGCAATTACTATTTGCATTCCTATAAGATCCGCCACTGCTAATCATGTATTAATCAAGTAAAGTTTGAACACTTCTGACAAAAACGAATGATTCAAAAACAAAAGTGTATCCAGCAATTTTTTAACAACTCTGATGCTTCGCATGAACACTATTGCGTGATAACAAATGCGATTATATGGAAATAATTTATTTATACAAACCACATGGTTATAATATAATATACAAAATGATAATAATATACAGGTATACGGTATAAGCAATAATCATTGTTTTCCCAAATACTACAAACAGTAAGAAATTCGAGAAAAATTAAATACAGCAACTCCTTTAAGCAGTTAATGTTATAGTTTCCGCCTTTTCATGACCATAGCTTTTCTCTTCTTTTCTTCTTTTTCACGTTTAATGTCTTCTAAATCTTCCATTATACCTAACTTAGTGCTTCTTACATCCTCTCTCATTTGTTGTGCAAAAGAGGATTCCATATTATCAACGTCATCATCATCCATACATCTGTATTTATGTTTATCATATCCGAATATATCTTTGATATACCTAGAGTAATCGTTTGTTTCCTCGGGCCCGTCGTCAATAAAATCGTCCATTTCAGAATCGTACTCATCGTCATCATCGATTATACGTCCTAAATAATAATATGTTAATATTTAGCTTTAAAATGCAATTTAATACTTACTCTTCATAAATTTCTGTTTCTGTTGTACTGGAGGAGGTCTTCTTCCAACATCAGGAGGAGGAAATAATTTTGGTTTTAAATCCTTGGGAGGAAATTCTTTACTCTGAACAGATTTTTGAGTGAAATTGGATTTTTCCTTAACATAATTTATTCCTAGATGTTTTCTTTGTGCGTCGTCTTTTGTAACAACCGGCTTTTGTTGATGTTTTGCTATTGGTTTAGGTGTAGTTTTAGATACGCTGTTAGACTTAGAACTTCCATTAGGTAATTCCAATTCCCTTTTAATATCATTAAGTTTTGCTTGTTTTATAGAAGGTACTTTGGATGGTACTGATAGTGGTGGTTGAAGTCTCGAATTTTGTATATTAGTTTTTGGTTTTAATTCTTGATTATGTGGATTGAGATTTTTTACAATTGGTTTTTGAGGTATATTATTATTATCGCCAATTTTTTTAATTTTAGTTTCAGTTTGTGGTAATTGAGTAGGTTTAGAAGGCGGAATTTTGTTATTGATCGATTGCTGTAACACTTTCTGACTTTTCCTTTGTTGTTCTTTTTCCAATTCTTTTTTTTGTTTTTTAGTTAATAAAGGGCCTTCTTCTTCCTTAGGTTTCACTTCAATCATGATAGGTTCGTGTTGTTTTACAGCAGCAAGCTTCAGAAGATCATTAAAATTCATAATAGGTGGTGGAGGAAGCTTAGGCTTTGTTTTGACCGGAGGCGGCGTATCGTCATTTTCGTTTTGTTTTTCTGGCTCGACTTCTTCAGTTGTGTGTTTACGTTTTCTTTTATGTGGTAACAAAGCTTCTTCTCTTTCTTTTTCTAACGCTGCTTTTACACGATCTTTTGTGCCAATGAGATTATTACTAGCCCTTTTCTTTGCAAACGGAAATTTAGGATCATCCGGTATTTTGTTATATTTTTCCATCATTTTGTTATAAAAATCTGCTGCTTCTTGAGATACATAACCATAATCATCTTCATCGGGTTGTGATGGTCCAGCTAATGTTACTGACGTGTTGTCTTTGTCGACTGCATCTGCGATTACGGACTGATTGGCGGATTTAGTTCGTTTTAACATCACATTTACGCGGCGTGTTGCTTTCTTATCCTGAAAAACAAAATGGTTTATTTTTTGCTCATAAAGACAGAAATAAGTCCAAAACAAGAGTTGCAATGTTAATGACTAAATTGTAAATTAACTAGTCTTTTTTAAAAACACTTAAATATAGTCAAATTGTTTACTTTGTGTAAACCATAATAGATATAATTTAAACATTATATTATTGTGTAAAGTAAATTAAACAATGTTGCTTTGATTACCAAACAACAATATAAGATAATTATAATATTCGTAACTAACAAACCATGGAAAGAACCTTTATGCAGATATCAATAGATTGGTTCTTTACAAGGGTGTATAAACATTACGAAAAAATTAAATCTTTGCTACATTAAGTGATTCATTTTGCCCCACAACCTTCCTTACCTCCTCCAATCAATAACTAATTTTGCTTTTTGGATCAAAGACTATGTAGCCAGCTTTTATGTCTCAAAATAAGATTTGTATTTATAATGCTTAGATTAGCTTTAACTTAACGAATTCTAAACAAGTTTTTAGTATGTATGCGGTTTGCACATAAAGAGCCTACAAGAAAATTTAAATTTTCTGTTTTAAACATGTACAGTAAGTTATTTTCTAAATCCCTATCGTTTTTGTTTTTGGATAAATTTTGGTACAAAAACAATTCACTATTTAATCATTAAATTTCTTGCATTATCCTAAATAGATAATGGAGTGATAGCAATACAGGTATTACGAAACGGAAAGCAATTACAAATAAATTATCAAAATAAACAAAAGCGTTATGTCGAATATAATTTTGTGATCCATAAATCCTTACTTTTGATCGTAAAGCTAGTAATTCATCTCGTTTCCTTGAAGCTTCTAATTGTTTATTCTTTTCTTCAGCTTCCTTTCGAGCTAGAAATTTCTGTATGTTTGCTGATAATGTCTTTGATTTCTTTTCTTCTTTTTTTGGAGGTGTAAATTTTGTATTGTAAACTCTGACCTGGAATTAATAATGAAATGCTTTATTGATTATTAATAACGACCTTCACATAGTGTTTGTGAAATTTCATATTTGCAATAGGAGTATTAAAAATGTAAAATAGCACTTACATCTTTTTTAAGTTGGCCGTTTTCCTTTGCTGTTCTTAATAAACTACCAAAATCCATTCTTGCAACTACTTATGTCTAGATTATTATTAAAATTGGGAAGAAAATGAATTTTCTGTTATAGATTATCCTATTATAACCACGTACACTTCGACATCTTTAAATTGTACTAAATATGTGACAGCTGTTCTTTCCTATATAACACAACACATCTACAGAGCAATTTTCATACAAGTGTGTATCATTAACTGCAACAAAAACTAAAGTTTATTATTATTATTATATATTGTATTGTTTTAAATAATATCTACATCGTGTTTCAAATCGGGATCTACTTTACAAGAATTTTATAAATTATCAGCGTTAGAGAGATCAACAGATTAAGATTACCTTAGAAAACGGTTGCGCTTTGGTGACTTGCAAATTTTGCTTTTGACCGTTTAATATCCATTCCTCCTTTTTTGGAAACATATATTTAGATTTTTTGTTTTTTATGTGTGTGTGAAAGGACAAATTGGAATACATATTTTTTGACTGAAAAAATGCATTCTGTTCAGTATTTATTGATTTTTGGTTGTTTTTGTGATTAAAAACATTGTTAAAAATTAGAAAAATCCACATTTGCATTACATGTTACAAAACAATGTTTACCTTACTTACTCCTTGTAAGTAAACGGTACGACAACCGTAATAAATAAGTCTTGATTTCACATTTATCGTATGAGTGTTGAACGTGTTGAATAAATATGACCATTGATATGATCTTGAAGCAGTGTTGTAATAATAGGTACCTACCTATTTTTGTACTTACCCAATGAAATAAAAAATGTTTTTCAAAAAAAATTTTTTTCCACATTTTAAAAATCTTTCATTTTAACATTGATATCGAAATATTTTAATAATGGTTTCAAAAACATTTTTTGGTAACATAAAAACCGTTTTTATTTATACTTTTGCTTGATTTCATCTGCACCGTTTTTCCTTTATATGTTGTATCAAAAATAAAATTATTTAACATTTTGTTATGTATTATTAATCAATACCTGTATTTAGTGTTGTAAATAGGTAATTTTTTAGTGATATAGATATAGCAACATTTTTTTTCCAGAAAATTATTTAGTATTAGATAATTGATAAACTATTCTAATTTTATATATAACAATAGGTAATTGATAATTTGAAATAGTTTAGATAATATAATAAGGATGGATATATGTATGTATGAAGAACTACAGAAATGCGGGAAATTAATAAAAAACTGTTGTGGTCATTACACGACTTTCCTATACGGAATGATGAAGAAATAATAAATCCATTATGACTTTAATAAAAACAATTAACACGTTTAATTATGTCTCTTTACTGATAAAAATTAATCGTCGTTAATTTGAAATAATAATATAATTAAAAAAAAAACATAAACAGCATTGGGATTTGAACCTTTGTACGTCGCACATAAGGTCAAATTATCAATTTACGACGACAAAAATATAAAATATGGTTTAATTTTATATTCTCATCAGAAATGCTTATAAAAAGACTACTTAATATATAACTTTTAGAAAAATACCTAATTTGAGGCCAGGTGATCATATAATTTAAAAAAAAATATTTAAAACTATTTCTGTATTTACATGATTATAAGCGACTTTCGGCTTAGTAAAACACCCAGACTTAGGCTTGGTCATAGTCTCTTCTTGGGAGCCAAAACAAGAAGTAGAACTTGGCCTTTGCCGTATTGTCGTTCGTGAACCCAAACAAACTGACGGTTCGCAAGACATTGCAGCTTGCATCTTCAGAGTGGTAAATGTCACTAAAAGAAAAAGTGTAAATGACGATATTAATACCCATAGCGATTAGCGTGATTAACGAACCTTATCTTTTCGTTACCGCTTGACTGACGTCTTAAAACGTCTGCTAGCACCGCTTATTTACCTTACTGTATGGGTTCGACAGACAAAATAAGCAGGGTGCTAAAGAAACATATTATTAAAACTGTCTTTACGATTAAGGATACCCTAAACACCTGCACACACTGAAAGCAGAAGTGTAAATGACGATATTTATACCAATAGCGAATAGCGTGATTAACGGACCTTATATTTTCGTTACCGCTTGACTGACTTCGTTATTACTCGGAGTAAGTGTTTGTGTCCTTTCCAAGAAGGTCGATCTTTGCCTTAGAGGATATAATACTGGTAGCCAAGATTTGCTGAGTCTTAAACCGTCTTCTCGGTTCATACTACATGGATGTTTTTCTATTTCCACAGCTTTGCGGATTAGTCTGGGAAAGTAGAAAGGAGTTCTAGCCAACACTTTAGTTTGGTCAAAGTTCAGCGTGTATCCTTGGTTCCACACGTGTTCTGCCACTGCTGATTTAGTAACTCTGCGGTGTTTGCAGTCAGCCATATGTTATTTTACTCTAACTTCAATAGAGCGTCCCGTCTGTCCTATATAACTTGATCCACGGGAACAAAGAATTTTGTAAACTCTGGCATGTTTTAGAGCCTCTTGTTTGTCTTTAGCAGATGTAAAGCAGGTGTTCAGGGTATCCTTAATCGTAAAGACAGTTTTCATATTATGTTTATTTAGCACCTTGCTTATTTTGTCTGTCGAACCCATACAGTAAGGTAAATAAGCCGTGCTAGCAGACGTTTTAAGACGTCAGTCAAGCGGTAACGAAAAGATAAGGTTCGTTAATCACGCTAATCGCTATGGGTATAAATATCGTCATTTACACTTTTTCTTTTAGTGACATTTACCACTCTGAAGATGCAAGCTGCAATGTCTTGCGAAACGACAGTTTGTTTGGGTTCACGAACGACAATACGGCAAAGGCCAAGTTCTACTTCTTGTTTTGGCTCACAAGAAAAGACTATGACCAAGCCTAGGTCTGGGTGTTTTACTACGACGCGGTCTAAGCCGAAAGTTGCTTATAATCATATACATAACCGCGAAAGCTTAAGATTTTATAAGCTGGTACAGTTTTGATCAAAATATTATTCTACAGCGTCATCACCATTATCATCATCATCATCATCAGACTCATGATCATCATGCTACAGAAAGTAGGCAGTTTTAGCATGCCTAATACAACTTCATTAAATTTTGTTTTATTTTTTTAAGGTTGTTTTCAATTATTTGTCACAATAGGATCAGAAGACATTAGCATCCAGTTAAATATGTAAACTATTAGTGTTGATTCTTGAAGTTTTTCTAGAGTGACATTGTCTTAATTTTTTATAGTATTTATGACCTGTCTCAATTACTTCTGATAATTGGCCTACTAGCAAAAGTAAAGATTTGGTAATATCAGCTCCATGTACTAAGAGTTTCTGAACACTAGCACTCATTTTGTACCAATCATAAAGAGAAATAGCAATTTGTGTTGTTACAAAACAATATTTCTTAAATTGTTTTTTATTTTGGAAAGCACCACATGTTACGCCTGCTTTAGCTGAAGAATTAGCACTAACAAAGTACATCGATAAAAATATAGATACTCAAGTTGCGTTTAGAAGTTGGGAAACACATGTCTATCCTGCTATACCAACAACAGATAAACACACATGGGCAATTAAAACAGGAAGTTTAGAGACACCTAGATACATAATTTTAGGATTTCAAACGGGAAGATACGGTAACAGAAAAAAAGATATAAGTAAATTTGATCATTGCAGTATACAGAATGTTTGTGTATATTTAAATACAGACGTTATCCCTACGATCACCTTAACATCAATTTTTAGGATAATCACTTTGCAATGCTTTACGAAATGTATGCACGATTCCAATCTTCCTATTACGAACGGGATGCTCAACCTCTTCTATCACCACAGCAGTTTAAAGAACACGTCCCATTAATAGTTATTGTTTGTTCTAACTAAAAAGATTCTTTGACTACTAAAGCAGTTGTTCTACGCATTGAATTTGAAACTTCTCAAGATATTCCAAACAATACAGTTGCATACTGCTTGATTCTCCATGACAAAATATTTACATATAATGCTCTGACCAAGGACATTCGCCATTTCTAACAGATTATAATATAGTTATATTCTACGTTATGTGTGTTTGTGTCAGTGTAAAAAAGTGCCCATTAGTTTTAGGCTTTAATTACAAAACCAATAAACGCCGAAAATATGTGTCGGAAGCTTTTAATTTATGTTGTAGGATGTAAAAATTTCTCGCTGTTCACCACGCTTAGACTGTAATTCTGACATCTTTATTTTTATTTTATCAGCTATAACGTAAAAGTTCTCGCTTGCTATCACGTAATGTAATTATAATAATCTCTTACAAAAGTTTTTTATTTGTAAAGCTTGTCGCCTTTAATCACGTATAAGCAATTAAGTCTGAGGACATCGCCCTCACAAAAGTAGTCGCCTACGAAAATGTAACAAATAATTATTTACAATGGTTTCTCCCCCTTTTACAGATATAAAAACTAAAAAAAATTGACTCAATCAATCAGAAAATTCGCACCTAGAGAACCGAAAAACTATCCGCGAGACGGTGCGTCGTCGACATGTATCTTAGTTAATAAAAACGGATAAAACTTAAATTCGTTAAATGTACTTAATCTCATCAAGTATAATCGATGTATTTACAAAACAAATAATGTAACTAAATCTGTGGCATATGTTATTTAAACGTTAAAAGCAATAAATTCGTGAGTGAAAACAATAAATAGTGTTCGATAAGGAGTTTTTTTTCTATACAAGCATAGAAATCACTTGGAAATTCCTTAAAAATATAATTATATATTGTGTTTGTATTACATATTGAAAGTAGAATGATCTATATCGTCTTACAAATATAATCGTTATTATCGATGTACTACAAGGATTCATGACTTCTGAAAAGTGTTTCACTTCAAAAGAATTGGCTGTATATGATTGACATTTTATTGCACATTATGTTCAAACGACCGTTTTCATGGTCGTGCTTGGATTTAAAATTTCAAAAGCAAGTTACATGGTTAATGAACAATCATCACCGTATTTCCTGGGAAGAAAGATTTACTCCAGTACATTTATATCCACACATCCTCAAGCGACTAACACTGAATGCGACATCAGTTTACGTAAAAGGGCAAAAAAATTTTTTACAAAAATATATTTCTATACCCATTACAGAAGTTGAAGAAGAACCTGCAGTAAAACCTATGCACGCTAAATGTTTTTTTTCATTCGGAACCTATGTGTTACTGTGCTTTATCTAATGTTTATCATTTGTATTCTAATTATGTGATGCAATAAAATATTTTTACCAAATTATTTAATTTTATGTGCATTAATTGTATACAAAACGTTCTTGATATATATGTGATCTATGATTATCTTTAAAGATATAAGATATATTCTTACCTATTTTTGCAATTCTTTTATAAAACCGTTACTTATCTCGTGATTTCTCTTCCTAATCACCTTTTCTAGCTTGTTGATAAGCAAACTTCCAAACTATTAACTGATAAACTTCACACTTGTTTTTGAAGCGTACTTTATTCCCCATCTCTCTGCTAACACACTTTCAAACAATACAAGTTTACTATATTTAATTGCATTTCTACACAATTTATAGAATATTCCCCTTTTAAAAACAAGTTACAAATATCTTGACCAATTATATATTTATTAGCAAGTACCTTACAATAATGTACGCTAAATATACATAGAATCATATCTTTCAAGTATTTTATTTGCATCCGTTTGCAACTGTTGAAACTGAACTAATAAATGTTGATAATTTTAAATTTTATTTAGATGTTTGTTTTTCTTCTTCTTGTGCTTATTCTTTTGCTGATTTTTCTTCTGCTGATTCTTCTTCAGATGTTGTGTCAGCACCACCCATGTATCGTTTTCTCCTATTCGCAAACCTCTCTAATCCAGTATCCGACAACCGATTGATTTCACAAGAAGAACAAAATTTGGTTTCTAAATACTCTTTACAACATTTTTGGCCGTTTCTATACGTTTCCGTCAAAGTCGCGCACAGTTCAAGACTGGTGAAACCATAGACTGCTTCATGTTCAGCATCAAATTCTAATGCTGAAAATTCTTGCACTAACCGTTCTACTGCTGTTTGGAAATTGGTAGCTTTGGTCCAGGTTTGTTCTGCATAAGCCATCCATATCTTAACGGTTTGTACTACTACTCAAGTTCTGAACACCTAATATATAGTTAATGCCCTTCAGTTTATTTCCTAAACTTCTTTTGTTCTACTACATGTTTTTTCAATTCAACACCGAACACCACTTTTTCTAGATAGAATGTTACCACTTCCAACACACTACAAACTACGTTTCTTTTTGATAAACGTTGATCCAAAACATTAAATATGTTAGTTTTAGCATCTTCTGGTAGGTCTATAACAGCATTAATTACAGTATCGTACAAATTAGAAAATTCCTTTGAAACAATCTGATTTAATCGATAGTTTATAAGTACTGCCAATTTCCATATCTCCCAAAGGGATTCGCGGCCTAGGTATACTTCATTTTCTGCACCCACAATTTTTAATGTATTTTTTGTCAATAATTTCAAATATTATAGTTTTCGTACTGACCTTTATGGGTTCACATATTGCTTTAGTACTTTAAAAACATCTATTTATTTTTTCTCGCAGCTCGAAAAACCACACCCATTCCTCTGCCGTAAATACAATTTCCTGTTCATAAGTTGCAAATATATTTACTGACGGACAGAAATGATTAGCACAACTCCTTCCAACACTGATAAATTCTGTTTTTGATTTATTTAAATTATAAACAGTTTGATCAATTAGTTGTATTGCATTTAACACCATATTACTGTTGAGCACCGATAGTTTTTTGTTCTTGAATCGTTACATCACGATTTTTTATTTGTTGAATAAACTGCTTTATCTGTTTCATTCTTAACAAACTCTTTCTAAACCCCAACTGTATGGTAAGTATCTTATATGTATATACCAACAAAGAAAGATGACTTAAAGTTACTATGGGTCATTTGACGCTTTGTGTGTAAGTTTGTTAGGAGGAATAAGGTTACTCTAGGTCATTTCAAGCTTTGTGTGTAGGTCAGTGAGAAGGAGCAAGGTTACTCTAAGTCATTTGAAGCTTTATAATGTAAGTCAATGTGGAGGAATACATTGAAAATACGTTGTGGATTTATTAAAATCTATGCGGTATGATTCTGCTCCAGCGAAGCAGAGAAGAAAAAAGATAAAAATTCCTGCTGGCAAAACCGTAAATGATAATAATAATTGTGACAACTTTAATAATGTTTTACCTATTAACCAGAAACATATACAGCTTAATGACTGGTTGCTTGTAAGGTTCAGCGATGAAATTGATAAAGCTAGCACATCAAGAGCCAAACCTTCCGTATAATTTGTACGATTTTTGATTGCCCAAATGGTGGCCGTTGATCCGGAATCGTTTACAGCAAGTTTTTTTGAGAGAAAAACGCATCAGAGATTTTTCCGGTCACATTTCTAGATGTAGAAAACAAATACGAATTTTCTTATAATTAAGTTATTGGGAAGCTAGAAGGTCCAAGCAAGTTTGAACGGGGTTTACTGTGTTTCAATATAAATCTATCTCAGTTTACGAGTTTGTATCAATAAATGACATTTTATACTTTTCTATGTTCATAAAAAACCAATAAAATATAAATCATAATATAATTCACAACAAAAATTGTGCATTTTAACTTCTAAAAACATTTTCGTTGGTTCTATGCACCCGGCGTTTGATATAATAGAATCATATCTTTTAGAAAAGCTGAATTATTGATCCCACTAAGGGAGAATTAGATCACTAACTAAAATATTTTTTTAAATAAATTACCAGTTTTTTTTTGAAAATTTTTGTTGCTAATGTTGTTACCAAAGGACATACCTAACTTTTAGGACATTTATAAGTTTTGTGCAATGGATAGTAATTGCTCGGTAACAGCAAGAACATAAGAAATGCATAAAAAATGATTCTATTCGCCCCGTTTTGCGGTACTTTAAACTTTGTGCCAAATTAACTATAGAATAATTTACAAAGCAACGGAGAAAATTCTTAATATAATGAGTGCCTTATTTTGATGTATACGCGGGTAGGTATATACGTCGTAGGTATATATTTATATATGCATTTTGAAATACAACGCATATATAAATAAATGCTAAAATATACGATACGGTACGGTCTGCCTACGTGTATTGTATATCACAATATCCTCAAATTATTATTTCCGGAAATATTCATTTAAACTTATTTTCGCAAACCGATACATTTACTGATAAATCACAATACAATAAGACAATGGACGCCTTAGATTGTAAGAATCTAAAGTGTCTTATTTTTGTGAAACTTAGAGTGTGATTCTCTTATTATCAATAGGATGTGATAATAGCTTATTCAATTTCAAGAAAAATGTAAAAAAAACATATATGGGAAGCTTTATAAAATTACTTTCCAAAAAATATTCTAATGCGGCACATTGTTTGCTTCGCTAGCGGTCTACTCTATATCTATAACATGCTAATATTGACGTGTAGTATTGTATTTTTTATTATTAATTTAATTATCACATCTGTTGACTTGAAAATTTCTTGTAAATTATAGTTTGAATTATATAAAATATTGTCAAACAATAGGTTTGTTTGAGAAAACAATAGTTCGATTATAGTTAGAAGTTCGTAAAAATATTCTCGAACAATGTTCAGTTCGAGTTCAGTTCGAAGAAACAAGAGCAAAATTGCTGCAATACGTCTCTTAAGATTGTAACTCAAAGAAATCCGTATTAGCTTAGAACATTTACTGAATGGTGAAATTCGGGATATCAAAACGAAGCATATAGCTAATGCATTATTAGATAATATTAATGATTACAAATTAATTTTTTCCCTAATAATAAAACATGATCTTTAATCTAAAATTAATGTAGTAAGCAAAATGTTACAAAATGAAGATATTTGCATTGCGGAGTCAGTAAAAGGCGGGAAATAATTTAAAAACGTTTCTAGACGAGTGCAGAAATGACAGCCAGTTTCAAAAATTCTGGAAAGAAGCAACAGAATTAGCCAAGCAATTGAACATTGATCCAATATTCAGATTAAATAGACATAATAAGAACCGCCCATTGGATTAAGAAGACAAAGATGAGCTTAAAATAGATCATTTTATTGAATTTTACTATTCAATTATTGATATAGCAATAAAATCCGTGAACGATTGTAATACTACTTTTTCTTTTTTTAATGAGATATTTGTCATATCAAATGACTTATTGAAAAAACGTTTTATGGATTTGAACTTACAGTTACAGGAAAATACAGGTGCTACTTTAAATAAAGACAGATATATTAGTATAACGAAATTTTATGTTTTAAAACAAATTTTTACTCCAAAGAGATTAAATCTTGCAAAACAATCCTGGGAAAAATTATTGGGAATGAGTTGATTTATCCATTCACAAATCTTGCAATATCTTTAACCTTACTTTTAATAGTAGGGTACGGGAAAAGAAGTTTTTCAAAAATAAAAATTGCGAAAAACTATTTGCGGTCGAGCATGAGTCAAGAAAGTTTGACCGATTTAGCAATAATATCTATGAAGCATGCAATTGCTACTCTACGGTTATTGATGAGTTTGCGTCAAATAAGGACCGAACAGTATCTCTAGTACTTTCTTGAAAAATATTTTGTTAATTCTTTTTTGTTTACATTATTTGAATGTGAGTCCATTTGTGTTTCATTTTTTAACTGAATCAGAGTGCACTTTAGTTAAAGTATGTAGGTAATATTATTTAAAAACATTATTATTGTTGAAAGAAAATAAATATTTTTTCAATTGATAAACCTATATTTTACTTCGTCAAAATGAATTAAAGCAATAAACAAGAGTTAAACCTTAAACAAGAATGGTCAATGAAAGAGACCGGCATGTTACAGTCTGCACGCAGGCGTCTTAACCTCTAGAAACGATCCTGGTACTTAGTTTAAAAAGTACTTAAGTACACGTACAGTAACGGTAAGCTGTCTACGGTTGCAAAGTAAATTCGACTTTTTTTTATACATTTACTACCATGCTTTAAAACTAAATTTAATTTATGGGCTAAGCAATGAATGAAAACTGCCTGGGGAGCATCAATCTTGATTTTTGCTTGTAAACCATTTAGGTGACCACTCATCACCGTCGCTCCATCGAAACATTGAGCTACTAACTTTTCCTTATAATTAAACTTTGTCAACACTTGCAGGACAACGCTATAAAGGCCGTTTGCTGTTTTATTCTCACTGACATCGTAAAATCCAAGAAATCTTTCATACAGAACACCAGAATTGTTTTCGACGTATCGAATAGACACTGCGCACTGAGACTTTTCAGTAATGTCAGTGGTATCGTCAACAATAATTGAAAAAAAATCTGCGTTACTTATTTCATAATTAATTTTCTCTTTTAACACTTCACTCACTGACCAAATAATATCGTTTTGAATAGTTTTCGAGGAAAATGATTTTCCCAAATCACAAATATGTTTTTTTAATTCTTCATTATAAGAAATCATAACATTAAAAAATTCAATAAAATTTCCTCGGTTAACTGATTCGAGAGACTCGTTATGACCTCTAAATGATAATTCTTGTTTGGCTAACAAAATGGTAATGTCAATTAGATAACTAAGTAATTGCCTGTTTTTTGAGACTTTCTCATTGTGTATTTTTTTACACAATGCAACATTCTCTTGTAAAAGATCTGTCAACGTTGGAGCATGTTTCAGCAATCGTTGAAAACTCAAATAATATTTTATATGATCTTTATTTGAAGTAGCATGCTTTTGTAACGAACGCGACAAGTTTTTTAAATCGTAGTAACCTTCCCTGATCCAAACAGATTTTTCAGTAGCATGAGATAAAAGAAGACAGGACCAGCAAAATAACTTTTGCAAGTAAACACTTCCACATAGCCAAGTATGAGTATCGTACCATGAAGTTTTGAAAGAACGGGCAAATGTAGAACCTTTAAGAAATAGAATTTGTTAATGTGATTTATTGCACTATACCAATGACTATACTTAAAAGAAGTTTTTGTTATTTAAATAAAATAAACATTAATAGTTTTGAAGTAATAAATACAAAATTAAAAATAATTATGAAATTTTTAAGTGATAAATTAAAGTTTAAAAATGTATTCGTTTGATAATTAAATTAAATGATTATCACTCATATATGTACATGTTAATAGATTGTAAGTAGCATTTTTTAACTACCAGGTAAATAATTTATTCTATAAGTTTCAATTATGATAGTTTACATTTTGTCATAATTCTATAGCAGTTAAAAAAAGTTTATAAAGCAATTTACTTTAATGGTAAAATGGTATTCAAAAAATTTAAACCGTTGCTTAACTACTATTAAACTTAGATATCAATATTAAAATAAATCCGAGCTATTTACTAATTTTTTTAAAATTTTATGTTACGGTTATGTAAAAAAATTATGAATTCTTTGTCATAAAAGGATGTAATTTGTTTTATAATCAACAGTAATAATTAAAAAAAATCGAAATAAATTAATTTAGTAACATGAATAAACTTTAACTCAAAACAACTAATCATTTAAACATTTATATTTTTTCCTTATCGCTTTTAGTGGGTGCAATGTGTCCTTTTTCAAAAGGACGCCGATGTTAAATAAATCTTTATTTATCATTCAGTATTACTCAAATGACAATTTATAATAAACAAGCATAATAAAATAAGAATTAACCGATCAGTGATACTGACACCTTACCTGCTTTTCTGTCGGAAGTCAAATTTTGTAAAGCTGGAGTAGGTCTTAATTTTAAAATTTCTCGTTTTTCATGCTCATTTCGTCTAGAATATGGAATTTCTTTTAATGACAATACAATATCGTGCATGGGATACATCGTAATAAATGTTATTTGACTACAACTTTATTTAGCTGTGCGCACTTTTGTTTCTGTTTGTACTCTTAATTCGTAATATACATAACCGCATCAAATCGAGACAGAAGGGATGGATGACACGAACAAACGAGCGGCTCCGAAGTTATCGCCTCTCGGGTCACAAAACTATTGAAAAAAGACATTATATGCACAAAATGAGATAGCAAGTCTTAAATCTGCAATTTTTAGTAGGCGTTAATTGTGTTCGCCTCTCCTTAGTGATGCGTTGTCTAATCATTAGTAATGTACGTTTCATAATGCGCCAAGCTATTCGTACATATAGAATAACAAATTTGGCAACCACTAAAACTAATTTAAAAATTTTGTTATTTTATGCGTACAATAATTATATTATAAAAAATATTTTAGATAGTGGTTACTATTTTAACTGAGACGGTGCCTCACTTGCTTCACCGCCAAATCCGCCACTGGTACCTAGGTACAGACACATGATTTAATTTTTACGGATTATTTTATTGTCATTTTTAAATTGATTATTTTTTTATCAAATTAAGTCTTACAGTAATATATTTGCACTCGTTGCAGCTTGTTAGTCTTTTCAATGAGTTACAATGTCATCAATAAAAAGAGATGAGTGAAATGATCGACGATATTTGGTATATTTTTCTTGTTTCTTGTGTTTCTTGTTCCATGATGTAGTTACCTTCGGCTACGACATTATCAACCGTTCTTTTCAGGGTTTCAGGGTACCGTACCTTGGTTCAGAATAATGTCATGAGAAGTAATTTTTGATAAAAAAACACAACATTTCAAACATAAATTTATTTTTATACTAATTAACAGGTCAGTCACTCGACATATGTAATCTGGTAAGAGGTATTTTTTGAGTTTTAATCCAGTCAAATATGGGTTTTAAGTGTGTTCAAACAATCAATGTGTCATGTCTGTTTTTACTAGAAAAACTACTAAAAGATACAGGTTTGATTACTGTATCATTGCGCAAAAATAGTACTCCTGTATACATCGTTATTTGCTGTTTGGTCTAACAAAGTGAACAGCTTGTATTTCTTCATTGTACTTTTTACTGTAATCAACATAAATAAGAGCTCATTTTGTAATTGACTATAGGTAAAAACTTTTGATGGAAGTTATGAAGCGTGTCACAAAGTACACGCTTTTGTTGTATCCAACCTTTGAATTTAAGATAATCTTTCCCAAACACATTTGCGGGTTTTTATCTTTTTCTAAAAAGTTAATAACATCGTCCCTAACGTTCAGCATGTTAGTGCTTATTTTTTAAAGTTTTTGTTTTTTGAAAGTATCATGATTAAAATTTTTTTTTGATATATGCAGCAGTGATTTTAGCTTTAAAATTTTTTTCTTTATGTTTATTTCTAAGATTATTGTAACTAATTTTTTGGCCTTCAAATTACTTTCGCAAAAGATAAATTTTTCTTTGCATCATTAGAAACTTGTTCTGGTAATTGTGGATCAGCATTTTTAGGTTTTAACTTTAAATATCTTTTCTTGTATTTTTCGCTTAGTTTTACTGCATTCATTCTTTGTTTTCTAAATTTGCAATCTGGGCATACAAAATAGCGAGCCGCTTTCACATTTGACATCTATTACGATCAATTAAAGACTTTTCCTCAAAAGTGGTATAGAACATTGTGGAAGTATTATATCAAGTATTCTTTGTAAATTTTGGCGTACTATGCTTTTTTTTTGGATTCCTGTACATTTTACTATTATTTTTCTATTGCTTATGTTTATGTTTCGCTTCTCTAGCACTCATAGCATCTTTTTTGTCACTGCGGTTATGATTTTCAGTATCTTTCGTATTTGGCGGTATAGGGTCTGCATGTATTATAATACAAACATATACCGTATACTAATTATAACAGTAGACACCTGACCACAAGTAAGGTTACACCACTAATTGTAGCGCAACGTCATACGGGATCTATTTATCCCGTACCACCAAAACGGATCAATTTGTCGATAACAGTCACATATACTCCGTATTGTTTAACTGTATTATTAAGTCCGCGTTGCTTAAACAAAAAAATGATACCTAACTCGTTAGCTTTGGTTAAATATGTACTGAGATATCGTAAATGCACTTACGAGAGTTATGAAAATTTTTGTTCGTCTGTGAAAAAAGTATCGTACGGACATATAGATCCCGTAATACAGTAAATGTGTTAATATGGTAAGAGTACAAAGCGCATAAAATTTATATCTATAATGTACATACCTAGGAATTAAATTAATTGATGCCAAGTGAAAAAAATTTTACCGCTTAATTGTGAAAATTGAGAATACAAGCAAATATTATGCAGGACTAAAAATTGTTTAGAGAAGAAATTGGTGTTTAAGTGCTGCATCATGACATATGTCATCTCTGCAATTTCGCAGTTTTCGCACACTTGTTTCGTTTCGCTTTCCGTGAGTCGTCACAAAAAAATAACGCTTATAGCTCGTAAATAAGATAAGTACGTGCTTTCTTATAGATCGCCGCAATTAATTTATCAGAAATTATTTATAGGTTTTTAGTTACTGCTTGGCTTTGTTCGACTGCCGACGGTTTATTTATATTTCACATATACAGAGACATAACTACAATTGTACCAGTGAAGCTAGCTTAAAATGTTGAAAATCAGAATATATGTATAATGTCTATCTTTTCTTCGATGTCTTGTGAGCGCCTTATGAGACTCATCAGTAATCATGGGTAGTTTGCGAACAAATTGGTATAATAAACTACTTATTTAAGTGAACTAGTTATCAACTTTTAATCGAATTTGTTCAAATTGAATTAGTACATGTTTTTTATACTGTGACTCGAATGGTATGACTAAAACGATGACAATACGGTCAAGAATTGTAACTTGACAAATTAATTCATTTTCTTGAACATGTTTAAAACAACGACTCATTAAATTTTTGAAATTTTTTAACATTTGCTTGACTTCGAGGGGAGGTGTAACTGGGAAACGATAATTTTTTATTTACGACTAACAGATAATACGACACATTGCACGTTTACTTGCGATTAGACAACACTGTGCATTGTTTTTGACCAATTTTGTTTCCGTACAGGTCAAAGTTACTACAGTACAGGATAATGAATTATGAAAGCATAATTTAAAAAACGTGTACAAATATGCAGTGCACCAAAATTCTAAAATTTGAAAACGAAATCATATAGAACCGTTTGGATGCTATTACATTAGTTTCAACGGTATGTAAAGAGTAAAAAATGTGTGTTTGTAAATTAAATATTTTGAGTTATGTTAGTAAACGTTGGTATTTAGTAGCGATTTTCTTGTAATTAAACGGCAACATATTTAAGAAAAATTAATTTGTTGGTAGAACTTTAAGACATTGTTAACAATTCAGGCTTTTTCATAAATAGATTTCTTTTATTTATTAATTGTAAAAGCAAATAGTTCATATTTTTAAACTGACTCAGTTCATTCATATTAATTTTTGCTTGAAATCAATGTACTAAAAAAATTAAAATAGTAAATGATTTAAAGGTAACTAAAATTGCATGTATTTAAAGCAAGTAAATTATACTTACAATTTTTCTAAATAGAGGTGAATAGCTAAAAATCAAATAATAGTTACACTTATAACTAGTAGAATAAACACTAACAAATTGAAATAAAATAAATACAAAGTTTTGACATATAATTTTTAGTTGTCATTTTAGGTGTACCAACACAAATTTTTAAATTTATATTATTAATTTGTCGCGTAATTTGTTTTCGTAAAAAGTTTAATTTAGTTGATTAAAATTAAAATTAAACGCAAACTGCACTGTTAAAAATTGTAGATGACATCAGTATTGCTATGGATAAATCTGAAGTCACGTTTCTTGTACTACTGGACCAAAGCAAAGCATTTGATTTAGTTCATTGGGAGCATTTGTGTTCTAAACTACATTATATTGGGTTTAATAAAAACGCTTTGAATTGGTTCAGTAATTATTTAAGTTCTCGTAATCAGATAGTGGTGTATAATAATAAAACATCTAGTTCAATGTCAACTAAAAGTGGAGTACCACAAGGCAGTATACTAGGACCTATTTTATTTTCTATATTTATATATGATATTAATCAATCCATTAACTATATGAACTATCACTTATATGCTGATGATATGCAATTGTATTTATCATGCTTGCCCTCAGATATTACCGACACTGCTTTAAAAATAAACGACGATCTTAATAGTTTTTATAACTGGTGCAATAACAATGGATTAAAAGTCAATCCTAGTAAAACGGTTGCTTTATGCATTGGACATAAAAGAACGAAATCAAAAATAATATTAAGTCAAGTAAATTTATCTATGCATAATGTTGCCATAAATTTTGTACACAAAACTAAAAGCTTAGGATTGATTATTGATGAACAGTTATGTTTTGAAGATCATGCTAATGCAATATACAAAATTTGTCTTTTAAAACTAAAAATGATGCAACAATTAAAATATACTTTAACAAATGACACAAAACTAAAACTAATAAAAGCACTAATTTATCCAAAAATAGATTATTGCTCTACAATATACTACAATTTTTTAAATAAGTCGTACAGAGACAAGTTACAAAAAAAAAGAACGCTGGCATAAGATTTTCCTATTGCGTACCATGGAGAGATCATATCTCGCCATATTTAGACTTTTCTAATGAACTTAATATATCACAAAGAGTTAAATATTTATATTGCATATTTCTTTATAAGTTAATAAAACACAAGCAACCAAATTACTTATATAAATTATTAGCTCTAAGATGCAGCAAGCATTCTATAAACATTAGAACTGACAATTACTCTCTTCCGAAACACAGCACCTATAAATTTGAACATGGTTTTTCATATTCTGCTGCAAAAACGTTAAATTTTGTTATTCATTTATTAGTTTTAACAGAAAAAACTTTTAAACAATGTGTAAAACAGTTGATAAAAGATAATAACTAAAGCTCAGGTATTATAGAATAATTTTTTAGGTTTTAGTTTTAAGAAATGCGTTAAGTTAAATGTTTAATTCAATGTTAAATATGTTATTTAAGATTAAGTTAATGTTCTAGAACATGTTATATTTAAATTATGGTTCTTATAGGCAGGGTGGAAGAACGGTATACCGAACCTTGTCCTTTTGTGTATTAATAAATGTTATTTTATTTACACAATAAACATTATTATTATTATTATTATTTTTATAATTATTATTATTATTATTATTATTATTATTATTATTATTATTATTATTATTATTATTATTATTGTTAATAAATAAACATATTAAAGTAGTAGAAAAAGTATAGTGTATAATTCGTAATGAATGTGTATTGCCAACTCGTATGAATTGCCAGCCTCGTCTTCGACTCGGCTGCAAATTCACATACTCGTTGACAATGAGAACCATTCATTACTCATTATGTAATATACTCACTGATCTTTATAAAGTTCTTGCCGTAAGAGAAGATCTCTACGTCATTACCTACTGATGTAAGAAATAACATACAAACTATTATATACGCAAGACATAAACTATGTGTAAAACAAAGATGAAAACTTGATTGCATGCGTTATGAATAAAGTTATTCAATTGACTTCAATCAAGTTGACGTTTTGTCAAACACGGTTTGCTGTCATTTTCGCTTCGTTTTGTATCTTTGGTTATTAGTATTTTGCATTATTGTATTTCAAACTGTTCTTTTTAGAACAAACACATGTGGGGTTTTATACAAGGTAAAACATTACGCTCTCAGTGTTGCCAAATGGTGGTTAATTTACTTTCATACTTTCAACAAGAAAAGGATAATGGGGATCTTTTGATCCTATTAACGTCTGTTCAAGAGGTAAGCTAAAGAAATAAATGATTAACTTGCATCACAATAAATTATTTACAGAGAGTTTCAACTGCATTGGGCATAAGCTTAGCTTCTGTTAAGCGGATAAAGTCTGAACACAACTTGAATCCAGTGTTATCAAGTCTTGGAAAGAAAAGGTCACGAAGGAAGTTAAAAACTGTAGACTTGCCAGAATCTTAAAAAATGACTATAAGAAACACGTTTTATACGATGTACACAAACAGTAAGTTTTGATGAAAGCAACCTTCAGAATTTTTCTAAAAACTAACTTTTTCTAGAACAACATGTGACTGTGAATCCCCTAAACAGCGAACTCAAACATAAACATGTATTGTTAAGTGATCGCACTTTAAATAGAACTCTGCATGAAATTGGCTTTAAATTCAAGAAAGACCATCACCGTAGATCCTTAATGGAGACTTCACGTATAGCCCTTATGAGGATTAAATTTCTAAAACGTTACATAGAAAATCTAAACACAAAATTTCCACGTGAAGTAGTTTTTATGGATGAAACTTGGATATTTGCTAAAAGAAGTATGGAGAGATCGTGGCAAGATGATAATTTAAAAAGTATACGTAAATCTGAGGGCTACGATGGAAAACGATTTATTTATTTATACGTACATGCCGGTATAAAATCCTGATTTGTCAAGAATGCTTCGTTATTGTTTTTATTTAAACCTCAGCATGAATATTATCATGGAGATATGAATGGTGAAACATTTAAAAAATGGATTGTAGAACGTTTACTTAATAATTTGAAAGAATCATCAATTATAGTGTTGGATAATGCATCATATCATTCCATGTTACTAGAAAAAAAGGCTTCGTCAAGTTGGAACAAATCTGATTTAATTTCTTGGCTAAACAAAAATAATATTTCGTATGATGCTAACATGTTCAAAAGTGAATTACTTGACATAGCTAAACAGCACAAGAAAGAAAAGAAATATGAAGTGGACGAACTGTTACAACAAAACGGACATGAAGTGCTACGACTACCACCCTATCATTGCGAGTTTAATCCAATCGAAATAATATGGGCCCATGCAAAGTCATATTACAATAAACACATTGGTAGGGATGGGTATGGAGATGAAACAGTAATTTCAATGTGGAACAAAACACTACAACAATGTACTTCCGAGGTATGGGAAAAGTGTGAGTTTCATACAGAAAAACTAATACAAGAGTGGTATAACCGAGAAAAGTTTTTAGACATTACAGTTGAACCTTTAATAATTAATGTTGGTTTAAACGATTCAACTTCATCGGAATCTTCAGATAGTGATGATTAAAGTAAATGAGGTTCATAGTGTTTTTAAAACTGAACATTTTTATAAAACCAATTGTTACTCAAGATGTTGCTCATTTCGTTGTTTTATGTATTAAAGTTACGTTTAATCTGTACTATACATGATTTCACTGTGCTTAAACGTTTTTGATTTTAAATTACTTCAATAAACCTATTACTACTGTAGAAACTTAATGAAAACGTAATTCGCAATGTAATATACAGAATGTACAAAAACAGTAAGCTTACATGACAATACCGACAACATGGTTGAATAACTGACGTCACTGACGTTAATGACGTGCATCGATGATACCGTAGTCTGACATTGAAACTTTTAGAAAAATCATCAGCGCCTCTCATTACTGAGACAAGAACTAAAATGTAGCGCTAACCATATTTTTTGTGACAGTTTAATTGTTAGTGCAATTGTCATAAATATTAATATTTTTGTAAGATATTTTCTAAATAGATTAGTTTGTTTAAAAATATTTAGAAAATGGTTTGAGCACATTAGTAGCTTGTGCTTTGAATTCTTATTTCAATATGTATGTTATGTTCTTTAATTTTCTAAATTTCTTTGCAATTTTGTCATGCGTTCGATCGTTAAATCCATAAATGGGTTAAGCATGAGTGATTAATTCTTAAGCGAGTTAAAATTACTGTTTAACTGTGTTTTTTTTTGTATAATCTTATTGAAACAAACTGAAATTTGATTAAAGCCATTAAACTTCACAAAACTTTATACCGTTTTATGCAATTCCGTAAATTTCTATGCAATTTCAACAAAATGAATGATCATAAATTTTGTTTTGCTTTGAAATAACGGTACTGTTGTAAAGTAAAATTTGTTTAATTTAGTTCTAATCTCAGTATTGTGTGGCGCTGTATTCTACGCAGTCTAATCCCATATTTATTTTTTTTCTCATAAGTATCAGCTATCCATATTATTATAGAGATCAGTGAATATACTACTTCCGCATTAATTTCAGTCGTGACAACATCAAAAATTTTAAGTGCCTCAACGGTTTTTTCAATAATGCACCATTCTTGACCTGTCAACGGTGCTACACCACACTGTATTATACCAATCTTACTTTATTAGTAATACTATAGTTAGTGATTGGTACACCAAACCTGTAGCCTCAAACAGAACGATCAATTATTTATCCAAACCCCCACATTATCAAAAGGTTAATATCATCAAGGCTATGAAAAATAAAATGTTAGTTTTAAGTAGTCCACAATTCTATGCAAACATTTTTATCATTTTAAAGCAGATACTAAAAAATAACAACTATACTAGAATATAGCAAATAAATTATTAACATACACTACCACAGCTACTAATACTTCACCATCTGTAAATCTAACTACGACTAATCTTAAAGCTAACTCTAACACTAATAATATGTACACGAAAATCATAAATGTTCCAAACCTAACAAAAAGATTAATTCCGATCTTAAAAACAGATAACATCAAAATAATAATGTATAACACTAATACTATTTACAACATGTTTTACAGCAGAACGAAAGATAAAACTGACATAACTGAAAAACACAGTGTAGTGTATAAATTAGATTGTAAGCTTAGGACGTGTTCATGTTTGTCAAACTTTGGAGTAATTGCTCAAATATTCTACGTAAGTTCTTACGTCTAGTGTTGTTATGTTTACATCTGTAATTAGTTACTGCTAACTTATTTGATTAGATAGTTGTGTACTTACGATAATAAATTGCAGTGGCCTGATGAAGTGCACATTTAGTGCACGAAACGTCGCCATAAAGAAAAACTAAGCAGTTTTGTTTATGCCCCTCCTTAAACGAAGAATCCAATAGTGTTAATTAAAGTTAAATAAGGAGGATAAAGTAACCGTACCATTGTATTTGTTACCTTATTGTGTTAAATTTGAACGTAAATTGCAAATTTTTAATTTAAAAAAATTATTTATTTACAGATATGTACAAATAATTGCTTTTTGTTTAATATATTAGTATTAATTAATTGATTATTATAAAAAAAAACTATTAATTGTCGCCATAAATAACTAACACTGTTACAAAATTGCTAGTCATTTATTAAACTTCTTTTTAAATTAAATATGTTTATGCTAAATAAAAATACTGTTGTTTAGATGAAAATTGTTATTAGGTAATATTCATTTTTAGTTGCCATGAGTCTACTTTAATAGTTAACAAGTGAGTACGTTAAAACATTATTAAACTAAAATTTTTTTTTAATAATAAAAACTTTAATTTTTTGCTTTTTTTTAAATAAAAACACAAATTTGACGATTAATGTTATTGCTGGATATAAGTAACTTCTTATGACGGTAGCATATTAAAAAACCCAACATTATTGAAGCAAAACGATTTATCAATAAAATTCTAGAGATTAAGTTTAGACATAATTTTGACAAACAAATATAGATTAATTTTTTCAACATTTATCTATTGTGTTAGTTTTACTAATTGTACAATGTAAAATAATTAAAGTAAATAGATTACTAGTTTTTTAGTTAACTGCATAATCATTTTAATTACTAGTATATTTTTAGCTGAAAACTGTTTTTGACAAACAGCTTTTGTAATACTTTTGCAGTTTAATTTTACAGATATTATTTGAGCAATTACTAGCGTCTTTAACTAACACATTTGTTTGGTTTGTATACACTTTTGACTATACCAGTTTAACAGCTTAAATGAAATTTTGTGAAATATGGTTAATGGTTTTGTCTGAAATTATAACTATTGAATATTTAAGAAAACTAAACATGTTAATTTTACATTGTTTTAAAATTTTTATTTAAAGTAATTTTTTTTTAAATAAAATTTTAATTCAAAAGTTTTGTTATTCATAAAAAATATTTTGTTGTATTGGTAACTATAATACACTTCTCCGACATGCTCTAGTTAATTTAACATGTTAACTACATTAATTAACCCTCGTACAAGATTTTCATTGAATACAAACGCTCTTAATATATGATGTTCTTGCATCTAACTACAAATTTGTCTGTAAATAATAGAGACCTGCATAAACTTTCTAACTTGAATGCGCAAAAGTTATTTTGATAATGGTTAGTCAAAAGTTAAGTGGTTTTGGGCGTATAATTTCTAACAAAAGGGTTAAAGCTATTACGTTTACACCGTGAGAGAAATTCCAATATATTTATAAAATTTTCATCGTGCGGTTTGAATCGTGCTTGATGAAAATATTACAAATTTATATAGAAGCCAGTAAACATATAAGAAAGTTAGAAAAAAAATGAGCTTTTACCTTATGAAATATTGAAAAAATGAACGTAGCGACCTGTTAAACTATGTACTACATAAATTTTGACGATAGGTACGCATAAGTTTTACGATAAGACCAAAAAATATCTTTGTTACTTCTGAAGAAAATATTGTTAAAAAAATCTTTCGAATATTGGCGTTTTATTCAGATTCTTCACATTTAGACGTATTTTAAAAGTCAGATTATTCGCTTCAAATGGATTTCGTTAAATTTACTCTTAAGTAACACAAATAAATTCCCTCTTTCTTTTATTTAAATAAGAATATTGAGCGGCGAGATCTCATTAGGAAATAAATTGAGGGTAATGTGTTTATAATTAGATTAAATTACTACAACACAACGCTTTTATTTATGTTGCATTACAAAGTTTACAGTGAACAAAATAGAATCTCCGACTGTTGATAGTGACAATTCAAATAAGTTTATCAAATAAGTTAAGTACCTACGTGTTATTAAAAATTAACAGAAGTATGTCAAATTGCAGTTACATTATAAACACAAATAAATATACTATTAGAAAATAATTTGTAACAAAAATCGACGAGTTTGCTTTTTGACAAACTAAAGCTTAAAGCTTGCTTTATAGCTAATTTAAAAAACGCTTTTTAAAATTAAGAAAAATGAATTGTTTTTATATTTTATTGTTACATTAATATTTTATATTTATGTATTAGATGGCAATAGAAATGTTGAAAAACTGTCAACTGTCAAACACAAAATCCATCAAATTATTACATTACAGTGCATTTTTATATTGACACAATCTTGATATTATAACGATCGACCAGAAAGACATTTTCTACGATTTCTAAGTTTTACACTTCAATTGGACAGATACAACTTGACAAGCTACTAAATGAGAAACCCTCGAAAAGTAAATGGGAGTAGGAAGGAAACCAATTGCAAATGTAGCAATTTTGCAAAAAATGTTTTTTATGACTGGCAGATAATTTTAAATATAAGAGAAATTTCATTAACATTTATTACGTGAAATATGAAGCTGATAAGAAAAAACGTCATTTCAGAATATCGAAAAAAATATTTTTATGTAACTGCAGACAGTATATAGGTTTAACTTTGTGTTTAATTAAAAATACTTGTTGAAATGACATATTTGAAGTAATGTGAAACTATACTAAATGCAGATAATTAAAGTACAGGTAAATGTACATTTGATAACTTAATAAAATATGCATGCATTTACGCATTAAAAGTTTTAAATATGTATATGCACTTTTACCTTTACATGAAATTAAATAAAAATTATTTAAAAAAAATGTGCTTTTTAATTAAAATATTTTTCATAGATAAACGTTAAATACACGGATTTTTGTTTACATTATAAATTTCTAAATACAATTTAACCAAAAATTATAGTAAAATTGTTTTCTTTATTATTTGTTGAGTAATACTATAGTTATTAGCACAAAAAACGACGCGTTGTTTGTATCAATTTAACATAACATTTTTCCACGACTGCTACTGAATATAATTCTTCTTCAAGTGCTACTAAGCAATAAAAAAAACTAAACTATAAAGAGGCAAAATAGCGCCACCAAAAAAAATTCTTGTTTAGTAACCTTGATGCCGTTTTTAGCTACTCTTGAGTCAAGTGATAAAAACGTTTCTCAAAAAGGCAACACATTTCTTGAAAAAAATATGGAAATGGATAATTGCCATAAATGTAACGAACCGTTACTAATTTAAGTTTAGTTTTAAAATTAATTTTTCTATATATTTATTTAATATTAACGTATATTGTTTGTTTCATTTGAGTTTTGCTGTATTCTGTCTTAATTACTTGTATCCCCTACTATTAAGTTCAATTTATGTTTATTTATTATTAATAAGATTCTACTAATTACCCGTTTTCCTTTTGTAAATAGATAATCTAAGGGAATTCTACCGAATATCGAACGCGCATCGGAGCTCGCGCTATCCCCGCTTAAAGTCGCTTCTCTAATCACAGCGTAGATTATCCCCGCTTAAAATTGTTTTTACTCTACGGACCGTCCGCTATAAAACCGGAGCCTTAACGGAGGAACTTCAGTTCCAGTTGAAGCTCAATCCGAAGAGGAGTCCGGGGTCCCAGTGCACTAGCTGAACTACTCTATTCCTTACCGGGCGTCGTGTTTGTAGTGTCGGGCTTTGGCCTGCGTAACACGCCGTAAACATTGAGTTCCAGTTACGTGATGAGATACTTTCACACGACTACTGGTTTCACTCTATTTTTTACCGGGCAACGTGTTCGTAGTGTCCGGCTTTGGTCTGCGTAACACGCCGTCAATACTGGGTTCCAGTAACGTGTTGAGAGATTTTTGCACGGGTACTGGTTTCACTATAAACCACGTCTGTTCACCGAATCCGAATAATCCTTTCTACCGGTTAATACCGTTTCTGCATGCTTACTAGGTCACCAACGTTACCGCTTGCCGAAAGCACGCCTATTAATCATTGATCTTTTATTTCACGTTTGCTTGGTTGCTGTTTTCGCCGCTTCCGCTCCATTCGATTAACTCGCCGAAACGAACGTACCGTTACAGTTTTTTTTTTAAATTAAGTAAAGTTGTTATATTTAGTGTGGTATTTATTTTCGTCGTCTAGCTCCGCTTTTAGAAATGTTTGTAGCCCTGGACAACCGTGTCTTTACTGCAGTTACCCGAAGAACACCGTCTAACAGGAGAGCAAACTCTTCGAACAAATTGGGCGCCCGAAAATCGTACCGTTCCTTAGTTTTCTATTTCAGGTAAACCGCCCGTCCCGAAGTAAGCGTTACATAAAAATAACCACAACCATAATAAAATTTCAACAAGCTAAACTTAAAATCGACACTTAGTATAAATAATTTAAAATATTGTTAAGTACTATTTGTTAATATATCCCCCCCCTCTTAATGTACATAAAAGTAGAAAAGTAGCGAGGGTAGCTTTTAAATGGTAGGAGTTGTAAGAAGTGGGGCGATAAGTAAATGGTAAGCGAGAGTAATGTAAGAACAGTGAACAGTTGTAAGGTGTAGTTAAAGTAAATAAACAAAAACAGCAAAGTATTCAAACCACCGACAACAATCAATACAAAATCTATCCAACACATCAAATCCAGCCCGTATCAGAAATCAATAAAAACGAGCATTATCATCTGTAACAGCAAGTGGCTTATCATATCCTATCTTTCCACTAACTCGTAAATTATATATTAACGGAACTAATTTTAAAACGTGGTATTTTAAAATCCCAATTAACTAGATTTGGTACATTTATTCAAAATTTTCAATCGAAAAAAATATCAACACGGTAAAAGTTAAGCTTAACAAAATAGAGAAAGTTTATGACGAGTTTTTAAATATTCAGAAAAGTATTGAGTTGTTAGATCCAAAAAGCGAGTCAAACAAGACCGAAAGTAAGAATTTCGAGGATAAATATTTTGATCGTTAGCGTTAGCTACAACGTTAATTGAAGACGCGGTTAAGAAAGATAATCTTGTTAAACAACTAAATAAACAGGGCCCAAATATACCATTACCTACTATTAAAGTGCCGGGTTTCAATGGTTCATACTCAGGTTGGTTAGGTTTTTATGATGAATTTACTTCTTTAATTCGTAACAATGCTAATTTAACAAATCTTGAAAAATTTTATTATCTAAAGTTATCGGTCACGCGCGAAGCAAGTCCGCAATTGAATAGTTAAAATTAGCAAACGACAATTATAATGCAACATGGGATCTTTTAAAAGAAAGATTTGAAAACAAAAGACTAATCATTCAAGAGCACACATACTCTATCTTAAACGCGTCTACGGTTATAAAGGCCACACATTCATCTTTAAGACAATTGTTCGATACTTTAAAAAATAATCTCAAATCATTAAAAGTTTTAAATCTACCGGGTCAGCATTGGAACGCTATCCTAATCCCGATAATAACGGCGAAGATTGACTATGGTACTAAGAGGGAATGGGAACTAAAATTAACTGCCGAACAGCCTAACATAGACGAACTATTTGAGTTTTTCAATAAAAATGTCAGGTGCTAGAATCAGTTGAATCAGCAAATCAAGTAAACAAAGTACAGCCTTACGTTAAAAATAATTTTTCTATGAATGAAACTCTTGTTTCAACATTATCAACCAAATGCGCTATTTGTAAAAAAAATCATTTAGTATACCACTGTCAAAAATTTGTAGATATGCATGTAGACGAACGGTACAACAAAGTCAAACGTTTGAATCTATGTTTTAATTGTCTTCGGGGCAACCACCAAACTCAAAATTGTCGAGCGATAAGATGCCGTCAATGTAACAGAGCTCATTATACTTTATTACACCGTAGTTTCAACGTAGAGTCAAGTAATTCAAATTTAGATGCACAAAGTGAAAATCAATAGCATAGGTAATTCCAAACTAATTTACAATTTAGAGAAAAGATTAAATAAAAATCCTCAACTATTATTACAATACCAAAATTTTATGCATGAATATTTAGCTTTAAGTCATATATAATTAATAAAAAATACTGAAATATTAGACACAAACACTTTTTATTTACCTCACCATTCTATATTTGACAAAAATAGTAAAACAACAAAAACACGCGTAGTTTTCGATGCCAGTTGTAACATCAGATAATAACGTTAGTCTTAATGATACTCTTTTGGTTGATTCAAACTTGCAACAAAGGTTAGTTAATATCCTACTGAAATTTAGAACCCGTAAATATGTATTAAACGCCGACATAACAAAAATGTATCGGCAAATATACGTTCAGGAACTAGATTCCAATTACCAACTAATACTTTGGAAAAATCGCGATACAGAAAACATTCAAACTTATCGATTAAAAACAATCACTTACGTTACAGCATGTGTGTAATTTTTAGCAATACGGACACTACAACAATTAGCTTAGGATGAAAGACATAATTTTCCATTAGCTTACCCAATAATAATAAATGACTTTTTTTATATAGACGACCTGCTTACGGGCGCAGATTCTATATACGAAGCAATTAATATAAGAAATTAAGTAACCGCTGCATTACAAAGTGGAGGTTTTGTATTGTGTAAATGGGCATCAAACTCAATATAGTTGTTACCGGAATCCAATCCCGTTGAGCATCTAATTAAACTTGATAAAGATTCAGTATCAAAAACACTCAAATTCAAAAAACAAGCAATTACCGCCACTGTTATTAATAATAATAACACAATTTATAGCAATTTTAATAAATATTTGTCGTTTTCCAAACTAATTAGAATTATTGCGTATGTTCTTAGATTTATAAATAGTTGTAGGGATAAGAATGCAAAAGAATCAAATCATATTACCACAAATGAATTAAATAACGCATATAATCTAATTATAAGGCAAGTTTAAACGAATGAATTTCGGTTAGAATATGATCAGTTAATAAAAAATAAAAAATTAACCAACCAGAGTAAGTTACTTGCATTGAACCCTTTTATTGATTCGAATAATTTAATAAGAGTAGGAGGAAGATTAAAAAATTCTAGTTATAGTTTCGACAGAAAATATCCATTAATACTACCTAAGAAACACCACATAACTGATGTAATTATAAGCCAGGAATATATTCAAAATTTACATGCAGGACATCAAGCAACGTTAGTAATAATTAGACAAAAATATTGGGTAATTTCAGGGGCTAATGCTGTTAAAAGAATATTGCACTAATGTGTCACCTATATTAAAATTAATCCTAAAACCGACAATTCAATTATGGAACACCTACCGGCTGTTAGATTAGAGCAAAATCGATCATTTTTGAAATGTGGTGTAGATTTTGGGGAACCTATTCTAATAAAACCCGCAATTAGATCAAAGGTCCGTAGTAAAGCTTATATTGCGATGTTCGTTTGCTTCTCAGCCAAGGCAGTTCTTTTAGACCTGGTAACGGATTTAACAACAGACGCGTTCTTAAATTGTTTAAATAGATTTATGGCACGTAGAGGCCAAGTAGCAGAAATTTATTCTGATAATGCCAAAACCTTTTGCGGAGCTTAACGTTAATTAAAAGAAATTAAAAATTTTATCTTAACCAACAGTTTTAGAGACTTTATAGTAGATAAGTTAAATATCAAAAATATTAGTTAGAACTTTACACCACTTCGTGCTCCAAACTTTGGAGGCATCTGGGAAGCGCAAATTAAAAGAATTAAATATCATTTAAAAAAAGTAGGAGAGACAGAGAAGCCTTTCCAATGACTTAGATCGTTTAACGCCCGGCTATTTCCTTATTGGTGAGCCACTAACAGCATCTGTACCACCAAATTTTGTAAACGCTAAGATGACTAGTTTGTCTCGATGGCAACACATTGAAAAAAATCTGCAGCATTTTTGGCAACTGCAGCAACAATTAAAATGGAACACAAATTCAAGACATACTTTAAAACTAGAGGAGCTAGTTATTAAGGAAGATAATTTACCTTCATTGTAGTGGAAAGTGGGCAGAATTGTGTGTAGTCATGCGGGAAACGATGGTGTAGTGCGAGTAGTGTCTGTAAAAACTATTAACGTGGTAATGAAACGTCCTCTAAACAAATTATGTGTGTTACCGATAGAAGATGGGAAGTTGTAAAAGGTAAAAAAAACATTAGAAATATAAAGTTAAGATATTACATGTAAATTATAGTAAACCAATTATGAATCAAAATTCTGAATCTAAAGTTCTCAAGGGGGCCGGCATGTTAAGTACTATTCGATAATATCTTCTCCCTCCCTATCAATGTACATAAAGGTAGAGAAGTAGCGAGGGTAGTTTTTAAGTGGTAGGAGATGTAAGAAGTGGGGCGATAAGTAAGTGGTAAGCGAGAGTAATGTAAGAACAGTGAACAATTGTAAGGTGTAGTTGAAATAAATAAACAATTATAATTATCCATAACTGATCATTCACCAACCAACAAATTAATACAAGTATATTTAATTATTTACTGTAAAACTTTTCCAGTTATTTATTGGATTTACTATTTATTTACATTGTTTATTTTTTTAATGTTTGATTTACACGTTTGTTACGATTTAAAATTATAACACACCGAACATAAAATATTATTTTGCTACTAGAACCGAGACTAAAACAAACAATTATTTATTTTTAGTACAATTCTCATAAAAATTAGTAAAACTCTAAAACATTTTTATTTTAGTACAAAATATTTTGAAATTATGGTTTGATAGGAACCGAACATATTTATTTAATAGTTTTTGTTGAAGTTAACTAGTGATTGTAAATCATAGAGTTTATTTTTGAGAATTAACTTTATTTTGTAACACTCGTTAGAAAATGCACACGTTGAATCTGTTAGTTTTTAGGACGCTCCTACTAGACTGCGCTGTATATTTTTACATTTAAACTACCTAACGTTTACATAAACTATTTTAACTAAAGTATTTGAACTATTCATAAGCAAATATATAATTGATTAATTTTCAACACTTCCTCCTAATCAAAATACATTTGAAAACATAAAATTAAGGCTACTAATATAAAGGATACAATACTATATTATTTGCAAACACCCAAGTTCTCACGGAGTATTTCGAATCGGGTTCGACCTAGCGGTTTAGTAAAGATATGTGCTATTTGACTGTCTCCATCAATATGCTGTACAACAAGAAGTTCCTTTAAAAAACACTCACGCACAAAATAATGTTTGACCTCTATATGTTTTAAGCGCTTATGAAATTGTGGATTTTTTGAAAGTTTAACGGTACTAGCATTGTCTATGTACAATGTTGGTTTATCCGAACCTTTCACATCTAAGTCATTTAGTAAACATTTAAACCACAATAAGTTTTTAGCTGCTTCACTTGCTGCTACAATTTCAGCTTCTGTAGTGAATAATGCTACAGATTTTTGTAAATTACTTGACCACGGCACTGTCCCACCTGCAAAAATAATCACAGTGCCACTTGTTGAACATCGTGTAACTTTGTCGCCTGCAAAATCTGCATCACTGTATGCTGTTAAGGTTCCTTTATTGCTGTCTGATTGATATAATAATCCATAATCTCTTGTTCCTTGTAGGTATCTTAAAATTCGTTTTACACAACTCCAATGTGCTTCAGATGGTTGTTGCATTGCTCTGGCTGCTTGACAAATAGCAAACGTTATGTCAGGTCGTGTGGCTATTGTCAAGTACATTAAGCATCCCACTGCTTCACGATAAGGAACATCATCCTTGAGCAACTTATGATTTTCATTATTATTACTAAGATCCGATGGTGTTGCAACAGGGTTTGAATCCTGCATGTTAAATCTTTCTAGAACTTGTTTTATATAGGACTTCTGACAAATGAAAATTCCATTTTGCAGCTGTTGTATTTCCATATTCAGAAAACAATTTAGCGTACCTGTGGGTATTTTGAAATGACAACGTAGTTGTTCAATAAATTCATTCATCTCAGCTTCGTTACTTCCGCAAACCAACCCATCATCCACATAAATTGCAACAATTAGTTTCTTTTCATTACAGATACGTGTAAATAAACAAGGATCTGCCGAGCTAACTACCATATTCTGCTCATTCCGGAAACTTGTAAAACATTGGTTCCAACATCTGGAAGCTTGCTTGAGTCCATATAAACTCCTTTTCAACTTGCAGACTTTTCCACTACCATCATCAAATCCTTCTGGTTGATACATGTATACTTCCTCCTGAAGCGTACCATGTAAAAATGCAGTCTTAATATCAAACTGACATAATTTATATTGGTTTGTACATGCAACCCCAAGAATAGTTTGTACTGTATCGTAGCGAGCAACTGGGCTAAGGGTTTCCTCGTAGTTGATACCTTCTTTTTGGTCATAACCTTTTGCAACAAGCCGTGCACGAAAACGAACTAGATCATTTGAATTTACTTTCTTGCGTAGCACCCATCTGTTACGAATAATCTTCTCATTAATCGGCTTATCTACTAATTTCCACGTTTCATTTTCAGCTAGTGCTTCCAGCTCTTCTTTCATAGCCAGGCTCCACTCGTCCTTTTCTGGTGAACGCATGGCCTCATTGTAACACGATGGATTTTGTGTACTTTCTACAACACTTAATGCTAAATTCACAACATATTCACCAGAAGTCATCCAATTAGGTTGTTTTGTTTTACGCCTAGAAACTTCATGAACTTCTGTTAAATTTTGTTCCATATTTTCAGTACATTCATCTCCATCTGAATCTAATAATATTTCCTGCATTGTTACAGTCGTTGCTTTATTTTCAACGTTATCCAGTACAGTTGCTTCAGTCCCTGTTTCTGCTTCAGCATATTTAGTTTCATCTGTTTTGGTCGATGAGTTACAGCACACACGTTCTGGTTTGAATATGATGTCATGAGATTTTACAATTTTCTTCAAATACACTTTTATTATCGAATTTCCTCTGAAACTGTTTTGGTATATGTACGAAGCATTCTGTACCAAACACTCGTAAATGATTATAATTCTTCATTTCATAATCAGTCCATAATTGTTTCAGTGATTTTCTTTCAACCGGTGTTTTGCCTGCGAGATTCAATACATACGTTGCTACTTCACATGCTTGTGCCCACATTGATTTAGGTAAACCACTCACAGATAACATTGAGCGTGCCAGATCCACAACTGTACGGTTTTCCCTTTCGGCTGCCCCATTTTGTTCAGGACTGTATGGTGCGGACAGTAGTAACTCGATTCCACGGTCATTTAAAATGTCACGTACTTCACGACAGTCAAATTCTCTGCCGCCATCACATCTGAATCTCTTAATTGTATGTCCAGCCGTTGTAGCTTCATTTAAAAATATTTTTAAGCACTTTGCCACTTCACTTTTATGTTTAATAAAAAATATTTTCCTATACTTTGAAAAGTCATCTTTAAAACAAACGAAATATTTAAAACCATGAATTGTTTCAACCGACATTGGTCCATTGACATCAGCATTGACTTGCTCTCCGATTTCTTGTGCTCGTAACTTTCGTTGTTTAAATGGTTTTCTATGAGCCTTCCCTAAAGCACAACCATCACAAAAATCATATTCGGATTCAGATAAACTTAAGTTCATTTCCTTAAGAACTTTCTTCACATGTCTCTTGTCTTGATGCCCCAATCTTTCGTGCCAAAGCTGAATCGAACTTGATGCACTTGCCATGCTCACTTCCATATTCTTGCATGAAACAACTGTCATATTCATAATATATGAACTCGTTTTCCAATCTTAACTAGTGATTGTAAATCATAGAGTTTATTTTTGAGAATTAACTTTCTTTTGTAACACTCGTTAGAAAATGCACACGTTGAATCTGTTAGTTTTTAGGACGCTCCTACTAGACTGCGCTGTATATTTTTATATTTAAACTACCTAACGTTTACATAAACTATTTTAACTAAAGTATTTGAACTATTCATAAGCAAAGATATAATTGATTAATTTTCAACAATTTTAATATTACAAATTATAATCTTTATATTTTTCCGGTTGCATTTTTCTGAAGGTGAACTTATCTTTGTGGTCAAGTGAGAACGCAGACAATTTTTATATAATAAACCTAAATATTTTTTTATGGCAGATAGAAATCACATTCCGATAGACATCGATGAAAGCCGCGACCGCGATCTAAACGGTGGTCGCGACCAAAACATCGACCTGAATCGCAACGATTCATATACATACCAAATATACATGGATGAGCGTGGTCGCCGTTTACGTCGCCATTCAGGTCGATGTTTAGGTCGCAATTGTCATTTAGATCGCAGTCGCGGCTTATATTGATGTTTATTGGCTGGACATGTATTGTAATTTTACAGTAGTTTCAAACTTGTTTATCTATTAAAATTTCAAATTTGTAGGGTGTACAATTATTTTTAGTAATAAATTTGAAGGATTAAACTTAATTTAAGATTGTTCAGAACTTAAATTATATTTTTATTGTTAAGTATTTAAATTATATATAAGCAAATTTCTTCTTTAGTTAGCGGTTCTATTTTATTACAGAGGGGCCGACATCACGACGTCGGACCTACTACAAATGCACTGTTTTGAACGTGCCACGCACAAAAGGTGCATGCAGCCGTTTTAAGCAGATTATTGTAAATTTGGCTGCAGCAGGATTTAAATTAAGACTTGTTGGTGTCTTCTTAAACTATAAATCAACCCTTGTCAATTTAGGTTGATGACCTGTGTCCCACTCACTATTTTTGCTACCACATTTTGTATATATACTTTAAGATTTTCTTTAGGAGTAATAATTTTTACACGTTACCGAGCAGTCGCTTATTTATAATTAACCAGTAAATTACCGCCAATTTTTTCTTATTTGTTTTGTATATAATTACTGTAAAATAAATTTGTTTAGTGCTTTACCAGATTTTTATTACAAGATTTATTTACACGAAGATAAAGTGAAGTGCAGCAGCAAACCACAGTATCTTTACCCTACTGCATTCGAACAAAGATAAATAAAATAAAATATTTTTTAGATAATATTACTTTCAAAAATATATTTGTTTTTCATCGCGATGTTACTTTTTTAACATCGAGGTAGCTTGAATTTATTTACTCATTAAAGAAAACAAATATCAAAACAAAGCAACGAGCGAAGGTTGTTGCGGTTTTTGTATATAAACATAATCATAAACATTTGATAAACACGAACTTCTTGTTTATTTAGAGTAATAGACACACATTTTACAGAAACCAATTGATTAATGTCGGTTGTTATCCATTACAATCTTGTGACTTTAAGTAAACTTTAATAGGTATTTGTATAGAACATAGTTAATAATATTTTCAACAATTAAATAAATAGAGTATTTTTTTAAATTATCGTAGAGTTTTGGTTAGTAATTAATTAAGCAAGGCGTTTTAAATGATACTTGTACATTTAATTATTATTGGAAGTGATATTATTCAAAAAAATAATTTATTACATTTATGTTATATGAAGTTTAAACTTTCAAATTTATTACTAAAAGTAATTGTTCTACCTACAAATTTTAAATTTTAATTTAAATAAATAAACAACTTAAAAACTACTGCAAAATTAAAATATATACATGTTTAATCTTACAATAAATTGTGTAGCTGAATCACACTCCTCTAATAGACATCGATGTAAGCTGCGACCGCGACCTAAACATCAACCTGAATCGTGACGTAAACAGCAACCGCGCTCACATATGTATCTTTACTATGATCGCAACCTTAGGGTGTGAAAATACCAAAGATGCTAAATAATATAAAAAAAAATATAAAAAATATATATAATAATGAATAATGCTGGATAAGCTGCTGAAAGATTAACAATGATTCTATCAGGGAATAATAACGATTAATATTTTACGCAATGCTCTTTATTGTCATCAACTGTCTTTGTCTTAACTATTGTTGATAGGTATGATGCTGAGTACGACAGTCTTCGCAAGTACATGCACAATCCTTCAAAACCTGTTACTCTATAATAATTGATTGTGATAATTTCCGCAAGAATACCCAAACCATTTACTAACAGACGAAGATCTTTGCGTTCAAACCTTACACTCTTCCTGTGTTAGAGCATCTATATTCAAACGTCCATTACCAATATCCTTTCTACGAGGATCTGCACGCTCATGTCCAATTAATTCACGTAATATAGCATTTTCTATATCATATAAATTAAAGTTTTGAAGCGCATTAAGGTTTAGAAGCTCTTCCATATTTGAAACTATTACATTGTGGAATTTCTAGAAAAAACAAACACAGAAGCTCTTACAACCGATACAGTTTTTTAACTAAAAGTTGTTTTGGAGCAAATAGAAAGTTAAGGTCTTTAGACGCAACAATTGTTTCTGCAGAAGATAATGATTGTAAACATAAATTAACACCAATACATTTGGGTATAGATACCTAACTCACTAACTATTCGCAAAAAAAGAGAAAAAAGGATAAGTATCTACAATGCTTAATCAGTAGAAATTGATTATAAATCGTCTTAATAAAACGAAGCTACATACAATATGTATTAGTTTCGAGAAGTTTAGTTTTGAACATTTCTGGGAAGGATCTTTGTTCGTCTATGCACAATGCTTTACATTTGGAAGCAAATAAAACGTTTTCTCTAATTCAATACGCGTTCTATTTCGAAGATATAAAAATTGCAGTACAGAATGCACTTACTAAATTTACGAGGTTCTTTAAGGCGACATTTTGCCCATTTTTTACAGGTTCCTACTTCTAGTCCTAAGCCGAATAATGCTCCCATTTTTAGACCTACTTCTAATTAACAATACAGAACATAATAACTTATTAACAGACTGGTATACAAAACCAACGGCATCTAATAGAATTCTAAATTATTTTTCAAAACATCCACACAATCAAAAAATTAATTCGATTAAAACAATGAAAAATAAAATTCTAGATTTATCAGGGTGCTGAGGAGTTCCAAAAGAACGAAACAGCTGTCCATCGTTTCTTTGATGTTGTTTTTCACAACTGTACTGACTACTTACTACGTTTTCAGTTGGTGGTTCTTTTACGACTGTTTGATCAATGTTTAATTGACAACAGTCGTTTTGTGAACTAACATATACCAACTAATTTTACCTGCAGTATACTTCTTTCTTTAATATTTAGTACGTGGAAATTGCCACGAGGTGGAAACACCATTTGTTATTCGCATATGCTACTCGGTTGCTTACGAGATATAACTGCAGTAGTTCTCAGTAATAGTTTTGAAAACACATTAGAGTTATCACGGTGCTGAGGAGTTCCAAAAGAACGAAACAGCTGTTCATCGTTTCTTTGATGTTGTTTTTCACAACTATACTGACTACTTATTACGTTTTCAGTTGGTGGTTCTTTTACGACTGTTTGATCAATGTTTAATTGACAACAGTCGTTTTGTGAACTAACATACACCAACTAATTTTACCTGCAGTATACTTCTTTCTTTAAAATTCTTAGACTTAGTAGCAGTCAATTCCATACAAAAAATATTCACTTATTTATAAAAATACTAAAAAATAATACACCAACTTAAAGAACAAAACAAACTTATTAGATAAATCATCTTTAATAGTAATTGTAATCGTTACTACATAGGACAAGCAAAACAAAAATTTAAAAATAGAATCAAAAACCATAAGTATGATTGTAGTACTAAAGCTAGTGACACAGGTCTTACATGCCATCACGTCATAACAGGACATACTTTTAATTTTGACAGCCCTGAAATTCTAGATGTAGAATATAATTTAAAAAATAGATTAATCTCAAAAATGGTTTTTATTAATTTCTACAAAAACAATGTAAATTTTAGAACGGACACTGACAAACTAAGTTCGTTCTACAATAATATTATTAGTAAAATTAAAAATTAATATTTAACTATAACTTATAAAATTTAAAAATAATTAATATTTTCCATAACACATAAAAAATTTAAATTTTACAGTGTATTAGATGGTATGTTAATATTGATAACCGTTAACAATTCTTACTTATCTATCAAGGTTTGATTATTTATAAGTGTACGGCTCGATTTTGTTTGTAATGTATATAATTTATATGGTAAGTTTTTTAATTGTTTTTATTTTATTTTATTTGCTTTATATTATCTTACTATTATATTTAGTGATATTGCAGTAGCATTAAGGTACTTTAATTGAGTATGTGTTTTTCAATTTTTTCGATTTGGTTTTCTAGCTACCTTTGTCATATTAATGTAAATTACTATATTTTAATTGTTAATGATAGATTTTAATGTTATAACTATTGATGTATTGATGTGTAATATGTATTATTGATTGTTGATGTTTTAAATTATATAGACTAGCCTGAAGAAGTTGAGCGCTAAAGCCAACGAAACGTCGCCTTAACAACATACAAGATTGATTTTATTTTTTGCCATTCCTCCACTTTGAAGGATCCTATCAATTGAATAAGAAAAAAATTTTTTTTTAACTAATTAAACATTTCTGTATTTTAAGAAATATAAAGTAACTTGTAACCAAGGCTGGGGTTAAAATTTCTCTTCAAAGCCATAAAAGGCAAATTCGTTACGTTGAAATGCGTAGATACTAAGGGGAATATGCGATTCGTAATGCAACTTAAATTAATTAAAAGAATAAAACCTGTACTGGTATTAAACCAGGTATTAGTTGGTATCGACGACTGATACCCAACTTTTCTTTTGTCGTTTCTCCACTATCGTTTTTAACTCGTAATAATGCTGTGTTCCCAAGGGATAATTCCTACGACGTAGCGTTTACTACATTAAAAAAGTTATTGGATTCTGCACCAATCATGTTTTGTTCTGATTTTTCACTTCCGTTTGTTATACAAACTCTCACAACTTTCTCAAGAAGTAGAAAATGTCATAAGTTATATTAGTTGTTCGTAGAAAAAGATTGAAATACACTATTCCACTACCAAGAAGGAATGTCTTGTGGTGCTGTGAGCCATTGAGCAGTTTCGTCCATACATCGAGAAGATTAAATTTACTGTGATTCCGGATCTCTTCTCTCGTGTGGTTTAATAAACTACACAGTCCTTTTGAACGTCTAGTGTAGTAGTTTATTTTTCTGCAACACTAAGATTTCTCTATTATTCATCGCAAAGGAAAAGAAGACGTTGTTCCGGATACTTTATATCGATCTGTACCCGTTCTCAAATATGGGTCATACCAAAAGTACCTTCATCTTTTGCTGGTCTTTCTCTTTCTATTACAGACACCTGGTATCTCGTCGTATTACTTCCTGTCCTCGCAGATTCGCGAATTGGTGTATTATTGATGGTCTCATAAACATAAACGTACTTGTCCTATTTCTCCTTTCTAACTTCTGAATGAATGGAATTTGATCGTGAGATCAACGATCAAAAGTGATTGGCAATCATCGTGATCCTCCTACATTTGGTCACGGTAGGGTTAAAAAAACTCTACGGCGCCTATGTCACTACTACTATTGGCTTTAAATGGAACAAAAAGTAGCGGAATATGTCCGTCGATGTACTGTTTGTTTAGCTCAAAAGGAAGAACAAAAAAAACTTACTGGCTTTCTTGCTCCTTGCGCTAAAGCTACTTGACCTTAGCAAGTATTATGTGTACACATTTTAGGACCTTTTCCGCGTTCAACTGAAGGACATACTTATACTGTTGTCAATAATTTTACAATGTTCTCTTGTTTCTTGACTATGCGATCTGCGACTGCTTTTACTGCTTCTAGACTTATAGAGGATAACATGTTCTTACTGTTTGGTACTCTTCAGTACATTATTTCAGACAACGGAGTTCAATTCCGTAGTCGCGAGTTCACTCGGTTATGTTCTGCTTATCGAACTAAGATACTATTTACAGCTCGTTAACATCCACAGGTTAATCTTGCGGAACGGGTCAATTGCGTTCTTAAAACCATGGTTTCTGCTTATGTAAAAAAAATTATCGATCTTAGGATCCCAATCAGTCTAAAATTGAGTGTGCGATTTGCACGGCGGAACATGATACTATTGGGTGTACTCCTTTTCTCTGCTCTCTTTACTAGAGAACATATACTTCATGGTGATCTGATGGGGATTCCTCCAACGGACAAAGTATAATTACCTAACCCTGATCGTACTCTTATGTGAAATACTTTGTATGAGTCTTTACGAGTAAAGATTCACAACAAACTTAAGAAAACTGCTATGAAGAACACGCACACGTACAATCTCTGTCGCCGTGCTATCAGATTTGAAATGGGCGACAAAATGTGGAAGCGTAATTATACCTTGTTTAGTGCTGCAAATATTTATAATGATAAGTTAGCTTCTAACTTTGTCGGACCATATCGTGTTAGAACGCTGATATCTTCGTGGAGTGGAGTTAGAGGATGATACATCTCGATCCTTAGGCATTTAGCATGTTAAAGATTTTAAGTTTGATTATACTAGTCCGGACGTTTCCTAAGAAAGACAAGAAAGGAAGAAAAGAGACAGATGGAGAAAGATAAGACTAGATGTAGATGTCTGATTCGTTTTTCTCTTCGTAGAAAAAACGAAATAGAGTGACCAACGTTTTCATGCCCAACCAACCGCCCAACAGGCAAACCACAAAAAGAATTCAAAAGAAAGAAGAATGTTTGGTACATAGAAAAGATGAATAGACTCCAAGAAGAAATAAATAAAAAGTAGAAAAGATAAGAAATAGAAAAAGACGGAGAAATATAAGGCTTGATGTTCATGCCTAATTCGTTCTTCACCCCGTAAAAGTAAAAAAAAAAATACCACCCTACGGTGCCCAACCAACCGCCCAACAAGCGAAGTAAAACTTCGAGTAAGTCGAACTCACTAAAGACAAAGAAAAGGATAAAAGAATTAATAAAACTAGAAAGAATTATAATCGCAACACAAAAATCGAGCGCAGACAGTTAAGAGCAAAATTTGTTTAATTCTGCTGTTGAAATTCTGAGTGGAAAGGCTTTGCGTTTATTTTGAGCAAATCAAGATTCTTTGCGTTCTTGGCAAGAAGTAGTTACTTTATTTAAATCAGAATTTTTACCACCTGATTACGACGATCGGCTATGGGATGAGATTCGAAATCGAACAACGGGGCTTCAAGAATTGATCGGCATGTATGTGACGATAATGCAAAGTCTCTTTCAGCGATTACCGTTGCCCGCTTTTGAGGAAACTCAACTTAAGACGATACGACGTAATTTAACTCCATACTACCAATCTGCTTAAGGATCAGCGCAGATCTCTGCATTGGCTCAGTTGATTAATTATAGCAAGCAGTTAGAATGAACTAAACTTTCAGTAGACAACTATAAACCACCTCCTTCGCGGAAAACCACTCGAATGTTGGAACCTGCATTGGCTTATGTTAGCGACAATTCAGTTTTTTCTCTTGCTTCTATTTCTAAGAATCTTTCGGTATGGTTTGAAGAAAAGGCTACTACTTCTAATTCTTCTCGACAAGGTTTTCTTGGTTCTTCTCGCGTTACTTGATGGAATTGTCGTCAGATGGGACATATCTCTCCGAATTGTGACGAACCTCGTACTCTTCACCGTTTTGGGTGTGGACAGGCAGGGGTTAGTCGTCGCAATTGTACTAAGTGTAATATTATCTCGGAAAACTAGGTCACGAGTCTACAGACCGAGTCGTAGATTCTACGCTGTTTTTAACTTCGGATTCTACCTTAGATTTGACTGATAAGCAACGTATTCTTTTGGATTTTATATTTGCCAGTGTTTGTGATGATAAGCGTCTTTATCTTAAGGTTAGTTTTTTAGGTTTTTCTTTCTTTGCTCTTCTTAATACTGGTGCTTTTCGGACCATTTTGGGCGGTCCATGATGGCAAATTTTGCAGTGGCTTTTTTTTTATAACAAGGAATTATGGAATGCCTAACGCACACCCTCGCCTAGTATCAACGGCAAGGATAGTGTGGGGCTTGCACCCACTAAACTCCTTCTCCTTGTATTTCATCCTGGTACGAACGAGACCAGCCTAAAAAAGGGTATAACTTCATCCGCACCGGATCTTTCCTGCCTTACATTCATTTTTTCCCTTTCTCATACTTTTCTTTGCTGCTCATAATCTTGTGTATCAGCATCTCTATTATCTTCCAGTTATTCTCCTTTTTTATCATAATTTTTATGATATGTTCTGGCGTTAGTTTCTCGCTCACTTCGATTTCTGCTCTGGTGCGAAGTCCTTCCCACCTTCCACACACTTAAACATTGTATGTTCTGGTTCGTCTTCTTCTTCGCAGAACCAGCATTTGCTTGAGCGCTGTTTTCCTATCCCCGGTCGAGGCCGCTCTGTAGGCGCTGCACACCCTTACGGCCATCGTTCTCTGGCATCTAATTATCAGTTCTCTGACCCTGATGATTTTCATGGCTTTGTGCTAGACTGGCGCCGCATACAAGACGATCGATTGCATCGCTTTCTGCAATATCCATTTCTGCTTGGCCCCGGGTCTCCTAACGTTTGGTAAGATTACGTTTAGGGCTTTCATTGTTCTGCAGGCTTTCTCCGTAACCTTATCTACATGTCTCGCAAACGTGAGCCTTTAATCGAACGCGACCCCGAGGGACTTGGTTTTATGGTATGTCCGTCCATTTCGAAGGTGATATTCTTAGCTTTTCTTGATAGATTGAAGATAATGGCGGTGGTTTTCTTCGGTGCTAGCTCCTTATTTTCCTTCATCCATATGTTTACTGCGTGGAGGGCGTCTTCCGTCTTTAATTTCATCCCCAACGCTTTCTTTGAGACTGCCATAATTGCGAGGTCTTCCGCGTAGCATATTATGTCCACGTGTTCTTCTACGTTTATGGCCATAACATCGTCATATAAGAGGTTCCACAAGGTCCCAGTACGGAGCCCTGAGGTATCCCTGCTGCTACTTCGATGCTGTCCTCCTTGCCTATCTTTATTTCCCTTTCGGACAAATAGGCCTTAATGATGTTCCTCATGTATGCAGAAATACCCTTCCTGATGGTTTTTTGTTGATTATATTCCAGGCGGCTGTGTTGAACGCATTTCGGACATTTAGCAATACCAGGGAGCACCACCCCCTACCATCCTTCTTATGTTTGTTCGCTAGATCCAGTATTCGTTCCATCGCGTGCACCGTACTGCTTCCTTTTCTAAATCCATACTGGTTTTTATGGAAACCTCCCTTGCCTTCTATTTCTTCCCGCAACCTGTCATTTATTATATTTTCATAGAGCTTCCCTATTACGCTTATCAGACAGATTGGCCGGTAGCTCGCTTGTTCCTGGGCTTCTTTCCTGGGTTTAAAAATTAAATTTTGCAGTCCTTAGATATTCGTATTTCTGTTTCTTTGGTTTCTTGTTGTAATTTAGCTAATGATAATAAGTGAGCGGTACTAAGATTCGTTCTTCTGCCGTTTGCGCTGGAAGGCAAAGTAAAAACGATTAACAGTTTAGTTCTTTCTGAAGTTGCACAACAACTAATATTAGGCATCGACTTTTGGAAAGCATTCTCCCTAGATTACTGTTATTTCTTTGAACACGATTAGTCTTATATTTTAGCTTTGCCCGAATTAGCAACAGCTTTTAAACAATGATGTCGCGGACGCATTCGATAAACTGCTTTCAGAGCTTGGTCACGCTTTTCTCGTTCAACACTAAATACGAACTTCGACTGAATCCATAAAACAGCGTTATTATCTTCTTACTCCTGCGTTTCAGAAAGTGGTTAATAAAGAGTTGGACTCAATGCTACGTCTGAGAGTTGTAGAGCCAACGAGTAGTCCGTGGTCCAGTTCTATTGTTTTGGTAAGGAAGAAGGATAACACATATCGGTTCTGTGTCAATTTTAAGAAGGTAATACAGGTGATGCAGAAGGATGCTTATCCGTTGCCTTACATCACTTTAATTTTAGATCGATTGAGAGATGCTCGTTTGCTTTCCAGCTTGGATATTCGGTCTGCGTATTGGCAGATTCCGCTTTCAGAAGATTCCAAAGTTGTGACTGTTTTTACTGTTCCTTCTCCTGGTCTTTTTTAGTTCACTCGAATGCAATTTAGATTACATAATGCGCCTGCTACATTTCAGTGATTGATTGATCGAGTGTTGGGTGTGGATTTGGAAACATTCGAAAATACGATTTCTATTAAAAGGAGCGCTAACATCAATTGCTACGTTAAGTCGAAGGGAAACGCTGCGCATTTGTTATGTCAAATGATTCTATGCTTTGAAAACGAAATTTATTTGTGTTGACGCCTTATATACGTTTTGTGTTAGATTTAACACGTTTTAGGTAACACAGATACGGAATTAGTGAATTCCTTACTGGATAAAACTTAACTGTGAGTACTACAATTTCTACTTTTACGATTAGTATTTTGTTGGTCATGTCGATTGTTGACCGTACGTTCATGTTAGGTTAACACAATTAATAATAAGATCAATTGGTGCGTCACAAAGTCGTATCAAGTGCGCGTTGAGTCTCTAAGGCTTCAATTGTTTTTGTTATATACTTTTGTAATTTTAAATATGGGAATATAAAGTCATTTATTCTTGGAATGCAAAAGTTTAGACCGACAAGGTCAGTTTACTGACTTAACTTATATTTTTTCCGACCCATGTATTAACGAAAATTTAAGTAATTGTATTTATGTACCTTCTTCGCCCTCTTTGGGATTATTGTCTGTGATAAAATAAATATATATTCTGTGTTATTACTTCCGTTTTGTATTTGTTCTTTTCCAGCTACGGGTAGAGTTAAACGATATATCCCTAATTTAATCTTTCACCGTTTTGGCACCTTTTTAGAGTTAATTTATAATTTAGCATCACAAGGCCTGCGATTCCCTCTCCGGGACAACTGTGTTAGCCGTTGCTTATTTTGTTGGTTGCACGAAAATTAGTGTAACATTATCTTAAATGATCATTTTCCTGTCGGTGATAGTAACTGTGTCAAGTGGTGTCAACACATTTTCATGTGTTTAACCCTAATTTTGTTTTGGGCGGTTGGTTGGGCAGTAGGGTAACGTCACGTTGGGTCGACTATCTAGGGAATGGTAGTCAGGCCGTACACTAACATCGTACTGTTTTTTCTCGTTCTGTCTTCATGTCTCCTCTTTTGATCTGTCTCTATAAGTGAGGGTCCGGGAATGTTAGTTGTCTCCGTTTCGGTAACCTCAAGCTCTGAACCAGGCATGACACTTTATGGGGACCGTACGGCGGACTTGATGGAGCTGGGCAGGGGTGATCAAGTCTTCTTAACTGGCACGTAGGATATTTGTAGGTGTACAAGGATCACAGTTTCCGGCTACGTTCGAGCGGATGCGTGTTGTAGTCCTTTCTTTTGCTTTGGGGCAAAATTGTAGGGTTTCTTTTTCTGCTTCTTTTATTTACTTTCATGGTGGGGTAATTTTTTCTAGGTTTTCTCTCCACTGATCTTAAATGAGATTCCAGTCTCAGTGGAAGGAAACTTGTTGTGATCATCGAGTACTGGGTGCGGTGACGTGCGCTTGTGTGAACTAACGTTGGTGAACCCAACAACGCGCTATTCTATTTCGATGCGAAGGCTTGAAATGTGGTTAAGACTCCGACACCACCGATCGTTCGGCATTTTGTCGAGGAAACCTTTGGCTGCAATAGGGTTCTTGGGGTTTTGTCCAGCCTTGGAGTTCGGGTGTCGATCTTTTCTTTTTTTTTTCTTGCAATAAATTTTTCTTTCTTGAGAGGTTGTCCCGGTTGTTTTTAGAGTAGAGTTTAATCACAGGGATTTGGGTTCATTAAGATTTTGGAGCTTTTGGGTCCTTGATGCTTGTTTCAATTTCCATTCTTTCTCTCCTCTTTTCTTTTCTCTTAGTTTCTCTTTGATCTCCTTTCCTCACTTGGTAGAACATATCGTTGATAATTCATACCCGGAATCACATTTTGGTAGGTTTAATAAGTACGCTCAGTTTGTGATATTAGCCTTCTAAGTTCTCTAAAGTTTGGTTTCTCGAGTAGTATCATTTTGCTTTATGCGTCTCTATTTCAAGTCAGGTCTGTTTGATTTTAGAAAACTTTAAAATCATCTTTTCTTTTGACTATCGGGTTGAGTTTTCATTGGTTTCTCGGCTAATGGGGTTTAGGTTTTCAATGTGTTGTTTAGTTGGCGACGAACTCCATTGCAAGTTCCGCTTCACGTTATCCTGTACTGCGTTCGGATTTGTTTCGACCGTTGGCCTCACTTCTTGCTAGAGAGAATTTGTAACGACTAAAAATCAGTTTTGTGATTTTTGCAACTGTCGTTTAGGTAACTTTACCAACGTCGACGCACAAATACAAAGGTCTCCGAATCGAGCTTAGTTTTATGTAGACAAACGGTGCAGGTTGTTGTTCAATTCTCACCAAATACGGTCATTGTGATGTGTTACTTCAAGTACGGTCCGTGTAACCGGCGTTAAAGCGCAAAATCATTGGTAAGGGGTAAAAATGTTGTCATCTATCGACATCTAGCTTATAGACACCTTTCTTTTAGTGAATCCTTTGTCCATGCTTTGTATTTGAGGGTTGGTGAGACGACAAAATGAAATTTCGAGTCGCTTGTTCCAAAATCGTATTGTAGGTTAGTATTTGCGTGTGGTACACGTGGTTGCGATTTGCAAACTATTTCTTGTTTCTTTTAACCTCTGAGAATAATTTCTATGGATTGCTTCGATGTATAGTTTCATGAATTGCTTCTATATATAGCTTCATGGATTGCTTAAATGTATAGTTTTTACGGTTAGCTTCTGTTGATACCTTCTGGTTATACCTCAAACCATGTTCACCAAAAAATAAGGCTTTCATCCTTATGGTAGATACGAATTAGTAGCAACATTACGAGCATAAGGTATTTATGTACATCTATGAATTCAATGGTAAATAGACGGGGACTTACCTCCAAACGACGGCGTACTATAGAGTACCCCGGATCGGAGTCTCACCTAATTTTTTCTACGGTGAATACTTGTTTTGGTGTGCGTCTACATAATTTCATTGCTCAAATTGTAAAATAGTCAATACGATGTAAGAAACACTTTATGATACATTTGTTTGACTTTAAATAAAAGTATAGATAAGGATCGTTAGACAAATCGTTATCTTTTTGTCAATTTTTGCTAACTAAGTATTAGCGTAAATCGTTTTTAGTGTAAACAAAAAAAAAGAGAGACTGTTTTGTAAAAGAATTGGAAGTACTTCTAAACTTGACGTCAAGTACTACGAGTAGAGTTGATTTTGTTTTAATAAAATATTGCGTTTGGCTTTAGTACCACCGTCGCTACTTATTAGAGGCGGTATATTAACCTATAAACGAACAGTTCCAGGTCTATCATATATTTCTGTTCTTACTGTACAACGATATCGATTGATGACAGTAGCGTAACCACGAGCTCATGTTAGTGTTATGTTTAATGCATAATGGTGCGTACCGATTACTACATTCTAATCGAAATCTCACTTTGGATCTGTCTTCTTTCTTTCTTTGGCTGTTTGTAAGATCAATTGTGAAGGTTCATTATGATAATAAACGAAACCTTCTGTCTGTGATAACTAGTTGGTTTTATTTGCTCGACGTACAGTTAAGGATTGCGGATCCTTTTCTTTAGCCCAGACATTCGTTTCTTTATAGGAATCTACTATACAAAACGGTGAGCCAAGTATGTATCAAACTTTTTTTCCCTCCCCAATTTGTACGTTACAAGTATTCTAAATTTGCAACCCTTACTAATACAGAAATAACTTCATTTTTGAATTAATAATTTAGAGGAATTAAATTGTTACATGACAAAGTTAATTCTTAGGGAGAACACCACACAATTACAGTTTCAGTTGTGCGAAATAAAATAGAATAGTCAATTAAATTAATAATTATGGAATAATAATAAAAGCTGTCGACTCGTCGTTGATGTTTTTCATAATTGTATCTATACTACTGAAACGTTCTCGAAACATATGAAGCAATTACCAAAACGGATAGAATGTTCTAGTGCTAGACAAAGTGAAAATATAAAAAGTGAACGAAAAGATTGTATTGAATCTAAAGTTTTAAGCTTTCATAAAGAAGTGTGGTCTAAATCAATAAATAAGTGCAATGGCAGTGAAAAGAAGAATGTATCGTGTTAAATAAATAAGTGCGTTAAGTGACTAATTACCTTTACATTGCTTTTTATTATTAATTATTTATTATTAAAAAAAAAACTATTTTTTAGGTATTAAAACAATTTTAATTCTTTGTTATAAAATTGTTAAGCGCTATAATTTAAATAATTCTATTTTAATACGTTTTAGTATATTATGTTTTTAAAGATAAAGTTTTTTTCATTTAATACGTTTGTACAAAAAAAGTGTAACCAAAAACTAAATTTATAACGACAGTTTAATATTTGGTTTTCTAGTTTTGTTGCAATACAATTTACAATATATTTTCATTATCCATACTTAATAAAAGAACACGCTTTAAGTTTCGCTCCCAAATGTGAATACCTACCTACCTTTTTATTTTATTTACTGTAACTCAGTAATATACATTTGAAACTTCTTTAAATAATACAGTAACATGTTGTTTATTACATTAATCTTGCAAGTATTCAACCTAAAATTAATATTGGTGTTGATTTTAAAATTTTCTGGTGTTAGTGCAGTTCTTATAACTACTATTCTTAAGTAAACTTTTTTTGAAAAAAATGTTTGTGACAGTAAAAAATTATTAATAATTTATAAAGAAACTTGGATTATAACGTGTCTGTTATTTAATCAATAAGTAAGCCAAGTTGTTTCCATCAATCCCTTAATGTGCAGTTTTAAGAAAACGGATGGAGTATTCTGTGTTTAAGTACATCAGTTTAAATATTAAACATGCAAGAATGCTTTTTATAATTTTTTTTATTTCTATTTCTTAGTTTAACGGGAATGCATGCTACGTTTATACGAACGAGATTAAATTTTAAACGAGTTGTGTTTGTTACTACTGAACCATTTTGCTTTTAAATTTTATGTAAAGCTGTCTGCTTACTGATCTGTCTGATCTGTTACAGATGAGAAAACGTGTTATGTCGGTTTTAGAGTTATAAAAACAGTTTTGTTAGTATTGCATTTTAGCTCTAACGTAATTGTCTGCATGTTCAAACTGATCTTTTGCATTTATCAGAAGACGACAATATTTAGTTTAAATTCAAACTGAGTTAACTTAAGTATTGTTACGCACCTCACAAACACGTAACTAGGTTCGAATAAATTTAATTTGTGTACTGTATCAAATAACACTTGAAGAAGTATGATGAATTTATTTTACAATATTTACATGGATCTATACCAAACAAAACAAATATCTTAACTTAACTATCTTTCTAATTTTGTCGCAACTCGTTTTATACCTTTTCAGGTACCGTATAATTCTAAGAATAAGTACAAAAACGACAAGTACATTTGGAACGAACAAGTTGCAACTTGCAAACTTATTGTAATAGTAATAGTTATAAGTATAGGAATATAACAGTATACATTAAATCTGTTTTACATCAAAGTTGATTAAAGGGAAAACTTCAGCTGTCTAAAATTTTGAAACACTGATATTTAATATCTTATCATATAATTTAAATTAGAATCATTAAATAAAGTTACATAAAGAAATGTGTTTATTAACATTTTAAGAGTTACTTGCATTGTCAGTTGTTTAAGACACGTTACAAATGTGATTTGTCTGATTTTTAAAGTTCAGTTAAAATATATACACAAAACGCAAATAATAATAAACAAAAACTACAGTAAGTGATATATAACATTCTTTTATATATATATTCGAAGAATTTTATAAACGTGTTCGTATAATAGTAACCAAAAGTTATATCGATTAAACCGGATTCTTTCTATAGTATAATTTTTATACTTTATATAAGATATAACTTATAGAAAAATGTCAAAATTGTTCGTTTTAATATAAAATTGTCAATATTTGAATTTGTTTTTAGCGCATATAAACTTCATTTTTTATATTAAAAAATTGTTTGAATTTTTAAGTTTATTAAACATTTTTTCGTAATATAGTGCACTTTTATAGATTTTTTATCTTTTAATTTTAAGTAATTTTGATACCTAAGTATGAAAATTCAGATTTGTAGTATTTTTTTAAAGTATAACCAGTAGTAAAAATAATATTATTATATTATTAGTTGGGAGTTGAGCTTAGTTTTTTATTTTGTAATACTCAACTTTACATGTGACTTTAAACGAATATTTTTGTTAATTTTTAATTGGTTTCTAAGTGTATGTTTTACATACATATATTTTATACTTCTTTAGTTTAATTTCTATTTACTTTTATTTTGGTATCTTATTCTGTGGTTATTTTGGTTTGGTTTAGATTGATTTCTAAGAACCAACTTTTTTTAATTTTGTTTTAGTTCCACAAATATTTGTATTAATTTTTTTATTTCAATTTTTATTTTGCGGTTGCGGTTTTCATGCATTACTGATGAGCTATTATTACGTAGTTATTTTGTTGTTTTTTGATTGTTTTTAAAAATATTTTACTTACATTTTATTTATTTATAATAAGCACGTTTTTTTGCATCACATTTAGGCAAAATAAATATTTTTCTTATAAAACAATGCATGCAAAAAATTATATTATATGTTTATATAATAGTAGTACAAGTTATTATGAGTAACAAGTTACCTAATAATGCTGTGTAAAAATGACTTTGGTAATTAAACATTTAATATAACAGTAACATTCTGTTTAAAGCCGAAAATCTAAAACAAACTTTGCTTTAAAAAGTAAAACTGGGTGTACGAATCATTGTACTCTTATTACTCCCTTAGTAAACATTGAAATTGATTTACTACTTACATTATAAAATTATGACATAAAATTTTAATTGGAAATTGAAATACTTTTTGTCGTGTTACGTATATTGTTTTAGACCACGCTTAAAACAGAACCACATCTGCAAATTAAATAACATGTTTATTCTTAAAATCAACAAACAACTAAAACAATTTAAATGAAACGAATATATATTGGATGAAAATTGTTAACAAAACGCGTTAAGGAAAATTTGAATGTCATTTTCTTGTATTTTTAATGTTTACTTTGAATGAAATTTTTTCAATTTTTTTTATTGCTATGAAATGTCTCGACTAAAAATGTAAGAGCTTAAACAAAATACTATAACATATATTTAAAAATCGTAAAAAAATAACTTTTAGTTTTTAACGTTTATATTGTTGTTTCTGTTAGTTATTGACATTATTTAATTGTAATTGCGGAAGACGTTCTAATCTTAGTATGTTTTTAACAAAAAAAAACATTTTTCTTATTGTTTGGACATACCGATTTTCAGGAAACTAAATATATAATGATAAATAATATAAATATAATAATAAAATAAAACATTAAATAGCGTTTAAATTTTTTTTTCTATTCGATAACGAGGAAAAAAGAGATATCATTTGATAAATAAATTGGCGTTGCAGCTTTTATAACACGAAACTTAGTCGACTGATTGCGTCTTGTGGGAGTGATGCCTGCTATTTGGTTTACAATAAATTACTTATTTTAAATTAGTTTAAATCACAATTTTTCCATAGTTTAACTTTTATACTTAATTTTTTGACAAGTTTTATTACTTGTAGTCACTGTTGAGAATTAAACACATCTATGTCTTTTGTCTTATATTTCTTACTTTTAGATACATAATATACAAACTTGAGATGTTAACTGTAACTAATTTTAATTCTTTGCTTAGTAGAATACGCGCTACGAGCGTAAACCGTTCAAATCCTTTCACATGAAGTAGTAATAAAATAAATTTGAAAGAATATACATAAACATAGTCATGTCATACCTTCCATCGTCGTGGAAACTAAAAACCGAAGTGAAAAAGGGTACACATGGCAAACTTGAATTTGCATGTGAAATGAATGTATAGATGCTATGCCATCACACGCCGCGTAGATACGCGGAGCGCGAGGGCCGAGCGTGTGCCCTCGACGTAAAAGTTAACGCACGCGTGTTGCGTTTGAAAAACGCGCCTATGTGAAACCTTGTATCTCGTGCAGTGTTGGTGCAGTGTAAACCTATTTCTAAGCGTAGCGCGTACCGTACGCTTCATGTGAAACGGGACTTAGGAGGGACAAAACCAACGTATTGTGCTGCAAGTAAGTACTTCTTCAGGCCAACAAATAGGTTATAGTAGAACAATCCAATAGACCACGAACATGAGCAACTTCCGTTAATAAACTTTTTAACAAACAAATGTTCGACAAACATTTGACAAGTGTCGAACGTTTCATGTCTCTTGCTATTTTTAAGCATTTTAATTATTAACATTTTTGTGTTTTATTAGTTTTTGGTGTTTATGCGACGCGCCGCATTAACGTTCATTATGATATGTTTTACTTTTGATCGTTGTTTCATAAATTACTATTTTAATAGGTAGTAAACAACAACGGTTAAAATGTTTAATAAGAACACACAATATAAAATAGAAATGCTTTGTTTATTTAAAAAGTTTAAACCAATACAAAAATCAAAGCTGGCCGATAATCTAGATGTTTGAAACCTATTTGCATAATTCGCACAAAACTTTAAAAAAATGAGTCAATGATACTATACTGGGTTTAAAAATAAGTTTACCAAAAAAAACTTAAAATATTGCAACCAAATTTAAAAACTAATTTATTTAAAACTAACTATTTACACGTAATTCTTCTTTGGTCTTACTTTTAGATTTGCTCTACGTAGTCGTTAGAATACTTTCTTCAGATTGTTCAAATGTACTTCAAACGACTTTCCAATTGCTTTGTCTAGGTTTTTTAAGACATTTTTCGAAAAATGGTTTCCATCAAACGCTCGAACCTTGTAAAAACGTTACACAAGCCGAATGGCATAATAATGAACTACCACAAACTAATTCTAATCATAAATGTTGTTTTTTCACAGTACTTCCAATTCTACCTGCCAATAACCACTTTTAAAATCCGATGTGGAAAACCACTAGAATTCTGACAGGGTGTCTAAAGTATTGTCAATTTTTGGTAAAGGGTAATTGTCTTTTTTGCTAATCATTGTTAAGCTGCTTGTAGTCTCCGCAAAACCTCGTTTATTCATCTTTCTTTTTTATTTCATATCCGTAATTATTTGTTTGGATCCTTTTTTTTCCAAAGGAAATCGAAGTGGATTTTGTTGTATCGACCGAGCGTCTCTGGTTTTAATTTTGTGGTTTCGCACGTGAGTTCTTTTTACCGAACTACTCTCCAACGCAAACACATTCTGATACTGCTGGATCCACGCTTTAATTTTAGGCATTTGATCTTGATTGAGGCTTAGGCACTTAAAAATAATAATGTCTAATATATGTTGTGGGTACTTCACTAGAATCGCGCATCTTACAATTTGACATACGAATCTTGTTTTTCCATCCAGACGTGCAATCAGCGCATTTTTAGTTCTTCTAGACAGAGTCACGTTTTCACTTAATAAGACTGCTGCCTTCTTTGACGAATGAAAAGGAATTTCTTTACCGCTAATCTTAAGGAGAGATATACACCTAGATAGTAAAAAAATCGATTATTTTTGCATTTTTTTGAAGTTTGAGGTCTCCAGAATATCTGGTGAAAACACCAAGTTAATATTTCAATAAATTAGACAGTTACAGCCAAGAAAGTCAAACGTGTTTTGCGGCGCCCAGCCGAGCGTGGCTAGTTCTATTTTGTGACTCTATTGTATTTTTGGGAGTTTTATGTTTGTTATTCGTTGCCAGAAATACACACGTTTTGTCAATAGCGTTCGTGCAACTGTGCGTTACAGTCAATTTTTGTTTGCCAAAAAATATTCAGAGAAAAATGGATATAAAAAATAATAATTCTTGAAAAGCTCATTAATCTGGGTCTTTTATCAAAGATCGAAGCAAGAAGAAAATACCGCTCAAAAATCAATATTTTGTTCAAAAACTTTCCGACGAGAATATTAGTTCCAGTGCCAAACATCAGGTATCGATTAAACTAAGATTGGTAAACCCTTTATTTTGTAGGAATGGCTATAAAAACTACTTTATAAGTTTTCTTAGGGCGACGTTTCGTGAAACAGTTGTGTCCACTTCTTCAGGCCAACTGAATTTATTAAGAAGAAAACAACATAAGTAAAAATGCAGTTACAATTCGGCGAGAACTACAAATTTATCTTCTACTTATTATAAATGCTGTTTGATAATTATAGATGATTACTTACGGAAAACAAATACACAGTAGAATGGTCCGCAAACAACTTCATTAATACAAAATTAATAAATAACAAAAAACAATTAATGTAAAAATACACGAAAACCACTACAAACTAAATCACTAAAAAAAAAATTTTATGGTCGTGTGATATAAAATATGAGCAATGAAAAGATAACCCAAAACATACCCAAGGTCTAGGAAATTTTTGAGATAAGGTTATTATAAACTGTACTAAGGTTGTTAGTATCAGTGTTGAAATTAACATTATTCTTATGTTGTGTAATAAATATCATTTCTGCAACTAATCTTTTATACAATTTGGGTTCCACATCTAGTATTGAAGGATTACTAAAATCAAAATTATGCTGTATATTAATATGGTGGAGAGCAAGAGCTGATTTTGCCTTTTTATTTTTACAATATTGGTGGTTCTTAATTCTGTTAATAGTTTTTTGTTTCGTTTGACCAATATAACATTTATTACAATCCACACAATCGATTTTATATACATTATGTTTGTCTAATAACTTGGTCTTATCTTTAATGTTGGAATAAATGATGTTGTAAATACTATTGTTATTATAAGTTGTTATTTTAAGATCCGATGTTGTTAAAATAGGAATCAGCTTCTTAGTACGACCAGGAACGTTAATGATTTTAAAAAATTTACATATACAATTATTTTCAATAGATGGTGGTGGTGTACCGTTGCTGGTGTTAGTGGGAAACAAAATTCTATTAATCAGGTTTTGGGTTATCTTTTCATTTCTCATATTTTATATCACACGACCATAAAATTGTTTGTTAGTGATTTAGTTCGTACTGGTTTTCGTGTATTTTTACATTAATTGTTTTTTGTTATTTATTAATTTTGTATTAATGACGTTGTTTGCGGACCATTCTACTGTGTATTTGTTTTCCGTAAGTAATCATCTATAATTATCAAACAGCATTTATAATAAGTAGAAGATACATTTGTAGTTCTCACCGAATTGTAACTGCCTTTTTACTTATGGTGTTGTCTTTTTAATAAATTTAGTTGGCCTGAAGAAGTGGACACAACCGCTCCGCGACACGTCGCCCCAAGAAAACTTATAAAGTAGTTTTTATAGCCACTCCTACAAAATAAAAGGTTTAACAATCTTAGTTTAATCAGGTATCGAATTTTGAATTTTCTAATTGTGCCTTATCGGAATGTGTAAAATGCAAAAAGTGTGATAGTAACGTTTGATTCTCTATAGAAAGCATTTAAAGACTCCGTAAAGTTGTAATTTTGTGTTCATCGTGCAAACCGACTTTCGTTCCTTCGTGCCTGTACATCAACACAGCTTACAAAATAAATACACAATGTTTTTTAATATGCGTTTATTGGGAATTGGTTTGCGTGGAGCTATGAAATGTTATGGATTCGTGAATGTACCGCCTCCGCTTCAACAAACGACGTATGATATGATAATTAATAACTTTAATTAACAAATTTGAATTCTTTGTTCAAGTAGGGGCATAAAAAACTACTCAGTTTTTCTTTCTGGCGACGTTTTGTGCACTAAATGTGCACTTCTGCAATTCACTGCAATTTATTATAGTAAGTACGTACTACAATTAACTGGTCAAATAAGTAAATAAGTAAATTCGACGTTCTGAATTGTAGGGTTATTTGGATTCTCTCCAAAATAAGCCCTAAAAATATTCAAAACACGTTTCTTATCATCAATTAACCGGTATAGTTTCGCTGAACGTTTTTTTTTGGTAGACAGCAAACACCAGGATAATCCATCATTGAACAATTTGTAATCTAAATACATATAATTTAGCGTTTTATTGTAATGTTTTTTTAGTTACCTGAATACAAACAAATACAAACTAAGCGTTTAAAAACACTGTAATAGCGAAGGTTTCCACGGCCGGAGTCTATACTAAGATGAGAACGTCTTCCGGGTTTGGACCGTGTCATTTTTTTAACCGAAGTTGCAAACGTGTAGCCCACATTTGTAAGGGGCTTTATCAGGACGTGAGAGAAATCGAAAAACTCAAACAAGCAACCGAAATTAACTAAGAACTTATCAAAAGTTAGGTAATCAACTTGTAAACCAAAAAATGTTTAAAAAAAGCACGAGTGGCGGAATTATCTCGCCCATGAGGAGTAATCCTGCCAGTAAGATGAGTAATGAAAATAATTTAATCATAAGGTTTATGGAATAATATTTAAGGTAACATGGTGAAGAACAATATGATTACTGACAATAAACACAAATATACATTTTTCCCGTCTCCCTTCCACTGCAAGCTGTATGTGCCCTCTTGAAACAAGAGACACATCTAAACCATAACTCATTTGCTTTTCCAAATTCACTGCAGATAATGCAGATATTTTCATCAGCACCTGGGTCATAGTATAGACTAGGTTCTGTTATTGTCAACCCAGGTTGCTGATGCTGGTTAAGAGTTAGTGCAAATGTATCCTCACTAAACCTGTAATGGGCCAAATGATATATTCCCGACGACCTAAGTCCGGATACACCTTTGTTCATCGTGACCACTCATGTAAGCCTTATTGAATATGGATGCTATGGCGTAGGGTGTAATTTTTTGGTAAATGTTTGTTTTCATAAATAAATGGGTTTCTCTATTCAAAGTTGATTTCTATGAGCTATAAAACGATATATCCAAAAGTTGGAGTCTATATGAAGTGTAGGGTAGAATTGAAACTACAGTGATTAGTTTGTCTTACAGAATTCAGATATTTTTAACAAAGTGTGTCTGCAGTGAGTGTCTAGTATTAAAAGCACAAGATCTTTTGCTTGAAGTTTTGTGAATTGGCAAAAATGGTGAAGTCAATAAAAGAAGATTTTCTCATTTATCCACCCGTTATCAGTACATCTATAAACTGCACCTTCTGGTTCACATTTCTCTAACAAAGGTGTCATTTGTTTACGAGGATATGTAAATAAAGGAGGAACGAAAGTTTCTGCAGCATTAATTGCACAGCACACTGTTATATTTTTTCCTCGCTCCCAACTCGTGGCAGATCCCACCAGTTTCTGGCCTTTACGTCCTAGAATGTTTCCTGGTTTTTGTACCGTTGTGATGCCTGTTTCGTCGACATTAAAAGTTTATGGCGATGGAAAGCTGAATTTGCTTATTACAGTTTCTAAATTGTCACAAAATTCTGTTGCAATTATTCTGCTCAAGCTGGTTGATTTGGGTTTTTGTAAATCAAGTTGTGGATTTATCTATAGAAAATCCTTTAACCGGTTGAGCTCTGCAAGTTGATTGGCAGTATTGAACTTCGTATGCTAAACGTCTAAGTTCTATAAGGGTTAATCTGTAAAACATTTTTGCTAATGTTTCTCGTTTTCATTCTATCTCTCAAAATGCTTCTTGGGATACAAAATGAATTTCCCCAGCTCAACATGGCGGTCTGTACTCAAACCTCTCCTGAACACCTATTTTATTAATTTAACATAGCCTATACAACAAGAATGTGTGAAAAGATCATCTTAAAGTTAAAATGTTATAAGATTAAAATAACTAACTTCTTAATAAAATTAATACCATTAAGAAAAACTGGTGCATCAGTAGATTCAATAAAAAATATGTTATTAGTCTATTTCTATGTTTTTTTGTAAAATTCTAAAATAGGGTAAATATATATAATCACAGGAATTATTGCTAGCAATTAATTAGTAGAGTTTGGAACACTACAAACTTTATTAACTGTTTTTATTGTATGTATTTTTTTAACCACCTTTTGATATTTTTTTGGTTGACAGTTATCTTCGTGTTTGCGATTAGATGTGGTTTATTAAATGTAATTTTATACCAAAAGTATATGCACATTTTGTACATAAAATGCTTGAAAATTGTAGCATAAAGTTAAAACAGTTCTAAATTTTTTTTCATTGCCACTTTTTATTTAAATTCTTGATGGTAAAACATTTGTTTATCTCGAGCATATTTTATCTTAAAACCATGTTTTCTACTGTTGCATATAACAACAAGCATAATTGCATTTTTCTCTCTCTGTGATACTTAATTTAATAGTTTTGTGCGGTAGATAAACCACCGCACTTGTTATTTATTGCTAAAGAGCAATAATAAAAATCCGCATAAAGGATCAGAAACTATTAATTTTTGTAAACATAAAATTTTTAGAAGTAAAATTCATTTAAAATTAACCTGTCCATCAATTTTGTATTTCTATACTTTACTAATTGTTTTATTCCAAGGTAAATTAAGCAATTAATTACATGCATAGTATTTACATAATTATTTAATAGTGTTAATATAAAATTGTATTAAACGAATGCGTAATATAAATAAAGAAAAACATATAAATTGTTTACATCTAAAGTTATGTTGCTTTTGGTATATTTATTGATTATGTTATTAGTTTTTTGTAGTTATTTTATATATTATTTAATAACATAGCATTACCTAAATAATAAAAGTTTTAAGAATTAGACAGATTAGGCAAATACATTAACATTTTTAAGATTAAATTTATTTTAAGTTTAAGTCAAAACATAAATTTGAAAAAGTGTCTGGTTGTTTCAAATTTTAATACCTTTTAATTAAATTTTTAAAAAATGCTTTATTTCAGAAACGGCGAGTTTAATGAACGTGAATCGTATTTTCTGTTAATTTAGTATACCTAATTTCCTCATATTTTCACTTATTTAGGTTAACGACTAAAATAATTTATCCTGTTTCAAAGTTCGACTAGAAATTGTATTATGCAGTGGCGTACAAAACAAAACTGAAAATGTGCAAAATCCAATAGTAAATATAAATTGAAGACTGGTATACTATATGATATATGTACCTTAAAATGTATGACTTTGCTAATAATTTATAACAGTTACTGTTCATTTGTGTGTTTGTAAGGCACTGTTTTTGATTTCAATATCTGGATAATAAATAGCGTGTTGCTATGGATTTTTGTTTTACAAACCCTAGGGATTAGAAGCATAAAGCAGCTCGAACTCTTCCTAAACTTTGTTTGACCATTTTACTGAAACCGAACAAGTGCGTTAACAAAACACAGCTGATGCATAAAGGGTATTTAGAATTAACAAGGATTAGTTTTGAAATATTCAGGTAACTAAAGTTATTTTAAATCGAGAACTGCTGGGTTATATCCTTTATTTATTTATTTGTGAATTGATACAATGAGACTCTAAAAAACTACAGTAACCATACATTTGTGTATCTACTAAAAATTTGTTATAACATCTATAAAAAAATATGTAATACATTTTTATAATTATAAAAGTAGAAATTTAACTTTGGTTCAGTAATAATATATTACATTTAAATTGCACCAAAAATAAAATAATGGAATTGTTAGTAAATTTATTTGATTTTAATTTTGTTTAGTAGTATAGTAAGCATACATTTTCAAAATTAAATAACGTACAGAGTTAAGACTTATTAAATCTTGACAGAATAAAGTACTAAATGCAAATAGTTTTCTTCACAATCATTACAGTAATATTCAAATCATATATAACTATTAATTTAAATTAGGGAGTTGATTATTTCTTACCTTTACTATGGATTTCATAATTAGGAACCGATAGATTTTACTTCCTACACACGCATAATTGTGAAATAATTTTACGGCATTTTTTTATAAACGTCAAAATTAACAATTAACAATTTTAGAGTTTTCCGAATTGATAAATTATTTAAAATAAATTTCTGCTAATGATCAATATTTTTGTGTTATTGATAACTGATATATTATATTTTCGATAAAACTGTATTTTGCTTGCTTTAAATTACCTACATTAAATACGTTATATACACAGTTAGTTAATTTTTCGTATCAGTTTTCATCAATGTTTACTTTAGTATAAACTGATTTTTATTTTGTACAGTATATTAAAAGTTTAATACATACGGCACGTATAAGTGTAAATTTTTAACTGTTACGGCGTAAATAAAAACGCACGTCGTTAATACAAAAAATTTCGAAGTAGGTACCAAAGTTATTAGAATTTTATTTCTATTGTCTACTTTTAATTAAATAAAAATAATAAATTGTACATGATATTTTGTTACATTATTATATTAAGTTATAAAACAACTATCATAATTAAGAACAGATTGTAGCAATAATTAGAAACATAAATTGATTACTTTTTTATAGATTAAAATTAAGCATTTTAAATGTATGTTAAAAATTAAAAAAAAACCTTTTAAGTTTAACCTAAGTAGCCGGTAATATTTGAATTCAAGCGTCGGTTGTCGCGTCGGGGGACCGCTAATGAAAATAGGAAGTTAACAGCAGCTATCCTTTTGACAATAGCATACTTTCATTATTGCTGAGTATAAGCATTGATCCTTGAGTATAAGCCTGGTCTGTTTCGCGTACTCTTCTATTCTATGCCACCCGCATACACAGGTCAAAATATCTAGTAAAGTTGTGATTAGTTGATATTGTTGTTTTGATATTTACCTACGTTGCGTAGCAGCGCCGCCGCTAGGGCGTTAGCCGCCCGTTTGCAACTTAATATTCGCCGCCCGTGTCGGACACAATTTAAAAACACAATACGAAAAGATAACGAAATATATAAAAAAAAGTATCGCATGCCGTAACATATTTATTAATACTGAATATAAGTATGTATATAGACACTTATCCACATTTTTACACTTCATGTTCGATAGATAACATGGTTAAAGCGGAAAACCTAAATAGATTTTGATTATTTTCAGTTTTGAAAATGACCGTTCATCTGTAGCTACGGTAACTAGTAGAATTAGGAAAATACGTATGATTATGGTCAATTCAAGATTATTGTCATAAATATATCCTAGAACATCACGAGGACTTTTTTCTGCGGTAACGTAAAGTCGAATAACTTTAATTTCTTCATATAAATCTGTGGCACTAATGTCACGCTCTAAATTCCGGTGATGTTATGGGCTTATCAGCTGCTTCATATTCAAAATGATTCTTTCTTTTTTTAACCCATTGAACGGGTAAGCTGAGAAATTTTTGTTCGAAGCTAGTTTTTTCAACAACTTTTTTGGATTCTAATAAAAATGTTTGAAAATGTTCGCCAAAACGATTAATAATTAAGTAAATTTTTAAATTTTCCAAGGCATTAAGCAAAGATTTTATGTTAAATGTAGGATTTTGCAAGATTTTGCTAACCACATTTTTATTACTTCAAATATCATGCAAAACGGAACGTATAAATTTGAATTGAACAATTTTGTTTTTAAGTGATTTTGCTAAAGTGTTAGTGTTTATATCTCTTTTATCATCCTCTTCTAAAGCATTATATATTTCACCTATTTGATGTTTTAATGGTGTTATAGCGTCAATGCGACTCTCCCATCGAGTTTTCGCCAGCGCCTTTAAGGTGCTTTAATAAAGTAGTCTATCTAATGTTTGACAAAGAAAAGAATACGTACAATTCTTGTACAGTGTTAAAAAATTTGACAGAGACAAAACTTATTTTGATGGCATCGTTTATAACCAGATTTAGACTGTGCGCAGAACAGGGAATAGAAAGGCTCTGGGGTATTTTTACAAGATTTTCGTTTGCAGTCCAATATGTTTTCCACGCATATTTGCGCCATTATCATAACTAAAGACCGGATTTCCTTGCACTAGTAAATTTATCTTCTGAATTGATAGGGGCACTAAATTTAGAGACAGCGTAATCCGTGAGCTGTTGGTTTCAGGAACTAAATTTTATAGTGCAACATAATGCAAAATTCGATTATTTTGCTAAAAATAACAAAATTTACTTTTGTTTGCAAATTTAACAAATTTTTGATAAAAAATCATGCCAATGCAGGTAAAAATTATTTTGTTTTTTTGTTCGGATTAATGTAATGCATGTAATTACACATTAAGGAGCCATGTTGTTGTTGTTGTTAAAAGATATAAAAACAGCAAATTAAAACAAAGTATGATTACTGGCTCACTGTCTTGTGCAGAAACTCCTAAAGCAAATAAAACTACATTTTACAAAGAAATTTGTGACGCATTTGTGAGTGCCGATATTTCATTACATAAACTTGAAAACATTAAATTAAAATCATTTATGGGAAAGTATATGGGAAAACATATACCAAGTGAAAGTACATTACGTAAAAATTATATTCTGCAACTCTATAAAGAAACAATGGATTAAATCAGATCAATAATCGGCGAGAACTTAGTGTACGTAATTGTAGACGGAACAACAAACGCTAAAGGGAATGCTGTAGCAAACTTAATAATTGGAAACAGGCTGGGTACTCAAACGGGAAGTCCATAATTAATTGCATCAACTAATTTAGAAAAATATAATGATGAAAATATTTGTCGATTTGTTAATATCATCTTAAATGTACTCGATCAAGGGAGGCGTTATTTGGATAAAGTTGTGTTTTTTGTATCGGGTACAGCTTCTTACATGGTTCTTGCTAGTAAGAATATGTATTTGACATTTTAGGCATTACAGTATCTATTTTTTAGGGAACGATTTGCAATGCATTTTTAAGTCGATGATCCATGTAACATCTGTGACCCATGCTCTTAACCGCGCCTGCGAAAACTTCCGGAAACTTTTTCCGAATGTTAATACGTTAATTAGCTGTGCTTGTAAAGTATTTTTAAATGTTCCTGCAAGAACTGAAATATATAAAAACATCATGACGTGTTTTTTTCCACCAGATGTTATAGTTACAACATGGGGGACTTGGTTAGTGGCCGCATAATTTATTGCAGAGAACTTTGAAACGTTTTCAAAAGTGGTTGCGACGTTAGAAAATGATTTTAAGCGTGTAGGCAAGGTAAAAATGTACACACATTTAAGTTTTATTTTTTAAAATTACTCAAAAGACCGAAATGCATTTATTTCGTAACATTCCAGATAAAGAAACTTTTATCAGAGGTCAAAATTATTCTTCCTGATTTAGCTTTTTTGAGGTCTTATGGTGATCCACTTGTCGATGCTATAAAAAAAAATAAAAAACTGGGGTTTGTTATTAAATGATCAGTTAGAGCATATAGAAAATGTATCAAAAACAATAGATGCAATTCCAGGGGTAAGAAGTGCCACTTTAAAAAAAAAAGTTTTTAAAAAAATTAAAAGAAACCGTGTCTGAAGCAACAAAAGTGTCTGTTAGATCAGTGGCAAATATATTAAAGAGGGTGAAGGTCCAGCAGAAGAGAGAAAACCAAGATTTAATAATATTTGCCACTGATCTAACAGACACTTTTGTTGCTTCAGACACGGTTCTTTTAATTGTTTCAAGGTATATGTGAGGTGTAAATTTTTCAAATAACTGTACACATAATATATATCACCTCACGCGTTTGACCACTTATTACTTGGCATCTTTTTCCCAATGTAAAACTCGTATTTCTACACCCCCTTTTAAACTCTTGTACAACATATCCTGACAGAATCACAGTGAAAGCAAACTGACTAATAAAAACATTTTTGAATATTTGCTAATCTGTTGTTAATGATACTAATGAATATCAACTACTAGGATTTCTTTAATGAGAATTTAAGCAAATACCATTAGCATTACATGTACCGCAAAACTACTTATTTATTTTACTATTGTGAAAGTATTTGTTGTTTATACATATTTGTCTAATAAATTTGAGTATTATGAGCTTTTTAAATTTTGAAAATAAAAATTCATCTAGGGCACAAAATGGTTCACTGTCGTTTTGTTGCAATAATAATTGTAATACAGTTAAATTAACAAGCACGTATGTAAATTAATAACAGAAATAAATAATTAATTAGTGCAATACATGATAATAAACGGAACGGGCTTTTGGTGGCAAAGCCACTGACATGCCGCGTTTAAGAGACTCGGAGTTAGACGAATGTGCATCCAACCTTCAGGGATTCTTTGAGCGCGCCGGCTGTATCTTTGCATTCTATTACAAAGGTTTGTTATTGTTAATATTTATTGTTTCTTTTTTATAATTCAATTTATTCTGAGAATTGCAGAAGCTTATGGACTTACAAAAAATACCATAACTCGTACCATTGAATATATAATTATTCAATGGTTACACCCAGAAGGAAGTGTTAAAAATTCTCGTAGATGCTTTTCAGATTGTTTGACACATGAATTGTGTATATGGAATAAGTGAAAGCCAGGTCTAAAATACCTTTTGTTACTACCCATTTCTTGTTCCAAACCTGTATAAAAATCATGGCTTATAAAACTTGTTTTTTGATATACTATTTAAGTGTTTATATCTCTAAACAACTTGACTGCTAAAGTTAGCCACAGATGTTTATCTCAAGTTTGATTGACATTTTGTAAACGTACATCTATGATCCGGTTGAATACAGCATTGACAACTTTGTCGTTAAGTGTAGTCCCTGATCCTCAAGTACAAAATCAATTGTCTTGCTGACGACGCTTAGATTCAATATTTGTATTATCAAGTTTAATTAAGTTTAATAAAGGTAAGGTGGTTTTCTATTATTATATATCACAATGGAATTGTAAGTAAACCGCAATAAGTAATTGGTTACGTTTGATTAAAAAAGTGTATAATTTATTGTTAAAGATAATAAATCATTAATAAAGCTTACTGGTATTACAAACACAAAAAGACCTAAGTGCATTCACATTACGTCAGATTAACAAACAATTCTTATTATATCATATTATATTACTCTGTAACCAATTTGCAGTTGCACAATTGTACGTCGAGGCATACTTTATGTAGCAAGACGTATTTCAAATGCATTTCATACATCTTAAATTAGATTAGAAGACACCGGAAAATAGCGCCAACCGGGATAATACCGATATCACAACTTTCTAACTTACTCTCTGTATTAAATGACACAAATATTTGTTAGCATTTTACAACTTGATTTTCTTGTAGATCTCGGTAAAGCTTAATTTTGCTCTCAATTGACTAAAAATAAATGCAACAGGAATATAATTTGTGTGATGCAGTTTACACAAGCATGATCCGTAATAATAATTAATTATCAAAATAAGCAAAGTACTTCTACCTATTTATTTTTTTAACAAACAAACGACAACTTTCATGCTGTAATTAATATGACCAAGAAAATATACTACAATTACAATTTTAAATTAAATTACTTTGCACAAAATAATAGTATTTAATAATACTTAAAAAATAAATCATCAGTATCGTACGACGTATAATATAGTTTTCAAAAATAGTAAGTTTGTAGTTCAGACATACATATTTTATTTTCTGTATAATGATTTGTTTCTAAATCGTTAATAATATTGTCGTTATTTAATTTTTTACTAGTGTGTACTACCAATGGTACTACTACTGCTTTTATGCTTGAATGATAATATTTATTACCTCGCTTTTGTAGCTTGTTACGTGCAGGTTTAAAAATTTTAACAATTTTTTTATTAGTTACTTGTCAACTGCAAATACGGTTGAAAGTTCAAAAACGGTAAACGCTTATTATCAAACATGGAACGTAAACCTTATTTAATTTCTAAATGTTCTCGCCTGTTTCAAACAAAACGAAGCGTAAAAGAAAAAATGAAGAAAATTCGCGCGGGAAAACTTTCAGCAGTTAGTGCAACTACTTCTGTATCAAATGTCTGTGGTTGCTACAAATGTGCTTTTTAATGCACAATCGGCATTTGAGTTCGATACCAACGTGTATATAGATAAATGTGATGTATTAGTAAACGAAGAATTTATGTGACTACACTGATGTGTTTAATAAGCCAAGATCTGTTGAATTAAATACATTTAATCATTTTAACGAAAACAATTCTTTTTCATCAGCGTTGTTCGAACTTGAAGTGGAAATAAAACAAAAAAATGAAAGCAAAAGTAATGTTATTAGTGGTCGCCGTTTAGTATACATTTCCCATTTTTTTTAAATCATTAAATGTGCTCCAACACGAGGGTTTTGGCTGTTCCTTTTTTAATATGGATATTATTAGTAAAAAACGTTTAGGTTTTGCATCTGTGTATACTGTAAAGTGTTCGATGTGTAACAAGTTAACTACTGTGTCTACTGAGGAACCGAAAGACGATAGAATAATGATTGTAAATGTAGCAAGTGTTTCTGCCATTGTTTCAATAGGTGCTGCAGGATATAGGCAGTTGTCAGAATTCGTTTTAGCTATGAACATACCAACAGTTTCATCTGCAACTTATGCAAATTATCATGATCAGATATGTAACATTTATAATAAGGCTGCTACGGAATCAAGAAAAAGAAAAAGAAGAAGAAGAAGAAGAAGAAGAAGAAGAAGAAAAAGAAGAAGAAGCAATGTTAGCAAGAGAAAATAGAGAAGTTGATGTCGAAGGTTACCCTATAATTGCATTAATAGTCGACGGTGCCTGGTGTAAACGTTCTTATTAAAGTAATTATAATGCACTTTCTGGTGTTGTTTCTATAGTGGGCTTGAGAACAAAGAAAGTATTATATATGGCAGTCAGAAACAAATATTGTCTAAAACATTTATATAAAAATGAAACTTGCTCTGAACTCACGTATTACAAAAATTGGACTGGCACATCTACCAGTATGGAAGCTAATAATATTTTTGAATATTTTAATAAATCCGTTGCAATGTATGACATATAATACGTGAAACCGATAAGTGAGGGTGACATCAGTGCTCACAGAAAACTTTTGGAGTGTATACCATATGGATCTACCATTATAGAAAAGATTGAATGCAAAAATCACATTCTTTGAAATTACATAAATAAAATAAAAGAATGTACTAAGAAGCCAAAAACGGATATTAAGTTGAAAAACGCAATTTCGCAGATTTAGAATTGCTGTTACAAAAGCGATAGAGTTTAAAAAATCACAGAATACGTCTACGAGAGAAAAAAAAATGAATTACACTTAGATATATTGAATAGACCGAAACACATTTTGGGAGATCACTCAGAGTGTTCCAATAGAAAATATTTTTGTACGGGTTCTAAAATTAACGAGGATAACATTGTTCCAGATCTTATCAAAAGCGGACTATTTAAAGAAGTAATGGTAGCAGTTCGTCGCGTAGCAAGTGTTTTGGATTTATATTTAAATTTAAAGTTCTCCCCAGAAATACCCCTTCCTTTTGTTGTTTCCCCGATACTTGCCCGAAACCCTACAAACGAACCAGCAATTGATCATTGTTGGCTGAACTTACGAGCCGACCTGCAACTTGATTGAGTCGCACTTTTAACATTAGCCGTTAGCACCGTTGTGAACTAAAAGAATAATAGTGAATTAAAACATAGAAGCCGGGTAGCTTGTGGTAGACGTTTTGGCCATGTTCCATGTTGGATGTTGGCATTGATGAAGCCTTGATTCCCAGGCATATTATACTGTGTGTAGACCACGTCGGACAAGTATTTTGTAAAAAAGGTTAGTTCGTTCCTTTTTCCGTTTACAAGTGTATTTGCTATGATTTTATATGTAGATCTATTACCCACGTCGTCGGCCGCTGATTTTTATTATAGTCATTAAACCAATTAAATAAATTGCAGCTTAATTTATTTCGATCAAACGTTTCGTTGCGGTTTGTGTAAATAGCAAGACTTTCTAACAGTTTCAAATAAGACGTGACTAATAACTTTGCTTTGCTGAGCTTTAACATTATCACGTAGCAAAATTTATTGTTGGTAAACGAATTAATTTTGCGCTGAGGCGTTCTTATAATGGTCGTTGTGAACCAGCTGTTGTCGCCCATAACAACGTTGATGAGCTTCATAAAATTATACACAGTGTTGCTGAAAAAACACCCGGCAAATATACATCGAAGTTTTGTCATAACAAACAACGAACTAATTAGAAGATAATTACACATGAAAAAGAGTAAGAGTTATAAATACTTTTGTTAGTAGTGTTAATGCTAAGCTAAATTTGTATTATAATGGCTTAAAATTAATGTAAACTATAACCTACAAACTTAATGGATATGCCTCGGCGGAAAAAAAACCGTGGAAAAAAAGTCACGGAAAAAAATCCCGGAAAAAAAGCCGCGGAAAAAAAGCCGACAGAAATAAAGCAACGGAAAAAAAAGCCGCCGAAAAATCCACAATTTATTGAAAATCTTGGTAAATTCAATACCAACAGGAAATGAATAATGAGTATGTTATCTTAATGGTAATTGCTACCTAACCTAAATAAAAGAATCTTTTACAATAAAACGATTTATTAACGTTCTTGTAATTATTTCCCTATTTTGTACATAACTATGAACATCTTCCCGTAGAAAGATCGATACTTTTACAGTGATCTCTAAAAATCGTAAGTTTCTATGTTAGTAATTCACATTTTATTCATAAGTATTAATGCTCCACAGGTAGGGTCTAATCAATTTTCGTAATTTTTTTTATTAACAAAGGCAAACATTTTCTTTAGGCCTCTAGTTTGCTAGATTTTAAAATGTTTATTTTGATTTTTGTATTTATACATAAAAACGCCGTAAAAATTACTAATATACGTAAGTACTAACATGAATTTCCACAGACATAAGCTAAAACCAATGTTAGCCAACCGCAATATTAAAATACAGCTCAGAAAAAAATACTTAACATGTTACGTGTTCTGGGTTTTACTATATGTGATGGAATCTTGGATTATACAAAAAACAACATAGTTAAACAGTCATTTTAAGTCGCTTAAGAATTAATCACACATGCTTAACCCACTCGTAGATTTAACGAACGAATGAATCACAGAATTGTGAAAAAACAAGAAAACTAAAAAACATAACATACATATTGAAATAAGAATCCAAAGCACAAGCTACTACTGATGCATCCAAACAATTTTCTAAATATTTTTAAACATACTAATCTATTTAGAAAATATTTTACAAAAATATTAATATTTATGACAATTCCACTAACAATTAAACTGTCACAAAAAAATATGGTTAGCGCTACATTTTAGTTCCTGTCTCAGTAATGAGTAGCACTGATGATTTCTCAAAATGCGTTAATGTCAGACTACAGTATCAGCTATCCATATTATTATGGAGATCACTGATTTCTGGAGACTTCTTTTTTTCATTCATTATGTGCCCAAGTGACGTTACTAATTTTTTTATTGCTATTGTTTTTTTTTTAAACAAAAACCACAAAAACAGGAACGTGTAATAAAACAGCACGTTACAACTCTGGCATGTTTTAAAGCCTCTTGTTTGTTTTTATTAGATCTAAACCAATTGTTCAGGGTATCCTTAGTCGTAAACAGTTTCGATATTAAGTTTCTTTAGCACTCTGCTTATTTTGTCTGGCGAACCCATAGAGTATAGTAAATAAGCGGTGCTAGTAGGACGTGGTGTCTTCTTTGACTTTCAAATTTATTGCTCTTTTTGATGCTTTTTGGATCTTTCGGAACCAGTATCTATTTTAGAGATTCTAATTCCATTGCTTTTTGTAGATTTTCATTATCTGACACATTTGTGTAGCTCTTTTAGCTAAAGTATGTAAAACAGTGGTCTTTTGTACTGGACGGTGGTGAGATTTGGCGTTTAAGTATCTATTAGTGTGCGTTTTTTTTTCTATAAACGGAATGCCCTAATTTTCCGTTACCAGTACATCAAGAAAAGCTAAACTGCTGTTATGCTCTAACTCCATAGTAAATTTAATGCTATTATGTGCAGAGCTTAGATGTTGAAAGAACAGATGTAGTTTAGCTTTGCCATGAGGCTCCATACAACAAAATTCGATAAGCACAACTTCTTCTTCAGTAATTCTCTCCTTGAGCAAAAACAACACTTTGTCAATCGGAATTTTAGTAAAAAGAGATACCACGTAAAAACTGACTAGGATATCTTTTTTTTTATATGCAAGTTCTGAATTTTCTCTACAATCGGTCGAAAGGGGACTCCTTCTTGGTGTATTTTGGGAAGACGGTAAATTCGTGACATAACTGGATTTTTGACAATCAAAGGTTATTTCTTGTTAATATCTATACTAGTAGAGTTTTCAATGGCGGAGTTTACTTTAGTGCATAAAAAGTTTAGCGTGATTCTTTGTATATCTTTGTAGCAATCTGCTGAGAGTAAGTTAGTCATTTTGTCGTTGTAATCTTGTATGTTCATAATGCCTTTTGTGTTTCCTTTATTTGCTCTCAGTATTAAAATGTTCTGTTCTCACGTAAGCGGTTATTTGCTTCTCTGTCCTGTCTGTTAATATTTGAACGTAGCGGTTTTGCTTTCTTACAATGTTGCAAACATTTTGTCGAATAGCATCAGAGATCTCATTAGGCAGAGTGCGTATTGCAGTTTCTACTCCACATACTATGTCTTCTATCGGTATTGTCAACAACGTAGTTAAAACCCTTCTTTAACAAAGATGCGATCTGTTCATCCAAAACTGTATCTGTTAGATTGACAATTACTTTATGATTGTCTTACGTTTTCTTACGCTGTGAAGGATGTAATTGCTCGTAGTTTGCTTCATTTTTGATTGTTTGTAAATATTATTTGCTTTTATCGTAGTGATAACATCTATTTTTACATTTTTTACCCATGTAGAGTGTTCTAATTTATTAAACAAAGTTAACTGTAGCTTGCATAACTTTTTGCAGACAGCGTCCCGTACTTTGCGTTTATTGAAAATTTTTGATAGTTAAAATACATGAATATGTATTCAACACTACTATCTGTATTTCTGCTCTCTTGGATTAAAAACAATATATTAATGGAAGTAATCTGTCTGCAAAGGGTTCAACGTAAATAGGTCTAGCAATACTAACATCTTCATCGTTTTCTCCATTAGAATCGTTGTCACTAGGATCTTTTAACACTTTTTATAATATCATCGTCGCTTAAATAAGTAAGTAAATCATCTTAAATTACTGTTATTGTTTAACCACTATTTTGCAACTATTGAATCACATACTTCAAATCCATTAATTGTATTAAAAAGCTCGGTCATTTTATTTAAAGTATTCTTTCCAGGGTTGTTTTCCGTAGCTTTTTTTCCACGGCTTTTTTTCCTAGATTCATGGATATGTTACTTTATACCTACTAGAGTTAAAATATAGAATAATAATAAATTATTAACTAATAAAATAGCGAACAAAACATAAAATAGAAGAAATATGTCGTTATATGTTGGTGACAAAAATGTCTGTCAATTAAATGCAAAATTCAAAATCATTTAAATAATCATATACGCAGTTAATGCTTTTAAATTTGTAATTGATTGTTAAATGTACAGAGATTGCGAGTTAGGTACCCGTAATCTTTAAATATGCGATCTAGTGATAAAATTATTGGCCTAAAACAGACTCATCTTAATGTGACCTTTAAATACCACATAGTAAGGGTCACTTTCTAGCGATAATTTTTGTTAAGCCTTACACTTAAATTCAGCGGGTTATTATTACTCAATAGGTATACTGAAAACATTATAAAATAAATTTTATGCAAAAAGAATGCTGTTTGGTTAAATTAATCTTTTTTTCCACATTTTTGTGTAATTTTAAAGAAGCATTTAATTGGTGCTAAAAGTATTTCAGTAGATAATAATTTCTTTACTTCTTAATCGTTTCACACTTAATCATATTTCACTTTCCGGTAGAAGAGGTAAATTAGCACAACGTGGTTGTAGTTAACGACGTTTTGTGATGCCATTGTGCGCACATCTGCTCAATAAAAACAAGTTCAAAAGGAGCTGCCTGCTTAAACTTTTCATACAAATTAAAAACAATAACATTTACAATGGGTGTAATTATATAAAATTAAGAGCAAATTACAACTACACAGTTACACTCACATCCCTCAGTTATCGATACTAAAAATAAACTTAGAACAAATATATATAATTTAAAATTAAAAAAACTTACTTGCCGACAAAAATAACATTTTGATAGCGCATTTCGTTGCGCATCAAAACTTGTATTAAAAATGCATAATGCGAATGTATAAAATATATAAATTAGGTTTCATTGCTTTGCTGCATGTGCCTTAAAGGTTTATCGTCTGTTTTAAAATAGTATTAAACTAAAATAAGTTTTATTTTTTATTTAATTGTAGCTATCAGGTTACGCCGAATGAAATGACCTATCGTTTAAAAAGTTATTTAATATATTAACAAATTTTAAGTAATTCTGAAATTTTAAGTTTTAAAAACAAACAAAAATCATCATTTCATTTTGATAAGCTATTTTAATTAGATTCAACTAAAATTGAAGTAAAATATGTAAATTTTGTAAAATGTCGTAATTTATCACATACAGTAACTCGTGTAGTAAAGTTTCATACAAGACCCACCGACAATAAAACTAAATAAAATACTGGAAGGTCTTTGAGAATACAGTCACAGATAAAACAGAAATGAGAAGAAGCAATTAAGTGAATGTCTCAAGAAGGAAGAGAAAGATTCTTAAGAACATACCTAATTACTTTAACTATTTTCTTTATATAGGTGGGTACATTTTCCCCATAAAAAGTATTTGAAGAGTTTAGATGCATAATTAATTATAGTTAAAAAGATAATAAAAATTTGAATTCGTTTCATCTGTCATGGATAATTAACAATACTTATAACTATTAAGCATAAACTGATTAAACATCCTAAACGCGTTACGTGGATTTATAGGTTTAACGATCTTAATTGCAAAGCGAGCCATGAACAGGTATGTCCCTAAAGGCTAATAAAATTGAGTTTCTGGTCGTAGCCAACTTAGCTAATCTCTAGTGTTTTATTACCAGATACTAACTTTAAATCTCTTTGGTAAGATTTAATTTTCTGTTTTTGTTTACAGTTTCATAATTTAAACATCTGCTGGGAATAATTCTTTTGTAGTAACTCATCTGATGTAGTGTAACCTATGAATAGAATCAAGCATTTTAGATATTTACACTTAATGATGTATATGTTCTAAAATTCTATGTTTCCATCGACATCAAATCAAACGCAGTAGCCGTAAAGGATTAATGATTGTCTGCTTGTCACTAACAGATAATATTACAAAATCGATTAAAGTCAGTTACTTATAGTAGTTCCCAGATGTATAAAGTGTGCTATGGTTTTGCAAATGTAATAAAACATTTGTGTAACACAATTTGCATCCAAAATACGTAATACGGTTTAATAGTTTATAACCTTCACGATTAAATATTTATACAGTAAAACTACTAATTTTGTTTCGTTTATATTCTGACATAATATTCACAACACAAAACTTAATATTAAAAAAATGGCGTATTAATGTAAATGTGTTTGTTAACAGAAAAAATAACAGTTGTAGCAGATCTACAGCACTAAGCATTAACACAATAATGTTTAAAATTTAAGAAAACCATTATTATTTGGCTTATGCAAATATATAACCTACATTTAGAACATTTCTAGATAAAAACATTTTTCAATTTTTATTGACTTTACTTGTAAATCAGCCAGCAGGCAAGCGTTAGTGCATAGTTCGGTAGAACGTAAGCTTTTTGCTAAATTTATTGTTCAACTGCGTCTGATAGCTCTTTTGTATATTTCTGATAAAAGCTGCGTAAAGAGTATGCTACTTATTATTACTTATCTATTACTATGTGATGTCGATCAGTTACCATATAACTTATGTAATGTTTTGCACATAATAAAACGTTGTAAATGTGCCTTATTTAATATTTAATAATTGTCAAAATCTCGTCAACTTTTATCAAAGACAATCGGTTTTAATTTTTTTGTTGTCAATTTGTTTTGTAATAAAACAAATTCAAGTTTTTTTAAACAACTAATTTTGATACTTTAAAATTTGATTTTTTTTGGTATCCTGAACGGCCGAAATTTTTATGAAAATAAAAACTTTGTAGAAAACTTTGAGATTGCAAGTAGTGTACGAAAAATACTATAAATTTAGAGTAAGCAACAAAAGAGCTAAAGCGCACAAATCAAAATAAATACAAAATAAAAAATTTCTACAAAGAACCTCTACAAAATAAATAAAATTTTAAATTAAAGATTATTCACGAACAATTGATATCTGAATTTAATTTATAGACAACAAAAAAAAATAATTTTTTTTTACTTTTCTCTTTATACTAATAACGTAATTTTTTTAATCTTACAATTACACAAACTCTTAGATAAAATAATCGTTTTTGATAACAACTAAAGAAATAAATAAAATTAAAATTTTTGGTGCGACGATAGATCGTTACAATGTTACACGCAATAGATAACAATATGCACTGTAACACGGTTAAGCAAGACTATACAAAAATAAGTTTGATACAAATACAAAATTAATACTTCAAACCAATTTTAACTGTTAAAACTATATTTTCTTTTATATATATACACCAGGTAATTCAACGTTCTGGAAAAGTAAACTGGCATCTTTATTAATTAAACGTGGTAAAAAAAGTTTATATAAATATGTTTTCTATTTACTAAAATTATTTTTTTTGTAATCATGACCGACACTTTTTTTTAAACCTAAATATATTTTACTTTTATTTGTTGTAAAATTTATAATCTTTATATAAAAAAAATGTTTTTATTTATTAAACCGTTTCTGAAAGCTTATGTATTTCTTTAAAAATACAACTGTAGGACTGTAGCAACCAATTAATATCTCTCAAATCTTAGAAGTTTCGATCTCAATTTTTTTATATTATCTAAACTAAACTACTGTAAAATTTGAAAAATATTATTCAGTGTGTTAATTTTTTTCCAGATATTATATTTTTGCATATTTGACATACGAAAATTTTTTATCATTATCATAAAGATAGTTCAGTAGACGATTGCAAATATAGAGTAGACTATTCACAAATCAATCACTACTTATCTAGTTCACGTTATTGCGTTTATTACATTAATTGGTTATAATCAATGCCTTCTATGATATAACAATATACAATTGTTTTAATTAAACAATCACTTTTTCGAATGTCATCTTTAAAGTTTAATAAATCCATAAAATTTGTTTTCGCTAAAATTTGTTTACGTGCTAACAAAGTGAACTCAAAAAAAAATTGGCGCTTTCAGAAATACTTTTATAATATTTCATATCAGGTTGTTTACGTTGTTAGTATAAATAAACCAAACTGTTTCTGCAGCTTTTTGTAACTATTGTGTGGATACGACACTTTCAGTCAGGTTCCAATTGTACTATGCCTCATTTTACCTAACACTTTCAAATTGAACAAAAACATTTTTTTTGTTTATTAACTCTTAAAATTCTAAAAACTAAACAATTGATAGCAACAGATTTAAAATTTTATTTTACGGAGATTTAAAATTACTCAAAATTTAAAATGGATACCTATAATAACTATAATAATTTACTACTCGAAAGAACTCATAATTTTATGCAGCAACAATTGTTGGATTTTTTGTAATATTTATTGAGACATAGAATAAAATTAAATCTCCATTACCAGAGTGAAAACTAACACTGGGAAACTGTTGGAACGAGAAAGAGCTTCTGAAGGTGTTGTCACTTACTTGGTATTGCTTTGGCTGATTAATCACAAAAAGTAACCACTTGTTTGTAAGGCCGGTTGAGACAACTTCAAGAGTTTAAAGTTCTTGCGAAATTGTTTAAATTGTTTATTAATTTTCTATAAAAATATTTTTATTACATTAAAATAGTTGAAAACTTAAACATTACACAACAGTTAGAAGAAATAAAAAAAACAATTTCAACATTTGAGTATTCAGTTGTAAGACTATAGCTGCCAAGAAAAAAAAATTAAATTTTTTTATTATTATTATTAAATACCCTAAATATGTTCATACTTAAATGACTACTACAACTTAAAACTAAGAATCTACTCATTAGCAGTTTAAAGACTCTAATTGCTTAATTACACTTATTCGACGTGTACACTATCAGCACTCAAAGAAGGTTCGCCTCCTCGTAATAGTTACATAGATTGTTGATCAAATTAATGATCCTTTCTTTAGGAGGATCAAAGAAAACAATCACTTCAGTTCATTAATCAAATTAATTAAACACAACAACACAATACGACAAACACGACAAATATTTGTCGCATGAACTCTTTTTAAAACACCCTGCATTGACTCGAAAAAAATAAAATAATGAGTGTAAACGCAATGCTACTAACAAAAAAAAATACCGATACAATAAATGATGAATTTAAAAAGAAAGGACAGTTTTAAAACATATAAAAAAAACTAAAAAAGAAAATAACAAGAAAACAAAAAGAAGCCAAGAAAAAAGAAAAAGAAATAAATGTGAGATGGGAATAAAAGACTATGCACTATAAACAGAAGTGTTTTAGCAAAATGAAAAAAAAAGCTACTGTAAAATCCATGACAATAAGTAGAAAATACTGGAGATAACCTGCAAAGGATTGTTATTTTAAAAAATTGGTAGATTAATTTTCAAATATAGAATTTGTCTCTCGACACACCCTACTTCTTCGACGACGATGTCAAATTTGATAAGAGCGTATTATATTTATTTTTTCCTGTTAACGTTTTGTAAAATACGGACCGTACTTAGCGGTCTCTCTGACCCAACAAGGTTTTTGTTATTAAATTGTTTTACGTCATTCCGAGTGAATATGTGAACGAATTCTGCGTATTGTTGAGTGAAAGCTTATTTTGGGCGGGCCCGATCCCTCCATGAGGTCAGGTCGGTGAAGGCTAAGGGGTTGTACACCACTTTTTATGGGAAGAAATACTTACACAAGTGCAAATTTATTTAGAGGAAAACTTGACGCATTCTTTTACATCAAATATTGTATGCATTAAATCAAATTACTTGTGCTAACACCGTATGTACGCTTTGTGTCAAATTGCATATTACGTTTTAGGTCAGACTGGTACGGAATTAGCTAATTTTCTACTGGATAATACACAACTGTAAGTATTGCATTTTCTATTTTACTTTGTAGGTCATGTCGATGATTGGAATGGCCACACGTACATACTAGGTTGTAATCACAATTAATGATAAATTCTTTTTTTGCGTGTCACGTACTTATCGAGTGCGCTTTGAATACTTTTCAGTTTTGCATTCTTGTAATTGTAACTTAATAAAGTAAAGTCATTCCTTCTTTGAATGTAAAAGTTTAGACAGACAAGGTCAGTTTGCTGTAAGACGTGTTGGCCAGTATAGGGCGCAACTTATATTTGGTTCGACCCATGTAAGTTTGGAAAATTTACGCAATTATACGTATGTACCTTCTTCGTTCTCTTTGGAGCTCTCGTCTGTGATAAAATAAATATATTTATTGTGTGTTATTACTTCTGTAGTATTTTTCGTCCTGTTCTAGCTACGGGTAGAGTTAGACGATATCTCCCTAATTTAATCTTTTATCGTCTTGGCGCCCTTTTTTTAGATTTAATTTATAATTTAGCATCACAAAGCCTGCGACTCACTCTCCCGGAAAACTGCGTTAGCCGTTGCTTATTTTTTTTTGGTTACACGGAAAGCAGTGTAACAGGATGAAAAGTTATCTATTTGATGACACTATCTATAAATTGTATGTGGTTAAAAATATAACTAATCGCAAAACATAAAAAAAAATAGAAACAAAAAACACATGAAATAGTTTACTGTTCACTTTTGTATTTAGGTTGTCTTTACGCCTCTTCTTAACTCCCGGCACAAACAGAAGAGTGGTATAAATTTAATAATTGCGAGTATTTTTAGCTATGGTTTACTTAAACTTGTTCACCGTATAAAGAATATCAGCTCCTTTCTAGTTGATGAATGGATGTGAGCATTTTCCACAGGTCTGTTGGGTCGAATTTTATTATTCTGTATCAAGTTTAAAAAACAGCAAATAAAATTTAAATTAATAGTTTTTAAGCTCCTCGACACAAACAAAAACCTGTTAGAAGTAAAAAAATGATATGTATCAGCTTTTTAAGACTAATATAAGTAGTAAGAAGTATTTTGATACAAGCGTTATCGGTAAAGTTCATTATAAACTATAACCACTTGAAGCATTTATTAAATTAGTTAATAAATAAGTGAAGAAATTAAATAAGATTAAGTATTTAAAGCAATAGTACTTAAAAACAAAAACTTATCACTTTAATTTGTTAAATAACGCACAAATAGAAATACAGGTAAGTACGCACTATTTTAATTGCGTTTTTGATTAAATCTATTTCAAATACATTTAATACCTTTTTGATATTATAGACAAATAGATTCCAATAGTCAGATAACGAACAAAATTATTTATTTATATTTTGTAATTAACTTTATTTACAATTTTTTTTTAAAGATACGAAGATGTTTCCATACAATTTCCTAACCTTGTATATACTAAAATGATTGAAACTGAAAAATGTGCTTTTAGTTAAAAAAAATTAAGCCAACAAAATGGCCATGGTGGTAACTATTTTGAAAGCAAAATATATGAGAGTGACAAAGCAAACAAATATCATGTTAAAGTACCTATCTGAAATGTGTTGTGTTTGACAATACGTAAATAAATAACAACAACATAGTAATTAGTATGTAATATATAATAATTATGTACCTAAAATACGGATAAATTAGTAATTGAAAGTATAACGACATTGCAGTTAGTGTATTTGCTTTATTCAAGTATATACAAAACAAAAACTATTGTAGAAGCAGTTATTGTATGCTATATAAATTGTACTAAATTTATGTTTTTTAAAAGTTGATAAATTAATAAAACTTAAACATGATAAAGTTGCCACTAGTCGTGTAAAAGTAAATTTTATAGAATCATTTTAATACTTTCTTACACGAAAATTTGAAATGCAAATTTATTTTATGTAAAGTCTTATTTTAAACAGATTTTCTTACACAAAACTTTACAGAACAAGCTTTGGAAAACTTTTAAGCTTGTTTCTTAAAATGTGGAGAATTACGTTATAGTATTATTTTAAAGAACAACTTATATTAATCGCACTTAGATTTTTAAAATGCTTCGAATTTTACTTTAAACTGTTTATGTTTAAGAACATTTAATATTTGTTGTCGCAATTGCATTTATAGTTGTAATTGAATTGCCGAACAGATGGAAGCAGGCACCTCCCACAAATACCTTTCTAATTGGTTAAATCAAAATACGCGGAAAAATTAATTTGAAAGTCTAATGCACTTTCCGAAATTATTGTGTACTAATAACTTTCGCATTTCAGCGTTTCGTTAGTATTTTTTTATGTGTACCCAATTTATTATTTTACAATAATCTTTTTAAAAATTATCTGCTATTATTGATATCAAGGTAAGAAATAATTTCTTTTAAAATACCTACTAACTCACAAAACAAACTTTTTATACGTTATCTAATACATTATTATAGATTTTAAAACAATAAAAAACTATTCAAAATATCTATAAAATTTGCGAACAAATCCAATCAAGTGGTTTGAAAACAGACCATAATAAATTTACAGCTACAACAGCATGTAACGTAACCATTTATTTTATTTGCATTTTTTATATACTTACATACATGTGAAGATTTATATTAATTTTACTTATTAGGATGTATTTACTGTATACAATGGGTAACTAAATTTAGCACAGATTACGTACTGCATTCTCAGAAAATGTACCGTAGGTTAAAGTCAATATTAGTTAATGTTACGGTTGGAACAAAAACCTTCTAAGACGTATTGTGCATTCGTTCTTTTTACGTAACAGTAATCAATATGAAGAAGGATAGTTCACATGTAAACACAAATTTTATTGTTACGTTGTTTGTAAATATACATTGAATAAAATCAACAATGAAGCACAATCGGTTACTATCGATCTAGTTTTTTACTTTAGACGTTCTGATTGACTACTGAGTAACTAATATATTGCGCATGTATTTTTCCCAATTCCTGCATCTGCGCTTTTAATTTTTTCGAGGTACCCACCCGTGACAGAAACATCAAATGAATTCTTACCAGCAACAAACTACCAACAGTATAGAAAATTATGGTTTCTATTAACGAAGACTAGAATTTGTCCGAAAGATATATAATTTGGACATAACTTGGAAAAGCAGGTCATGTTACAATAAAAATTTGAACAGATACAACAATTCGAACAGCACGCCAAGCCTTTGTTTCTAAATTATCTGTTAGATTTTTAAATACTTTTGGTTACGGCAAACGATTAATTGAGCTGCATATAATGTCAGATACAGGATTGCTTATTTTTAATTCGAAAAAAGACTGTCGACTACTGTAAGAAATGAATTCCGGGGTATTCAAAAACTAGCTTGAGTAGGTGTTATGTAACTTAGAAGAAAGTGTTGTGTTAGATGACTTTTCTAGTCGATTGCACAAGCGCAGATCAAAAAAAAAGATTAAGTGATCTAAGATTAAATTCAGTTCAATACTAAGATTTAGTTTTTTTTTGAATTTAGTTTTTTTGAGGTAGGATTACTTCGTTCGTTGTTGTTGTTTTGTGAACCAGTCATATTTTATAAAACAGTAAACTGCGGTAAATATTACATTGACTGAAATTGAATATAAAATGGAAAAAATACAAAGGCAAAAATTATAGCAAGAAAAAGAAATTAAATTATTTGGAAATAATAAATGCATTAGTATCATTTTTTTTTTGTATCTACTATTAAATATATTTACAATCAAATGCAGTTTTAACTTGTGAGAAGAATTATATATCCCACGTACAAAAAATACTTTCGTTTTTTTAGATTTAAGAATATAATAAAAAAATAAAAGAATATGAGAAAATAAATTAATAATTAAAATAACTATTAGTAACTCATTTTTTAATAAAATATACAAAATATGTGTATTTAACTGAACTGTCAATTTCATCCAGGGTTTAATCTATCAAAATGTTGGTATTATACTTAGTACCAGACTACGTCTTTTAATACCGGGAAAAACCAGTAAACAAATTCTACTATGATTGACACCATATCACTGTGAGTTGAATCCCATTAAATTAATATGGCTACAAATGAAAGAAAAAGTTGCTACAAAAAATTTAAAAAAAAACATTTAAAATACAAGATTCTGCAGATCATTGGAAAAAAATTAAACACCATGTAGTTAAACTAGAATAAAAAATGTGGCAGAGAGACCTCACATTAGAATTTATAGTTGAACCTGTTATTATTAAATTGAACAATGAAGCTCCTCATCAGACTCCGATTCCGCATAAATTCTTACTTCGTTGTTAAATTTTTTTAGTTGTGTTATGCAAATACTTAATAATATTATGTAAAATATCTAGTATAGCTTGTTGAGTTATAAAATGTAAGATTGTATGTTTAAAAACTAATTGTAAGTATTATTATATTTTGCATAATTTTTTACATGTTTTAATAATTGCATTTTTTATAAAACAAAAGTTTTATAAAATTATATAAATGTTCAGAAAAATTAAAAAAATATTTTCATTACATTACATACATACAACAGTTTATTAATAAAATAATTATTTACTTATAGTATTTGAAATTTGCATTTTATTTGACTTAAATAAAATAAATACTGAATAAAATCAATAATATAAAATTGTAAACAGAAAGTTTTAGTTTAGAACTAAGTTTACTGTGTTAATAAATTCAAATAAATTCCAAACGCAATTCAAAACGAATACACATACCGTAAAATATGACTTTGTAAATGTTTAGAAAGCAACTTTACGTATACTTTACAATTATAAACTTTTTGAAGCTGTTCTGTTGATGAATATGCGATGACTTTCTTATAGCATTTCTAAAACATAATTTTGAAACAAAAATATGTTTTGTGCGTTATTTTATAAACAATTTTAAAATAATTAAAGCATTTATGAAATAACGTTAAACTTTTTTCGTTATTTATATATTGTCCGGAGCAGTTGAAAAACTTGATCTTTTTAACTTAAACCTGAATATTTTAAGAAACGTTTTGGCAAACAAAGTATTAAAAAGAAACTAAACGTTATACTGCTAAAATTTATTTTTATAAATAATAAGCGTTTAATTAACATTTTTCTTATTTAATTGTCTTAAAAGATACCGTACGAAACTAAAAAAAATTAAACTAAAACTAAATATACATTTATTTGCTGAAAAGTTTAAAACAAGAGAACATTTAAAAATAGGTTATTATTAAGATAAGAAACAATGCTAGAAAGCAGCAAAATAAATGCTGGTAATTCAACGTGAATATTATATTTTTTATTGCTGCTGTGGATGTAATGTGCTCTATAAAAACGTTATAATAACGAATATAAGGGTATAGTAATATAATACGTTGTTTTAGATGTTTTTTTCTTTAATTTTAGATAACAATTTACTTTTATAAAAAGTTCAAATATATTACACAAAAAGTAAAGTACAAAATACATAAATAGACATAGAAATAGATAAACGAAGCTTACTAGAAAATCCTGACAAATACAATTTTGACACGATTTAAACATTATTCTACACGATGCCAGAGCTAAAAAATTACTTTTTTTTTAAATTCCGTGCAGTATTAATGTACCTGCGCTGCAAATAAAAATTTATTTAATGTACGATATTAAAATGTTAGTGGTACTCAATGAGTAAACTTTTTTATAAATTGTTTTATTTCAATTTAGTACAAACATTACTTTAACTTTCAATTTTGTAATTTATACATTATATACGATTCAGAAAAATTGAACATTATTATTAGTCAAGATGTAGTGTGGCTGTCGTTTGAGGTTGTTTGATTGCTTTCGTAAAAGACTCGTTATTTGTATTGGCGTTATTTATTTCAGGTAATTTGGAATGGTTTTAATGATTTCAGATTAATTTTAAGAAATTATTTTACGTTTTCAAATTCGACTTTATAATTCAAAGTTGTAGATTCTATTCATTTATTTAGAAATGATTACGTTGTTAAATCATCCGTATTCCACGGTTGTGTTTATTTGGCATTTTTTTTGTTCGGTCAAAAATTTTAGTTGTAATTTATGTTGACAATTCTGATATGTAATGGCAAGTAGATATATTTTAGCAGTTTGTTTGTTTTAAATTTGTTTAAAAGTTCTTTATTTGAAGTACATTCTCAGTACAGTTGTACTTATTTTCTTTGTGTTAGTTCGATTAAATTTCGTTGGAATGAAGTCATTCTTTTAATTTATTAGACAGTTTAATCTTTATGACCGTGATGAACTACAATATTTTGTCAATTTGACAGTTTACACAGAAGCAAGAACTGTTGCCCAACACTACTTTTGTGACGTTGTTTAATCTGTTTGCATCTTTTTTGCACTTCTTGGTGGTATAGGTTTCTTTCATGGAACACATAGCCATGGTGGAAATGGTAGTCGAATACGTTAATATATAAGTGATTTTAGTGAGTTCGTTGGAAATTGGTTGATAGTCGTCAAAATGCCTTAAAAAGATAATTAGTTAGTTAGTTAGTTTTGGGGTGGTAAACTCATCCCCTTTATATGAAGTAAAGCAGCGAAAGGAATATGCAGAAAACGTGACTTTTTGGTGCAGTTAGTATAGTTTTGTTTCTCGTAATTCGTGGAATCTATGGTTTTTAAGAAAATGTTACGCGCTTTCAGTTTTATTTTAAGCAATGTAGAACCGTGTTTGTCTAGTGGTACGACGCGGTTATATCTTCGCCTTCGTAGCGATTATTAAGAACCATCCGACGGTACATAGTTTTTTTTATTGAGGAACCCTTCAACATTCTTTCCCATTTACATCTGGCAACTCAAGATTAACCACAAGTTCTTTCCTAGATTTATTATGACAACAATATCAGGTATTTATTTTGTACCAATTAATTAAAGTTGGTAAATTTTATTTACGCGTTTCATCGCTGATATAATGAATAACTGATTATTGTGCGTATTTGTCAAAACTATATGTGACAAAATTGTGTTGTGTTAAAAATTTATTTAATGAATAGGTTGTAGAATATTCTTCACTAGGAGGGGCAAATTAAACCACTTAAGATTTTTTATATGGCGACGTTTCGTGCAATCATGCGTGAACTTCTTCAGGCCAACAAAAAGGTTAGAGTGGAATCGTCCTTAACTCCAACCAACATGACAACTAATTACACAATATAAATTAATGGTAAAGTAGTTTATCCTCCTGTTGGCAAGTTGTAGTTAGTTTAAGTTTTTTATCTTCTTTAGGAGGGGCAATAAAAACCACTCTAAACTGTTTTTATGGCTACGTTTCGTGCCTCTAGCGTGCACTTCTTCAGGCCACTGAAAATTTATTTACGGTAAGTGAACAACATTACACAAACGCATAAAACAACTAACTGAATTTGTTAACAGGTACAGCAAACAACAAAAAACTTACAAGAAAAGGTTACGAGTGGTGGTAGTCCACTGGTCCAATAAGCATACCGTCTAATAATTTACTTAATCTAGTTAACATGAAATTAAGTCAATAATTAAAAGAATTTAAATATATGTACAAAGAAAACAACGGACATTAAAGTTAAAACAAACAATATACACTGAATGCAAATTCAAAAATAATTGTAACTATGATAAGGCTAATAGATAAAAATGACCATGAAATCGCATACAACTATAAAGCTTATCTTGCAATTTTTGAAATTAAATTATTGTAAATATTACTTAAATTATTGGTGTCGTTATTGAAATTAATGTTGTTTTTATATATGTTGATGTATATCATTTCCGATACTAACCTTTTTTTGAAATTATTTTCAACATCTAAAATTGTAGGATTGTTGAAATCGAAAGTATGTCCAGTGTTAATGTGATGGACTGCTAATGCTGTGTCTGCTTTTTTTGTTTTACAATCATAACGATGGTTATTAATCCGATTTTTTACTTTTTGTTTGGTTTGGCCGATATAACATACATTGCAATTAGTACAGTCTAGTTTGTAAATTACATCGTGCTTTTCTATTGTGTTTGTTTTGTCTTTAGTTTTACTGTACAGTGTATTATAGATGGTGTTATTATTGTATATTGCTATTTTGATGTTATTTGTTTTTAAAATCGGAATGATTCTATTTGTTAAATTTGGGACATTAATTATTTTCATGTAAGTGATGTTAGTATTAAGGTTAGTGGTAGGATTGGTGTTAGCGGTCGTATTAAGATTAGTTGTAGGTAGGTTAGTTGGTGGCGGGATCACAATAGTTATGTTAGTATCAGAAAGTATTTTGTTTAATATATTTTTGGATAGTTATTCTTCCTTAATATGTTATTTAAGATGTTAAGGTTTTCTTTGTGAAATTGAGGGCTACTCAAATTTATAATTTTATTTTTCATGGCCTTGATGACATTAATTTTTTGATGGTGTGGGTGTCTCGATAAAAAGTTAATTGTTCTATTAGAGGCAATTGGTTTAGTATACCATTCTGTGACTAACATATTAGTGTTAACATCCTTACTGAGTCTAACATCTAGAAATGGTAATGAACCCTCTTTTTCAGTTTCAACCGTGAATTTTAGATGTTGATTGTAACTGTTAAAAATATTTAAAGTGTTTTCAATTTCTGTGTCGGGAATGCATGTAATGATATCGTCAACATAACATAACAAAAGGGTCGGTGTAAATGTCATTTTGTTTTTTACATAATTAAGCAAATCGTGCATTGCAAGACTGGCTAGTATAGGTGATGCTGGGTTGCCCATTGCAGTGCCAAATTTTTGAACATACATTCTGTCATTGTACGTAAAATAACTAGAATTAAATAAGAATTCAATAATATTGACAACATTAACTAGTTCTAATGTAGTGTGGCTCTTTAACTCATTCCAATATTCTTTTAACAGTTTTACAGAGAGCTCTTTTGTAATGTTGGTGAACAAAGATGACACATCAAATGAAACAAGCAAATGATTAGGCGGCATTAATGTGTTTTTAGTTTTGGCGATTAATTCGTATGAGTTTTTTATATTATATATAAATAAATATGAGATGTTCTGTATTATATTAGCTATGTATTTTGATAATTCATACGTAGGGGTTCCTATACAAGATACAATAGGTCTTATAGGAAGTTCATCTTTGTGTGTTTTGATCAGACCGTAAAACTTGGGAGGTGTACTTGTATACGTTGTAAGTCTTTTATATGTCTTTAAGTCAATATGTCCGTTATCGTATAGTTGTTTGCTGATTTTGTTATTGTTGTTTTCTTTGTACATATATTTAAATTCTTTTAATTATTGACTTAATTTCATGTTAACTAGATTAAGTAAGTTATTAGACGGTATGCTTATTGGACCAGTGGACTACCACCACTCGTAACCTTTTCTTGTAAGTTTTTTGTTGTTTGCTGTACCTGTTAACAAATTCAGTTAGTTGTTTTATGCGTTTGTGTAATGTTGTTCACTTACCGTAAATAAATTTTCAGTGGCCTGAAGAAGTGCACGCTAGAGGCACGAAACGTAGCCATAAAAACAGTTTAGAGTGGTTTTTATTGCCCCTCCTAAAGAAGATAAAAAACTTAAACTAAATATAAATTAACATGAATAAATTGTTAAAATATTTCTAAAAAAGTCAAATAATTAAAATAGTGTAAATGAACAATTAACTGAGAATGACAAACAATTGACACGACATGTATAATCAAAAATTTTATTTGCCAACGTCGCCATATAAAAAATCTTAAGTGGTTTAATTTGCCTCTCCTAGTGAAGAATATTCTACAACCTATTCATTAATTAAATATAAAAGGAGGACGTAACCTACAGTACTTAAAAATTTATGTTTGACGTTTACTGGAAAATTTACTATTAAAATTTTCAACCTGGTTTTAAGATAGACGAATTTACTTCAATTTGTATTTAATTAATATCTACTTAATGCGCACACGGCCGTGCTTTAGTTAATTAAGATTTTTTGTATATATTTTTATTTTTGGTGTCAGTAAATTTCTGAGAAGAAACTTGCACTTTTTAGAACAGTTTATTTTTATTCGTAGTGTCAACAACCTTAGAAGACGACACGTCCGGAATTTACGATATATTTTGTTGAAAATTTTGATGTGAATAAATGTTTGAATCAAACTTTTATTTTGACACCTTTTACTTGTATTTATTCTCTAATTTCGACAGCTAAAATAGTCTGTTAATCAGATACATCCTGTACATCTAACGAAAAAATAATTTGAAAACTATGTGTAGACGATTCCTTGATTTTTAAACTATTTTAAATATATCAGTTTTTGGAAAAAACAGTATCATATTTAAATTTTACCTAAATTTCTTTTCTAATGGTCGACTTTAAGTGCTTTTGTTTGTAACATTTAATTTAAAGCTTACACATTTATATGTTAGGTTTCATCCCAGCCTTTCCTTGAGAGCCAAAACAAAAAGTAGAACTTGGCCGTGGCTGTATTGTCGTTCGTGAACCCAAACAAACTGACGTTTCGCAAGACATTGCAGTTTTAGTGTCGATCGTATGTGCGACGATTCAATATATGCATGCTGTCACAATTAGTTTACGTTTTTTTTTTGATTATCTTTTAAGTTACTCCATCTTGAGGCTTGACTGACTGTGCACTTTAATTAATTCAATTTAACATTTAAACATTTTAAACATTGGAGTACCTCAAGGTTCTGTTTTAGGCCTACGTTATTTTTAATATACATTAACGACTTGGCATATAATACAAAAAATACGGAAGTAGTACTTTTTACAGATGACACAATTTTACTTATGTCACATTCTAATTTAAGTGAACTACAACTCAAATTATCAGAAGTAGAGTCACAGGTAGATTGGTTTAGAAATAATAAATTACAACTGAACGAAGCAAAAACTGTTAGTATGATTTTTAGTAATAAATCTTTAAACGACTTCAATAACCCAAGCTCAGTAAAGTACTTGGGTCTTCATGTAGACCCAAATTTACAATGGAAGAAATATATTGATGCACTTTCGAATAAAGTAACACAAACTATGTTTGTCATACGTAACCTAGTCAATGTACCACTAAACATTGTTTTAATTGTGTATCACTCGCTTTTTCTATCTCGTGTCTATTATGGATTGATAGGTTGGGGTTTTGCACCAAATTCATGTAGAATATTTGGCCTTCAGAAAAAATAATTCGCATTATTATAAGAATGAAACATCAGTCTGATGTTAAACCTGTGTTTATAAAGTTAGGCTTATTACCCTTCCTTGTTTATACATATATTCATGTCTGGTCTATGTTAAAACTAATATTAAAAAATTTGTTAAAAATTAAAGTATTCACCATTACAACACGAGAGATGCTTTTAACTTACGAATATCTTACTAAAGGCTATTATCAAACCAATGTAGTTTTAATTATCTAAGGCCAAAGTTGTTTAACCATTTGCCTGAAGCACTTAAGCATCTTTCAGATACAAACTTCAAAAAGGAAATAAAAAAGTATTAATTAAAAATGCGTTTTATAACACAGACGACTATCTGCTTTACAAATTTAAAAAGTTATGTTAGATACATATAAGTATAATGTGTAAAACTGTAATAAATGACTTATGTAAACAAATGTCAACGTTTGTAATGCATAAATAAAGTATTATTTTTAATTATTTTGTCGCTGTCAGAAAAGTTTCTCACGAAATTTTGCTTGTTCTAACTTACACAATTACAATAACTGTTTCAATACCATTATTTTCATTAATTATTTTGTGTATCGCATGCTGTGAACCAAAGATATTTGACATGTAAATTTTTTGCTATCGACACCCTATTTGTAAACCTATGTATTGTGTCTTACCGATATATGGATTGAATAATGTACTAGAAAATTTTTGGTGCTCGTTGTTAATAATCTACCGTATTAAATTTAAGGCTTTATACAAATTTATCTTTTTCTTTTTTTTTGGTTACACGAAAACCAGTGTAACAAGAATTACGAACCTAATTTGGTTATAAGCTCTGACTTTCTGTCTTGATCGAAGGAAGATCTGGCGCCCTTTAAATTCTACTTTTTTTAACCTCTCCTATCTCCGACTAGTGTGAGTTGGCCGTGCAAGGTTTGTAAGATCTATAGTTTGTAACAAACCCGAAGTAGGTGTATCCGCCATTTTTAACAGTTTTTCTTATATTATTCTTATATTGTAATTATGTAAATTATTCAAATTATTTTTACAGTTTCTTATAGAGTTAATTCTTCCTAACAATTTATTCAAATAATTTTTTTTCTAACATTAACAGTTTATTAGATATTTGATTTACAATTTAAAGTGAGTTCCATATACAGGGTGTAACAAGTATAACTAATATTCTCTTAATAGGGGATAGCTATCGTAATTTCCAACACGTTTTGTTCATAAACATGTAGTCTAGCTTTTCATCAAGTTTTCTTAAAATTTCTTGTAATAATTAGATGTAATTACGGACCTGGTTATTCGTTATAAGAAAACGTGATATAAAATGATTGAAATTGAAACTGTGTTCAAGTTTACTATTAAGTATTAAGTTTCTGATGACAAAATAAACAACATTTAAGAGTTATGATGCCGTGCTAAACTCAAGGTTGTTTTTAATTTACTTCAAGATTCCTAATAACAACAGAAAACAGTAAAGTAACAATGTCAATCGGTTATTTTGAAGTGAAATGTAGAAATTAAAAAATGGAATTAGTAAATAATACGAAAAACTATGAAACTAAATTGATCAAATAAAACTAAATACAAAATACCTAACTACAAAAATAATTTAATGTATTTAAAATATCTTGAAATAAATGATTATTGAATCAGCAGTAACGCACAACCGAAATAGACACAATGACCCCTGAATGGTCAGAAAACGAAATTTTAACTACATAGTCTTATGTTATGTTAACCAATGTTATGGTTTCTGTACGTGTCAACAATTTACAGTAAAACTAAGCAAAATAATCTTATCGCATTCTTGCACTTTGTACGTGTTGTTTACTAATAAACGATAATGAATTGGGTCATTGGCTTTTCATACTACGAATTTAAATTTTATGACAGGATCGTGTTAAATATTAATATTAATTTTTCTCAAAAACTATAAGAAATTGGTCTTATGTTTATGATGCAAATATAATCTAAATCCTTACAGCTATCTCCCATTAAGAGATTATTAGTCACACCTGTTACACTTTGTATAATCCTAGGTTCGAATCCTGTCTACGAAAAATTTTTTTTAGAAAAAAATAACAATTTATCTTTATATTTTTTTACTTGCTGATACCGTGTGTTCCGGAAATTTTGAAGCATACAGATTAACATAGAGAATTTTAAAATTTTGGTTGTGTCTTTAAAGTGTTTTTAAAATATTTCCAGTATCAGAACATATAACAATGTGTACCAGAGAACATTTTGCGTAATCATTTTCAAAATTGAATAACAAATATCAAAAATATTTTCAAAAATGTATCGTGTATCATTGGTGTAGTGACATCAATCGCACGACTGCGGTAATATCGCCGCGACGTACGAAAGTTCAAATCCCAATGCGGTTTATGTTTTTTTTAAATTATATTATCATTTTAAATTAATGACAATTAATTTTTATCAGTAAAGAGATATACTTAAACGTGTTAATTGTTTTTATTAAAGTCATAATGGATTTATTACTATAAATTTTTTTATTTTATTTATTTGATAGGAAGATTTTTGTAAAAAATAAGTTGTTATGTTAAAAATATGGTATAGTAAAAATTTTCTAGTATAAAATTTATTCTCGGCACGCCCACGTTCCGTTGGTGAAGTAAAGGACAAAACTGTCAAAATTGTTAAATTAAGATATCATTTTTCCGTTAAAGTTCGAAAGACGCGGACACCATCTAGCGTTGTAAACTCCCGACAAGGTTTTCATTGTTAAATATTTCGCACACTTATGTGTATATGTTTTATGAGGTTGTTGCAATCTAGTGAAAGTCTATTCTTGGTAAGCATTGTTTTATCTTTTCATTGCTCATATTTTATATCACACGACCATTAATTGTTTGTTAGTGATTTAGTTTGTACAGGTTTCGTGTAATTTATATTAATTGTTTTTTGTTTTTTGTTATTTATTAATTTTACATTTATGATGTTGTTTGCGGACCAGTCTACTTTTTATTTGTTTTCCGTAAGTAATCATCTATATTTATAAAAAAATAGCATTTATAATAAGTAGAATAATAGTTTGTAGCTCTCACCGGATTGTAACTGCCGTTTTTACTTATGTTGTTTTCTTTTTAATAAATTCAGTTGGCCTGAAGAAGTGGACACAACTGTTCCACGAAACGTCGCCATAAGAAAACTCTTCAAGTAGTTTCTATAGCCACTCCTAACATAAAGGGTTTACCAATCTCAGTTCAATGATATACTTATAGCGACGGAAACTATTTCTGATCACTTATACAGGGTGTAACTGATAGAACGCATTATTTCTTAATGAGAGGTAGCTGTAATGATTTGGAGCATATTTCTATTACAAACAAATGGTCTCTTCCTGATGGTTTTTGAGAAAATTTAATGTCAATTTTTAGATACGTCCCTGGTTGAACCCGAATACAAGTAGCGTGTGGCACAGATCAAGATACTTTAATGGTAAACAGCACGTACCAACCGTATCTAAAAGCGATAATGGTTGTTTTGCTAACGGTACATGTATTATTGCACTTACACAAAAACACACGTTATAGAAAAATAATACCTGGTGTAGACAATGTAATTTTATAGCGAGTAATGACATTTGCATGATTGCATTTTAAGTTAAATCAAAATTACTGCAGATTATGATTTTAATTTGATACTTAATGTTTTTTGCAGCCTCATTAAACGATAAAGAACTTGTTAGTGCAAATATGTTTGACACGGAACTTTGTTCCCGTAGTCACCATTTTATAAGCTTGCATTTTTTAATGCATAATTTATTTTATTAATTATAAATCGTACTTGATACTAACCTGCTTATTATTTTAATGAAAATTTAACGAAAAATTTTTCAAATGTTAGACCACATGTTTATAAAGCAAATGTGTTTGAAACCATTGTAGTTATTAAGAGATCATGCGTTATATCAGTTACACCCTGTATATCTTGTAATTAGTACTTGATTTACTTAACCGTAACTTACTGGAATTGCGCCTTGATAAATGTTCATTTATGTATCTAAAACTATTTATCTTGGGTAGTTAATTAGCTGTGATTGCATAAGTCCTAACCCTACTAATATTGATTCAGTCTATCCTATCCCTAACACGTTGTTGAAAATCTAAAGATTTTTAGGTTTTGTAAATTATTTTAGAAAATTTATTTTCTTCTTGTCAAACCTTTGTACGATCTTTTATTTACGCAAAGGTAGCACTTTCCAATTTGGAGAATTGGAACTTAAATCATTTAATACATTAGGAGTTAAACTAATTAGGGTTCCTATTTTGGCACTTTATTCTCTTAGTTTAGAAACGGAGCTCACAATAATGTGTGTTCGAAAGGTGGTGGTGCAATGTTACTTCAAAAACAAAGCAATAAATTATTTTAACTAGCTTTTTACTTTAGTAAACGCACAACCAAAGTGGAATCACGTTATCATAGTTATGAAATAGTTTTTCAAAATTATAATTATTCCTTAGAATACAGAGGAAGTAACCAAATGAAATATGTTGATGTTCTAAGCAGAATGAATACAGTAATGATTTTAGAGGGAAATACATTTAAGCAGAATTTATCAATAGTCTACAATTTAGATCCTAACATTAAAACTTTAAAACATGATTTAACGAAACGCGAAGACAAATACTTTGAATTGCAGTATGGCTTAGTGTATAAAAAAAGGCAGGCAGGATACTTCCATCTTCTATGGAATTCATAATTTTTAAAGTCATTTAGGTATGGAGAAGACCGTTGAGTATTTATCACAGATATATTGGTTTTCGAATATGAAAGGTAAAGTTAAATCTTATATTTATAATTGTATCTCTTGTGTAACGTACTCACCGTTACACGAAAAAACACCATATTTTTTGAGTAGCGTCCCAAAGTGTAATAAACTTTTTATGACAATTCACATTGACCATTATGGTCCGCTAGAATAAAAACTATATTTGTCAAATTATATGATGTTAAATTAACCAAAACATGTGAAGTTATTAACAAATTGAAAGATTACTTTAATAATTATAGTCGTTCGATCAGAATAATATATGATCGCGAGTCGAGCTTTATTATCCAAATTTTGAAGAAAATAACATAGTGCATGTAAAAGCAGCGGCGTCGTGCCCCATAGCGAACGGCCAAATTGAAAGCGGAAACAGAGATTTGACACCAATGTTATCTAAATTAACTTCTTTAAAAAATAAATGGTATGCTTGTTTATCGGATTTTGAATTTGCAATAAATAACTCTTACTGTCGTTCGGTTAGAAATGTAATGTCCTTCGCATCTATTTAGAAGACAATATTAAACCAGACGATCTAGATAATATAAGCGCTGATGCCGAGAAACAATTACAATAAGCAAGAAAAAGATTACATAATCATTAAAAACCTAGACGTGACACCTGGTGTAAATAAAATATTTATTCTTAAATATTGACTCCATATGAAGTTAAGAAAGCGTTTGATAATGACAGATACTTAATAACGGATATTGATGATTTTTAAGTAACGCAGAACCTTTTGAAAATGTTTGTGTTCCAAAAAACATGAAATTGTCATAGTGTAACCTCTAGGTTTTAGAAAGTAACTATTAATTATAATTTGTTTAAAAATTAGATAGAATTTTATTACTTGTGTAGTGTTCTTATGTTTGTTCTTGTTACAGTTGTGAGAATTAGCTTAAGATTAACTATGTAAATGACGTGTTGTTTGAGACGACCAATCGTCAGAGTAGACCGAACTGCAGTAATTCATTTTAAATTGAAATTACGCGCCTTAAGTTAAGTTGTTAGAAAGACGAAGTTAGTTAGTGGTGGAAGATAGACCATTCCAGACCTACGTCATACAATTAGCAAAATGGGGCACAGTTTGTTTGTGAACCATTTGCTATTTTATGAAACTGTTTTTATGTTTGTTTTCTGTTGTTGTTATTAGAAATGTTTGACATTATTAGTTAAATATAGTTAACTTATTAATAATAATAGTATTTAATACATGTTGATTATTTTTAGTACATTTTAGGGAGAATATAGAAAATCAGTATTCGACCCTGTTGATTGCATTGACAGTGTTATTGCTATGCTTACAGTGAACTTGACTTGCATTATTGTTAATTGTTACTTGTGGCAGCTCAGCAGGCAGAGATGTCAATTTTTATTCCATTCTTAAAGAGCTGCGATTAAAACACCAAAGACCGATTTTGCTGCCATAAAACGGATGATTCAACTTAATGTTTAACTTATAAGTATGTTATTAGATAAAAATGCATGTATGAAAGCAGACCCACATCTTATTTCAACACTAACAATAGCCTCTTCAACTTACTTAACGAGAATCAATAATAATACAGTAAAAATTAACATATACAATAGTCACAACACGTAATTGATCTTTTTTACCGCTAACGTCGGTTTTTGTAACTATAATTTGGGTCTACCATTAGAGTCGTCGTTGTTGTATTTGAAAACGATGGTATAATAGAATCGTAGTTATTTTTGATACAATTCTTTGAAGTTTGAAATACAACGTATCTAATCTAATTTGTTTTAAGTTAACATTTAACTAATTTTATTAATTATGCTTATACGTAATCCATTAACCATAGTACATCTGTTATTATATATCATTATCTAGGATCATTACTAATATTTGAGGTTATAAGAAAATTTAAGGTTAAAGCAGAATTGCTAACATAAACTCAACTGAACAAATAATATTCCTAAAAGGTAGACCGTAAAGCAGCGCCAGTATAGGTAATCTCGATTAAGATCGCAGCGCCACTGTGGTCTAAACAGAAACCTGATTTAATGAGATACAGTTTCAAGTTTTTGTAGTTTTTTGGTTTTTATATGTGGTTATAAAGTTGAATTAGAAGTATTTCTATCATCTTTAATGTTAAGTTTTCTAGAATTAAGATTAATAAGTTTAATTAAAATGGGTAATGTAAGTAAAATTTACCGGTTAAGTTATTTAAGTATGATTCTGTTGTATTAATTGCAATATAGGTTTATATAATATTACCCATATATCGTCACAACCAAGCATTACAATTGAATATTATGATTATTATATTAAATAAAACATATTTAGGTTTTTTCTCGTCGGTTGCTGTTTGTTTCTGGAGCAATATAAATCATTTGGATTAGTTACCGTAAACTGCTTTAAAATGTACATGCTCTAGTGCAAATGTGCAATCAACTTTATTCTCACTTCTCGCTGTAACACAACAATAAGTAAACGATTATTGCAGTGTTCAACGTCATGATGTAGCAACTTCAAATTTTACAAAAATTGAATTACTAAAACGTAAAATGTAATTTAATGTTAAATAATGTCAGTCAATCGATGACAACCAAATGACAACGATGCGGTTATCATTTATCTTCTATGGAAGCTGTAATTAAAAACCGTTGCAAAGAAATTTTTATTAAAATTTAAAATGAGGTTGTGTTTGTATACCTTTATTTCTGTTTATCAAAAACGCCACCAGATAGCGTATCGCTTAGGAAGGATTGCCTATTAGCGCAGGCATGAAAAAGTACACTGAGTGCTAACAATCCACCACATTGACAGTTGATTTGTCACGTGCTCTATTGAGTAAGAAAGGAAGATGGCACATTATGTTATTTTTATGTCATAATTATTTTTAAAATAAAGAGCCATCCGTTTGCATTATATAATTTAATTTAAAAAAATAGAATCCTGCCCAGCAAACACAGTTTCGTCGGCCGACTGACGGTTTAGTGCCGACATCGGCGGTTAAATGTAGGCAAGGGTCTAGAATAATTGGCGCGACGTTTTTTCGACGATAGAAAAACAGCCTGTGCCCAATACTGGCGCATAAGCGGTTCAATAGTGGCTATTCTGTTAAAACTTTAATCTTTTAAATTTAGCGCGCATTTAATACTCGGGAACAGCTCACGAACTATCTGCGCTTTCACATTCCATCGATAGGTGTTCAAAAATGCTGCATTATCAGCTTATTTGATTTTTATTTTCTGCTGATTGTGTGTTTGTTGCTTTTAGTCAATGCTTTTAGTACTTATTTTTATGATTTTTATATTGCTTGTGAATTCGACGACAGGAATATCTTTTATGATTGTGCAAATGATTCAGCAATTGAATTCGAATTAGTCACGATGTCACAGTCGCAGTTTGATTTCAACAAGTAAGTCTTATTTGTTTTGCTTTCATTTGCCACAAAACTTGTATTGTAGAAAGATTATTGCGTTGTAATTTTAATGTTACAGATATAAATATTTCGGGTGTGTTATATGAATTCCTGAGTTTTAGACCTTAAAAACATGATTGCCTGTTTTATGTATAACCTCTTATGTTAATTGGTATAAAAAGCAAATGATAATACGTAATTTCATTAACAGGTCGTCCGCATTGTACTATGTAGTTGAATTTCCGGATGAGGAGAACAATGGAATTACACCGCTAAGCGTTGTTTCATACAAATGGTTAGGTGGTGCAAACCAATGCTTCTGGCCTGGACGTGCCAAGGCAGACAAAGAAAGGATGAAAATGGTAGAAAATCATTCAAGTCCAAAAAAAGATCACACATGGACTTTAATTAGAATTAATGTCAAATACAAATCAGGTTTGCATAGTATATTTACAGTAGGTGTGAATATCGTAACGCTTTTTAGTTTCATATGAGAGAGCTGTAGAAAAAATGAATACTTTAGAATGTGTATCGAGTGTGACGCAAAGCAATGAAAGTGATGAAAGTAATGCTCCTAAGAGAAGAGCTCGACGCCCACGCAGTATCTATGAAGATTATATAAACAATATAAGTAGTGACAATAGTGAAGATATACCAGTAATTCGTTTACCAAAGCAAAAAGCAAAGAGACTTTCAGAAGGCATATATCAATTTGAAAACACTAACCGGTTTTTGGCGTCTCCACGTGAAGAGAGCGGTCCGAAATCTTGTAACTTGAAAAAGCCAAAATTCTTAGACATGAATTGTGTTAATAGCTACGCAAACAGAGGTAAAGTACAAATATGATTACAATTAGTCTAAAACAAAACTCGTTTTTTCGTTAATTCTAATTTTAGATTTGATAACTGAAGATCCATTCAGTATGTACACCGAAACCAATAAAACCGTTTATTCGCAGTCAAGTGCAACTAGGCAAAACTCTCTATTTCAGGAAAACGATGGTAACCCTCGCACGAGAATCAATTTGCCTGAATATGATATAAACAGAAACTCAAGAAGACCTCAGACAAACGCTTCTCGCTTTGATGAGATAAGAGCAAATGCTGATGAGGGTGGAGCAAAATAAAACTCAAGTCAATGTTAGTATTAACTTTTTTTCGTAGGTTTGTTACAGCAAATCTTAAGAAAATTGGTAACAATTGAGAAAGATGTCAAAGAGATTAAGCGATCAGTAAGAATCACGGACAGCTCAACATCTGAATTCTTTAGCGTACCGAAACGTGCGCTATCGGAGATGCTACCGGAAAAAACCATTCTGGAATTGGAAAGTTTCAATGGGAAACTTATGCAGGAAGATACAATAGGGCAAGTTGTAAGTAATTTATTTAAAATTCCTATTTGTTATCATGTGAACAATTATTTTCAAAACTCGTTGGTTTTTTTCTTATTTAATATTTCTTAAACTTACAGTTTCAAATACTTGTGCATTGATTACTATGTACATACGTTTTTACAAAAATAAATTCGTTAACGGCAAAAAAGTTTTATTAAAAATTCATGCAATCACAAAAGAAATGAGGAATTCGTCGTAAAGCAGAATTCATTTTTACAGTGTACTCACCTCCAAGTATTAGGTGGCAAAGGTTTGTTTGACACAACCAGAACAATTTTAGGAACAATAATTCATCAAGATTTGGCTGTCGAATGTAATTGGTCGCCAAAAAATAATAAGCCAGCTTTCAGCAAGTTTAAGAACGTGGTTCTTTTAATACTGGGTAAGTCTGTTCGAAAAGCAATAAAAATGCTAAAAATATATATTTAGGGGCAGTGAGGCAAAAAGAAGTCGATGACATCATCAAAGGTTGGTTGAAAACGGCAACTGATAGAAATGGCGGGAGAAGCAGACGTTCGAAGCAACAAATGAATCATTAATATGTAATTTTACATTACTCATTTTTTTTTGTTTTAATTTACATATGTAATCGTTTAACCTGTTTTTTTTTTCATTAAATCTATTTTTAGAGAATTTGATATTGTTTTTATTTATAATCTCCCCCTACAAATCTCATAAAAACCGCTGATGGTGTGAATGCGATACAGCATTGGCCCGCTGCTGGCAATAGTATATCTGCCGTAAGTTGGCCGCCTAGCGGCCTGTGTCTCCTATTGATGTCGGGCCAATATATTTTGATGGCAAAGGCCCGACGTTACTAGTGACGGGTAAACTCTACTTTGCCACTTATGGCCCGTCACAAAATGTTTGCTGGGTGATTTTTTATGTATCACTTATAACTGTACCAATAGGTGTATGTGTGAAAAGTGCATAGATAAACCGTTATAAGAAATGTTAAGTCGACAGTACAGTAATATTTGCTGGACGCCAAATTTGAAAAAAGTCACTAAATTGGAATAAGATTTTTAATAAAAAAGAAACAGAAACAATACACAAAAATGTATATATCAATATATCTAAATATATTATGTTCTATTGTTTAATTCAGAGGATATCTCGTTTACACTATATATATAGATAATATACAAAATATTAAAACCATTTAAGGAGATTCAAAATGTATATTCCATTAAAACTGTTAGTATTGGATGATAAATTCATATTTACAAACTATACAAGTTGCACGTTTCGTTTTTATAAGAACTGAATTGTCACTAAAGTCTAAACAATAAATTAAGAAAGCAAAATAAAATTATATTCTAAAGCGAGGTATTGCTTATGCTTTATGTTGTTCATTATTTCTATTTTTTCAGTTGTTTATTTTGAAACTAATTTAAAAATGATTTATTTATGCTAACAAACTTAAATGTTATAAAACCTACTTTCATTACAATATTCAATATTTAAAAATCGTAATTTCTTCGTACATTGTATGTTTTCAAGTCACCCTGGGATTGTATTTTAGAGAATGACCTTGCTGTATTGTACCTCATACGAAGTTAGACGTTTGTGAGTTATCGTCGATAGTGCCTGTGTATATTGGTCATGTGACAAATTTGCAATCGAAAATATTAGAAAGTGAGTACATCGAGAAAGTTTTATTAATTAAACATTAAATAACATTGTGTAATCAATCGATTTGTGATTACGGTGACAATTATTTACATTGAAGTTATTATCGTAGTTTGTAGGTTATATCGTACCAGTTCGTTAAAGCGGTATGAACTCAAATCTAGTTTCGCGCTTCGTTAAAGTAGTTGTTATTAACGAAACAAACGGTTCAACGTTAAAAGGAATTACAAATGATGATAAATCACTATTAAACGGGCATAATATACTTGAATTAAATTTAACTGAAAATGCTAACGTCGATGCAATTCTTCAAGCACCACGCGTTTCTCTTTCATCGTTAATTTCTTTAAATTTATCGCAATGTAACTTAAATTCGATTCCCGACGCTTTTAAAGATTTAACAATAAACGAGTTGAATTTATCTCACAATTCGCTTAATAAAGTGCCCGGATGTATAATAGATGGTTTAAAATCCTTACAAGTAATAGACGTGTCGCACAATCAGCTAACGTATTTTCAAGAACCCATGTGTGTTAAAAAGCTTCGTATTTTGCACGTGAACAATAATAAATTAATTAATATACCTGAGTGGGTGTTAAAACTGCACGCATTTAATTTAGAAGAACTAAACTACAGTTTTAACGATCTTACTTCATTGGAAGAATCCCGTTTTCATCAAGTGCCTACTTACGAACTTAAAAATTTAATAATAAAAAACTGTTCTATTAGAAATTCAGACGTGGTTCATTTGAAAAATATAAAATCTTTAAGGTTTTTGGATTTAAGCAACGAAAACGATAATAAATTGTTTAATTCCATAACAAACTGCGACGAATTGTTAAATAAGCCACGCTGGGATGACCGACTAAAAATACTGTGTTTAAATTATTTAGGTATATCAGACCTGCCTAATGAAATTGCGTTGTTAGTATCGTTAGAAGAGCTTTTTGTGAGTAAAAATGAGTTATTGTGGTTACCCGAATCTATTGTAACTTTACAAAACTTACGTTTATTAGATTTATCGTTTAATAAACTAGTGTGTCTTCCACAACATTTTTATAAAATACAAACATTACAAATATTAATCTTAGCGCATAATTCTTTATCAAGTTTTATCTACTCATATCCACCAAATTTAAAGAAATTGGATTTGTACGACAATTTATTAGAATCTTACAATGATATGTGTCTGGGTGATATTCAAATTGATTTGGAAATGAATTATATAGATACGTTAATTTTGAACGAAAAATACCAGAGTTTGAAAAAATCGTTGCGAGTTAACTTAAACGAGATTAGATGTGATGGATCGAAGGAATTAGTGAATGAATATTCGGAGTCAGAAAGTAGTGCTAGTACAGCATATTCATCTACAGAAGAGAAAGAATGTATAAATAAGACTTATGAAGACAAATTTGAAGAATATTGGAGTAGTGATGGTACTGTAGATCTGTGTAAAAATGGTTGTACTTTATCGGACAATGAATGGACTGGATGTGAAGAAAAATCTAATGTAAATGTTAAAAAAAAAGTTGTGAGGCGTTATCCTTCATGGATTTTTCAAGATGTTGATGTAATAAATTAATAATTGGATAATCGTACGTTGGTTGTAGTTACCGATTACATTAAATGTTCAATACGTTTTGTTACTGTATTTTGCTTAATTTACTGTATTTAGCATTTTTTAATATTCAAGCAAAATTTTCTAGGTTTTCAGGTACATTTTAAATCTTAAAGTATTTCACTTACATATTTTGTAACGTTTTGAGTAAAGAACAATAATAATGAAGCTACGCAACATTTATTTGGAACAAAATATACAAATTAGTAAGCTTGAATATAATAAGTAAGTTTATAAGAGTGCAAGGTCAAGTAAATGAATTGTATAATTTCTTCATTAATAAATATTCTGCTGTTTTGATTACATAGTTATCTATTTATTATTACAAAACAATAATTGAAATGAGTGTACAAGATGATTAATTATCTTATCAATTTGTCTCTAAAGTAAATATTTCTGCTTTAATTTTATTTGGACAAAAATAATTTTCGATTTTTCTATAATGAAATAAGAAACTTCAGATTTCTTAAAATAGAAAACTTTTGAGTTTGATTTTGTCGTAATTTTGATTCAAGTTTTTTGGTATCGATTATTTTTATTTAGTGGATTTGAGTAATATTGCTTCTTATATACCTAATCAAATTTTATATAAACGTTTTATTGCATTTTTTTACTTTCAAGCGTTTCGAATAGATCTTTAAATACGATACGATAATTTTTTACACGCGGAGCAAAATTTTATGCAAATTATGACGTGTTACGTAATTTATTAATATTGAGACGTAACAACCCAGGTTCAACTTTAAAAGACACCCAAATTTTTATAAACCAAAATGTAATTACCAAACGAGACAGAGAGACGTTGTGGACACCAAATACTATGAAGATTATATTAATTAAACTGAAAATATACAACTATGTTTTTCTAAATTAATTAAACAAAATTTAATCCCGATCAGAATCGATTCGTGCTGGTTACAAGAAACAAATAATTGCTCTTAAAAGTTCATAACACAATTTAACATTAGGCGCCACAAGATCATAAAGTGTAAAATAAAACGAAACCTGACTTAACGTCACCATTTCGTAGACGTAAACCGTAATTGCATTTGTCGATAACATTTGACAACTCAGTTCCGATAACTCGCTATCGAGGGCAACAAAAACCCGTACGAGGAACACCTAGAAATATTTTGGTGCTTAAAATAAATTAAGTAATTATTAAGAGACAGCCCTTAGATATGCAAAAAACGATAAACAGCTTTACTGAGCGGAGGATAAATTAAGTCGCGTGTAGGCTAAATCTAAAAAAATCTCGTTAGTTACACTCTAATTACATTTCTAGAACAAAATCTCGGAAAAAAAACAAAAATCGCAATCTTAAGCAAAATTTGATCTACTTTGTCTTTTAAAAGTTTATAGTCGTCTTTTCGAAATATCCGACTATGTTATCGCAAAAAAACCGCGCAAAACACGGGAAAAACCTTAGGATCATAAATCAAATAAAAAATCATTTTAAAATGGAAATTAATAAAAGTTTAAAGAAAAATTTACATGTAACACCCCCTTCCAAAAAATGAAATTCTCAAAAAGAATACTACTAAAATGTAGAAATAAAAACCATTTGAAAGCAAAAAATTTCCCATGACTTCATTAATAGTATAAGCAAAGAGTATATAATGGGGAAGAGAATCAGCCTTACGGGTTATACCGTAGTACCTAAAAGAACTCGTCCGCTAGGGGTTTCAAAGTCTGGCCCTCGCGTAGTTGTAGCCGGTACTAAACTAAACTTGATATTGCGTCTACAAACCTAATTTTTAAAGAGTTCTGTAATGTTTTGAATAAAAATTAATTTCAGTGTTGCCATATTGTGAAATTCAGCAATAACTTAAAATCCCGTTAATAAAAACACAACAAAAATATTATTTTAATAAATTTCAACAATTATTGTAAAGTAGTCATAATTAAATCAAAAAATGTGATACATTTGCTTTGAATACATTAATACATAAGTATTTTACAAACTTGAATATATTATAGAAACTGTAATTACCTGCTTTATGTCAGTTTTTCGAAATTTTTGAATTATTTACTTTTAAATTTCAATAAAAGTCAATAAATATTTTGTAAATGCTATAACTAACATACAGGTGACATAATTTAAAAAAAATAAGAGTAAGAAATTTTCTCACATACACATATGTATGTTTAATAGTACATTAAAGATAAAAAATATATACGCAATATAAACGCATACTCAATTATTTTTTTTTAAATTTTAGGTTTTCATATTAATAAGTCATAAACTTTTTATAGTCGTTTGGAATTGTAGTTAAATATAACGTCATTTGTAGCTCACTCCTTGCCTAAATTAAACATTGCGTAATAAACAAGTGTCGTTTTAAAAGGAGCCGACTACTTGTATTTTCTGAGAGCTAGGTGGTTCCATAATTTCTAGACATTTCGGCAAAGGATTCGGCTTTTAAATTTCCCATTATTTAATGTTTACTTAAAATATACAATCCTTCTTAAGCTGCTTAGGTTTAAGTACAATTTGGTACAATACAATTAAATACACAGCATTATATTTTGACCATTCTAGAAAACTTGAATTTCAAAAATTTTTTGTTGACGAAGTTTATATACTTAAGTCATTTAATTTCGAGTTCTCGTGTTTACGTATTCGCTGTGCTTACTATTTTTAAACGGTATAACTATATTAACTATGGTTAATTCGTGTGTATACTATCAATCTGTGCGAAATCGCAAAAATGACTCAAGTTTAAGTTTTTTTCGGTTTTCGGTAGAAAAGGAAAGGCGAGATATGTGGTTGATTAACTGCGGAAATTCTCAACTTTATATTATCATAAAACCAGTTACGGGAGAGGACAGTATGCGCTGAGCATTTTTGCGAACAACACTTTATAAACTCGAAAAAAAATAGGCTGTTCCATTGCATTATAGAACTGGAAAACTATATGTTGAAACCGACTACAAAACACTACAAACATCGCCTGAAATCTTAGAAATAAAAAAAAATAACGTGCCAAAAGTGTATGAAAAATCTAAAGTTTGCGGAAGTCCGTCTTATTCGGTTAAAAAAAAATTGTGCCAGAGGAAACTCCGAGGGATTCAAGTTTAATACAGCTTAACATATTTTACATCGTTTATTTCGTATCATTTAATTATCTAAAATATTGTGTTGAGTTATTTATTTACACACGCGTATTCGTCTAATTTTGACATATTTAACTTTTTTATACTTTATTTGGCGAGTAAAAAATAAACTTTAAAATCCATTATATATTTTACTTATTTTTTTTAAACAATACTTAATTTAGTTTAAAATATGTTTTAATTTTTATCAGACTATACTGGATATGTCACCACCAACCAAACGAAGGAAACATCGTAGTTCTACAGTACTGTGTGACAAAATTAAAAAACTACAAAAACAAATGCTTGCTGAAAATTTTAAAATACATAGATTAAACAAGCAACTGGTGTTATCAAGACGTTCTAATTTAAATTTACTAGGTTTAAAATCAAAAAGTGTACGTATTTTTGTATATGCAATTATATCATAAAGCAAACCAATCGTGGACTGAAGCTGAAAAGGAACTAGCTTTAAATATGTATCATAAATTTCCAGCTCTATACCTTTTTATAAGACAAAAAGTAAAGTTTTTACTGCCTTCTAAATCTACCATTATTTCGTGGTTATGATTAACCAACTTAATACAGGTACCAACTCAGAGCTCTTTCAAAAACTGGCTGTCAAAGTTAAAGTTATGAGTGAAGACCAAAAACAGTGTGTTTTGTTCTCGGTTTTGTTGGACGAAATACATTTAAAGAAAGGTCTCGAGTACAACGCTTGTCAAGACCTAATTGAAGGTTTTGAAGATTTAGGACATCTCGGACGAACTAATAGAGTTGCTACTCATGCTTTAGTGTTTATGGTAAGAGGACTTCTTCAAAAATGGAAAATATGGGAAGACTTAAAAGTAGAAGAGTACCATTTTTTTACTAACAAGCAGGCTCAATCAAGATCCTTTAGAGAACTTATTTGCAACTCTTAGGTATAAAGAAGGTCACTCTTCCAATCCCACTGCTAAAACACACACAGTGTTAGAGAACAATTCATTAAGAACTGACGAGAATACATCACTTGTTGAAGAAACTCGAAATCTAGCAAATGCGAATTGCGATCTTAATATAAGTTTAGATAATATAGTAAGTAAAACCACAATAGAAAATCCAAAACCCAGTTTACAAACTAGTGCTAGTGTTTACTTAGCTGGTTACATGTTGTGCACAAAACTCTTCTACGTTTTAATTGTGAAGAGTGTAAAAGTATGTGCAGTAATACTTTCTTTTAGTGCAAAAAGATGAACTTTTCATATTAGAAAAGATTATGGTTCCGGTGAGAGTGTAGCGTTTTATAGAAACCGTCATGTATTAATAAAAATAGTGGCAATTTTACTGGAACATTTTGAAAACTATTTTAAAACTAACAAATCGCATAGAAATTTTAAGAAAACCTTATTAGCAAGCAGTATCGATACATTAAACGTAATTGTACCTGATTGGCTGAATGTAGAACATACGTCTTACCAGCACAAATTATTTTTAATTCTGCATTTACTTAAGTGTAAACTGCATAAGTCTTTAAAATGGCTATCACAAGACTTAAGAGCAACCAAACAATTTCAAACAAGTACAAAAAAAATAAATCATTTAAAAAATATTTAGAAGTAAAATAAAAAAATAAAGCTTTCAATGTAACCCTTTCAAATCCACAATTATGTATTTATTTTACGGGCAAAACGCCCAATTTACAATAATATTGAACAAACAATTTAATAGTGTTAAGACAAATAATTAATTATTAATTAATCATTAACTATAAACAGATAATTCATTGAGTACTACAGATAGAAAGGTACATAATAAATTTAAAAATACTGAAATTTAAAAAAGAGTGCTACATCATAACACAACAAACAAGCAAAAGAGACGATGATTTATAGAAAATTAATCTAAGTACAAATTTTTTGGTGGAGAGGCGAGAAAAATATTATAATCAATGCTAGGCTAGGCTTATTTACATTAGAGTCCGCAATGTTTGAAGCATTTTTTAAACAAAATACGTATGTATTTAAATTATATATTTTTGTAAATTTAAATATATTGTTGCTAAAAATTATAAGGATTATAATATTTTAATCATGTCGTTTTTTTTATAAATAAAAGTGTAGGGGTTTTAACAAGAGTTAATAACTGTACAGAAAATTCCCGGATTTTATTTTAAAAATTACCTGTTTAGATATTATAAGGGCAATGACTTAATGTACATTTATTTCAAAGAAAATTTCAGGTAAAATTGTTAGTTTTGTAAATGTTCATAATACAGAGATACATAATCAGTTTTAAATATGCATAACATATTCCTTAATTTTTTTTTGTTCAGTTTTATTTGTGATCTCTTTTTCCGAATTTGCTATTTTATAAATAAAAATCGATAATCGCGATAGACGATAGCAATCATTATTTAAAATGATTACTATGACCACTGATATTAAGTACATATACACTAATTAAAATACTCAATTAACAGTTAAGAACACAGTTTTAAATTTAACCACCTTTTACATACAACATTTGCGTGCGTGAATTAAAAAATGAATAATTTTTTGTATAACAGTTAACAGTCTGTTAGAATTAATACAAATAGAAACATAAAGTTGAATATCAACTTGTTTACTTTACTTGCCACAATTACTAAGGGTTGTGTTTCTGACCCGACCTTGAAAGGCATAAGCACAAATTTGTACAAAAGATGAAATTCCTAAATATTTTATCTTTTTCATGAAACGAACAAAATAACAGTTATGCAAACACCCTAGAAATATTTTAACGTCTGTAAGTGGGATCTGTCATTACAAAAAGATATTCATGTAAATACGAATTAAATTTCAAAATCCTTTATATAAAATCTGTATTATTTTATGTCAGTGCACACTTTTGAGGTAATATAAAGTATGTAAACTAAGCCATTTAGACGTCGACGATTTTTAAACCTTTGACTTGTTCAAGTAAAGTGATTTATAAAAAAAAATTAAGGAGAATCTCAAATTAATTATTCCGTAACTGATTTGTACTATATGGCAACACCGTTGAACAAAAAAGTTGTTGGTGTCTACTGGCGGATAAATACTTAACTATTCTCTGTTTTTGAAGGTCTAATATGACTTCAACTTCCAAATTTATAGTCAAAAATAGATAGGCAACACAACTTGCACATATACGTTTTTAAACATTGCGTTACATCTCTTCCCTATTATATACTCTTTGGTATAAGGTCTTTTTGGAAACGCTGTGCGCTGTCTAACGAAATAAAAAATATGTTTTAATTTTTTGATTTTCTCTCTTAAAACATCTCGTTCTTCTAACTCAATATCCGTTTTCGTTACAAATAAACCGTGCATATTTCTCGATAAAACGATTTCACTACCAAAACTCAAATAATACGATGAGAATCCTGTTATCTCGTGTTTACTAATCCGAATCGCGTAAGCAATAGCCGAGAGATTTTTACACCAAGTTTTATGGTCGTTTTTAAATTGACTTTTACGAAACTGAACGCTGTTGTCTACAATCTGGGAACGCCGTATGTTAGAAAGACATCTTCTTTCACCTGCTTACATGCCACATTAGTCGTAGCGCTACGCAAAGGACACAGAACTTGAACTTAAAATTTGAATTTGAAATCACAAAAAAATAATTCCCATGCTTTGTCAACTTTAGAATGACTACCCATTGTAAAGGCTTGTGCTCTAAGCACACAGTACAGTTCTTTACATAACGTACGTTGTATCTGTGCTTAGATCATCATGCATGCGTTTTAATAACTCTAAATGTTTATCTTTGGGAACAACTTACTTCCATTCATCTTCGTCCGATACTCTAAGTTAATTAAATCTTACATATTTATATAGAAGGATATCTAAGTGGAGCTGCTGTAACTTTCTTAACTTAATCTACTTATACTATTTATCAGTGGTACCGTTAGAAACAGTAACTTCGTCCACTACCGTCACACTGCGAGACAAACAATCCGGAACCAAATGTTGTGAGCTTTTTCTGTGAATACTTCAAACTCGAGTGCTTATAAGTTCATCTTTATTAGCTCACATTTGTGTTTACGTTTACATTTGCAATTCTTTTTTTTCATTTTTTCCTCTTCTCCTCTTAGCTGTTGCCTCCTTCTCCATACTTCTTCCATCCACTCCACACCTTTTCCTTTTTCTTCTAAGATTTCTTCTACTTTTTTAACTTCTTTCTTTAAGTCCCTGCATTAATTCCTTATGTGTTTAAGGCCCTCCGTCTCTACTCCACATAGTCTGCACATCCTTTTTTCATTCTTTTTTCAGTACTTATTTTCTAGCGTTTCGTTTCCATATCTGAATCTTGCTATTATTTTTTTCTTCTTAATTTTGTTTTTTTCCGATTTTAGATATTCTGGAACCACTTTTCCGTTGATATTTTTCTAATTCACATTATATCTGTTTTTTTTTATCCTTGACCATCTTTCCTCCTTTTTTAAGTCTCTATCTCTCCTTATTATTTTCTCTCGCACCTCTACTCACTCTTCCTTTAATCTCTTTACTTTTTCTCTCGCGTACTCGTTTCTGTTATAGTATTCTTTTCCGCCGTCTTGTCGGTACTTCACTCTTTCTCCTTTTATCTTTTTCCAACATTCCTGTAGTATTTTGCATTCGGTTCTTTTCCTCAGATCTTCCTGGCATTTTACAGCCTTTTTCCTGTCTCTACTTTTATTTTTTCTGTCTGCATTTCCTCTCTTATAATATACCCCGGTGTTTTTCTATCTGGCTCTAATTCCCATTTCCAATATTTTTTTTACCGCTTTTACTTCTTTATACTCCTTCCACTCCTATAAACTCGAATGCTTGTAACCGTATAGCCCAGAGTGCTAATTTTATTACCGGGCCTTTGAGATTTCGTAGCCACGCCAAACCACGTAGATTACCGCAAGACATTCTAGCTCAGTAGTTTCGTTCTAATCTAGACAGTGAACGACTTAATTATGATGTTACGTGTTCACCACCATCAACTTTTTGAGAGAGAACTGCGTCAATATCAAATCCGGATGCGTCAGTTTAAACATAAACGAGAAGTTTAAAAATTGGACACGTGGGAGCGTTAGTCAAAAAGCTTTTTATTTTTATTCCTGCTTCTTTGCAGTCATCGCTCCAACAAAATTTAATTCCCTTCCGTAGTAAAGTTGTAATAGGCGGTATAGCTGTAGCGTAGTCGGGAATAAAACGTCTATACTCCATAATTATAGAGCTTGCACCTTGCTACTGTCAACGTTCAATCCGTATTCATTTTCAATGTACCCTAAATAAGGCAACTCTGAACGGCAATACTCGCATTTCTCTTTATTTAATGATAAACCTGCAGCTATCAATTGCTTGAAAACATACTTTGCGACTTTCTTTTGACAACGGTATCTGAAAGTGAGCATTTTTCATATCCAAAGATGAAAATTATTTTACGTCGGGTCGTCCTAATCAACAAAGAAACATTTTTTAAATGTTTACCAAAAGATATATTTAAATTTGTAAAACATTGAAAAACGTTTTAATGGCCAGAATTACGTTGCAAAATCAATATTAGAAAAAGATTTCAAGAATGTTTGACAAATATTATTTATAATATTATTTATATAATATATTTATAATATTTTACAAATGTTACATTAATAAACGTTTTTTTAAAATATTGCAATATGATTACGGTCAGTTCTACAATCATAGATTTCATTTAAAAATACTTACATATTTGGTGTTAGTTCTATTTGTACTAAACAATAATATGACAGCATTTTACATCAAGTCTAAATTAACTGACATTTATACCATGCTTATAAAACAGGCCCTAAATGCTTACAATCTTTGTTTAGTCAAAACACTTCAATATTTAATATTTGTGAAGTAATTCATTTCTCTAAGTGGAGTCTCTTTTTAAAATAATATTTTATTACTCTTGAAGTCTTCTCCACAGTATTTTTTATTTTTTTTTCTTCATAAAATAAAATATTAAAAAAATAAAAATACTGTGGAGAAGACTTCAAGAGTAATAAAATATTATTTCAAAACACTTCAATTTAATGTAGCTGCAAACGCATTTTAGTTCTTTCAAATCTCGCATTTGGCTAACTGTATTAATCTGATAATCATAAAACATCACAAAAAATAGAAATCATGAAGTACATCAAATAAGTTTTGGAGTGTACTACTGTAACAAATAATATTACACTTCAGAAAAACTTTCTTGCAACGACAAACTTACCAGGCATAATAATGTTAAAGACACTTGGTAAGATATAACAAAAGTATCTATTTGATTTACTTAAACGCAAATTAGAAAAACGATAGAACTGGTACACTAACAATACATTACACAGTTATACCATGAAAATTTTTGATTTGTTGAAGCTTAAAATATAATACAATTATGCAAGGATAACACAATTGCATTGCTTTGATTATGAAAGTTTAAAAAAAAAACGAAAAGGTTTAATATGTATTTATTAATATGTAACAAAATTTTATATAATTGTGTTTTTGGTACAATATATAAAAGAAAAAAGTGTATAGCTGAAAGCAAGTAAAAGTATAATTTCTAATAAAATAAAAACGTTTTAAATATTTTTAAATAATTTAATATTAGGCGCCACAAGATCATAAAGTGTAAAATAAAACCAAACCTGACTTAACGTCACCACTTCGTAGACGTAAACCATAATTGCATTTGTCGATAACTTTTGACAACTTCGCTCCGATAGCTCGCTATCGAGGGCAACAAAAACCCGTACGTAAAACATCTAGAAATATTCCAGTGCTTAAATAATAATAATAAAACATCCCTTAGAAATTCAAAAACGATAAACAGCTTTACCGAACGGTGGATGAATCCGAACAAGTCGTGTGTAGACTAAATCTAAACAATCTCATTAACTACACTATAATTACATTTCTGGAACAAGGAAACTTTGAAAAAAAAACAAAAATTTCAACCTTAAGCAAAATAAAAGTTTACAACCGTCTTCTCGAAATGTCCACACTATTATGTTATCGGAAAAAGCCGAGCAAAACACTGGTAATACTTCAGGCATTTGTTCAGTCAACGCTCAGGGTCATGAATCAAATAAATAATAATTTTAGAACGCAAGTTAATAAAAATTTACATGTAACAGGCGTAATTGGAATATAAAATATAAGACTATAAGCCATCCACTAATTATATTATACTTAGTGCAACGATAAGTCAAAAATCGATACCTAATGTTTTTCAGTTTTGGGTAAACCCCCTGTTTACTTGATAATGAGTTTTTGAAAATTAATTAACTTCAAATGGATTTTGATGGCTGATATAGTGCTACTCACTTTGAAAGATTTAAATTTCTAACTGTAGTGAAGTGTAGTGTTAAACATTTATTAATTAAATTCAAATTAAAACGAACCAAGTTAACATTTAGTATGTTACATAAAATAACTAAGCCAAAAATAAATGCTTTTAGCGGGAGGGATGAACCTGATGCTTAAATAATTAATTTTTAATATTTGGAATCAATTTAGTTAGGCTTAATCTCAAATCTCCTCGGTTATTGCTGTCTAGCCTGTTTCTTTTTTTTTTGTTAAAAGATTGGCCACCGCGCTTTTTTGATTAGATATGAGAATGGAAAAGAAATTAAAAGTCTCGCAATATTCCATAATAGTTAATAGTAACAGGTATGTTTTTTTGGAGCCAAGATTGCTGATATCAATTTCTCACGTTGTAACTTCAAGTTAACCTCATTAAATTTAGTAAACAAATGTGTTAAACAGGTTTGATTGCGACTTGATTAAATTTTATTTTAAAATTAAATCTTTATTCAAAAACCCTAAAATGGTTTTAAAAGCTGCAAAAAATCTGGCCCAGTATAAGCCTCTTGACAGCCATCGTGCTTTAGTGTAAAGGAGCAATTGATAAAAGTTCACGTGATTTTCTTCACACGAGTTGGCGTAAATAACTGATATTCACGATAACGCCCAACCATAGCAGGTGGTCCATCTTTTCTGTGAAGTAATCTTTTGAAACATTAAATACTGATTTCTTTAAATGTTGGTGAAGTTGACTCATCCAACTGTAAGTATAGAGAACGGGTAAAAGCGATTGTTTCTATAATAAAAAAATTGTCAATAACAAAACTTTATTTGTTAGGACAAACTGCCCGGCAGTTAAAAAATAGCGGTTCTAACACTACATCTGCCTTCCTTACAACATGTTATAATTAAAACCACAACTGAAATAATAACCAAAACGCCTCAAAGTAAATTCTATTCACGCTACTACAAAAGAAATTTGAATAAAGCCGCTAACTGATAAAGTTTTTATCTAGATGATTTTTTAAAATTCATATAATATTTTGTTGTTCAATTTTACTATTTTTGTAATTTTTATATTACTATAAAGACAACATACACCTTAATGAATAAAATAATCGTTGTGTATGTTTTGCATTTTTGAATTTGATGACGATGAAACATAAACTTATATTATTCCTTGGAACGTAAATCCGTACAATACTTTAGCACGTATTGCAAATCTTGACCAGCTGGAATCGTTTTATTCCTTTGATTCCGAGGTTGTCAAATAACATAAAATCGGATTGAGTTTTGAGCTTCGTTGTAAAAAAAGTAACCATATATTTTTTTATAATAGATCACCTAAATTAAATTTTTCTTAAGCATAAAATAGTGTAACTATAAATTCTTCAACAAAACTACTTAAAATGCAAACACGCGGCAGCATCAATCCGATAAACAAAGAAAATAACTCGTTATGATTTACTGTAAAATTTCCAAAACTTGTGTGCCCTCTTTTACTTTTTGAATAACTTTGTTGACAAATAATATCGCAGTAATATTCATTCTAGAATGAAGTCGTAATAAAATCGTAACGTAACATTCAATGCAGACGCTATTATATCAATTAAAATCAATTTTTTACAATATTTTATCATTACAAGTTATAGTGTTTCAACCTCTGACAACTTATGACAACCTGCCAAATAAAGTTAACAAAACAAAAGCAAAAATGCTTGTTGTTTAACTAAACTGGTATTTGTTTATGTTAACACAACGTTCACTTACACGACGTTGCATTTATTTTTCATTAGCGTGCGCGTTAAACTCTGTTTATTTAGACCAATTCTTTACACTTCCGCTTTCTTGTTAGATTCATTTTAACCTCCTTTGGATACTTTTTATATTCTTACGTTATCTCAATCTAAGCTTCTCAAAGTTTTTAAATACTCTGGGAATACTTTACTGCCTCCGTCTTAAGACTGCTCTGCCTAGGTACAGAAAACTGGACGCTGCACCGGTCAAAAGGGTCGTGGCATTAGCGACAGTTCTCTCTATTTTGGCATTTTTTTGAGCATAAAAATAGCAGTTAATGGATTTTTTATGACCCGATGTCATCGACATCCAACATATTTCGCGCTGTCTTAATATTGTGAAACTCCATTTCTTTCTTGAGATTCCATAATGCTCGTAACAGATTTTTGTATAACGGCTTTGCACGTGAGTACTTTTAGGTGACAAGATAGAAAATGAAGCGTGTTACATGCAAAATCTGTTAAAAAGAAAATTGCTTGGATAAGATAACGTAAATGAGAAAATTGCCGGCGCTCAGTGAAAACGACGTAGACCACTTTGAAACAAATGTGTGATTGTTTGGAAAACTAAAAAACGTAAAATCAAAATAAAACAAAAGTCAAAAACAAAAGGGCGCTAGGAAGGTTTATACCTAAACAGGTTTCTGAACCTTGCTAACCAGAGACTACATCCGGCGTTGTACACACTATTAGAACCTACCTTTATAGTGTGCAGTCACTAAATTCTAAAACAAGCAAATAAAATTGATATGCAAATAGGTTAATTGAGTAAAAGCCACATGTTAACATTTGTTCCATAAAAGAAATCAGATATAAAATAAAAGTAAAATTGAAATGCAATGAACAAAACAAAATTTTGCACACAATATAAATTTATAATAAAATAATGGGTTACAATAAAAAAATTAATTGAATTCAATAGCTTTTATTTCTGTAAAGCTACATAATTATGTCAAAATAACAATGTAACTCGCAGTTATACAAATACAAAAAATAAAAGACGAACGAGATGCAACTTTTTGTTTTAATTTAGTGGAGAGCACATTTATTCGACACTTGAATAGTTGTTTTAAACTTGGTTAAATGTCTTTGATTTAAAATACAGAATGTGTAATCACTCAAAGCACCAAGTTGAAGCGATGGTACGTAAAATAACGTTAACTCATAGAGTTATGAATTTTATTCAAAGCTTTTTTGCAGTTACTGGAAAATTAGACGGTATAAGTATTATTTTAAATACTTTAATAGGAGGCTATCCGCTACAAAACTATAAATTTATCTTTCTCTATCCATAGTTGTCATTAATGAAAGATAAAATCCGTTAACCAAAATGAAATTGACGCATTAAACTTCTCACTTAACTATTTCACACATTTAAAACCCGCATATCTTATTGTTTTCCGAGAGAGAGCGAGTTTGTATCTAACTGCCTTATTAATTAGAAAATGTTTTTTTTTTATAAACGATGCAGGACTGTCAACAGATATTTAAAAAAAAATTCTGTGATAAAAGTGCAACCAACAGAGATGAAAATTAAAACGAAACGTAATTTTACGTAAGTTTAACGAAGTTTTCCAAATCGTATTTGCAACCGTAAGCAAACATAATAACAAATAAACAAAACTCTTAATAACAAAAGCTAAATAATAATTGTCTGAACTAATAAATTATAAAATGTACTTGAAGTGTATGACAAGGAAACCGACGTAAATGATCTAAGTGCATACGTACTATATATGAACTAAATAAATGACAATAAAAAATTAACAAGAATATAAAAACCCGAAATAGCTTCAATAGCTTCAAATGCGAAATTACTTAAATGACTTTAAAGAAAACGTAATGAATAAAACAAATACAAATACCGGGTCTTTTACAAAAGATTACGCACAAAATCAAACGACGGCTACAAGCGTCGGTCATCTCGTAGCTTTAAGACTTTGCTGATCGTCGGTTAGTGTCTTCGTAGTTTATCTAGCCGTCCGAACTTCTGAAATACTACTGCAACTCCTCTGAACATCATACGATCTTCATTCATGCAATGTGCAATGGCGTAATCTCTTGGTGTTTGGAACAGGTCTTGTTGATCTTCGGTTGTAACTCCAAACCTAGCCTTTTCAGAACCCCAGTACATGCTCATAAACTTATAGAAGTCTATTTTATCGACATGATTTATGATTCTACTTGTTATTACTATGGTTTGGAACTGGTCTTAGGTAACGTTGTGTTTGCAGCTTTGGCGACAAACCACGTCTTCTTTGGGGATTATACAATCACACCATGTCGCCCGGTTGATACTCACCGTTTTGTGCCTTCAAGTCATATCTGGTCTTCATTCTGTCGCTGGAAATTTGCGTGTTTTTACGGAATGCTTTATGTACTTTGTCTCACCTCCTTATCAACTTGATGACGTAGTCTTTTTCAGCAATTTCTTTGTTCAAATCTGAAGTCGTATTTCAATACCGAGTATGACACAGGATGGTGTTTGACCTGTGCTTTTGTGAACAGATCATCTGTATGCCAGTATTGATCCCAATCTTTTTGATGTTAGGATACTACTTTGTCTAAATACTTTTCCTAATGTTCGATTCAACCGTTCAACCATGCTATTAGATTGAGGATGGAGAGGCGTTGTTCTTGTTTTCTTAATTCACAACAGTCGGCAAACTTCTTGAACCCCGCACCAATAGAAAAACTCTTTTACCAAAACGTCTGCGTCTGTAGGGGATTCTTGATTGGATATGGCGTAAGTCTTCCCCATTTAGTAAAATAATCTATAATCTATCTATAATAGGTGCACAACCCAAGGAAACTGCGAACTTGATGCTTGTTTTGGTCATGTTTGCACTGCTCGAACTTTGTCTGGGTCAGCTTTAACTCTGTCTCTATATACCACTTGACTAAAATATTGCATTTGCTTCTTAAATACGTGACACTTCTGTGGGGTAAGGTTTACATTTGCCCAACGTAGTTTTTGGAACGCGTCTTTTAGGTTGTTCAAATGATCTTCAAGCGACCTTCCAACCACAATCACGTAGTCTAGATAAACTAGGCACGTCTTGTCTTGTTACAGTCCTAAAATAATTAATAATTTTGCTTATTTTGCAATACAAGAAGTTAAAACAAAGAAATAACATTACATGTTGAAGTGTACGTACTTATGGACAAAAAATTGAAAAAGACTGAAGAACGTAGCACAACTGTTAGATAAGGTAATGTTTTTTTATTGATAGCTAGAGTTATCCTTGTGTTTGTCTATAGTTTCAATGATGTTAAACCATAGAATTAGATTTATAATGGAATTTTTTTTATTGTTTCGACACAAAGCGAGGGGTTCACGTCAAATATCCCCAAGAAACGGAAAGCAGTCGGTGAGAAAAAATTAACTACAGAGGTGTCATATTACCAGAAGAAAGACTAGACGTTTTCGTCAGGTAAGATAAATAAAACAGCAAATTATTTTGTAAATGTGTAATACGCTTATACAAAAAACAAAATATTTACAAATAAAACAAGATTGTTAGAAATGAAACATAAGTAACTACAACAAGATTGTTAGAAATGAAGCATACCTATTTACAAGCTGTGTAGTTCATACGACTCCAACGTATTTGTGGGTGTAATGTCATCAACCAGTTCTAGCAAATGTGCTTATCAGCGGAATAATGGAAGAAGAAGAAGCGGCCATTGATAGTAGATTTGAATTCGAACGTAGCTTTGTCTGTAATAAATTAATAATTTCCCATTTAAACTTTAAATTTATGAGAAGTCCCAGTTGTTTCAAGGATAGAAGCAAACTTTATGGAAACAATAAATCAGGACTTTTGTCATTTTTTGCGGTATCCAAAATCGCTTTTAGGTATTACCTATCAATTTTATTTTTGGTATCAATTCTTTTTTTCCCCTACAGTAATGTGTTATCAAAATGTGAAGAACAACTTGGCGAACGAATGTTGTTACGAGCTCTAAATTTAAATTGTGCTGTTCTGTGCACTCTTGGTTGACTTGAAGTTACTGTTTCATTTTTCGACGCCATCTATCAAGCATCGTTGGTCCTTTCCGTTCAAGAAAAGGTCATTTTACTTCTACTTGTGGTACATAAAATATGCCTGCTTGAGTTAAACATGAGTTCTTAAAACATCCACGTGTTGTGGCGATGTATGATGAAGACATCTGTAATTAGTTAATTTATTCATCGCAGGGTAAGTTTTTGCTATTCTTTTTGGATTGAATGTAATTTTCATGTCGTTTTCTTATCGCTACGTGCTACCTCCTAAATGTGGGTTTTTTTGTCTGTAAAAGTTTAAACATCGACGGTGGAAAAGTTTTAAAAATAAGCGCCGGACCTACTTCTACACAAGCGCAGACACGATTAATAATTCTGTTCAGAGGCAATGAACGTTTAACTAAGACCACCTTGGACGAAAGTGCATATGTTACAGCATACGATACGCTCCGGTTCTCTTACCTTTCATAAATGTTACTTTTTACCTGCTGTAGAGTTTCTGAGTAACCAGGTGAACACGATTGTTTTTAGGTAGTGTGATTACAGAAAGTATCTCGTCAAATTTTGATTTTAACTATTTGCTGTCGCTACGGTGCTTCTCACGAATCACATTTGCTAATCACGTCAAAACGTTTAAAATGATTTGCTTCTTATTACTATTAGTCTAAGTTAAAATGCTATAGCATGCTGATACGTCGACCGTCAATTATTATTGTTAATGAAATTTACTTACTAAAAATTTGTATGTCTTGGCTGTTACATTTACGATTTAAGTGTATTGTGGGTTGCCGACGGCGTTTTGGAATCACTATGTACTTGTACTGAAACTAAATTTACTTACTGTGATGCTATCAAATTATCTGTTTGTTATTGATTCTAATTTTAATCATAAATTATCCTTCTAAGGTAATTAAAGTACAATTGATGTTAATGATTTGGTTTCTTTCTTCGATTGCTCCAGCTTTACAAACCTTAAAATAAACTTATAATTTGAACCTCCCCTCTCTCCGATAGGTATTTTTTCAATCCTACAGCGAGCTGACTGAGCAAGGTTCGTAAATTACTAGAAGCTTGTAACAATGTCTTGATACGTTTTCTGATAATCCCTCTGGGACTGATAGCAACTTGATATTTGACCCTCGACATCGTATGTTTGGTGGTGATAGTCCTCTTTAAGATGTCGTGGAGATTCTCGAGGCAACCTTTGGGTTTCTTCTTGAAGATCTTATTGAAACTCAATGTGACCCTCAGAAGTTTGATAGCTATTGGCAGTGGCGGATTCTGGAACTTCTGACGTTGCGCTATGTTTTAATGTAGAACTAGATACTAGGGTAACTTTAACTACGGCCATGTTATTTTTGGAACACTATTTGTATCGGTCCCAGAAAAGACACCTTTTAGTTTTTGTTCTTCTCGCATGCAGTTGTTTTGTAAATTTTGCCATTTGGCTTTGACATCTGCATTTGAAACAAAAGCATGGAAACGATTGATTATTTGGGTAGACAATGAATTGAATGAAAAAATAGCTAGCGTAAACAGGAAGTAAATAAATGTATGACCTCTATCTCTTTTGTTGTAGGTATCTAGCAGCAACAGAATCTTTTACATCCATTAGCTATACGTTTTGGATAGAAATCAGTACTATTAATTATGTAGTGAAAAAACTGATTGAAGTAGTTAGGACTATTTTGCAACCATTGTATATGCTTGTGTTTACAGCAGAGAAATGGAGAAACATTGATTAATCATTTTATACAATTTGCCAAATGCCGAATTGCATCGGGAACATCGACGGTAAAACCAAAATAACAAAATTCTGTAAGAAACTGAGTTTTTGAAACAAAATTCAATCAAAGCTCAACTTCAGCTCTTGAGACTTACAAGTATCCACAGAGCAAATACAGAAGCGATGCAGGTTCAAGAAAAATTAACAGAGTGTTTTTTGTCTACAGGAAGTTCTGTACCATGGCAAAACGAAAAATGTCAGAATTTCATGTAGACCTCAATCTGTATCTTTGTTTTATGAAAATATACCTACTTACCAGTTTTGTTCAATTCTCTGACTATGTCTCTCCAGACAACAGCAATGAAATCGCGATCTCTGTGCCTTGGGTGTTGATGATTGTATTTTACCTCTTTTTCTTGCACTAATACAATTAAGGTTTCCACATCCATTCGAAAGTGCACGATTAACAAGACTGACATTAAAAATTCAACTGGTCAAGTCGCAATCAGTCTCGACAAGTCTTGACGCAATCGGATTGGACGTGACGCACTTAGTATGAAATTAGATTTACGCGCTTTATTTTAATGATAAATTGATATTTCCAATTCAGGACTGGACTGCCTTGGTACGAAATGGGTCTAAACGAAAATTAGAAGGGCAGCTGAATCAAGTGAGAGATTCTAGTTGCATAGCTATCTACATCTTTTCACTACACTCGGCTTGATTTCTGTATTTGGGGGATATTTACAGTCATTACTTTATTTAAGATTTGCAAATAATTTAAACGAGTTGCGATAACGAATATAGGAATGATATCGGATAACATATTTATGTTTTGTATATTTGTATATTTTGTATATTTGTGGATTCTGAAAATAAAATAGTATTTTTAAGTTACTAATACGTATGATTACGTCAAATCTAAAACGTAAACAACACAAACATAAATTTAATTAATGAATTAATGCTAGAATCATTAGATTATTTTAAGTCAAGCTTAAACGTATACGTTAACAAGTTAATTTTAACTTATTAAATCGTTTTTGACGTAATTGGTATATGTATGCGTGTTTTGTGTTATTAAATAAGTGATATTTTTAATTAAGGGTTTGCAGAAAGATAGATAAATATACAGTTCTGATAGAATTATGTATTCGGAGATGTCAATGATAGAATAGTCAACATCCTTATTTGTAAGTATACGATTTTATTTTTTTGCATTTCTCACGATTTGATTAAAGTTATTTAATTAACTAATAGTGCTTTTTAAACCGAACAAGTTATGGAATTAGGTACGTTACAATTAATTTTCAAAGTGAATTTCGGGTAAGTTTTTTAAATTTACTCAAAACCAAATATATGATATTGAAAGAAAGAAGCCGTTATTATTGAAAAATAAATAAGATCAAAAATATTTCAACTTCTTTCATGCTACACTTATTTTTAAGAATAAAACTTTTGAGAGCTGTTTGATATTGATTTTCTGTTGGTTGCCAGTCTCTAATAAATAATTTTTAACGTCCGCAAGTTTCTCTGTTTCGAATTAATATTTGTTGAAAAAAGTTTAAAAGCAATTGACTGCAACTAGCTGTACTCTTTCTTTCAAACAGCAGTTGCATCGAAGCGTAGTGTTTTTCAATTTATTTAATATTTACTCTAACGTTAGCTTCTATATCTACGTAGTATAGAGTTCTGTTTTTGTTCAGCACGAATGCACAATATTGAAATTTCGATCAATACGGTTCGAGAAATAGACATTCAGTTAATGCATTAGATTTCCTGGACTTTGATGCCATATAATACAAAAGGTTTTATTTTTCAACTGGGAAGCCGTAAAAAGCGCGTTATAACAATTGAAAAAGGATAAGCCGTTACTTTATTTCCTAACTTCTTTAAAGACACATCTTTATTATGATCTATTCAAAAGTTCTCAGTTCAAAATTCAATCCAATTTCATATGACAGCAACGTCATTTTGTGTTTTAAGTATTTATATTGCAATGTTTTAAAATTTATAGGTGGAATCAACAAATCAATTTTGAAAGAGCATAAATATAAATCATCTTAAACTGCCCATTTCATAATCATTTTGCAGTAATAAATTTTAAGATAGCGTAATTAAAACAGTTGCAGTTTGCATTATAAAACCATTTACTGTAATTTTATTAAAATATCTAAAGCTATTTTTAAAGATTAATTTAATTTACTGTTATTGGAAAATCTGTAACAAGTAAGAATGTAATATTTATTTCTTAGTTTGCTTTATAAGTACTTATTGCATATGAAATTATTAATATTGACGAATATTATTGCAAAATTAGTGGCAAGTAGGTAATATTCATTTTTTATAAAAATAATTTTATTTTATGTTTGAATAGCATTTAGCTGAATTATTAATTTGGGGTTTTAATTACGGAATCCGTTCGTGCAAAGGTTTTTTTGTATAAATGAATGTTTTCTACTTTTTGTTAATTATTCAAATGCTATTATGCTAGTTATCTTTAGAAGAAACTTAGCTAAAAATATGAAAATTGTTTTCAACGACATGGAGACTAGTAACACTTCATTGTAGTTTTCGTTAAGGCTGATTTCCCACCAGGTAAAACTTGTAAACTATTTTTTGACGTTTTTTATTAACCAATTAAGTTCGGATTTTTTGCTATGAATTTTGTATACAAATACAAATGGAACGCGAAGCTAGATTTTTAATTTTTTTAAATTAAATATTTTAAAATTGTTTTAATTTATTGGTTAGTGAATGATCAGTCATTGATGGTTATAATTGTTTTTTATTTTCAACTACACCTTACAACTGTTCGTACATTACTGTCGCTTACAACTGTTACCACTTATCCCTACCTTTACGTACATTGGTGAGGGGAAAGATATTAACTAATAGTACTTAACATGCCGGCTCCTTTGTTACCTTTAGGTTCAAAATATTGATTTATAATTTGTTTACTATATTTATATTTCTAGTGTTTTTTTTAACTTTACAACTTCACATTTTCTTCTACCGGTAACACACTTAATTTTTTCAGAGGACGTCTAATTACTCCGTTAATAGTTTTTACAGACACTACTCGCACTACACCATCGTTTCCCGCATGACTACACACAATTCTGCTCACTTTCCATTGCAATGGAAGTAAATTATCTTCCTTAATAATAACTAGTTCTCCTAGTTTTAAAGTTTGTCTTGAATTTGTCTTCCATTTTAATGGTTGTTGCAGTTGCGTGTTATATTCGCTGCTCCAACGCTTCTAAAAATGCTGCCGAATTTTTTCCATGTGTTGCCATCCAGACAAACTAGTCATCTTAGAGTTTAGAAAATTTGGTACAGATGCTGTTAGTGGCTCACCAATAAGGAAATGGCCGGGCGTTAGAGGATCTAAGTCATTGGGATGATTACTCAAGAGACAGAGTGGTGGGGAGTTAATACAGGCTTCTATTAAGGTTAATATGGTGTGCAACTCCTTGTAGATCAACACTTTTTCTCCTACTACTCTTTTCAAATTTAATTCTTTTAATTTGGGCTTCCCAGATGCCTATAAAGTTTGGAGCACGAGGTGGTATAAAGTTCCAACTAATACTTTTGATATTTAGCTTATCAACTATAAAGACTCTAAAACTGTTGGCTGAGATAAAATTATTAATTTCTTTTAATTCGCGTTGAGCTCCGCAAAAGGTTTTGGCATTATCAGAATAAATTTCTGCTACTTGGCCTCTACGTGCTATAAATCTATTTAAACAATTTAAGAATGCGTCTGTTGTTAAATCCGTTACCAGTTCTAAATGAACTGCTTTGGTTGAGAAGCAAACGAACACCGCAATATAAGCTTTACTACGGACCTTTGATCTAATTGCGGGTTTTATTAGAATAGATCCCCCAAAATCTATACCACATTTCAAAAATGATCGATTTGCTCTAATCTAACAGGCGGTAGATTTTTCATAATTGGGTTGTCGGTTTTAGGATTAATTTTAAAACAGGTGACACATTTGTACAATATTCTTTTAACAGCATTAGCCCTAGATATTACCCAATATTTTTGTCTAATTATTGCTAACGTGGCTTGATGTCCTACATGTAAATTTTGAATATGTTCCTGGCGTACAATTACATCAGTTATGTGGTGTTTCTTAGGTAGTATTAATGGATATTTTTTGTCGAAACTATAACTAGAATTTTTTAATCCACTCTCTACTTTTATTAAATTATTCGAATTCATAAAAGGGTTCCATTGCAGTAACTTACTCTGGTTGGTTATTTTTTAATTTTTTATTAACTGATCATATTCTAACCGAAATTCATTCATTTGAACTAGCTTTATAATTAGATTATGTGCGTTATCTAATTCATTTGTGGTAATGTGATTTGATCCTTTTGCATTATTATCCTTACATCTATTTATAAATCTAAGAACATACGCAATAATTCTAATTAGTTTGGAAAACGACGAATATTTATTAAAATTGCTATAAATTGTGTTATTGTTATTAATAACAGTGACGGTAATTGTTTGTTTTTTGAATTCGCTAAGTAGCATGTCCAGATTAAATTTTATGTTTGTTTGTTGCGGCCATGTTTCCGATTTACATGATAACCATTCAGGTCCTTGCCACCAAAGAGATGATTCCTTTAACGTATCCGCCGATATTCCTCTAGATATTAAATTTGCGGGATTATCACCAGAACTAACATGCGCCCATGAATTAAAATTAGAATTTGCTTGAATTTGAGATACGCGGTTTGATACAAATGTTTTCCATTTATTGGGATTTGTAGCTATCCATGATAAAACTATTGTTCAATCTGTCCAAAACTGCATTTTACTTATTTTAATGTTTAATTACATTCCGTTTGTTTCATGACGTCTGCTAATAGTACCGTTCCACACAATTCTAGTCGCGGCAAAGTAATTGTTTTTAAAAGAGCTACTCTAGATTTGGAGCATAACAAACGTACGTAACAAGTTTTTACGCAATCTATACTTCGTATATAAACACAAGCGCCGTACGCTTTAATCGATGCATCACAAATACCGTGCAACTTGACTGATTCTATCTTATTTTCAGAAAAAAGATACCTAGGAATTTCTATATAATTTACATATTTAAGCTTATCTAAAATCGCTAACCATGTTTTTTCTACACTACCTGGTTCCCATTCGTCCCATTGTACTTGAAGAGACCATAATTGTTACATGATAACTGTTGCTGTGATAATTATAGTACCAATTAATCTTAACGGGCCATATATTTTAGCAGTTACGGATAATATTAATCTTTTAGTTACATACCTATACTTAATTATATTACTTATTGAATAAACTAACCTCTCATTCTTACTATCCCAAAAAAGTCCGAGTGTTTTTGATACTAAATCTTTATCAAGTTTAATAAGATGCTCAACGTGATTGGATTCTGGTAACAACTCTATTGAGTTTGCCCATTTACGCAATACAAAACCCTCACTTTGTAATGCCGCGGTTACTTGATTTCTTATATTAATTGCTTCGTTTATAGAATCTGCGCCCGTAAGCAGGTCATCTATATAAAAGTATTGCTAAAAATTACACACATGCTGCACCGTAAGTGATTGTTTTTAATAGATAAGTTTGAATGTTTTCTGTATCGCGATTTCTCCAAAGTATTAGTTGGTAATTGGAATCTGGTGCTTGAACGTATATTTGCCGATACATTTTTGTTATGTCGGCGTTTAATATATATTTATGGGTTCTAAATTTCAGTAGGATAATAACTAACCTTTGTTGCAAGTTTGGACCAATTAAAAGAGTATTATTAAGACTAACGTTATTATCTGATTTACAACTGGCATCGAAAACTACGCGTGTTTCTGTTGTTTCACTATTTTCGTTAAATATAGGATGGTGAGGTAAATAGAAAGTGTTTGTGCCCAATATTTCAGTATTTTCTATTAATTCCATGTGACCTAAGGCTAAATATTCATGCATAAAATTTTGGTATTGTAATAATAGTTGAGGATTTTTATTTAATCTTTTCTCCAAATTGTAAAATCGCTTGAGCGCTATTTCTTTGGAATCACTTATACTATTGTCTAATTGTTTAAATGATAATTTTACTGCGTATTTTCCGTTAGATAATCGTTTGCACGTGTTTCTGTAAAATTGTTCTATCAATGAATCCGCTTTGCCGTCTTTAGCACTGTATTCGAGATTTTCGTTTTGAAAGAATTTTGAAATTCTTGTGTTTTAATCTTCTAAGCTTAAATGACAAACACTGTTTAAAGAATTTAAATGATTTATGCTAAGTTTACCACCTACAATCCACCCTAATGCGGTTTCTTGTAAATATGTTTGAGTTCCATTAATTTTTATGTTATTATTTCTTAAAATTCTCCAAAAAACATCTGCACCTAACAATAGATTAATTTTTGAAGATACATTAAAACTGGCAACTGCTAATTCAATATAAGATGGTAATTCTATTTGGTCTAAAGAAAATGTTATTTGAGGTAACGTATTTGTAATTCTATCAACTATTAAACAATTAATTGAATAACTGGAGTCGTTAATAAGTGATTTAAATGTTATATGAGCACTGTTTTTAATTAACAAACTAGTTTGAGTAACTCCCGTAATTAGCGTATCAATTTGCTTTAAAGGGATACCTAATTTTTGAGCTAACGAAGTTGTACAAAGATTTGCTTGTGATCCTAAATCTAATAATCTTTTACATTTTATCAATTTTCCATGAACGTTTTTTACTTCTACCATAACTGTTGATAACAAAACTTGCGATATTGCAGCTGTAGTTGATGAAAAATTTGTTACCAAGTTACCTTGAATTGGTTCTACCGTATTAATTTCGTTTGACTTAACGTGATTAGTTGTAAAAGATAGATTTTCACTTTGTGCATCTAAATTTGAATTACGTGACTCTACGTTGGAACTACGATGTAATAAAGTATGATGTGCTCTGTTACATTGACGGCATCTTATCGATCGACACTTTGAGTTTAGTGGTTGTCCCGAAGACAATTAAAACATAAATTTAAACGTTTGACTTTGTTGTACTGTTCGTCTACATGCATATCTACAAATTTTTGACAGTGATAAACTAAATGATTTTGTTTACAAATAACGCATTTGGTTGATAATGTTGAAACAAGAGTTCTAGTTTTATTCATAGGAAAATTATTTTTAACGTAAGGCCGTACTTTGTTTACTTGATTTGCTAATTCAACCGATTCTAGCAACTGACATTTTTTTATTGAAAAACTCAGATAGTTCGTCTATGTTAGGCTGTTCGGCAGTTAATTTTAGTTCCCATTCCCTCTTAGCACCATAGTCAAACTTCGCCGTTATTATCGGGATTAGGATAGCGTCCCAATGCTGAACCGGTAGATTTAAAACTTTTAATGATTTGATTAAGTATCGTACAATTGTCTTAAAGATGAATGTGAAGCCTTGATAACCGTAGGCGCGTTTAAGATAGAGTATATGTACTCTTGAATGATTAGTCCTGTTTTCAAATCTTTCTTTTAAAAGATTCCATGTTGCATTATAATTGTCGTTTGCTAATTTTAACGATTCAATTGCGCGACTTGCTTCCCCCGTTACCGATAACTTTGGATAATGAAATTTTTCAAGCTTTGTTAAATTAGGATTGTTATGAATTAAAAAAGTAAATTCATCATAGAAACTTAACCAACCTTAGTATGAACCATTGAAACCCGGCACTTGAATGTAATGGTATATTTGGGCCCTGCTTATTTGGTTGTTTAACACGGTTATCTTTCTTATCCGCGTTTTCAATTAACGTTGTAGCTAACGCATTTAGATCAAAATATTTATCCTCGAAATCGTTACGTTCGGTCTCGCTTGACTCGCTTTTTGGATCTAACAACTCAATACTTTCCTAAATATTCAAAAACTCATCATAAACTTTTTCTATTCTGTTAAGCCTAACCTTTACCGTGTGGATATTTTCTTCCGATCACAAATTTTAAATAAATGTTTCAAATCTAATTAATTGAGCTTTTAAAATACCTCGTTTTAAAATTAGTTCTGTTAATTGAATCGACGTTATTAAAATGCGAAGAGTTACACACAATATCTAATTTACCAGTTAATCGAAAGATAGAATATGATAAGCCATTTGTTGTTACAGATGATAATATTCGTTTGTATTAATTTCTGATACGGGCTGGATTTGAAGTGTTGGATAGATTTTCTATTGATCGTTGTCGGTGGATTAGATACTTTGCTGCTGTGGACCAGTTTTCGATCGCTCTCTGTGGAACTTCTACTGCTTGCTAATTGTTGATTAAACTGATCACTCCGGTGGATCAATTAAGATCACTACTTTTTGATTCACTTTGTTTTAAAATTTGACTCGAAGTATCATGTATTAATTTCTGGTTGGTGAATGATCAGTCGTGGATGTTTATGATTGTTTATTTATTTTCAACTACACCTTACAACTGTTCGTACATTACTTTCGCTTACAACTGTTACCACTTAACAACTACCCTCGCTACTTTCCTGCCTTTACGTACAGCCATAGTAATTGGAAATGTCCTTAAAATGAACATTACCGCATTTTCAGTCACATTCTAATAGTATTACCAGTATTTATACTTGTAAATATACCTTGAGGTTGTGTCCTTTTGTCTTGTAAATAAAAAAGGGATTACCATTACTAAGTTTTACGTGTATTTCTCAAACCATAAGAAAATAGTATTATTTTATGACCATATTTATATTTTTATGCGAATAAAAAACACACATTTCTTTCTATAATTTTAGATACATACTTATTGATAGTAAAATTTTGAACGTAGAAAATTAAGGTAAATTGTAAATAATAATCTAATTACTGATTTTATAAAAACAATTTTACATAGGTACTATTAATATTTTGCTGTATGTGCAAAATTATTTATAAATAAAATGAAACTTTTATACTTTAATTTCGTTTAAATATAAATGATACTATTAAACAGAATTTTCCGGTGTAAGAATAAATATTTGTGCCAATATAATGTAATTTATTTAAATTTTTGTTCACATAGTCACATTCTTTTTTTTTGTTTAAGCGGTTAAATACTTCACTTATTAATGAGTATCATAATTACATTTTCGTATTTATTAATATTATTTTTATTTTAATAATAATTATTTATGTATTACTCACTTTTGCGTTAATAAAACGTTAATAAATAAGCATACGTTTATAATTACAGTTCATGCTGTAGTTTATTTTAATAATATAATTAAATAAAAAAAACATATTATATAAAAAACAATAACAATACAAAAGTTGTATAGAAATAATTAATACTTGGTGTAATAACCATTATTTTGTATGCATGCTTCTAATCTAGACTGCATAGAGTTTACTAAATTTTCACACAACTGTGATTCCCGAAAACGTATTCTCAGGTGTTCTAAATTGAATATCACTATCCCAGTTTCTGATCATTGCACCCCATATATTTTCAAGTGGGTTCAAATCTGGTGATATCGCTGGCCATTCAATTATTTCAACTTCGTTTTGATCTTTAATCCAGTCCCTAACAATTCGTGCGGTATGAATAGGAGAATTATCCTGGACTACTTGAATAATTTCCAGCTCATCTTGTGGAAATATTCTTCTCACAGAAGGTATCAAAATATTATCTGAACTATTCAGGTATTGCTCTGAAGTAAATCGAGGTGGTGTCACTTGCACTAACTCTCTTGGACCCGCTTGAGATATCCATCCCCACACTCCAGCTGTCACTCTACCACTTTGCCTATTGGGCAAAACCTGTTCTATATTGTAACAAGTGTTTTGTGGTCTCCACACTGTAGTTGGGCATTGATCAGTGCTAGAAAATACTTTTTCATCTGTAAAGATAACAGTACTCCAATCCAAATTTAAATATTGGCGACAAAAACCGTACCGAGCTGCAGCATGACGCTCTGTAATGTTAGGTTTACTTGCCGGTTTTCTACAATGTAAATTTGATTCGTGTAAACCTCTCTGAATGGTGGAAACAGAGCAATTAATATTCAGCGTTTTCTTTATTGTTTGGCAAGTTGTAAAAGGATTTTGTAATGTATAGCCGAGTATGTCCGCATCTTCTTGCCGAGAATTAATTCTAGACTTAGGTGGTCTATTGCTTACAAGTGGCCTATTACGAACTTCCTGACCTTTCGTAATCCATCGCCGGATTTGTTTAATCTACAAAGTGTTAAGTTCTTAGTATTATATTACAATTATCATAAGTACTATATTAAAAGGCATTATACATTATATATGTATTTAAAAATTTGACGTCAATTTAATAGATTCCAATATCTTATAAAATAGTATTGTTAGTGATTATATTTAATACATGCCGACTGTGTTGCAATGCAATGTAAAAAATTTACTTTAGAAAAATGCTTACCGATAAGTCAACATGTTGTGATATTGTTCGACGTCACATTCCTGCTTGTGCCATCCCAACAATACTTCCTCTTAATTCTTAGGTAGAATCCATTTGTCCTAATCTTTGAGGCATATTCACAAAATATTATAATCACATAAACAATGATGTTACCACTAGGAACTCCCAATTTATATTACAATTTTGTAAATGAAAAATTTTTATTTATACGACAAAAGGCTATAACCTGATGATATACTTACAAAAGGTAATTATGAAACTCATTAATAAGTGAGGTATTTATTAATCCGCTTAATCCTAAGATGCAAATCCGGTAGAATTGCTTATCAATTTGCACAAAAACATAAAAGCAGTTGTGGTTTTATAAAACGCTTGTTTCAGAGTAATATTTAAGTCTCCTCGTATGATTTTAAGAAACACATATACAATTTGATAATGGTAGTCACCTTTTTGTATTTATACGACAAACAAAAAGCCATAACCTCAAGGTATATTTATAGATGTCAATACGATCCATACTATTAAATGTCTTTAAAATGAGTATTACCGCAGTTTCATTGACAACACATCATTAATAAGTGAGGTATTTGTTAATCCGCTTAACTTTAGGATGCATATCCGGTACAATACCTACTTTTACATAAACCGGACTAACATTCAAATTAAGAAATTGAAAAAATAAACAGTTATTTTATAACAAAAAACAAGTATCGTTGTTACTTATTAATTATTATATAAGGAAAATTGTGTATAAATTATAGTAATAAACGCTGCATATTCTTATAACTAAACATTACTCCAGGTCTGATAAACACATATGTCAATAAATTACATTAATAGTTAAAATTTAGACGTAACAAATACTTTTTCAATAATTTTGCAAATATAATTTGGGCATTTTTATTCAAAAAATTTATTACCTAAAAAATTTACGATATACTATGTTTATTAAAAATATGTCAATAAATTGTTATTCAAAATTAGGAAAAAGTGTTTGTTTTTTAATTCGCACAAAAAATATAAAGAAAATTTTGGTTTTATAAAACGTTTATTTGAGAGTAATATTTAAAAGCCTTTTCGTATGATTTGAGAAATACATACAAAATTAAGTAATGGCAATCACCTTTTTGGATTTATACGACAAAGAAAAAAACACAACCTTAGGATATATTTACAGGTATAAATACGATTAATACTATTAGAATGTGACTGAACATGCGGTATTGCTCATTTTAGGGACATTTCCAATGACTATGGCTGTACATTGGTGGGGGGAAAGATATTAACTAATAGTAATTAACAAAAATGTTAACTATACATTTTTCGAAATATCTGACTTTTTATAAATGTATTCAAAAATTTTTAAATGGATTTGATACATTTTAATATTGTTAAATAAATAAGTAAATCTAAAATATTAATGTATTTAAATTGGTTTTTGTCATTTGTTGTGTATTTTTTATATCTTAGTAGTTTATCTCTAAAAATAACTATAAATCGTAACTATGTGAAGTGCGAACATATTCTAAATACAATTTATTTTGTTTTCTAAAGAAACTTGAAATTATCGGTGGGGCTTATCGAAATCATTATCAGTTTTGACATCTAAAATGTTTTTTATTATTGTTAATTGAAGTTTACAGTAACATCAGTAAAGTCACAAGTGTACGTCTTCTTGCAAATAATTAAAAATCGTATATTACAAATTTAGTTAATTTGCAAAAACATTGTCATTATGTTAAGAAAAAAAATGTTTCTGGAAACAAACAAAACAAAGATACATACATTTAATGGTAGCAGCGTTGCAAAATTATGCATAGTTGTAATTTAGAGATTGTTGAATCGTTATACATTGTTATTGTTGATTGTTTTATCGACACAACGTGATGAAACGAGAACTGTGTATTTCTAAAACGGGACAGAGATTTAAGTAACAAAAATCAGACACATGTATAGAAGAGAAGACTTCAATAAAGACAGATAAAGATGATAAAAGATCTTACTGACAATACCTAATCACATTTACAAATATTAACATAGGAAGGGTCGGTGTTTGCGATAATAGCACAAGGTTTTTGTATACGCCATGGCAGTTGATTAGAAGCACATACAAGTCGATGTACATTCTTGGTGGTCGAGATATTCTTCAAACATTGTTGAATTTGTACCGCATTCATCGCGGCTATTAAGCTTTGACCATTCGCATAAAATTAAAGCGTGTTCCAGAGCACACGAAGGGTTTTCAATGTGGTGATGTAGACATTTGATTGCTTGCTTGTCTTTTTTTAGTTCTTTCAAGGTTGGACCACTTAACCCCTCCATGTTAACAACAGGTTTATTTAAAAATTTTAAAGTGTTTTGCTTTTCATGACCTTTAACAAAAATACCGTTAAAAGGCATCAATAATTTTCTAAGTTCGTCTTCAAAATCTTCATAATTTATGTATCCAGTGCTCCATCGTAAACCATAAAAATAATTTTCCAGGTAATAAATTTCGTTTTTCACTGATTTTGGCAAAGTAGAATAAGGCATTGGTGGCTTTATGAGCAAAACTTCGCAATAGTCACCATCTGACGAAACAACTGCAACTACTTTAGGAATAAATTTCTTGTCTTTTCCGCGAAAACCTTGCAAACCAACAAACGCGTTCATTCTTCTCGAGTGTTAATTAATAACTAAGTTGAGTAAAGTATCGAGTATAATTAACTACTAAAATCCACCATTACATTTCTATGTTTATCAATTTCTATGACGTTGTCAAATTCTGCGTAAACTAAACAGTTTATAGTTTCACTTAACGCATCATCGAATCCAACTTCTATGCGCAACGACCCATTTTTTACAAGATTCCAATGTGTATTTGCATTTGCCGATAAATTCGGTGTTAAATCAAAAGCCATTAAACAGAAACCTTTAGGGTAATTTTCTCAAAATATATCATTTCCATCATTCAAGAAATGAATGCCGGTTTCAAAGTATAAAGTATGATATGCTCGTACGTACAAGCCTGATTTTGTAAAATCCGGTTAAAGTGGTTTTGAAGGAATTTGCTGACCATCAATATACAAGGACAGGTAATTAATTTTATAATGATGAAAATTAAACGGGTTGGTAGCGTAATCTCCTTTGAACGCTTTATTTGACACAAATCAAATAATACAACGTTTAGGTAATTGGCATAAGAAAACGTTGTCTAAAGACTTTCGTTGTATACCTGATGGAATAGTCAATACTTTAACATCGGCTTTAGTTATTGGATATTTTGCGGAAATAGATTCTAACGCTTTTGTGTGTGCAATTAGAATTGTAGGATTAATTTTCACTCTTCTTACTAAAAGACTGGCTTCTAAAATTTTCACCTTGTATGTAGGCCCGGATTTAGCCATTAAACTAAACGAATCTCTTGAACGAACAAATTTTATCTTCATTTCGACGCCGTTAACAAGAAATTTTTCTTGATTAAATATGTCAGAGTGGACATGTCCTATTATCTCGATTTGGTTATTTTCAGAAGTAAAAGATTTTCTTTTAATGAATCCCACATTGTCTTCCGTCAGACTATCCATTTTTCCTGGTGTATCACTATGCCATAAACTACAAGATAAATGTGAAGATTTTGCTTCTGATCCATAGTTTAGTAAAGTTTCAATATAAGAACGGTATTATTAGGCAAAGATACAAGTTTCTGATTTAAATAAATCTCAACTTGACTAAATAGAGAATGTAACCAGTTATTTACGGGCCCTACAACATCCTCAAGGCTTAAAGAAGTATCGTCTTGTTTCACGATTTTAGCTGTTACGTACATCATAGTTTGGCTTAAGTCTAAGTAATCATTGCCGTTGCCAGCTATAACAAATTCAATCGGTGCGTCGTCAGTTAACGAAGATAGTGGCTTATAGAAAATCCATTCGCCAGATTCTATACTTGTTTGAGTTGATGGAAGAGCAAATAAATCTAATTCAGATTTAATGCATTCGCAAGACTGAGCGTGAAGAAAAGCCATTATTAATTTCTGTCAAAAATATCGTTGTAATTAACTTTCGAATTAGCAGGCTTGCGTCTAGAAGTTGACGTCTTCTTGTTAATTACAGACAGAGAATGACTGGTTGTTTTTTGACGCGGTTTTTATATCCAGAACCCTGCATCAGATTTTCAATTTTAGTGTCTGCTTTGCGTTTTAGACTCTGACCGGCTTCGCGCATTCTATCTTGAAACGATTCTTTGATTGGTCGATTCTCCACAATATCTCCTAAAATATTACTTCCTGTCCTTAACGCTTCTTTTCCTACTGCTTTCACGCCTGACTTAAACAATGGTAAAATTGAACAAAATATACCCCCCAGCCAACTTCCAATTCCATGACCTCTTTGATACGGCACTACCGGCTTGATTAATGTAATATTGTTGATATGGACACGCCATGTTAGTTAGTTAAGTTTTTTGAAATGAAGTTTCAAATTCAACGTTCCAAACTCGAATGGCATAGAAGCTGCCGTGTCGGTTCTTATATTTATTTCTATATTTTCAAACTTTTTTCTCATCAGGGGTATGTAATGTACAGGAGAAAACACTACATCTTTGTGACATCCGTAATTGTAATTATCAGAAGTGACATTGACAATTCGTAATAAAGGTGCTAAGACATCTCCTACTAATTGTGGTTCTACAATATCGCAATAAATAAACATTTGAGATGGTATACCTGTCCATATGTTTGCTGGATGAGCTGAAGTTTTTTCTTTTGCAAAATTTTGATCGAATTGAAATCCTAATTGAAGTGATAATCTTCTTGAAAAACCGAGTACAGATAATGTCGTGTTTACTTTTAAGAAAACTCGTTTTGTTATTCTGTTATATTTAAAGTTTATCAGTTTCTTTATTATTTCGTGGTTATTAATTTCAGTAATAACGTCTTCGATTGATTCGTAGTTTCCTGGAGAAATTTTTACAATATGCCATTCTTGATAAGAAAAATAAATTGAATCTTCATTGTCAAGAAAATGTCTCGTTGCAAGATCTAACACTTCTTCGAGACTTAACTCGTGTTCTTCGGGTGGTTCAGTCCTATAGTACATTAAGTTATCAGTTTCTCCAACTGCTAAAAACGAACACGGATACTGAATTTCAGAAATTCCAACAACCCATTCTCCAGTCAATCTTACTCGTTTAGGTAATTGTGTCATAAAATTTGCAGTTGTATTGCTGGGGTAGTAATTCATAGAGCTGTTGCTTAACAACGTTAAATAAAACTCATTCTTGGTATTCATAATTGTTGCAATTCGTTCGATGGGACCCAAGAATTAAATTTATCGCTATATCCTTGCCACTTTACAAAATACTGTTTATTTATTCCGCGTCCCTTTTCTTTTAACACTTTTTCAATTTTATATCTTGTGTCACTATTAATTGTAATAGGTAGTAATTCTTCTTCATAAAAAGTTCCTTCAATAATCTCGCTATTTAAATCAACAACTCGGTAAACAGGAGGTTCGCGGTAAATAACTTCACTTATTTTAAACACTTCTTCACTCCAATTTGTTGTATATTCCTTCTCAAAGATCTGCTTGGTTCTACTAATCCTTACATATTGACCGACTTTATATTTAGGTATTCGTTCTAGACCAACTCCACTGCTGTACAAGTTTTGCCAAACTTGTAAAATATTTGAATCATTTACATCATTGGGTGCCATTTTAATACTCCGATGATATCTATTATTATAAGACAGCAATAAATTTTGTAACACATCAATGTACCGATATGAATTAGAATAAGTAAAATAACGCCACATTCTTGTTTTAAGAGTTCTATTGAATTGTTCAACTACGGCTGCTTTCACGTCCGGATTATTCGTAACATAAAAATGAATCTCGTGTTCTTTGAAAAAACTTTGAACAGTTTTTGCGACAAATTCTTTTCCTTTATCCGTTTGAATGTTTAATGGGTAATTTTGACATTCCTTAAAAATATCTGCAAAGGCATCAATAACGTTTTTGGCCGTTTTAGCTTTAATTGATCTAGCCCAGGCTTTTTTACTAAAAACATCGATTACGGTTAGAATGTAACTGAAATTGTCGTTATATTTTTTTAAACTTTGCATATCACATAAATCTGCCTGCCATAATTCAAACATATTGTTTACAATGTATTTGTTTCTAGGAAACCGTTTTTTATTAGGTTTATGTATAGTATACGACTCTTGTTGTAGCCATTTTTCAACACTGGGCCGATTATGTTTATACTACAATGATTGAAATAAGTCATTTGCACCTGCAAACCCACTAACGTGAGCTGGGTCGTAATAGATGGTGTCCATTATCAAAGTTTAAAAGATTCCCAGATTAAAATTATGGAGCTGAGTTTCGATGTTCTCGGAGTTTCAACTATTGTCTGCGTCAACTCGTCATCACCATCATAGTTTGGGGCAAAACTTTGATCACTTCTACGTGGCAAAGTTACCGTTAGTTGCTCATTTCTAGTTTGTGAAACGCCTCGACGTTTTAAATTTCCAATAAGTTCTTGCGGGAAATTAATTTTTTTCATATAAGATGCCAGCTGCTGCCAACTTATAGGACTACTAGTTTTTCACCAAGTCAATAATATTCGAAGATGGTATAGTTTCTCCTTTTATTGTTACAACCCCGTTCTTGTCCCATACGATGTTTCCTGAAGTGTTCAAAATCCTCAAAAAGTTTTCTGTTTTTTTCTTGTATGTAGATGGTAGCGTGTTTATTATATCAGAATCAGCTATCTTCGTGATCTTTTCTTCTTCAACTGAAATGCTAACAGGCTGTCGGATTTTGTTCACAAATGTAAATACCTTTGAAGAATTTGATTATACATATTCCATTTATCGTGGTCTGACAGTTTTGAATTTAAAACTTTGTTCATTTCGATGTCCAGCTCTGACAACACATTGTTTTGCGTAGATTCGGGAGTACTTTTTAACCGCTGTATTAATTCCGGGGGAACAATAATCATCTTTTTAGCGTGTTCCATATTAGTTAAAAAGACTTCCTAACGCGCCACTAATTGATGGTGCTAAGAGAAACGGTAGAAACGCGCCTCGTTGTTATAATAAAATTTGTTTTTTTTAATCGATTCGCTTTATCTTACTATTCGTCTCAACGTGTTTTTGTGACGAGAAAGTCGTCGCTTCTGCGGTCCTGACAACGGAACTTTTCCTTTTAAAGTATTGTAGATGCATTCACAGATACAATGTATTTGCTTATCGGTGGCACACTTTATCAAAGCTTGTCGCTTATTAGGTCCTAACTTTGTCAAAGCCCGTAGCAGTTCAGCATGCTTGCTGAGTACGTTAGTCATTATGATTGAATGATGTCAAATTTATCTGAACGTGTGTATTTAAACCCTTTTTTAGGAATGTAAATGTAACATGCGCCGTCTTCGTTAAAAATTGATGTTCTGAAACGTACAATGTCATGTGTATCTTGTTTTAAATCAAAAAGCAAATAGCCATGTGGATTCGACGTTGCATCATTATAAGCTTCGTCTAAAAATTTTGGATTTTCAGGGTATACTTGTCTCGTTAAATGTTTTATTTGGGCTTTATCTCGTGGATTTTTAAATAGAATTATGTAATGGGCATTTAATGATATGTCGCGTTGTCCTTTACCTTGGTGAAAGACGTTTTGCGTTAGGAAAAATACGCTAAGGTTTCTATGATGACAACCTTTAGTAAATATATCTACAACAGAACTGTTGGCTTCGCGTATTAAATCGTCAATGATTATTAAGCTTGGTTCTGCTCCATCAAACGCATCCAGAGACGGTAACCCTTCTTGAAATTTTATCTTTGGCAAATCTTTATACAGAGGCTGCCACTCGTCATAAAACCATATAACATTTTCAAATTTAGTGTCACACACATCATTCATATTTTTTATAAAGTTTACAATAAAGTAAGATTTACCACAACCAGAGGGTCCCGCAACAATTGCTGAGAAAGGATGTTGAAATTGATACATGTTAATGGTCGTTATCTTAACGAGAACTAACTGCGTTCAAAAATAAAACAGGTATTATATACGAAAAAAAAACTTTATTTTTATTGGTTATATTTTTTGTTTTATAACCTACACGTAATTATAGTAAAATACTAAAGTATTTGTACAAAAAACGGTCATCGTATGTATCCATATATTTTTTTACCGCAATGTTCATAAAACCTGGAAATTTGTGAACTAACTCGTATAACAAAAATTTTTTGTTGTACTTTTCTTCCAGAACTTCTTCGAAATCTTCATAACAAGCTTCCTGTTTTTTCTTCGCGTCTATAAAATTCACCACATCGTGTATAAAATCTTGAAAAGAACAGTCACAGTTTTCTCTGTCGCTCAGTAGTGACGTAAAATAAGATTTCATTCTTCTAATGCTTTGTAATGAACTAAGGCCAACATACAATTGAAATTTTTCTTCCACATTTTTAGGCACAAATCGAACAGCGTTCACATCAGTTGTGTGCACTATATAATTTTCAAGATGATATTTACCCACATCTTTGTGACTGAGATCTTTTATCATGTTGCTCAATACACTTAGAAACTCGGTAAATTGTGGTAACGTGTAGTAAACACCCGAATTAAAACCGGACTTTAATATTTTCAGGCAAGGTCTGAAGCCATTATAAACATCAATTCCTAAACGCGCAATTTTTGAGTAACTGTGATTTAATGGAATAGATACCTTATTAAACAACTCGTGTTTCTCGCGTACTTCTAATTTTGATTCATCTTCTGAGCTATTGATACCATATGATTTTTTGGCTTCGTTAAATAGGGTGTAATCTTTAGCGGTAGGAATGTACACTGGTGATGCTGGTGATCTATAATTATTCTTCCAATCTTCACGTTTAGAATAGGGTGCAAATTTCTTTACATCACGTGTTGTTTTAGCTGCCATCACAAGAACTTTTATAATGAAGTATTGGTTAGAATTGTTAACAAGAACTAAATAAGGTTTAGTAAAGACGTGCTTTTATATCTTTATAGGGAAAGAATGTTTGTATAAAAAGTATTTCTAGTAAAATGTTTGTCACGTGACACATTAAAACAAGTTAATGATTCACCAGTTTTGCCTTTCGGGTAAATATATATAAATAATGTAGTTGTTTCACATTCACTCTAAAAATTATTTTACCATTTTTGTACTAATCTTTTCTAAACAAATATTTATTGCATTTTTTAATATATCACTATATTATTTACAATTGACCGTTTCAATTCAACTGTTTGCCTAGCTCAGCGGTTAAGTTCGCCGCTTTGTAATCAAGAAACCCGGGTTCAAATCCAGGTACACCCACAGCTTTTTTTTAAATAAAAATATTTTCTCTCTCGCTCGAATCATAAGACTTGATGACGCATAAAAATTACCAGTTATGCGATGACGTAACAATGTGAGATAGAAAAAAAAATGTGAGAGAGAAAAAAAAAATTCGCTATAAGAGAAAGAAGAAAAACTTTCCCAAAAGTAACTTGTCTGCGTTCCTTCCGAGGTCAAAAGGTGAGTAAATCAGAAAGTCTTATGACGCATAAAAAATTACCAGTTATGCGATTACGTAAAAATAAAAAAGGAAAATTTGAGAGAAAAATATTTTCACGAAAAACGCTTGTCCACCTTATCGCCGAGGTCAACAGTGAGGTCATTAGAAAGTCATTAGAGGAATTTCTAGTTAATTAGCGATGACTAATTAGCTGAGAAGAAAATCCTCCTCATTCTACTTATAAGGTTACAGGTGGAGGGATAGGACCCGCTAAAGAATTAATTTAAGCCCTCAATACAAAAAAAGCTATATAGTCACATACCCAAAAATAAATAACAATACGTAGAATTCCACTACATATTCAGGTGTAATTGCGTGAAACAACTTAATAACCAAAACCTTGTTAGGCCTAGAGATACCGCTAAACGGTCCGTGTTATTGTAACGATACGAATCCAGTAATGCAATTTTTTAGGAAATTCACAATAATTATTTGAAAATTGCGCGTGGACTTTCACCGTATCGTAGGTCCCCACCAAATCCGAAACGATGCGCACGGTGATCCCCGCTACGAAGGCAGCCAAGCGGAACCACCGGGGTGTATAAAAGCGGCCACACAAGCTTAGAAGATGAATCGAACTTAGCCTTCTCCTCCGAGATCCGTTTCCAGAAACTCCTCTCCGAGAAACCTTTGCTAAAACCGAACCTGATTATTACTTTTGTGTTTTGTTGACAACCGCTATTACCTGGACTACTCGAACGACCTGTTAATTGATTTACACCGACTACGCTGCGATTCACCTGGACCTGTTTCATTTCGTTCATCTCTCATTCATTAAAATTACCGTCACCGCCACGAACATCATTCAGAGTAAGTGTAAAATTTGTAAAGTCGTGTATCCGTTTGTTCCTGTTGGAAGTGTTAATTCTCCAGTGGTTAGGAATTTGCCTGGCCCGAGGATTAGCACTAATTAATCCAACTTCCGAGTGGTTACATAAAGGCCCTTGTTTAAAGTTTGCGATCTTTTTGTGGTTGGGTAAAGCCCGGCTCGAAGATTTAATAATTCAAAGAAAAGAACTTTATGTAACTGAAGGAGCTATAAACAAACAGCTACCGTAAAACTTTAATTAGTAACGCGCCGTGGAATCATATTCACCTGATCATTAATTGTGCATTAAAGTTACCGTAAAACTTTAATTAGTAACGCGCCGTGGAATCATATTCACCTGATTATTAATTGTATATTGAATTTACCTGTCCAGCTTTTCCGAGTTCACCGAATTTGTTTAGTTTCATTTAACAATCGAATTTAACGTTATTGACCTTGAATTTTTATTCAATCAAAGGTTTTAATTACATTTTGTGACCCATTCACAATCCACTCAATCAAAAGTTGTCCACAATAGCACCGTCCACCGACCTGTAAAGTTTCATAATTATCCGAGCCGTAATTACCTACTTTTAATGAAATTTTGGAATTAAGAAACAAGAGGTCAAAGTCCATAAATCGATTCTTCAAGATTTATTAATTGCTTACCTGTGTGTTTCCTTAACTGCTTTTAATCCCCGTTCTCCCTAGGTGAAATAAAAATCACCACACCTCACACTTAGCCTGGCAGTAATTAAAACCAACAATTTAATAAGGTAATAAAATACGCCATATTAATACTCTGTTGTAGGACTGATAACCGAGTTACCGAAACCGCCAATAGAGGGTAGCCGTTCCGGACCAAAATAAAACTAAATACAGGGTCAACCGACCAGAAAAGAAGCTGTTTATTTTGTTTATTATTGAGTAATCACTTGTTAATTAGTATAATTACGTTATTTTATCCGTTGTTATTATATTAATACGATTCATTTTGTATTCGGTGGTAATAATAAGTATATGCATTGTAAGTTAACAATTATTTACTTCAGTCTCCACTTAGCTACCCGAAGCACCTTAAAGATAAAAGTACCACCCAGACAAGGGGTGGGTACAATTTGACGCCCGAGCATAAGGACCGAGGAATCCTGGAAAACCTGTAAGTAAATAATTAGTAACCGTATTTTTTTTTAGACATTTTGGTTGGCGCTCGAGACTCACCGAAAAATCCACGATGTCTGAACCGGCCGAAATGACACAAGAAGAAACGCCTGAATCCGACGCGTTGGTCAGCTGGGTATGTAATATGAAAAAAGACGAATTAATCAGCCGACTACGAGCTTATAAACTTGATGCAACCGGAGGCGTCAATGAATTAAAAGCACGTCTAATCAATGCTTTGCGAATCACCGAAGGCACTACAAGCACGCTAACGTGGCCCAGGAATCAAGATACTTCGAGACCCACGTCCCCGAATCCCGGATTAATATTACCAGGACCATCAGTGACGCCGACGACCGAAATTTCACCCGCACAGCTATGCGATTGTGTCCGTAAATGGGGAACCAAGTTTGATGGTAAAACCGACCCGATTTCCTTCCTGGAACGAATTGAAGAATTAAAAACCGGATACCAAATCCCTGGAGTAGCATTATTACAAGCCCTGCCGGAATTACTGAAAGACGACGTGCTCCTCTGGTACAGAAATAATAAAGACCAATGGACCCAATGGCAGTGGCGTAACGCAAAACCGCATGGCCCCCCCGCAACAGACAGTTTGGGCTCCTGCCCCCCCCCTCCCTGACAAAATGTAATATGCAAAAAAACAATCATGAATTTTTGTCGTTTTTGTACATCCTCTTATATATACACTTATTCAAAGGTATGAAAGTAAACTTTTATAAAGAAAATAAAAAACTTACCTTAAACAACAATAATGTGACTTCACGCCAATATAAACTATAGTCTAATACACTTTAAAAAAATTTAGTTACTTAAGTCCCGACACAAATTTACATTTTTGAACTATAAAAATTTTGATTGACGCTTAGCTTTTTTTCTTGCAAAATCATTTATTAATTTATCCATCTCTAATTTTTTTGCTTCTTCTTGTTCAATACTAATTAGTGACAAATTACTAAGCCGCTGTTCTGTCATTGTATTGCGTAGATAATTCTTTATTAATTTTAGTTTAGAAAATGACCTTTCTGCTGTTGCCACAGTAACTGGTAGAGTTAAAAATAATAAAATCGCATTACATACGTCAGGTAAACTAGATGCCGAGCACTTATTCTTAATTATTAAGAAATCTCCCAATTCTTTGATCGAATTCAGCTTGCTTAAGTCTTCTGTAAAAACAGCTTTAAGTGATACAACTTGGTTCGGAAATTCGGTTGATAAGTCATGGCTATAAATTTTTTGAAGCTTACTGGCAGTATTGTATAATATATCGTTTGTACTATTAATTATATTTTTTGGAGAAAGAAACTTAAAATTTTCATTCGTAACATTCATACTCTCAAAACGATTTTTTAACTGAGCCGTAATAATGTCTATACTGACTTTATATACTTCTACCTCAAATAGTCGTTCGGTATTTTGCAGTCTTTCGTCGGTGCTGAGTTCTTCAAAAAATTTCTTTACTTTCTTATTTCTTTTTTCTTCAAATTGTGGCGTAATATTCCATCTTCTTGCTACGACACTTGCCATTTCTTTTATATTTGTAAAATTATCACGAAGATTTGTTATAGCAGTATAACTAGATTTTAGCATCTTTATGGCATTTTCCAAATCTATTTCTTTCGATTGTAATGTTTTTGACGTTAAATTTATGCATTCTAATATTTTGCATTGAAAAACGAGTAAAAATACAAATTCAAATTTTTCCATCTGTTTTTTAATGGCCATTGCTTGCTGTTTCTCTTCTTGTTTAGTGCTAATAAGTAAAATGTTTGATAGCACTTTTAGAATCGTTGTAAAATTATATCGAATTGATATGACTGAATCGAATCTAGAAGACCATCTTGTTATGGATAATGATTTTAAAGTTAACTTAATTTCTTCGTTATTCTGTACTATCTTCAAATCACTCCACCTCTTAATGCTGTGTCCAAAAAATGTATAAATTTTTTGACAAAGGTCATAAAATTCTCTTATGAATGGCACATTAATGCAAGCATCATTCAGAACAAGATTCAAATTATGGGCAGCACAGTGAATGTATCTTGCTGTTGGTTGCCTGTCTTTAATAAATTTTTGTAACCCCCCATATGCTCCACTCATGTTAGCTGCGCCATCGTATCCTTGCCCTCTACATTTTTCTACGTCAATGTTTAATGTATTAAGAAAATTTATAACATCGTTTTTTAAACTTTTGGCTGTCTGATTTGTTATTTCACTAAATCCCAAGAACGATTCGTTAATTTTAATTTTATTTGGTTCTTTATTCTCGTCTAGATCAATTTTTACGTACCTAATTATTGTACTTAACTGATCTTTTTTTGCTATGTCTTGTGTTGTATCTAGAATAATAGTGAAAAAAGAACATTCTTGAATATTTTTAACAATATTGTCTCTCACTCTGGAACCTATCACATAAATCAATTCATTTTGAATTGCAGGGCTTAGATATTTAAAATATCCAGTTTTTGTTTCTGACGACAAGTGAACGTTAAGAACGGGGTCGTATTTTGCCAAAAGATCTATTATGTTCAAAAAATTTCCTCTTTGTAAGGAATCTGAATTTTCTCGGTGACCCCTAAATGAGAGATTACAAGTCGCTAAGGTCATTACAACATCTATAATCCTACGAAATATTTGTCGCAGTTTATTGACTTCTTCTTTATAATTGTAATCTAATAATATGTCAATTGTTTTATTTTGTTTCCACATGTCAAATGTGCGACATGCATGAATATGAACAACAGAATTTTCATGCTCTTTAATTTTTTTTGATATGCCTTGCCAGTCATTTACCCCTTTACACCAGGCTTCTTTAAAATGAATGTTATTCCTATCAGCAAAAAGCCAACATACCTGACAGTAGGCAACATCTAAATGCGTCGAATAACATAACCATTTTCGCTCTACCATTTGCCCCGTCTTACAAGTATAACTGTAATACGATGCAGAAAAACTCCTCCCCTTGATATCCTTTTTGAAACCCTCTTTTGGTTGGCACGGTCCTAAGGTGAAAATTTTTTCTCTTAATTCCTTATCAACTGACAGATGTGCAAAAAATGCCAAATCGCTACTAACTTGCTCTACTTTCGCTTCTTCACAAGTTTCTTCGTATTCTACAGCAAGCTTTACAGATTTACTTCTACTATCACATAAATCTGTAATTCCAGTTTTTCGGGTTTGTTCAGGTTCGATGGATGTACTTGCACTTGCACTAACACTTCCACTTGCACTTGAGAAAAAATTGTCTAACTTTGCGTATTTAGTATTTATGGTGTGTTCCTTTTCTTTGCGAAGTTTTCGTTTTTGAGCACCACTTAAAACATTTTTCTTTATTCCACTCATTTTTACAGAAGCGATAATCGTGGACGCGACGCACAATTTTTTCACTTTACTTTATCCGTTCAATATTTAAGCCGAACTGCTGCTGAACAACTTAAATAAAAACCAAAAGCTGCATACCGGTTAGTATTTACAGTCACCTAGACTTTTTTGTTTTAAAAGATTAGATACTTAGAAAAGAGGTTTTGTACTTAAATCTTCTTTTCTTTTATAAAGTAATTACTAGTTTTCTGGAATCTTATATTTGTATCTAGATAGTTTTTAAATCGATAAGTTGCTTGCAAACAAAGTAAGTATTTGCAAATAAGAGGATTAAGTATGACCATTTACACAACGCCGGCTACATATACAGTGCTGTTCTGCAGTATCTTTTAAGCCATACGGAACGGGATTTTTTTAGGATTTGTAAATTTTTAGCAGTTGTATTCATTAACTTTTAAATAATTTTTCAAAAGATGTATTTTTAAATCATAAAGAGAATCTTTTTTAGCTTTAAATAAATGTGCCGACGTACAAGTTCAAAGATGATTTTACCGAAATACTTGAACATGACAAAAATGAAAGCTTAAGAAGGTTTCATTGTTTGGTGTCACGTACAGTTCATAAAACTATTCTTGGTAAAACTACAAAAAAATATTTCAATGTAGGGATTACGGAAATGGCTTTATTACATTGCAATTTTGAAAACAGATGCACATACCTACTTATAAAACTTATAAACGGGTCTTAAATAAACAGGACTGCATTTCAAATTATTTTTGCAATAAATTTCAAGTACTACAAAGCTTAAGCTATTTAAATCAATTATTACTATTGAAATCCTATCACAGCTCAAGCTATAACAAAGCCTCAAACCTTTTTTACTAGTAATAACTTTTGAAAATTGTCTCCATCTGATAAAACTGAACTTGATTCAAACTTAGTTAATTAATTTGTTTAGAATGATTTACAGAAAAGAATTATGTATATATTTTACTTATGAGTGATCAAGGCCCTGTGCGAAATTATTGCACGAAACTTAGTATACAGCGCCGTTTACTTGAAATATTATATTTACGGGAAGAATTTTTATTGCAACCTTAATAATTCGGCGGAAGTTTGGCCACTTCGTTTTTTTTAAACAATGACCCCAATACAAAAGCACAGAATAATAATAATAATAAGAATTAATTATTATGCGACAAAAGTATGGATTTACTTCTTGTAGGTATTTATTTAATTTTAACATTTGTTTTGTAACGGTTAGTTGTTTAAGCTCCCGAGATGGTTGGGCCCCTTAGATGGCTGGGCCTCCCCGCTATGCGGGGTCTGCGGGGGTGTACTTTACGCCACTGCCCAATGGGAAGATTTCGTCCGTTATTTTCAACTCGAATTTGTAGGGCCCAGATACCGCTACCAAATCGAAAAGGCGGTAAGAAACCGACTGCACCAGGATGGCGAAAAAGCCAAAGATTACATTAATGCAATAAGGACGCTGATGAGACGCCACGGACAAATGCCGGCCGACATGCAACTGGAAAGGATTTACGAAAATCTACACCCGTCGTACAAATTCTACGTACGTAGAAAGGACTTTTCCGACCTCGCAGAATTAGCGGCCCTGGCCAGAGAATATGAGGCGATACCACAGTCAAAACCCCAACGATCACCGATCGTCCGCTTTGATGTAGCTACCGTAAACCGCAACCGAATTTCACAAAGAACAGTTGAGCAGGAACCAGTCGCTGCCCACCCGCCTAGACCGTACAACGGAACCGAAGTATGCTGGAGATGCGGCCAGAGAGGCCATCAGAAAAACCAATGCCGAGGACAGTTTAAGCTTTTTTGCTCACGATGCGGCAAAAATGGAGTCTACTCCCGTGATTGTCCATGCTCGCAGTCGAGAAATGGATTTAGCCAATTAGCATCCATAGACGAGCCCCGATTAGTAACCAAGGCCCTCCACGGCTCTACCAGTAACCTAGAATGGACAGAGTGGTTAAAAACGGTACGTCAATTCTATTCGACAAAAACAAACCACCCTCCAACGCTCGCTGTCCTTGATTCCCGATTATTTGCTCCAGTCTCTATTTCAGGTTATAATTTTTATGCGCTAATCGATACTGGCGCATCCAGAAGCTACATCAGTCCTCGCATCCAGGCTCTTGTGAGACATCACAAGAAATCCTCCGAAAATCAAACCCAGGTGGTACAGCTCGCCAATGGAGAGACGGCTAAAACTCAAGGAAGTTATTCGTTTCCAATCAAGATTGGAGCCCAGATACTTACGTTAGACTGCCAAGCCCTAGAGCACCTCACAACAGATATTCTGTTAGGATGGGACTTCCTCTATCGAAACCACGCTATACTCCACGCAACCGAAGCTACTCTGATTTTGAATGCTGAATCCGTTCCATGTCTACTAGGACACGATCCCGGCCTTGATGGCATCCGCAGCATTACGGAAGAAGAGTTACCCCTGTTAAACACGTCCCTGCAACATGAATTAGCACAGTTTCAACAAAACGTAGTAGCTGACGCCCTGTCTCGCCGTTACGAGAATGACTCAACGTGCCCCGTCGCCGCTCTAACCGACCAACCCGTTCCCGATACCTGGTGCGACAAGATGAAAAAGAAGGTATTAGCGAGTCCTCGCCAGTGGCCTGAATATAAAATTGAACAAGACCACCTGTATAAAAATTTCCCCGTAAATAATCCCGAAGTAGGCGAAGGACTACATACCAGTTGGAAACTCTGCGTGCCAAGAGCCCAACGCCACCAGGTTGTAGCTGAATGCCACGACGCCGCCACTGCCGGACACTTGGGTGTCGCCAACACCGTAAAACGCGTTTTTCAGCATTATTACTGGCCCGGAGTCTCCAGAGATGTACGAATGTACGTTCGACGATGTTCAACCTGCAATATGTACAAAGAGAGGGTCGGGATGCCAGCAGGAAAGATGCATCTTCTGTACAGCCATCGGCCGTGGGAGTACGCCATCCCTAATGCCGACCCCGAAGAAAAGGCCACCGTAAAACCGTAAGTATAAGTCTGTGCAGGTCCGCCACCGTTCGCCCCGTTGTCTTCGTTCTTTCTCCCAGGGAGGGATGATATGTAACGATACGAATCCAGTAATGCAATTTTTTAGGAAATTCACAATAATTATTTGAAAATTGCGCGTGGACTTTCACCGTATCGTAGGTCCCCACCAAATCCGAAACGATGCGCACGGTGATCCCTACGAAGGCAGCCAAGCGGAACCACCGGGGTGTATAAAGCGGCCACACAAGCTTAGAAGATGAATCGAACTTAGCCTTCTCCTCCGAGATCCGTTTCCAGAAACTCTCTCTCCGAGAAACCTTTGCTAAAAACCGAACCTGATTATTACTTTTGTGTTTTGTTGACAACCGCTATTACCTGGACTACTCGAACGACCTGTTAATTGATTTACACCGACTACGCTGCGATTCACCTGGACCTGTTTCATTTCGTTCATCTCTCATTCATTAAAATTACCGTCACCGCCACGAACATCATTCAGAGTAAGTGTAAAATTTGTAAAGTCGTGTATCCGTTTGTTCCTGTTGGAAGTGTTAATTCTCCAGTGGTTAGGAATTTGCCTGGCCCGAGGATTAGCACTAATTAATCCAACTTCCGAGTGGTTACATAAAGGCCCTTGTTTAAAGTTTGCGATCTTTTTGTGGTTGGGTAAAGCCCGGCTCGAAGATTTAATAATTCAAAGAAAAGAACTTTATGTAACTGAAGGAGCTATAAACAAACAGCTACCGTAAAACTTTAATTAGTAACGCGCCGTGGAATCATATTCACCTGATCATTAATTGTGCATTAAAGTTACCGTAAAACTTTAATTAGTAACGCGCCGTGGAATCATATTCACCTGATTATTAATTGTATATTCGATTTACCTGTCCAGCTTTTCCGAGTTCATGAATTTGTTTAGTTTCATTTAACAATCGAATTTAACGTTATTGACCTTGAATTTTATTCAATCAAAGGTTTTAATTACATTTTGTGACCCATTCACAATCCACTCAATCAAAAGTTGTCCACAATAGCACCGTCCACCGACCTGTAAAGTTTCATAATTATCCGAGCCGTAATTACCTACTTTTAATGAAATTTTTGGAATTAAGAAACAAGAGGTCAAAGTCCGCCGTCGATTCTTCAAGATTTATTAATTGCTTACCTGTGTGTTTCCTTAACTGCTTTTAATCCCCGTTCTCCCCTAGGTGAAATAAAATCACCACACCTCACACTTAGCCTGGCAGTAATTAAAAACCAACAATTTAATAAGGTAATAAAATACGCCATATTAATACTCTGTTGTAGGACTGATAACCGAGTTACCGAAACCGCCAATAGAGGGTAGCCGTTCCGGACCAAAATAAAACTAAATACAGGGTCAACCGACCAGAAAAGAAGCTGTTTATTTTGTTTATTATTGAGTAATCACTTGTTAATTAGTATAATTACGTTATTTTATCCGTTGTTATTATATTAATACGATTCATTTTGTATTCGGTGGTAATAATAAGTATATGCATTGTAAGTTAACAATTATTTACTTCAGTCTCCACTTAGCTACCCGAAGCACCTTAAAGATAAAAGTACCACCCAGACAAGGGGTGGGTACATTATACAAGACGTTACGGGAAAGTGAATCGTTTGACAACCGTCTACAAAAAGTAGGCGTGTCGAGGACAAATTTTATACTCGAAAAATTTTAACCAACTTTTTAACATAAAATGTATCTGATGATTATAAAGCGTCGTAAAATATAACATGACACTTTTAATGTACTTTCTTGTTCTTTACATACGTTTAATATAGAACGGTTGTCTTTGATTATAAATTATGCAAGAATACAGTACACGCCCACAAGAGATTTTAATTCTCACGGAGTGCGAAAATACCCTTAACGACATTTAACCTTGAAATATGGGTTTTCGTGCGCGCGTTACTAACACTCCTTATTTTTTATAAATTCGAGTATTTCCTTACACCTAATAACAACGCTAATGGTACGTAATATTCAGTTCAAGAAACAAATGATTTAGGTTAGTAATGGTATGTAAGTTATATTCAAGGACTTGCAGACGTCGCAAGAGATAATATAACTATTCCTTTTTAGATAAGATAGTTTATAAATACTGTAATTATGAATTAAAACAGGAGACTAGTTTTTGCTACTAATGTAACAACGTTGATAAAATTGTTGTTCAAATAAAAATAAATCTTTTTAAAAACAAATTATTTGATAATTCAAATAAAACTTGTATGTGAATCTTTTTATTGTAACTGTCGGGATCATTTTTTTTTCTAACCAATGCATTAAGAAGTTCAGAGTGCAAGTATATAACCACAATTTATTAAATTAATTTTTATTTGAGTAATCAGTAATAAGTATGTTTTAGAAAAAAGACATTTTATTGCTAACTGGTAGTTAAAAACTTTGTTTTTTGGTTAATGGCTTTTTATAAGTAAATCATTTGGTAGCATTATGCAACAGAGATTTCTTGTTAATTGTGATGTACACAATAAATTTACTTGTATATATACAGTTCGCCGTTTTATAATAAATGATAATTTATTGGTTATAACAAACTATAATACATATACGTTAGTTAATTAAGAAACATAAAAAAAAAGATTTATAAAACCATTGAACCGTATGGTTATCTGACGTAAAGCTTAGTATGAAAGCCACAAATAATTTCAAATATTTGTGTAATTATTGTTAAAATTAAATCAAATAAATTTCTAATAACCAATTTTAAATTTTGGTTTGTAACAACAAGATTGTCAACTACAAAAATCTGTTAAAAATTCTATCTTTTCAGTAAGCAATACTTTTTCAACAATGTAAACATGACAGCATCCATCAATCAAATAACGCTTTCAACCACAACGTATATTTGACACTTAACGGATGTGGCGTAATAATATTAAAAAAATTAATATTGCCTCCGGAAAAGGTTTTTTATTACGCAACCCTATTCGATTTTTTATGTATATAAAAGTGTATGGATTTCTTTTATTATTGTATTTTCCGTAAACGAAAGGATCGTTACAGTTCATTGTGTTATTTCCAAACATCTAACTGGGGATTGCAAAATGCTTTATAGTTAAAGGTTATCAAATAGTAAAGAATAAGGTTGTATAAAAAATGACATATTTTTGTTTCATAAGTCAAAGATAGAAGTTTTTTATTAGGGAGAATTTTTGTTGGATTTTGTCCCTAAGGAATTATAACGCAATATAAAATTCTTCCTCTGATTTATTTCCAAGGAATATATATCATTCTAATTTAAGGTTTTAAAAAGGTGATTTATATGAGTTTAGATTAGGTTTTTGTAGCTTGGGAGACATAATAGAAAAAATGAAGAAATTTTACTTACTAAAATACTTAAATAAAGTATCTAATTCATTCTTTAAAATGAAGCGAGAAAATATGCGTACAATTTCAGGATAAATAATGAATTTCTATGTATTGAGATCTATTAATCATTTTAATGAAACTTTGAAACGTGTCACGATTTAATTTAAACTTTTCTTATTCATTTTGACAATTTGAGATATCGATTAAACACTTTTTAAGTTAAAGTACTGCGAGTTGTATATACGAGGAATAGTTAAAGACTAAACAATTTAAAAGACTCGCTCGGTGTAATGCTTTTATTTGCAAATAAGGAAGCTGACACAGAATTTTAAACAATAATAAGCCTTCATATTGTAATAGCTATACATTGTTTGCACTTTCTTTTTCTAAAAAGATTTTGTTAAGCTTAAGACTATAAAAAGTTTTTTTGTAACAGTTAGTAGCTCTGTATATACATTTTTGCTTATCTAAATAGTAATCGAAAATAAAGTTTTTGTATCAATTTACAACGATTAAGTTATAAAAATTAGAGTGAAATGGAGTTAATCAAATGATTATTTATTTACTTATTTTAGATATTGTAAATTAAAAGGTATTGGACATTGTGTAATGCAACAAGTTTTTATGCTTCTAAGGACCAGAAATACTTCTATTCTACAAACTTGAAGCATTTCTTAAAATATTTAATTACTACAGTAAAGGCTTGTTATTTAAGTTGGCAATACTGTTTAGTTTTAGTTGGCAAGGATGAAAATTGGAGGTAGAAGTTTTGCCGCTACATTCGTTGTTCATAATTCATACTGTTTTTTTAATGTTTTTGAGTCTGACTGCTTATGTTTTATTGTTTAAAGTATTGTACAAGTTTATAAATGTTGAAAATAAATCAAAACGTTTTCTACAGATTTAGAAGTGAGATAGGAATGACTAAATTACATTGGTTATTGACGAAATATTTCAAGATTACTTTCAACCACATTTTAATCTAAGGAATTGGCGAACCATTCGAATGAAAAAATGCAAGCCCTCACCGAAGCTTTATAGATAAGTGCTGAGGACATCATTAAAGCTACTATAAGAGCAATTATTTCATTTTATTCATTAGACCAAATAATGTAGTTACCAACAATATTAATACGATTTCGAACAAAGAAGCGGGCACGTCAATACTTGATTTTAGTAGCAACAGCAATGATATTGATGCAGAATTATGGGTATTGCAAGCTGATGAAACACAAGAATTATATGGTATAGAAGATGCCAGAATGCACATGACTGCAGTAAGGCATCATTCGAAGGTTTTAAAGACTGCACTAAGTGCCATATTTTTAAGTAGACCAGACAAAGTTTGTTTAATGAAGCATTTCGAAGCAAGAAGATGGAAAAGAAGTGAAAGGTTTGCAGATTATTATTGTGATAAAATTATGTTAGGCAATCGGGCTGCTGTTTGCGAGCAAGACTTAAGGTCGATTCTCATTAGAGCAACACGAAGCAGCGCGTCGCAGCGCTGCGCGACGCAACAAACTGTGGCAAGCAGCAGAATTTTGTAGGGGTATTCACACTTCAGCAGCGAAAATCAAGTCGTAAGCATTTAGTTGCGTTTTCCCGGCGCGATGTATACAGGCGACGAAAGCAGTTCATCGTCGGATGATGATGTGCTGGCAAGTTGGTTGCTGTAATTTCGATTGCTCATATCATACAGTTCTTTATACTCGGACACAAGCACTATTAGTTTTTCCACTTTGTCGTTATTCAGCTTCGGCATTGTATAATAATTATCACTTTTTAAAACGAAAATTATTAGGGAACAAATTTAAAAACTAAAAACAAAGAGCTATTACTACTGCAAATTCACATATATAATGACTTAAGAGTTAAAAATGACGAAACTACTGAATTCTGTTGCAAGCACATTCCTGGCTGCTGCGTATTGATAAGCAGCAAGCAGCGAAAGAATGCTCACCCGACCATTCAAGTTTTGCTGCCTTCTGAGGTAACCCGAAGCGCTGCGCTGCGCTGTCTTAGTGAGAACGGTTGCACTAAATGACCCGCTAACAATTAAGAGCAGCAGCTTGCTGCGTCGCGCAGCGCTGCGACGCGCTGCTTAGTGATGCTCTAATGAGAATCGGCCTGTAATCAACCTTATTGATGGATACGACAACCCAGTACCTACTGTAATCCCAGGTTCGAATGCAATGCTTTCAATATACAGAAAGACTGTTACAAGTACTGTCGAGTGTTACCAGCAGTGACCGAAACAGTCTTGCGACTGCAGGTCACACTAGAAAATTTGAACTAAGAAGTATTCCAAATCCATCTCACAGCACATCTAGTACTAGTTAAGAACTAATTCAAAAATGTTTTAATTGCTATCGTAGTAACCATAAGACAGTAGAATGCAGAAAACCAAGGAAAGAAAAAAGAAGTTGTTTCCGTGTGGCAAGACCACCAGTTAAAAGATTGTCCGGACTTCTTCATGGTATTAGTACGCAAGAAAAATAATAAAGTACGTTTATATGTAGACTACCGTGCCTTAAATGTCATTACTGTGAAAAAAAATTTTCTAGTGCCACACTTAGACTTATTACAAAAGATATTTCACATCTCTTGATTTAAAACAATGGGTTTCATTACATTAGGATAGCAGAAGAATCAATTAACTACACGTCTTTGGTTACTCCTTCAGGGCAATCTAATATTTAAGGTGTCCATTTGGCCTCGCGTTTTTCAAAGATTTAAAAAATATTTTCTGGAAGTTAATTAGTGAAAATAAGATATTTTTGTATATCGATTTTAACTTCTGCATGAACTTGTCTTTCGTGTAAACAAGTGCTAATTTTTCAATTATAAAATAATTTATTTAGGCTATTGTTGGTAAGTGAATTTGGAGTAACTCTTAATCCAACAAGCATTGAATGCATACGTTATCCTACACTAAAAAACATTTCTGATATTCACAAATTTGTTGGTTTTGCAATTTATTTTAGAAGGTTTATAACCAAATTTCATAGTTAAACCCCTTTATGATCTTAAAAAGAATTCCAAGTTTCAATTTTCAGTTGACGAAGAACAGGCGTTTGAAATTCTTAAGAGTAAGATAGTTTTTAGTCTTGTACTAGCGATTTATTCACCAGAGCTTAAAACAGAATTTGCATTGTGATGCTAGTTTGTTAGGTTATGGAGCTATTCTTATGCAGAAACAGAATTCAGGAAAATTTCAACCAGTTTCGTATTTTAGTAAACGTAAAACTTTAGTCGAAGTAAAATATCACGGTTTTGAGTTGGAATGCTTGGCTGTTGTGTACGCGTTGAAACTGTTTCCATACTTAATTTTATGGAATTCATTTTAAAGTAATTATTAATTGTAACAGTTTTCGCCTTACACTATCAAAAACAGATATAAATCTAAGAATTTCTAGATGGGTTATGCTTTTTCAAAGTTATTAATTCACCATTGAACGCAGATTAAGTGCAAAAATGTACCATGTAGCTGTTTTAAGTAAAGCACATAATAGGTCTGTTATTAGATCGTGTCATGAAAATTTTGGTCATCGCGGGACTGCTAAGACTGTAGAGTGTGTTCTTATATTACATTGATTTCCAGACATTCGTAATAAAGTTAAAAACTATATTTTTGTAATTGCTTAAATGTATATTTTATTTGCCAAGTAGTGGAAAAAGTGTAGGCTTTTTACACTCTATTTTCAAAGGTGATTTACACTTTCCAAACAGTTTATATAGACTATTACGGTTACTTTTATTATATCAAGCTGTGTATACATAAAATGTATTTTATTTATCACTTATATACCAAGCGGACACAGTCTTAGTACATATGCAACCTAATTGTTACCGTCTCGCCTGGGCGTAAATATAAAGTTGGATATTTCTTGCGGAGTGCAAACGAATCGATTGTTTTAAAATTTAGGAGTTGAACATCCATTGTTAAGAGCTTTCCTACGATGTGCCACATGACCCCTTTTTCCATTTACATTTTTTTACAAAATGGCGTGTGGTCGCTATCTTGGTTTTTTAGTAAATTTGTTATGCTGTAATGTGTCGAACAAAAATAAAATGCGACTTGTGAGAAAGATTTTTCGAAAAATAATTATTTTGCAAATTATAAATTTTGTTCCAGACTTTTGAACCACTTCTGTATATAAAACACCAACATTTTTTTACCTATGTACGTTATAGATTTTTAAACCGATTTGCAATAAAACCAATAAAACAATGCGTTAGGCACATTCGGTTTATTCATGAAGTCAATTTTTGATTTTTCCAATACAAAAATTTTAAATCTCATCAAAGGGTGGCGTTACTCGCAAATAAATTAAAAACAGTAGTGTGAAGTTGGCGCATAATACAGACTTACAACACAAAAATTCTGATCTATTATTCTCATCAAAAAGTTTTATCATTTGTGGTTATCGGGTCGATCATGTTAAATAATAGATCTAGATTTTGATCGCATTGGTGTGAAGATGGCGCATAATACAGACTGTTCATTCAAATTTATCTCACTTTTTAAAGAAAAATTGCAATAATAATCAAATATAAATAAAAAAATTGGAAATATTATTTTATTTTATGTATTAGTTATTAAAAATGCCACCGAAAAGAGCTGTAATTTGAAACAATACAGCAGATGCAAAACGAATAAGCGTCAAAATAGCACCCAAAAAGGTTAAGAAAACGACAATCAAGAGCAGTAGAAACACCCGAACAACATGAAACACGTCTAGAACAAGTTCGAATCAGAGCTACTACAGCAAGAGCTATTGAAACTACTCAACAGCATAAAAACCGACTTGAAGGTAATCGATTATGAGCAGCTCAATCAAGACAAAAAATTGATTTTCAGTTTGCCGCATTCAATTATGACAAAGACTACGACTACGATAATCATCAGAATGTTGTGGTTGGGCCGATGAGCGCTCTTTGTACTGACACGTACTGAAATTTCAAAAGGAATCATCCAGGATGTGTTGTTCGAATGGTAAAGTCAAGTTGTCACCGCTGGTTGAGCCACCTAAACCACTTATAAGCTACGTTTCTGGCAACACAGCGTTGTCCCAGCATTTTTTGGAAAACATCTGAAAATACAATTCGAGCTTTCAAATGACTTTGTTCGGAGCTACAAATATTGTTAGCAATACAGGTTTGTTTGTTTTCTTCGTTTTTTTCATTTTTTTTAACTGTTTTATTTAAATAATAACAATACAAGATAAAACAAACTGTAAACTATCCGATAGAGTTTCTTAACTCTTTGGAATCATCTGAAATGCCACCACACATCTTAACTTTAAAAGTTGGTTCACCGTTGATGCTCATTCGCAACTTAGATCTACCAAAATTGTGCAACAGAACAAGACTTGCTGTTAAAAAACTATGGCCGAATTTAAGCCACAATCATTAGCGGCAAATGTAAAGAAGAAGATCTGCTGATAGTACGAATTCCAATGATTTCAACCGATCTGCCTTTTGATTTTAAGCGATTACAGTTTTTAGTACGTCCGGCTTTTACCATAACCAAGGCTCAAGCCTAATCGCTAAGTGTTGCGGGTTTGAACTTAAAAAAATCCTGTTTTTTGCACGGACAATTATATTGCTTGCTCCAGAGTTGGAACGCCGAAAAATCTTTATGTTTACACACATACCAAAAAAACTCAAAATATTGTTTATTCTTATAAAAAAGTTTATAAGTAAATACATTTTTTCCCAACAAATGCACAACATGTATTTCTTTTTTTAGCGTAGTAGCACATGCCGGGTTCTGCTAGTAAGAGTATACAAAGGAATATACATTTATTTTTAAAAATTTTAGGTTATAACGTAACAAATTCCTAATCTGCTTTAAATTAAGCAAAATTAAAATACGCTTCAAAAAATGAACACCGCTATTAAAGCGCTATAAAAGTAGCGCACGTGTTCCAGAATTTAATGCTGGGGAATTCAGACAAAAATATTTCAAACAATTACTTTAATAGGTCAACTTTGTTTGTAATCGTGATTTGTGATTTATATAGAGAAATAAAATAGTAACTGCATGTAAAATTTTCAAAAATTCTCAAGAATTAAAAAAAAATTATGTAGTTTATGATGTAATATTAAAAACTAAATTTTAACTACAACAGTGTCCTTCAAAAACTGTTATTAATTATAATTTTTTTTTAAGTTGCACGATTTACATCTAAGTGATTGTTTAAAAATTCTCCCCATAAGAACAATGTAAATTCAAAATTTTCGAGCAATACTAATTTCTGTTTAACACTAAATTTTTTTGTGCCTGCTGGGATCTGTACGTCTTTGAATAGGTTATTAAAAATTAACTGCAATAATTACAACAGTTAAAAAAAATAATGCTTTGTTTAATAAATAAATTTATTGCAACGTAAAAAAATATAGGTGTCTCTAATCACTTTCTTAGTTCTTACATTATAACTGCGGTTTTCAACTCTCTAATGACGAAAATATGATATTGAGATTCTTTGTGAAACTTGATAAAAATGCAAACTTTTTGTGTTTATAGTATATTGATTTTGAGCATTGAATAAAATTCAATTTTGTAAATATACTTTTAATCAATTTTGTACAAACATAAACTTTATCAACATTCAATTTTATTAGAATCCAAACTATCACTTTAATAAACGGGAATTTTATAAGTTATAACTGTTACACTGAGTACCCCGTGACACTGTTCAAATGATAATTTACACAAGTGTTTAATTGATAGTCAAGAGAATATGAACTACATTATATTCGATAGCGGTTCAAGAACTAGTAACTAAGTAGCAATGACAATTGTACTATTGATTTATTTATTGTACCGTATAAATTTATATTACTCTGCAATTGGTTTGACTAATAATCTTGGCTGTATTTATGTTGTGTTGGCGAATAACACAAAAACGTGATTTAAACAAATAATCTACATCATAATGTAATTAAGGTGTAAACAGAATAAAATAATTAAATTTATTAAAATAGGTTCTTGAAGACAATGCGTACATATTATTGTAGTACTAAACGCTATGTAGAATTACACAGATTAAAATGATAAAGCGTGCATGCAGTGTTTATACAATCTAAATACAAACAAAACTAAAACTTAAAGGTTTTTATTTGTTTTTGATAGAACGATTGCAAAAATTTGTACTTTTTTGTTACAATAAACTTGGATCCTGTTATAAAATATTTTTTATGTCTTGTAGTAATTGATATATTTATGTTTACTCTATATTTTGGTTATGTGAGTTGTTGTAATGAACAGTGTGGGCCAATAGTGTGTCAAAGTAGAATATCTTCCTTATTATAGAAAATACTAAAGAAATTTTACAAATGTTGTAGGTTTCTTAAAGTTTACATTTTAAAATTATTTTCTGCTGTATGCCATAATATCAGGGCAACAAAAAAACTTAATTTTTGCTAAGTGGAACGTTTGCTCTTTAGGTCTACTTTACAATTATATAAAGTTATAAGCACTTTAAGTTAGTCCACAAAACAGGTTTAAATTTTTTCTAAATTTATGATTTCAAAGAATGATATGCTTTTGTATCGAAATGATATTTGGTATGAGGTTTAACACTATTCGAGGTAACCATAAAAGTTTTGAACACGTAATTGTGTAATACAAAGTGTTCTGTATTAAAGATCAAAGATGCAAATAATTGCAGAGAATTAAATTTTCTATTGAAATGTAGCATCGGAAAAGCAATGGTTTTTTGAAAATATCTTATTTTATTGACAAAATTACACTTTTCGACGACTATTAAATATTAGATTTATTTTAGTATGCTATGAAAACCATTTCGAATTTTGATTTTTTGCGGCGAGAACAGTGAGATCTGTGTTTTTGAGTTTGTTTGGTGGTTCCAAAAATGTTTTTCCAGCGCCATTTTTTAATATTATATGTAACAATTACGTTTGGTTTACATCATTTCTTCTGTTTGATATTGTTACATTTTTTTAAGTTTCAAGCTCTTGATGTTACAATAGTTAACTATGATAAAATCTACGTATTTTCTTTTTTGTAGACGTTTTTTAAATTTTATTTAACATTGCTTAATTATTATCGTTTACATTGTATTGTATGGAATAACGTTTGTTTATCAGTAGTGGAATTTTTTACTACAAACTAATTGCATAAAATAAATAGTTTAATTTTCAATTTTATAAATATTTAACAGTTTTTAAATAATTATATTAGGCAAATGAAATTATTATGAAGTAGGTACCCGTGACTCAACATATGATTTGCGTCTTTAATAAAACAGTTTTTTTAAATAAACCATCCCACAAAACCAAATAGGTTCCATAATAATGCTTTAGGAGCATAGAGGCAGTATTGATATTACTGAAAGTCTTCCTGTAGCAGTAGAATGGTTTATGTTTAGAGATAGGTTTTGACACTCCAGTAGAATGCTGTACAGTTAGTGCTTATAGAGTCCTATTAGACGTTGTACAAAAGCAGGCCAAAGGTAGAAGTTTTCACGTTCCATTAGAATGCTTTAAAATAGTGCCAATGTAGTACTTTCCTATGTTGTAGAATAGCATGACAAAGTTAACGACTAAAAGGTAATTGATTTGCATGCTTTTACAGGGTTTTAATAGCATACCATAAGAAACACAAAAAGCATGAAATGATTAGTTTTAAGTCATTTTTTATTAAGAAATTTGTACAGTATCTTTGTCTAAACTATAATAATTTTTAATCAATGGTTTGCGAATTTGTAGTTTGCTGCATCATCCTAATTATTTCATTTTTTAATCTTGCTTTGCCATGACGTAGCCATTGGAACACCTTCTCATTATAATAACATCTATAGGAACTCCTTTGAATCAACTTTGGGTTAACTCTATAACAAAATTATGCGATTAATTATTTTTTATTATCTATTATCAGTCGCATGCATTTTCACTAGATTCATATCAAAAATATGTTTTTTTTATGAATAAAATATTTTTTTTATTACAATGTTTTTTAAGTTTAAGTCCGCTGGTTGACCACCCCTGCTCTAAAAAAATTACTAGATGCCAAGTAAAAAATAAACAATAACAATAAAGCGCTAAAACGTGGATAAGCAGATCGTACAAAAACAGATATATGTATTCAATTGTTGCTTTTTGTACTTACTTTTACTTAAATCAGCAGAACATCTAATAGCTTTTTCTTCTTTAATTCAGCACAAAAAAGAACACATTTACAAATGTAGACTAAGCCCGAAATCGTCTTCCTTTCGTAAACGTAAAACTGCATATACCCGTAACCGTATAAGTACTTACTTAGAAGCGTTTCTGGTGAATCAAACTCGGTAGTCGGTACATATCTCGTCACAATTCTCAGAAATCAAAGTATGTTATTTACATTTACAGTATCAAACGCGAATGCATAGGTTTTGCATTGCATACATATCTTTATCAACAAAATTTAGATGTCGGCGTTTAATCTCTACAGGAAGTTATTTTTGTTTAGGTATTACAATTTAGCAACTTGTACAAACGGTTTTTTCTGATATTAAAAATTATATTTCTTTATCTCAAATAAAGAACGATTAAACCGATTTTAGAGGTACTAAAACACTAAAAGAATGTTATCATGTTAGTCGTAATACTTGAATTTTAATACATTGTCAAGGCTGCTATAAACACTTTATTTTTTATATCAATATAGAAGGCCTATAGGAGTGATTTTAAAGGAATCTTTTAGGGTACTTTATTCTCCTTCTATATGCATTGTTATAGAATCAATATGGGAACGCCATTAGAATGCTACATTTGTAATACTTTAGTGATTCCAATCAACTGCCAATTTTAAGTCTGCTATAAGCGCTTCTTTCTTAAATTCAATATAGTATTCCTATAGAAGTGTTTTTAAAAGAATCTTTTAGAGTACTTTATTCTTCTTATATAGGCATTCTTATAGAATACGTTTTAAATTAAGTGTGTTATTATAAGTCCATACACAAACTACTATTGGCATGCTTTAGAAATGAATATTTGGGAATGCTTATCGAACCTACATGGAACTTATGGTTTTGTGGGATGTTCCGATAATCATTAATATTTGACGTATTAAATAAAGTGTCTTGGTTGATGCTAAGTCTTCAATTTTAACTGCGTTTCTTTTTGCTTGAAAAAAATGTTATAAGCTTTTCTTTTGAGTAACTGAGTTTATTTTTGCACATCTTGTTATGTGATTATAATTATTAAAAATGATATATTTTACAATTTTTTTTTGTGTAAGCTTTACGTTTTAACAGCTTTTCTTATTCATTATTGTAGTCTATAATAAAATAAAATAATCAAAACCGCCACGGTACTAACGTATATTAATAGGCTCTTTTACACTAACACTCTTTCCGTTGGATTTAATCACGCGCTAAAGAACGTCTATCTAAATAAAAATTTGGAATGCTCGAAAATAGAGAGTTCATTTCTTTGCGTACTTGAAATATGCTTGCGTGCGTTATAAAAGTTTCAAAATTTATGTTTTCTATGTGTTGTCACGTGTGATTGGAGTGTACGAAATCGGCAAGTCAAAAATTAACTTAATTTAGATAAATACTAATATTATTGTATTTATAGAATTAAAATAACAAAAAAAAACTTTTGTATCACGTCAAAATGCATGTACTGGCACAAAGGCCTAGTGACAAATGTTATTAAAGTTTATAAACCAAGAAGATAGAAGATAAAATCAAAGGAATATATCAATAAACATTTAAACACATAACTAATGACAAAAGAAGATAAAGGAAAATAAAAAAGTTTTAGAAACTAAAAGAACTGGAGCAGGGGAAGAGGATGTGTATGCACCATCTTTAATTTATATTTACTGGTATTCACCATTGATCAGGAAGTAACAACTGCTAGTAGGATAAGATGGTGGAATGGCAGTTAGCGGGGAATGCCGCTCACTCCCTTATCTAACATTCCCGCAATAATTGCACTAAAGCCACTAGTCGTGCCATCTAGTATACGGAGGAGTAGGTTAATTACCAAGCTCTGTCATTTTCAATAGCACGCGACACGTATTAGATCCGTTTAAGAGGTCATGTGTATTTTGTTACTTATAGAACTCTAATTGCAAATTTATTAATGTTTCATACGTGGATTTTATGAAAGTTATTTACGTTCTTAGTAATTAACATAAGAACAGGTTTGAGTGCATTTGGGACTAAGGAAATCATTAGAATAGGACAATGCCGGTAAACCGACCGGTATTACCCCATATGAAAATATATCACACGAACAACACCTAACGCAAAATAGACTAAAGAAGACCTAAAAAAGGCTATAGAAGCTATACGAAATGGGGATTCTATACGGTTAGCTTTGAAAAAGCTTAGCATACCCTTTAGTACATCCCAAGAACGAATCTAGAAGAATCTTCCTCTTACTTACTGGACGTTCTCTAAGAAGGCATTCTACTTTTTCACCAAAAGAAGAGAAGAGTCTTAAAATATAAAGCTTCTAGCTAAACTATTTTATGGTCTGAATCCATTCCAAGTTCGCAGTGCAGCTTAAGTTTATGCTAAGAAATAATATTACGCATAACGTTAACAGGGAAATTGCTTAAAAAGGGACAGAGAACAGTAGGGTCAGTTATCAGCTATAAAAAAGAAAAAAACGTAACTGTCATTTTTGCAGTGTGCGCCTCAGGATCCTACATACTTCGTATGTTTATTTATCCAAGGAAGAAAATGTCACTTCAATTGTGCACAAATGGCTCAACCGAAGCTGTTTTGAGTGCTCTAAAAATGGCTGGACAAATGCAGAATTGTTTTTGATATGGCTTAAACTTTTCTTGAAGTTTGCCAAACTATATGTTGATGAGCCTATTTTTCTCATATTGGACAACTATTGCAGTCACGCGTCTTTGGAAGCCTATACCTTTTGTAGAGAAACTCCATTGTTGTGCTTACTATTTCACCGCACATCTCGCACAGAATACAGCCTTTATATATTTGGTTCTACGCACGGTTAAAAGCCGCTTTCAGAAAAGAGTGCGATTTATTCATGAAAAGTCGCGTTTAACAAAAATTACTCACTATGATGCGGCTTTTCTATTTAACAACGCCTACTGTGAGGCGGCTACAATAAAAAAAAGAGCGTCTGAATTTAGGGAATCTGGAATTTTTCCCACGAATCCAAATGTTTTTGGAGAAAAAGATTTCTTGGCTTCAAATTATCTGTTCGAAAACGACCCTATTACTGTGACGAATTCTTCCATAGCAAACCTGTAGCCCAAATTCAAACAATATCTGATCTTGATGTAAATAATTTGCTGGAAGTAGTGCCCAAGTGCCTGGGCATCTTTTTGAAATTACAAGTCAAATCGTTTTGTCTCAACTGCCACTTCCAATAGCAACCAAGAAACGTATAACTACTAAACAACATTCTGTCATCTTTACATCAACGTCTATGAAAAATATATAAGAGAAAAAAAATAGAAGAGAAAAACTGTTAAAAGCGAGGAAGAAAACTGACAAGAAAATGACAAGAAAACTGAAAAGAAAACTACACACATCGTCATTAAAAGAAGATATAACAAAGTTCGCCTTAAATTTTGTTTCTTTAGACGAAAAAATGTTGGTTTCCAAGAGGAAGAAAATCGCTTTTAAGTGGAATAAAATTCAACCGAAATCTCCTGAGTCAAGCACAACAGAGGAACAGGATGTAGAAAATATGTGTGCCGATGACAGCAATGATGATATTCTTCTTGCACATGAAGAAATATGTTTCATCTGTTCCGAGTTTGCGATTCTGCTGATAACTATATATGCGATTATTGTGAAAGAAAAAGAAGGCTCCTCAGTGTCTTGATTTTTAAATTTTAATGATTTTTTTAATTAAAATTAAAGAAAAGGAAGTTTCCTTAAATGTAGCTTATTGATTTGTAAATTTTAATGTTTTTTTTTAAATAAAACTAGTTTTTGGTTCCAATACAATACAATAAAAATGCGGTTTTATTGATTTATTCTGTTAATTACTATATAATGATGGTAGCAAATCTGTGTTGTTTTCAAATGATTGAATCGGTAACCGCCGTCCGTTGGGAAATGCCAGTCAATGGAAGGTTTGAAAAAAATATGAAAAAATTATAAACGCCGAATAGATGGGAAATTTATGAAATTTATTTCTAAAGTCAACTAATTAGGTTACATAATCAAGCAGTTTAGTTTGCCGTAGTATTTAAAATTAAGAATTATTCTGATTAGCGCCTAAGTGACCGCCATTCCTTAGACAAACGCCATTAAAACGATACTGTAAAAGTTCTTGTAGTTATAATACTAAAGCCCAAAGCGAGGAGGGAAAACAATGCGTATATACTTTTCATCAAGAGCTCTTTCACAATTTATGAACTGCCACTTATTCTTAAACTTGAAGGCTATATCACACTAATCTTCTCTTGTTGATGGAAACTGCAATTAAATAATATTTTCTTCTGTTTAATAAATACCAGATATACCTTCTACAACTTCAACATCAAAATCAACATCAATGAAATGTAAAAAATTTAACTGAAAGACCAAAAGACAGAAGACAAATAAATTCATATTTTATAGAATTTTGCAAAAAACAGTTGGAAACGAATAATTATATTGATGAATATGAAGCTGTTACAAGATCATAGACAAAAAAAAATAATGAAGAGAATAGACACCACGCAAGCCATTGATGCAGAATGTTTGATTATTAAAGTCATAACCGAAGGATTATTAAAAAAAGCAAAAAAACCAACTGTGTCCGACAAAGAACAGAAGAAATATACATTGTTTTCTAACTACACTCTACTGCCATATTGTTCTGATCAGCAACGGCAATTGACAACACCGATAGTGTCGTGAAACGGCCAGCAAAGTAACTTTTGATAGATTTTTATACAATTCTTACCATTTTGATTGATTCTGATACACAAAACTCAAACAAGTACTGATTAATTATTGATTAATAAATTCATTATTCATTTTTTCTACCTCTAAAATAAATAAATACCCTTTTTGTTGTTTTTGTATTTTTTCTTAAGACCTTGATAAATAAATTTGCGTGTTTATGGTACTATGTGATGATGGAAAATTTCAGATCTTCATAAGAGCGACCTGTTGGCAAATTACGCAAGGTGACTGCTAATTTCTCTTCGGTTCTTATACTTTCTTTCATTTTTGTGTTTTGTTTAGAAATAAAGATTAAAACCAAGTCCAATAAGGTTTTCAATGTATCAGAATTTATAGGTAGATAATTCTTAAAATCACTTCAAAAATGTTGTGGTAATTCGTTTAATAGTGGCATTGGTATATAACCTCTATGCATTTCTTCATCTACGTTTTTTTCTTTTCATTTTTTATATTTATATATACAGCCATGCAAAGGGCAATTTTTAACTTTCTGCGTCTAATTATCTTATACATTTAGCATGGTAACGCTCAACATAATTTTAGAAATTCTAAAATGCTATGAGCCACGCAAAATACGCGCTTAAATTGAAGGTTTTCGATTTACATTGACATGTTTTTTCTTTCATGTTCGAAATATACTAGCAAGTTTTTACGAATAGAGCGTTGAAATTTTTTACATTTTTAGTGACACGCTCTTAGAATCGTACGTTCTTGAGGAATTACACGCGGGATTGCCGCGCATATGGGTGTTAGTGTAAATGACTACGTTTGAACAATAGTAAACAAATATTTTGTAGTTTGTGAACCTAACTAAACAAAACCAAAATGTTTTCAAAGTTGAAAGTCAACTCTAATATTTCTAGATCGCAATATTTATAAAAGAAGTTTTGAGATGCATTAGTTTATTATTTCTTTACAATTCAAAGATCTTGGATATTGTAGTAGAAATAATTTTAAATTTAAATTTTAAAATTACGCGATTTTTTTTACATTGGTAGACATTTTTTTAAAATAAAAATGGAATGGGGGGATACTCTCTCTCATTTTATTTCTCGCTACTTAAGTGCAACTCATGTCAGATATACTTATGTTTGCACATGTTGCTTATTTGTTATGTACAACCATTTATGTATGTATTACGTAAAATATAACGACAAAGTATCGTAAGGAGTTTCTTTAAAGACCCGCGAAGTTGACAGAAGCGCTAACAATATTAATATATAAATAACGTATGGCAAACATGAACTAGAAGATTTTATCAAGAAAGTAGGAAAATTTGCAGAAGTCTCACAATAAAAAATATTAAATATTGAAAAAAAAAACAAAACAAATCAGTAATATAAAAGTTATAAAACATTTCATATTAATAGAAGACTAAATATGCAATTTAAATACAAAAAAGTTGTAATATACAAAAACAAATTCGACCGTATTTTTTAATTGATTTTTTTTTACAAAAAAACATTTTCAAATGTATGTAGTAATAAATAGAATTTAGTATTATTAAAAAGAAAATAACTTTACCTGCGATAATTTAAATATTTTTGAAAGAAAACAAAACTTGATGCAAATTGAAGAGATAAGAAGTAAGAAAAAGCTTTTTTGCAAATTTGCTAACAATATTTAATAGTTTTGTTAGTTGATAGATACTGACAATAACTCGCAAAAATGTATCTTGTTTGTGAGAATCAGTATTTGCATACTTTTTATGACTAACCAGAGGGACTATAAAAAATAAATACGTACCAGAATAGATACTTGAGTTACCGACCAAATTAATAATCTCTTCGTATAGGTACAAGGAAAATACCTACGACGTTTCGTGCTTACACATGACAACACGAGAATAAACAAGGCGTTAAACAATATTCGTGTCCATAAGTGTTTTCATAGTATTGTTTTATTATACCATTATTTAATTATTATTGATTAATTTTTTTGATTCAGTGAAACGGCCTTATGAAGGGCTAATTATGTATAAGCACGAAACCTCGCAGATTAACTGGACTAGTTTTTTCTTTGTTTCTTCCTATATGTTAAATTTAGTATATATGAACTAGTTAGTTAAGTTGGCAACATGTGTAACTAGTGATATGTTGTAAAATAAAAATTAATGGTTACCTTGCATCGAAAGTATAATGAAATTCTTTAGAGTTGAGTGAAATACTAAATTGTTTCGGACATATCTTTATTTAATGTTGGTGTAATAAAAACAAAAATGATCAACAGACTTTTTATTAACATTAGAATGTCTTCCGGGTTTGGACCGTGTCATAGTTGCAACCGAAGCTGCCAACGTTTCGCCCACTTTCGTAAGGGGCTTCATCAGGCTGTGAGATAAATCGCAAAACTCAAACAAGCAATCGAAATCTAACTAAGAATTTCTCAAAAGTTAGGTTATCCACTTGTGAAACAAGCCATAATCTAACTCTGAAAAGGTAAGAAAGAAAACAATAACTTGAAAAAACAAACAAAAATCTAACAAAGAACCACTACCGAGTTATAGGTAATCAACTTGTGAACCAAGCCAGATTCTAAACTAGGTAGAAGTGACTTAAGAAGAAATAGTCTCCGTATTTAAAGGAAAAGGATCGTCACGGATGATTAAGCTCGACCCTGATTGGGTTACGGTTGCTAGGGGGCGTGTTTTTGATAAATGACTAATAACCGGGAACCAAAGAGGGGATAGTTCGAAACCATGATCGCGATTGAAGTTATTGGGGTGTTTGATGATTTCTATGCTTTCTCGGAATTTCCTGTTGAAAAAGAATGGAGATTTGGCAATCAACGAAACATTATCAAAATCTATTTTGTGACCTGTAGTAAAATGATGTTCAGCGACCGCAGACTTGGAAGTATACCTTTTCCTTATACAACGATCATGTTCTGAAATGCGAGTGATGACGGAACGACCGGTTTCACCAATGTAGACTAAACCACAAGAACAGGGAATTTGGTATACACCTTGAGATGAAAGTGTAGGAAATTTGTCTTTGGGAGAAGGAAGAATCTGAGAGATTTTGCCTGTCGAGTTGAATATGGGTTTAATACCATTCTTACGAAGGAGTTTCCCTATTTGATCTGTAACCTTGTGAATTTAGGGTAAAAAGGCCAATTTCGGGTTGGATTCGGGAGTAGAAATGTCCTTAGGTAATCGAGTACGTGGATGTAAACGACGATTAAAAACTCTATGAATATCTCGCTTTAAATAACCATTGTTTACTAAGGTTCTAGTAAGATGACGGAGTTCTGAGTCTAGATCATTAACTCGGTAGTGGTTCTTTGTTAGATTTTCGTTTGCTTTTTCAGGTTATCGTTTTCTTTTTTACCTTTTCATAGTTTAGGTTATGGCTTGTTTTACAAGTGGATAACCTAACTTTTGAGAAGTTCTTAGTTAGATTTCGATTGCTTGTTTGAGTTTTGCGATTTATCTCACGTCCTGATAAAGCCCCTTACGAAAGTGGGCGAAACGTTGGCAGCTTCGGTTGCAACTATGACACGGTCCAAACCCGGAAGACATTCTAATGTTAGTATAGATTCCGGCCGTGGAAGCCTTCGCTAATAGACTTTTTATTATTTATTTTAATAAAATAGTCAAAACATTTATTAAGAACTTAAATAATGGTAACAATAAACTATGTAGATGATTTCCATTAGAATTATCTAAGTGTAATTTTCTTAGGTAATTTCAATTAAAAGTAAGGTTATTGTCCTTGACTTTTTGCAAAGCAGGTACAACACCCCCAACGTTTATTTAGGGACATGTAAAATTTTTTTGTTGTTTTAGGAATATTGTAGATGTTAACGTGGCAGTGCCGGTAAAACAAAATAGGGCTAGGGTAGAACTTTCCTCTCTCTCCGATTTAAAAAGAATTCTGCTATTAAAATTGTTTATGAGCATAAAAAAGGAGAAAAGTAACGAAACAAAATAGAGTTTAAATACCAAATAATTAATCATGCAACTAACATTACACATAACATTGCGTTATACTACTAAAATACAAATCTTTGGTATTACTCTCCAGTTTTTTAAGAATATTTAACTTATGAGTTAAATATCTATGGGAAACAATAAGTTTAGAGCTTAAGTTCAAAGGTTATAAATCTAAATGCAGGAGTGATTTAATCATACTGACAATTTGTCAAACATTTTACAACCGTGTGGCTTTTTTAAATTACCCGTATAAACGTCAAATTTAGCCAGAATTTTGAAACTTCATAAACGGATGCAACCTAAGTTATAGAGGATAAGATTAGAGAGTTTGTAGGTTATGAAGTTACAATACTTTCGTTGTTGTTTAAGTGAGTAAAACTTTTGTATGTATTAATGTACCCACATTTTTAATGTGATTTCAGATGTTAAGCTAATAAAGTGTTGTACAAAAACATTATTCTACTATTTCGCAGAAATAAAAATAATTATATTTTTTCGTTTTAAATCTAATTAACTAAAGTGTAACCTTAATTCTAAAATTGACTACTTGATACGATTGTACAAAATCTATAGATGTTTTTTTGTCTACTTACAAAATAACATAGTCCATTCGTTTTGAATCCACTTAACGTAATAACATGTCTACTTTTATATAATTTCATAATCATAAATCATACAATAAATAAATGAAATATCAATACATAGAATTACTTAGTACGTAGTCGACGCGATCAAGCAAAACTAAATAACATTCAAAATGTTGTTATTAAACGTTATATATTTAACCTTCGTTGCCGGTCTTGCAATTAAAAAAGAAGAACAACTTATAAATGTTAAAACTTGTACTCAACAAACAATTAAAAACATTTTTGAAGAAGATGATACTTTGCTGTTTGTGTACGACAATACCGATTATTACATTTATCCCAATGATGTTAGTAACCCAAGTATGATTCTTGATATAAAAAAAGAAAACAGTATTTTTAACACGTCGATTGGTCACAAGCAAAACTTTGTGATTTATTCAGAAAATTGCAGCACTTTACTAGTAATATTGCGGAAGCTTTATAATACAAAACTATGGTTAAAAAACAAAACGCCGTTAAGAAAAGTTTTGCTTATTTCATCGATGAAAGAATGCGATTTGTTTAAGACGTGGTGGAAAATGAAAGTTTTGAATTTGGTTATATTAAGATACGATTTAAACTCCAAAGATGGGTTTATAAGGCTTATGACGAGCGACCCTCAAGCGCCGCCAAACCGTTGTGAAACAGAAACAGACTTAATAATTACGTACCGTTGCATCGACGCAAAACTGATTAAATTTATAATGATACTAAGAAAATACGAAAATTGCAATCTAACGTATTATTATAACAACATTGAAGAACTAAATATAAGTAGAAGTAAATTGTCATGGTTAAGTATGTACATAGTTGAGACAATTGCTGAATATTTAAATATGACTTTGAAGCTAAAGGCAGTAAATCATACTTGGAACAACGAAGCTCGATTTAAAATAGAAAGAATTCAGTTTCTTAACTGCGCGAACATTGGTACATGTTCTTATATATACCATTATATTGATATAATTTGGATGGTTCCTGCTCCTAAAAAAGTTCCACCTATGGAAACTTTAAAGCTTGTTTTTAAAGGTGTAGTGTGGATTATGATATTTATAATTTTTATTTTAACCTCGCTTGTTTGGTGGTTAATGGAAAAATGCAATCATTTAAGTAACCATCGTGGTTTGTTGTTCTATTTTTTACTAGTATACTCGATGACTGTGCTTGGATCAGCTAATATTAAACGATTGCATCAAGGTTTTAAACTGTTGTTTCTTTCTTACGTGTTTTATTCAATTCACATTCAAGCTGTGGTTTCTGGCAAACTGGTTACACTATTAACAACTCCACAATTTGAAAAACAGATTCAATCATTAGAAGAATTATCAAAATCTAATAATTCGATAATTACATATATTTCGTTCTTGTGCAAAACTAATACAGCTATATATAACACAGATGTTTATCGTGAAATTAAAACAAAATTTAACTGCTACAATGAAAACCAGTATCACGATTTTCTAAAAACCAAATATTCAACGGTCAATTACACGGTTCTTATGGATCGAGACATATTAGATCAACTTACAAACAATTTTAAAAGAAAATCTTATTACTTTGTTGATAACTCTTACATTGGAAATTTAAAAGTGGCATTTCGCACTGCATTACCGTATTTTACACTTACTGTTAACAAAATTATCAGTATGCTTATTGAATCTGGATTATTACACTATCAAAATACGCAGTTTGATTATTTTTCTAGAATTGGCAAAGTTACAGTTACAAAAAATAAAAAATTAAGTTTAGAAGATCTTTATCCGGTATTTGTATTTTGGGTTATTGGGCTATGTATTGCTTGTGTTGCTTTTGCTGGAGAGTTTTTACTAACTAAGTAAAGTAAAACAAAAGTATCAGTGAATGTATAGAATTAACTGACGACTTTTGTTTTGTTGTTATTTTTTCTATTTTAAGTACGCACTAAGGTGATACTAAAAAAACTCAAAGTGTGGATATTTTTTGTAAATTATAAAAATTTTAAATTAAAATCTGCAATCGTTTTCTACAAATGTGTATTATTTGTATTTTAAGTAGGTACAATATAAACGAAACTTGATGCAGATATGTGTAAATAAGAAAACTATTGTGTATTTTTATTTAAAAAATGTAATACTTAAGTTAATAAATATCTTGTAATAGCGAAGGCTTCCACGGCCGGAATCTATACTAACATTAGGATGTCTTCCGGGTTTGGGCCGTGTCATAGTTGCAACCGAAGCTGCCAACGTTTCGCCCACTTTCGTAAGGGGCGACATCAGGGCGTGAGATAAATCGCAAAACTCAAACAAGCAATCGAAATCTTACTAAGAACTTCTCAAAAGTTAGGTTATCCACTTGTAAAACAAGCCATAACCTAAACTATGAAAAGGTGAGAAAGAAAACGATAACCTGAAAAAGCAAACGAAAATCTAACAAAGAAACACTACCGAGTTAGGTAATCAACTTGTGAACCAAGCCAGATTCTAAACTCCGTAGAAGTGACTTAAGAAGAAATAGTCTCCGTATTTAAAGGAAAAGGATCGTCACGGATGATTAAGCTCGACCCTGATTGGGTTACGGTTGCTAGGGGGCGTGTTTTTTTGATAAATGACTAATAACCGGGAACCAAAGAGGGGATATTTCGAAACCATGATCGCGATTGAAGTTATTGGGGTGTTTGATGATTTCTATGCTTTCTCGGAATTTCCTGTTGAAAAAGAATGGAGATTTGGCAATCAACGAAACATTATCAAAATCTATCTTGTGACCTGTAATTTCGGAAATTGGCCTTTTTACCCTACATTCACAAGGTTACAGATCAAATAGGGAAACTCCTTCGTAAGAATGGTATTAAGCCCATATTTAACTCGACAGGCAAAATCTCTCAGATTCTTCCTTCTCCCAAAGACAAATTCCCTACACTTTCATCTCAAGGTGTATACCAAATTCCCTGTTCTTGTGGTTTAGTCTACATTGGTGAAACCGGTCGTTCCGTCATTACTCGCATTTCAGAACATGATCGTTGTATAAGGAAAAGGTATACTTCCAAGTCTGCGGTCGCTGAACATCATTTTACTACAGGTCACAAGATAGATTTTGATAATGTTTCGTTGATTGCCAAATCTCCATTCTTTTTCAACAGGAAATTCCGAGAAAGCATAGAAATCATCAAACACCCCAATAACTTCAATCGCGATCATGGTTTCGAAATATCCCGTCTTTGGTGCCCGGTTATTAGTCATTTATCAAAAACACGCCCCCTAGCAACCGTAACCCAATCAGGGTCGAGCTTAATCATCCGTGACGATCCTTTTCCTTTAAATACGGAGACTATTTCTTCTTAAGTCACTTCTACGGAGTTTAGAATCTGGCTTGGTTCACAAGTTGATTACCTAACTCGGTAGTGTTTCTTTGTTAGATTTTCGTTTGCTTTTTCAGGTTATCGTTTTCTTTCTCACCTTTTCATAGTTTAGGTTATGGCTTGTTTTACAAGTGGATAACCTAACTTTTGAGAAGTTCTTAGTAAGATTTCGATTGCTTGTTTGAGTTTTGCGATTTATCTCACGCCCTGATGAAGCCCCTTACGAAAGTGGGCGAAACGTTGGCAGCTTCGGTTGCAACTATGACACGGCCCAAACCCGGAAGACATCCTAATGTTAGTATAATAAATATCTTATTGTGTATGCATTAAATTAAATAAATAGCATTTATTTTAAACATTTATTTGAATTTAAACGTACCTAATGTAAATAATAAAATAACAAGAAGCATAAGAGCAGTTTTATTCTTTTGTTTTCCTTCTCTGTGTTTTTGTTTTTTAAACTGGGTTTTTTTTCTTCAGCGTTAGAAAGTAAATTACTCCTTTTACTTTCTGATATTCTATTAAATCTAGATTAATTTTTTTATAAGAAATTGTGATTATGCGATATATAAAATTTTTTTTAAAAATTTAAATCATTGTATGACATTAAAATAGTTATCGGGAAAGCAGGGTCAAAATTGCTATAGGAATCCTAATGGGAATTGTCAAAACTTTAATCTCAACATAAAAATTATATCTGAAGTAAACATCGAATGTGCTAGTGAGATACGTTAATAATAGAAGCAAGAGAATAAAAGTGCTTTTGAATACTGTGTAAAACAATGTTGTTAGAGTAGAGTAAACACTAGTACAGATTTTTGTAATAGTTTGCTAAGTAGTTTTTTGGTGCTTAGTAACTATTTTATGGGTAACGTTATAAAACAGTTTTCTGCATCTTACAATTTTTAAGAAATTATACACCATGTTTAATATGACGTATCCTACTGAGAAATCTACATATTACTGAGAAAAATTACATTTAACTGATACTAGAAAAATATTAATAAATACTACATGTAGTAGTGATATAGCTACACTTATTAATAACAACTACAAAATATTACTTACGTAGTGTATAGCATATTAACATTGTTTGTATCTATATAAAATTAATGATATTAGTGAGATATTGAAACGTTCGAGAAATTATTCTCAAGTTCAAAAGCCTTCTCAACGTTGTTATCTATTTTTAAAAACGTTCACCGAAGGATGTGGAACATTCACAAACGTTTGGCCAAAATGTATAAATGCGGTGCAAACAAATCATAGGGCAGTTATTCCAGCAATTCGAAGACGGCAATGTTAAGAAGATTATTCAAGTTTAAATAAATAAGTGATTAACGCGTGTGCTCGAGATAAAGTTACGAAGTATAACCTTGTACGTGATTTTAATGTAAACAATAAACGTTAAACAAGTGTGTGAAGTTATCCGCGGACTTTATCGTTTAAGTGATAGTGCGATATAAACTAATGTAAGTGTTTTCATTAAATATCCTTAGATTTAATTAGTTCGGTTAGTTATACAGGTCTCGATATTTTTAGTATAAATAAAATAATTAGTAGTAATAATAACGGTACAACATGTTTTAGATACAACTACTTTACGCGTACTACTACGTCACTGTTATTAATACTACAAGATTTGTGTGGTATAGACTTTACCACTTGTATTGGTACTATCTCCTGGTTGTTACTATATAAAGCCATGTAGTGAAAATTGGTACATCATACGCGGATATAAAATGAGGATTGTAGCGGTAATAATAGTTACTGTAGATTTAACTTAAATATTCACTGTAAGTTAAAAAAATAAATGAAATAATTTTATTTATTTGCTTGAAACAATATATATAATCTTAGTTTAAAAAAAAATTAAAAACAGTTTTTTTACATTATAAATTGTTTTCATATTTTGAATATCTAAAAATCTAATTACATACTTAGTTCTGTAACTAAACACAAAAGTTTTCATTATGAAAAAAAAACAGATGATTGTACAAACACCATGCTACACAAATATTTTAAATCTACTTAAATAATAAAACGTTTATTACCAGTTCCAATGTTGGATTATTTTTCTTCGTTTTCCCAATTTTGGAAGAAGTTGATTAAAATCCTATTCTAAGCGAATTTTAAAAGTTTCAATGTGTGCAATTTTCTATAAAAAAGAAACACAGTAAATGTTTATTGTAGAAAAATGCAAAACTTATGATGTGTTATCTTAATGCATTATAAGTATGCACTTCAAAAGTTACACATTAACACGATCATTAGGTACTTCGAAATACTTATTTTTGAAAGTGTCTTCGGATAGATTTAGCTCTTGCAAATATTGAGTTTTATCCATAATTCCTTTGAAGATAAGGTGAAGACGATCCACTTAATTAATAGTAATGAGTTACCTATATAGTTATCTACAGTATTGCTACCACAAAAACACCGTGTGAAAAACGTTGTAACTATAAAGCCGTTGTGCTAAAATAAACAACAAGGCAAAATCTTTATTTACTACTTTTAATTTATACGAATAACGACATTTGTTAGCATTTCGCCAAGATATAAAATCACTACTACAAGCTCTTTACAATCTTCTCATTTATTGTGCTGTTAACTTAAAACGTTTTAGTTCCAGTTTGATGGTTTTGCATCTCTCTGTTTTTTAGAAAAGTTTTTCCTGAAATATTTATTGTTTATAATTTAGCCTTATTTAGATTTTTGTTGTATCAAATTACTAGATGCTGCAAAATCTAGAAACAAAAATAGTGTGATTGGAGTTTATAAGAAACAGTTGTTTCTACATCATACGATACATGGTTCTTCGAGCCGGATGATTTAATTAAGTAGATCAATTCAAACCAATTTAAGAAAAACTAAGTTTGCATCAAAAAATTATTTTATTTAAGAGAAAGTTATAAAAATTTTGGTATACATTACAATTTTATCCTTTCTGTCGTATGACTCATAACGTATCCAGGTAACAGTCCCTTTTACTACTTGAGTACCTTTTATTTTAAATAATTAAAGTGGGTTTATAACTAGTATTTTATATGCATGTTTTACATTTATTTTTATTTAAATTCAATATGATTTCTATCCTGTAAATGCTACTTGGTTTTCTTCACTTTTAGAATGCTGTGAATACATTGACCTTGCAAAGTACATATATTATATCACAGCCTCATTGATTTTCGTGTACGATTCAATAACGCTTTACCTTGGGTGCAAGAATTTAATTTATTTTTTATTTAGTGCGTTGTTTTTCTTTTTTTGTCGCACATATTTTAGTATTTACGGTTTCACTTTAACAAAATGAATTGATCTTGTTTTATTTATTTCACATTATCGTTAATAATTCTTAATTGGTTTTAACAATGGCAGAAGTTGCCAAAAAACATCGTTCCCAATTAAAATCAAAGCTGACTCAGTTTTAAACCGTTTTGTCAAAAATGGTTATTCTTGACATTGATGACATTTCAGACAAACAAATAAAAAAGAGACTTATAGTTCTACTAATCCACTGTTTTTTAAATTATTTATACTATTTGTTAGATAAGTTGGTGGATCGATATGATAATCAATTGAAAACTTAATGATTTATTGTAATACGAAATATAACTTAATTATTATGCAACACAAATAACAATTTCACTAACTATTCAATTATTATTGTTATACACAATTTACTTAAGCAAGTGGTTTTCTACGTTAGCGTGTTTTACACTATTGTTATATTGAAGAATGCGCTTTGATTAGAGGGTCAAGTTAAATGCTCGTGCCGCGGATTGTGCGTTATATCTAACACTATTTGTTGTTTATTGAATTGTGTGCGTGTTGTGCTAATATTATTTTTGTGTTCAATTTTAAATTTATAAAAAATCAAATCAAAAACGGGGTCTAACTTGCTCACCAAAATTTAAAATTGTGTTACATTTTTTTTGTTTATTTAATTGTGCTTGTTTTGTGCTCAATTGCGCTATTATTATTTTAATGTCTTGAACTTATTTCTAAATTACTAAGAAAAATTAAAACAAATCTGAGAACTAATAATTGAACTATCAACCCTCAGTTTTCATTTTAATTTGTTTACCATGTGTTATGCTTTTGCAATTGTACTCGTTATGTGTAAAATTATGATAACGCTAAATAAAAATAAACTCTTTTTTTTAATGATAAAAAAATTGAGTTTTATTTATTTTTTGAGGCATACTCATTTAGTCTAATCAGTATCCTAATAAGCTATTTTATGGTTAAATCTAGAAATTTGTTATTCTGGTTTAGCAGTCTGTTGTTGGTTATTTTTGTAAACATTTTCTAGTAATAATTAAACAAATAAAAAAAATACAATTATAAGTCTAATTTGGCAATAAAATTTAAACTAACGTGTGAATTAAATTGACCACCAGTTTTCTCTATTTAACTTTGTTATAATATTTATGAATAATGTTATTGCATAAATAATAAACAAAATATTTTACAAAAAATTAAATAGAAAACTGGAGACTGATAATTTAGTTAGCCCTTGAATTTGTTTTTAATTTTATTGACAATTTAAAATTAAACACAGTTAAAAATAATAACGACACAATTGGGCACAAAACAAGTACAATTAAAAAACCAAAAAAAATTTATAAAAAACTAAAAAAACGGGGGGTAGCGGTCAAGCTAGCCCCTGGATTTGTTTTAATTTAATTGACAATTTAAAATGTGTAATGTAAACCTAGACTAAATAATCTTCGGCACTTTTTTCTACGTTCTATTATTCTAGCGCCGTCTTTCTCTTAAATTAAGAAAGCATATTCATGCCGTAGAATTACCTGAATAAGTTATAGTCTTTGTAGGCATTACGAAATTCTCATTTCAATAATGAAACAAAAAGAAAAAGATAACGTTTGTCTATCTCTGTAGGCGTAAAAAGTTTTAATCCGAAAAACGCCACTTTAAAAAATCCGACTTTAACTTTAACTTTGGCCAGAAATACTTTATAGTTGGTCATTGGCTAAAATCGTTTTTTATAATGTTTTTAAACTGATTTAATTTTTCTTGTAATTTATATTGTTGACAAATGATCTTAACAAGTTTATATAATGCGTGAATTGTTCCAAGTCTTTAAACTAGGTGGTGGTGAGAATTTATTTATTATATTGATTCTATTGTGTTGGTTTTTTATAAACTGAATATATTAAGATACTATCTACTTTTTTCTGTACTTACATCAAAGAAAGATAAGGTACTACTTCATTTTAATAATAATTTTATATTTAGATAAGATAAGATAAAGAACATTTTTAGTGTATCTTCGTTATAGGACCAGATTGCAAAAACATTATCAAAATATCCGAGTCACAGTTTAATTTTTTTAAATGCAGATTTTAAAGCTGTTCTTGAAAATTTTTGATATCGTTACACATCAATTGCCCTCAAATAATAAAATATTTCAGTGTTAGTTTCCTAGCAGTGATAAATTACTTTTTTTTAGTAGAAATATTAATTTTATTTATAAGTTGTAGTATCATAAATAAATCATTAACTTTGTTAATGTATTCTATGGTATCTATTAAAACAATATTTTTTAAAGTTTTAAGTAGAATTATTGTTTCTTAGAATTCAGCATTGGCAAGTTTTACTCTTTGTATAATTCTAGTAGTTGTAAATTAAATTTACGCTTTTATGATCTTGTAAAATCTAGCTTTAATGTTAGAAATAATTATTTTGAGACAATTTTTCGAAAGAGTCAAAAATCCCATAGCGATTTATTTTAACAGACTCATAAATCTTATGTCAGTTACTGCAAAATTACTTGAAATTACATTGGTGCTCTAAAAATGATATATAGATTAGTAACTAAAAAACTGAATCCCAGATCATCAGTTTGAATATTGACAGAAATGTAGTTTACATACGTAACTAAGCTATTCAAGATAATATGAATATAATGTAGTCAACTTTGTTTGGTTTTCTTTTACAACCACGTTGTAACAGATATTGTAGGTTTTTATAAGAAGTGATAACATCAAATCAGTTAACAAGCGCGCGTGAAAGACATTTGAATTCATTTGTAGGTATTTAGTGACACAAATATGCATGGCAGTTTCTGGTATCTTATTGCAGGTTTTTATTATACATCATACGTTTATTATGGCACAAATGATAATAATTGGTAAGCCAGCCAAAGAATTCATAGACATCTTTTTTTAGAGACTCTCTGTCGGTTATTGCAAAATTATTTGAAACTAAATTGGTGCTCTAAAAATTAAATATGGATTGGTCACTAAAAATGTATTGCTAGATCCTCAGTTTAAATTTTGGCAAAATCATTTTGTTGTGCAGCAAGTAGATACATCAAATGTTATAAACCATCAATAAAGCCTTAGAAAATAAACAGTAACTTGTGATATTAATCAATAATGTCTGGTATTTAAAGCTAATATATAAAATTACCATACCACCATAATGCTAGCACTGTTAACCGTAAATAGCTACAAAGGCAGAAACCGTTGATTTTAAACTTAATTTTAAAAAGCAATGTCAATGGAATTGTGCAAATTTATAGTTATCGTTAATACATTAGAATTAATATTGTAATGTGAAGTGTCATCTTACCTTCCTTGACGTAGTGGAAAACGGCGAGAATGCAAACAGTTTATTTATACAAAGAACACAGTCCCGTTTATACAATAAATTGTAATGTAATCTTTTATGCACTTGATAGAGTCTTATTCTTATGAGAGAAAAAAATGTTTCTTGCAAGAAAACTAGAAACTGTTAATTCCAACTAATAAATTTGTTGAAATTACATCATCAGTTTTTGAATCTTGAATTTGTAATAATTGTAAACATCTTCTTTTTAATTGCATGTTTTTCGATTGTTGTTTTCTTTGTTGTTTTTGTGTTGGCTGAAGCACCTGTATCACATTCTGCATTGCCATATTACATAAAAATTATTTTTAAAGAAAAAACATTATCTGCCAAACGGTTTTATTATACCTTGGGTATTAATTGGCAAGCATAGAATAATTTAGCATTGTGTGCTAATAAAAATTAACCTTTTGTTTAATGTAAACAAGACAAAGATAGCCAAATGCAAAGAAAAGAACTGGGTTGCGACTTCAAATTGTTATTAAATAGTTTTTGTACTTATGTAAACATAAACATGTATTTAGTTTTTTAAATAAAATAACTTAAAATGTGACATAACAGTAAAGTTATTCGAAATTTTTGTTGCTACAATATCTAAAGTTGTGTTTTGCTCAAAGCAAGAATTTACTTTAAAAACATCAAATTATATAAGCTTATCAAAGAAAAAAACGGGAATGCAAGTAAATATAGAGTTATGAACCCTGTGAATACGACGTAAGCGTCAAAAGTACCTAATTTATAATATACACAATTTTTTATTTTGTTATCGTTAGAAACATAGAATGGTAGATCGATTTATGTGCCGAATATATTTTTTACATGCCAAAGCGTTATCGTAATACAGCATTACTAATGAAATCATTTTACTGGATTACAAAATAATGATTAATTTTTATTTGATTTCTCTTTTTGTTTTGCATTTCAACATTTATTAAAATATTTTTCATTTAATTTTAAAACTAAAGTAAACTAAAATTGTTTTAGGCATTCTTAAGAATTTGTCTTTGTATTTACCTACTAATTTTTTACTATCTATTGTTACTTAATGTATTTTCGATTAACATTTTTATTAAGTTAATTTCAACTCGGTAACTTGTTATTATTCCAGTTCAAGTTTTTATTAGAAAAAATAATGTGTTATTTTTACTCTTGGATTGTTTATTTGATTGTTTGCATTTAGTTTTGTTTTGTTAATTTGGTATGTCTATTTCAGTTAACCTAAAATTCTAGTACGTACAGTTTTTGTAGTGTTTTTATTAGTTTTGTATTGTTTTTTTGAAGATTTATTCTATTATTACAAAATTATTAATTGACAAAAGATTTAAATTCATAGTAGGATTATGGATTTTTTATTGTATGTATACGTTGCTGAAATTTAATGTATGTGAATGTTTACTTAACAATGGACCGCGCTCAATCGGTATCTCAGATTTCAGCTAATTTATTAAAATGATGCTTCTGGTTAGGTCTACGTACGACCCATATAGCACAATTTGGTGTCAGAAATATTTCAAAAACATTTCTTTGAAACATAAGTGATGTTCCTGTGTCATTGTGAAACTTTTATATGTATGAAACATTTCAGCAATGTAGAAATGTTCTCAAATGTTTCGTGAAATGCAATGTTTCTAAAAGGTGGCTTCAATGTTGCAATAAAGGTTTCTTATATATTTCAGGAATATGTCGGCAATACAAAATTCTAATTTTTTATGAGTGTTACAAAACATTTCTAAAAGATTACTTTAATACAATTTCATGTCTCGGTAATATTTCTTGATGGTGTTTGATATATATATTATATCGAAAATGACATTATTATATAACAAAAATATTTATTTATAAGTACACATACATAAATTTATGAATAAAATACATCTTATTGTTATAAAAAATTTAATTATTTGTAGTTTGAACGAGATGAGACGGTTCTTTTTTATGAAGAAAAAGTAAATTAGAATTTTCTTTTAACTAATTAACTGGTAAAAAATATTCACATTAGTAATGAAAACTTTAGATCAACAAGAATTATTTGTATAAATCAAAAAGAAAACATTTTCTAGTTAATAAATTTAATTTTTTGTATTAGAATATAACAAAAAAAATTAAAAGCTTACTTGTAATTGTCTGCTCAAGCGTAGTTCAGATTGTGTTAACCAAGTAGCCACTATATTATTTAATTTTTTCTTCTGTGTTACTTGGGTAATGACTTCTCACAGTTTTTATAATTACAATATGTAAATGTAAGGTTTTCAAATGCCTTTTTTTTTCTCTCTTTGTAAGATAAATTTATTAGCTATAACATTTGGAAACAATCTTTTTAAAATATTGACTGTAACATTTTGGACATGACTTCCCCCACTGCCCTTAAGGTTATTTACCTGTAAAACCAGAACTCATATTATTCTGTATGAAATATAACAGAAAATTTTAAATCAATAATTTAATTTTACATAAAGGTATCCACAAACATTTAATATTTGTCAAAAATGTATTTTTATATTAAGTAAAAAAGAAAATTAATTACATTTAAGTATTTGATGGTTATAAATGGATGAGTACACACACCTACCACTTTTTTAGAATATGTAACATCGGTTTTTAATTTATCTTCAATTATATTTAATTGTATCTCGGTTTTTAACGGAAATACATTTATATTGTCAATGCAGTCATCAGTTGTCGAAATATTGCTATTACCTTTACTACAACTATCAATCTTCTTTTCCAAATAATTGACCTTACTTATTAACAAATTTAACTTTCGCAATATTTCTTTGTAAAATTCTAAAATATAATTATTTCTATGTAACAATTATTAAATAAAACATCAGTTTACCTTTTTGTGTCTCATCAAAACCATTGTCAATGTTCTGCGAGGGAGTAATATTAGCATTGGAACAATTTGACGTAGGCCTTAAAGGTTTACTATACTCTACAGTGGTGTGTTTTGTATCAAGAACACGTTGGCAACTTCTTGGAGGACTTGGTGTTAGTCTCATACATTTTCTTAGAGCTGCATCTGCTTCATCAGCAACCCGTTGGTATCTCTTTGGAGGACTTGGTAATGATTTCATGCGTTTTGTGTCGGAGTATCTACGATCATGTACATCTGAATCAGACGAGCCGATTCTTCTTGCATGCTTGCATGTCTAGAATTCTTAATTATTTCTTTATCAGACGAATCAATGTCTAAAATGGTTTCTGCAAGTCGAAGCTTTTCTCGTCCAGATTGATATGATTCTAATAGAAATTTAACATTATACAGTCTACTGTCATTTAATTAACAGTTTATATAAACCTGCGGAACAGAAAATCCTTAAAATTTTATGTTTTGTCCAATTACTGCTTTTATCGGGTGTCGTTAGATTTATAATTGCTTTATTAATAGTTGATTGACTATTGAATGCAGGCCACTCACAAAACCGACATCTATTATCATTACGTATCCAAGAAGTTGGAACCAATGGAATTCCATCTTGAAATTTTATCACAGAATAAATCTGAAAAGTTACAAAATCATTAACAAAAAAGAAAAACTTAAACACTTACTTTAATTGAAGCAAAACTTAATAAAAAATATTGTTAAGTATATATGTTTATATATGTATTATTTACAAAAGTGCATTATTATTTATAAAAGGAACTACAACAAAATTATTTTTGTCAATCATTTTTTACATTTTTTCTTTTATGTTGCTTAAGCTCCATGTCTTTATAGTTGGATCTAACTGCACAACTTTAATATTTAAGTCAGAAGATGCATATGGTGTGTTATATAAATCCTCTAATTCGACCATTTGTTGTCCTGTTATTTTTAACTCTTTTGTCTCCAAATTTTCGTTTATGCTATGAATTATGATTACGTCATTATTGTTTAAAAGAAAACAATTATTTTTTGAGTCTTCGCAATTTAGATAAAACTTTTTATTAGCATAAATTTTATGCTGCAAAATGTTCGAGTTCAAATATGTACCATGTGTAGAATTTCTTAAAGAAGTTTCACATTTTATCTTGTAGCAGCTATTACTATTTGAAACCTCAGTATACCGACGTGCTAACTGTGACAAAGGTTTGTCATTTTTACGTAAAAAACCTTTTAGTTGTGACATGTAATTTTCAAATTTAAATGAGCTGAATAAATCTAAAGCACCATACTTTCGCACATCATCACAAATATGCAGCAGGTTATGAATATTTTGCGATATTTTATCAGAACCGTAGATAGTTTGAAAAGTAGAAACAAAGTATTTTAGTAGACTCTCTGCATATATTATATTGTTTAAATCTTTTACTGCATCGACACTAACCAAAATTCTACAAGCTACATGTAATGCTAAAAAATTCTGGTACACATTATTACATACTACATATTTTAAAACAAGAGGTCCATAATATACAAGAAAATTTCAAAGTTCAGTCGCTTTCCAATGATTTATTTCTTTTAATGAACGAGGTTTTCTTACGAATTCTTTTGGTACTGTCGTTTGTAAGTGAACTAATTTTTCTGACATTTTTCCACTGATTTTGAAGATAATTTTACTGAAATAGGCTGGCTACTAATCCAAAGTGTAATTAATTTTCTCATTACCCCTAGGCATATCAAATGCATGTAGTCAATTGGAACACATCATCAGTTCGTAAAGAATATGGTAAGTTCTCATCATACGGAAAGCAAATTCTATTATTCTTCCATTCTCCATTAATTTTACACTTCGTGCAACTATTATGTCCTTCATGGCCTTTGATATACATGTAATTTAACTTTTATTAATTTATCATTTATTAGTAATCCATGATTTATTAAATTTGTAGCTTTCGCTACAAAGTACTCTAGAAATTCATCTGAATTTTTTTTTATGACCAAAGTAACAACCCACCAGATGCACATTAGGATGAATGTCATCTGAACAAAGAATTGGCCACAAACATGCATTTGAAGATTTTGATATAGGAAGACCGTCAATATTATTTAATAAATTTATTGTATTGGCACTTGGTCTTATTTTAATTGCATTTGTTTTTAGTTATTTCAAATCCTATATGTAAATACTCTCCGTCATTTATTTTATTTATATTTGATTGTCGAGGTGTGCTTAATATAGTTCGTGGATCCTTCGGTAAATCAAAATTCGTAAATTTTCTTATACAACCCAGTAAAGATTTCAAGCAATTATGCGGAACATCGTAACCAAAGAGGCTAAAGCTTGCTTAAATTGTTTACTTTTATTACATGCTGTAATGGGTTCTTTATCCGACAAACTTGAATCACTACATGACAAATTAGATTCATCGTGTGAAATATATTCATCACTATCATTACATTGTTTAGTTTTTACATTATCATAGTCTATTATGTCATCACAATTTTTATTTAATACTAGCTGTACCCTGCCACGCTTCGCAGTGGCACATTGTCATTGAATGGTTGACATTCGTATTAATTAATAATTGCTAGTTTTAATGTAATTATATTTATATACATTAAAAGTTAGGTTAATCCAAAATAAATAATATAATTACGTCCACGTGTTAGATGTAATAAAAAAGATATAACCACTCACTTCTGTTAGAAATCCACTTGAATTATAATAAGTCCTTTTATTTTGCCTGTCAGTTAATAATATGTTTACTGTCCATCTTTGATATAAAATATAACCTCTACTTACGATTTGGTGAAAGGCGCAGTTCGATCACACCAAAAATTCTTGATTTAAGTCAATATTTAATTCAGATTGTATAATAATCAGAATCAGATGCAAATTTTTTTGTAAATAAACAATGTAATTGGGAACGAAATTATTTCTCATCATCATTATTATAGTTGTCAGCGAGTGTTTTCATCGCTTATGGCAGATGGCGCGGTCACTGGTACACAGCTGATCGTTAAAAAAATTTTTTTCTCGCGGTTGCAGATATGTGACTGATGCAAAAAATAGATAAAAACAATCCTTGATGCGGATTTTATATCATATTAAAATTTCAACTCAATCGGTGCAGAACTTTTTGAGTTTTTGAAGCGTACACAAACCAACATAACATTTTTATATATATAGGTTGAGACATGGCTACAACTTTGATTTTCTGAACTTGTGCTTTGTGGTAATTGAAACATATTTTTGGTATTGGTAGTGGAATCTATTATTAAATGTCCTGTAGTAAAATTAATATTGTTGAGATCATCCTTTGTTTGTTTAGCTAAGAGACGGCGTTGGTGCCTTGCTGTGTAATGGCGGGATTTTTTACTTATCTTTAATAATAAGAAATAAAATTAGTTTGTGTTTATCGTAATCTACAAAACGGTCTTACGTACATTATTATTATTATTAGTTACTTACCCCACGTGATGACTCCGCCATTTTCACCATAACTAAATACCAAGTATAAATTCTAGCCATTCTAGGTTATTTTTAAACGTGACCATAACGTGACGTTGGCTGCGCTGCTAGTGTGCACATTTTAGCGCCAACTGTGCCACATTTGAAAATAGCAAAAAATTAAAAATAAGAAAAGTGTAATGAATATTTGCATAGAATAAATCAAATAGGTTTATTTGTTAATTTGTATATATATAGTTAAACAGCTGCGTTGTAAAGTTTAGCGTCCTTGATTACCTATTTCTTATTCTTAAATTTGGAAACATCAAATGTTCGAAATTTTTAAACAAAAATACTTATGCTATAAGGGATAAAATTGTCGATAAAAATTAAAATTTACACTAGTTAGAAAATTCAATTTTATCTTATAAGTATATTTCTGAGTCTTTTATCTACTATCAGGCACATTTCAGAAACATGTTTTTGAAACCGTAACCTAAATGAAACATAGAAATGTGTCTGAAACATTTTAGAAATATTGTGTGCTGTGTGGGGAGTTTACTAGTGATCGGATAAACGGTTATTTAGTAGCAAGGGTTATAACAGTTTCAGTTATTTTACAGTAAGAGTTATTATAAACAGTTATAGTTATAACTACCAAATATTGATACATTCTTTAAAGTATACGTAACGTATCCAACGATGTCAGACGCATAGTAGCTTGTAACTGATGAAAATTGTAATCAGACACGTTTAATAACGTGTGTTTCTATCATATTTGCAACGTATACAACATTTTGTCTACTACCCTTTAAAAAAGAAAATTTACTACACTTATAATAATTGACTAATTAGCGTTCTTATGAAAGCGTATAAAATAAATTCATTGCTTTGTTAACACATTATTTTTAGTCACACGAGCATTTTTATGATGGTTAACCTTGTTTATTAGCATTTTATAAAACCGTTTTTTCAGAATAAAACGTGTTTTTGTTGAAAAAAGAACGTATAGAAAAACTTTTTTTTTCAACAATATACCTACAATCTAAGCTTAGCTGCTTATAGTACAATTTATCATAATACTAAATATTCCTATAACAGTTTTGTTATTAAACGTTTATTGTATTTTATCGTGCATGGTATATATAATGAAACACTTATGATTGTGAAAACACTTCTAATACAATAACCGTGTAACTGCCATTGCCGTTATTTAGAAACCAGTTACAACAGTTACTTCCTTGTAACAGTTACGGATAACAATTATCGATATATTACTAGAATTTACCCTGTAGTCGTGAACTTAAATAACAAGAACACCAGGACCTATTTCGGTACCTCACGTCCAAACCATTTTTTATTGTATTTTTTTTAATTGATTTTGTTGTCAATTTATTTTAGAAATTAATTTTTTGTTTGATAAAACAATGGATATGTATGAAATAGAGTTATAAATGTTTAATCTACTGTCGGCATCCGTAAAGATTGCTTGACGGATATTATTTTTTTTGTCATACATCACATGAAAGCATACTGTTTTCAGATATTCATTTTATTATAATATCGTAAAATTCTTGAAATTTGTTACATTGCATTATCAGCAATCATTGTAACTTTACGTAGTGTTAAATCACTCATTTTTTATTTAAGTTTAATAAAGTATGAAAACCAAAGTTGACAGTTTTAAATTTATTTTTCAATTGTCACATTACTGTTACCAACTACCACGAAATTCACATAAGTTTGAAACAGCAATATCTTCATTTAGAAATAAAAGTTGAAAATTAAAAAAAAAATAAAAAAATTGTTTTGTATGATCTATTTGTACTCGTCTAAACTTAGACTTGGATTACATTATTTTCTTAGTTAACAGACTCTTTATCATTATGTTCATTCTAACCATAACAACAATTTTAAAATATTCATTATTAAAATACCAAGCATATTTTCATACACTGTAGAACTCAATAAAAGCAGTAACAACAACAGCAGTATGTATAAATGCATAACTATTTAACTTATTGTAAAGTAGAATTTTTAAAAGTCGATTTTGACAATGTATAATATATTTGGTCAATTTAATTCAATCAATTTAAGTATTACTTTAAAAATAAGCTTTATATCTATATTTATTTATAGCACAAATCTGATTTATGTGTTTTTAAATTTGGTAGGTACATTTATATTTATAATCAAATTAGAATTTATATTTGATCTTTGAAAAACATTAATCTATTGCAATATCATCTTATACAAGTAATTTTTTTGTATCGATTTATACGTTGTTGCATAAGATTATCAGTTTATTACAAATTATGTTTGATTAGATCAAGCATCGTTACTCAACCGTTTGTTTGTACTTTTTCTCGTGTCTCTTTTGATAGTCATTTGCTATATAAATACTTTCTTCTTCTTTTTTCTAATTAAAAAAGTTAAAAATTATTTAAATTGGTTGTATGTAATATAAATACATTCAATAAAATACAGAAACAATTTAAAATTTTACTAAAATAATGATAAATAAAATTTTATCATTAATTTATTATTATAATTAGAAAAATATTTGTCATTTTTTTTGTTACATCACAAACGCGTATTAGACAAAAATGTAATATTTAAATCACGCAAAACAAGTTTTTATAACAGATTTAAAAACTTGTTAAAAACTAACAAGAATAAAAAATTTACAACATAAGTAAAAAAAAATAGAAATTTAGAAACATTTGTAAATATATTACTTTTATTATCTTAATTGAAATATAAGACTAAACTATTAAGATTTGGTACGTTTTAAGGCCTCTATTAAATATTTAAATTAAATAAATTTTATTAGATACTTTGAAAATAGCTAACAAAAGTTGTATAAAAAAATTTCAAAAACATTTAATCAAATCAATTAAAAAAGTTATTAACGAAAAACGTGAATATTTGAGAAATTTCAAACAGTGTTACCACTAAAACGAAGAGACATACAAATATCATATATTGTACAATGAAACTACTCATTTACGACTACAACACGTAATTTTCATTTTTTTCAAATTTTAACTAAATTTTGATTAAATGCGTTTTTGAGTTCTGCAAATTTTTAATTGAGTTTTTTTATTCGTTTAAACTTTAAAACTAAAAATTCTCAATTGTCAGGTCGTGACTATAATAAGAAAGTATTCAAATAAGCAGTTTCAAAAATATTGATCCATAATTAGAAGTTCTAGTACTATTTTAGTATAAGCGCGATAAATGGAAAGCGTACCTCTGATTGGCAATCAAGTAATTATGTAAAAATTGTTTTGTAACACTTGCTTACAAAAGCAAAATAACTGGATTCAAAAATTATGTTTTTTATAGTAGATGTCCAATTTGGTTGAGATTTCACAGGCATGTTTCGAATAGAAATCTATCAGTATCCTGTCAATTTAAAGTTGTCATGTCATTTAAAATTAATTTTGGTTATATGAAATAACATATTATTGCATTAGTAATTATGTTATTAACAATGGTATTAGATAGCACTGTCAAATTTTATCTAAATCTAAATCCATTCTAAACAAGTAATGTGTACTTCCGCTTAAATTACCCGACAGATTATTTCCTCTTAAATAAAATAGATATAATTCTAAACAAAAAAACTAATTTTTTGATTTTTCTTCATAAAAAGCAAATTCATATTAGGTACTTACACTATGCAAAACTTAATTATACCTTATAAAATTAATAGCAAGTTAATGATCGTTACATAGAAATTAGACAATAATGCTTCTTAATTAGATAGAACGTATGTACCTACTTCAAAATTAAAGTTAACGAAGTACAGATTGCATTCTTACATTGCAAATTATTAGTAAGTGTTTTTTTAGACTTGGTAATATTATTTATTTGTAAAACTATTTTTATTAGATTAAAAATGAAACACAATTTTACTTTTTCCAAACACAAGGACAAGTTAATGCAGTCGAAAAATTTTTTGTGACTTTATTTTATTTAGCGAATACGATTTCCCCGTAGAAAGAATTTATAGAAACGATGTTCTGTGGAAAAATAGAATGGTTCCATACTTCAAACCATTTTATTTCAATTTTATGATCCGAGAAATTATTGAACCACATTTACAAAGAAATATGAAAATTAGAGAAATAAGTAAGGTTGAAGAACTTTGTATGTAAATCTATATTAACTTCTAATTTAATTTTATAATTTTGTAATTTAATTAAATATTATATTGTAAATTGTAATATACTGATAATGCGAATTTAAAAAAATTGTAGCTATAAAAAATAATAAACTGTTTATTGTTCTCAATTAGACTGGTTTATAAAAAAAATAACAAAAGTCCAATCAATACGTAGAGGTATGTATACACTGAGTCTAATTAAGTCGGAGCTATATGGGAAACTTTTTTAATCTTAGTTTTCTGAAAGAAGTCATTATTTAAACTTGAAATATAACCATCATATAACAAATTCTTTGAGCCGTATACAAGGTTTGTCAAAAAATATGAATTTTACTCAAGGGCAAAGTATCTTTATTTTTGAGAATATTGACAATTGTTATTAAAAAAAGTTTATCATAATAGAAAACTATTGTCAGATATCCAATATTATTCATCTACCATGAAAAAGTTTTTGATATAAGTAAAACCTTTCGGTTCCTTATTAAGTTATGTAACAATGTACATTGCAATTGAATAGTTAATGCATACATATCATAGTATTTTTTTGCAAATAAAAAGATAAACAATAAATAAGTAACATTCATAACAATATATTGGAAATAAAATGTATTTTTTTTGTTTTAATTGACTATAGCCTCAATATATCCACAATCTTTTTCTAAACATTTAATGGTTCCTCTGTCAAATTCTCTTAATACATTCTTGATCATATCTGCAGCATTTTTCGATTTGCTTCTGTAATTGCCCTTTCTAAATGATCAGTATTTTGCTGGTAAACCTTATATTTTAAGTAGCCCCATGAGAAATAATCTAGACAGGGTTAAGTCTGGAGATCTAGCTGGCCAAAAATGTACAAATATCTTTGTATTACTTTGTCAATGAAAATTTGTTTCAAAGCACTTTCTCACAACTACTGTGGTATGGCATGTAGCACCGTCTTGTTGAAACCATATAAGTTGACGGCCTATTAAGGATAATTCGCTAATAAAATCGTTGTATAATTCATTTTGTAAACAAGTTAGATAAAGTTAAGCATTCATGGAATACCAAAAATTGTTTTTTTCATTATAGCACCCAAACTTTAATTACTCAAGGTTGGTCACATCGTTAAAATTGATATATATGTCAAAAATTGAACAAAATTTATTTAATTTTTTCATTGCAATTTCCATAGTTCATTTTCATTAAATTAGTAAGATTAGTAAATTCTACACATACTTTTATATTATTATATTTTAAGAATTTGTTTTGAATTTCAATTTTGCGCGCAATGTTAGAGGTCAGATGACGTTCATGATCATGCGTCATTATAAATTATAAATTATAACCTCTGATTATGACGGCGTTTGCATGTTTGTTACCGTTTTTATATGCTTTATTTTATGTAAAATTGGTGATTAAGTACTATACAGTATATAATGTTATTACTGAGTATTGGTGTTGTTTATTTCATATTTATGGTACAGTTGTTATATACATTGTAATTAATAACCACATTTGAGGAGTCCTTTGAATTAATTGTTAAACCAGGGTACCTAAGCATTATTACCATTTGTTACATTAATATTATGTTCGTTAATATTAGTTTTAGTAGCACTAGTCATATTGGAATCTTTTGAACATCCTGGTAAATTTATATTATTAATGTTGGAGTTTTTTGAACATCCAGGTAAGTCGATATTTTCTTGCGGAAGAAACATTTTTGTAACATCAATTTTATTTTTCAGTGAAGCATCTACATAGCCCTCTGCAACAGTTGAAGACTTCCACCCACCATGCTTTTTCAATGTTAACAAATCTCCGCCACGATTTGCCAAATGTGTAGCATTCGATCTTCGGAAACAATGACCCATAAACAGTTCCGCTTTAGGCAATTTTAAATAAACTGCAATGTTTTTTGATACTTTTCCTATTGTGTTGATACCAATAGGGCTGTTAATGCAGCGACCATTTTTGTATGTTACAAAAAATCTTTTGTGATTAGTTTTGGTAGGTCTAAGTTTTGCATATTGCTTAATCAATTCAATCCAATTTGTATCAGTGATTGCAAACGTGCGTAAAATATTATTTTTTGTTTTAGGAAGTGATATAATAATTGAATCTTGTTTGAATTCAATGTCATCTGTAGACAAATTGAGTAATTCATCTCTCCTACAGGCACCATTAAAACCAATAATCAGGATGACCTAAAGTTCATATCGTAACACAAGAAGTATACTCATTGTTGTATTAATTATAAAAATACTTACTTTCATAGCTAAATATAATTCATTATCAGCTTCATTTATAAATTTATTAATATTGTCTTCTTCTAAAATTTTTGATTTTTTGGGCACATAACCAACCGATGCCTGTTTCAGTAAAGCGTGTAATTTATTAAACTTTGATATATCTACGTTTTGATGTAAATTTAAACTACACCGTAACATTGAATACATTGATCACAAAGTTGATGATTTGTAATTATGTCGCTGTAGTTCAAAGTAAGCTAATAATGCATTTTCTGTTATTTTTGTCACTTTTTTTTCACGGCACCATTTTTCAAGTTTGATTTACTGTTTATCATATACATCTGTTGATTTAGTAGGAATTAAATTACTTATAGTAATTTGCGCAATTTCTGGAATTTCTGGTGGAGTACAAGATAATTCTTCGTCCATCGTTAATAATTAATTTAAAACAAATGCATAACTACTAATAAACAAATTCGAATTTTAAGTTTTGAATCTCAGTGTAGCCAATTGTTAAAAATTTAGAATACATTATAATTACAAATTTTTATTTAAGAAATGAATTAAAGTCGCAAAATATAAAAAATAGTATAAAAAACTCGTTCATAAGTCATTTTATCGCACTTGACCATTAAAACACTCGCCGCAAGCGGTTCGTGTTTTAAACTTGGTCGCGTGGGATAAAATTCGACTTATGAAACTTGTTGTTTAATATACTATAGTAATATCGTATTAGTATACCTATGCAATAATTACTTTTTGACAAAAACAAACTGTTTAAGGTTGTTATCTAGGATTTCTATTTTTAGTGTTACGCTTCTTAATTAATTATTGAATAGGTAAACTAATACGATATTACCAAAAGCTGAATCATTTTAAGAACGGTTAATAATACAAATCTGTGTATAACAAAATTTGCTGAATATTAGATAACAAATTTAAAAGAATGCATAAATAAATATAAAAATACAAAGTTTTTGTATGTTAAATACGCAATATCAAAAAATTAAGATTGAGAAGTAAGATCTAAGAAACATTAATTTTTGCTAGAGTCCTACAACTGTATTTTTTACAAATACAAAAATCTTCAGAAACGGTTTAATGAATCAAAAATTTTTTTTACAAAAATGTTATAAATTTTACAAAGAATAAAAAAGTAAAATAAAATAATGCTGTTTAAAATGCCGTTTAAAAAAATGTGTTAGTCATTATTACGTAAAAAATGTATGTATATCAAAAAATAATGTTACATAAATAGAAAACATTCAATACAACTGTTATATGAATTGTTTTACCATATTTAACAAATAAACTTGTCAGTTTATTTTTCTAGAATGTTTTGGTATAAAACACTTAATAAATGAAATGATATAAACTATTACAATAAGAAATTATTAGAATAGTTTAAAGTAACTAGAACAAAGTATGCTTAGTCGAAACAGATTAACACACAAAATCTACTTCATCTTAAAAGACCGTACAAAAAGTGAACTGAAATCTTGAGTTTTAATTATCTAGACTTCAAAGTATTAAACTACAAACATCTGACGTCAGCATTTAGAAAACAAACAATAAAAGCAATTTAATTTAGGTATTATTGAAAATAGGTCAACACTAACGTAATATATTCTAACCGAATACAAACTGACATGACAAAAACAGATATAAGAATTAAAGGATTAATTTATCATTTATTGTACATTTTAATGATTTTCAAATGTCTATTAGATTTCTAGCTTTTTTATAAATTTTAAACAAAAGCTGTATTTATCTCTAATTAAATAATGTGTTATTTTATTTTTGATTTCGAGCAACAAACTATGTGTGCATATAGTATATGTAACAGCGTTTAATTAAATTACTAAATTACAAAAATACATGGAATTTCTTGTCATGACAAAAATATGAACGAAAAGTAAAACTTTTTTCTGTAGTAAATTAATGATTAACTTTTTTGTTGTACATTCAAAAGCAATATATTACATACTGCATACAAAAGTTACGTGAAGGTGAAATCCAGCAAACAAACGAATATCAATTTATAACCGTTTGACACGGTACAATATTTCAGACTAAATTGCATACATGTGGCTGTGCGCGCATTTTTAGTCTAATTGTTTGCAATAAAATAGAACATGTTTTAAATTCTTGCATACAATTGACTGAACATACGTAAATGCATCATTTCAAATGTTTTATTTTTTTGGTTACGTTTGTTTGTTTTGTACTGTTCTGAAAATTTACAAAAATTGAAATGTAATTGAAATTAAATCTAGTTCGTATAATTATACTTAGTTATAACATTTTCTCTTTCACATTCTCTTTTTAATCAGATTTTCATGATTCCGTCTGTTATGTTAAAAAGTTCGTAGATCAATTTTCGAGTATACATTTTTTTTCAAGTATAAAATTTATCCCTCAACCGCCACCAACTTTTTTGTCGCCGCTGTCAAATTTTATGACTGGATATTTGATTCACTTCCTGTAAGACCTGGTGCAATACAGACGAGCTCTGTAAGCTCTGTATTTTTTACGCCCAACAAGGCTTTTACCATTAGATTATTTAACGTGAATATGCAAATTAATTTTGTAGTTATTTAGGGGAAGCTTAGTAGGGGAAGCCATTATATTTCTCATTATTGGGGATTTTATTTGATTCTATCGTAATTGTCTGTAGTGGATTTCCGTACCCTCCACACGTTCACCGTTATCAGTGAAGATATCGAACAGGTCTTATTTTAAAAATTGTAGTTTTTTTAGAGGAGCTGCTACCATAAATTATTATGTTAAGTCGAAGGGAAACGCTGCGCATTTGCTATCTAGCATGATTGTATGCTTTGAAAACCAAATTTACTTGTGCTAGCTGTAAGTACGTTTTGTGTTAGATTTAATATTACGTTTTAGGTAATGCAAGTACGGAATTAGCTAATCCCCTACTGGATAAAACCTAACTGTGAGTATTACATTTTCAAATTTTACGATTTGTATGGTCATGTCGATTGTTGACCGTACGTGCATGTTAGATTAACACAATTAATAATATCATTTTGTGCTTTACAAAGTCGTATGCAGTGCGCGTTGAGTGTCGGAGGCTTAATTTGTTTTGTTATTTACTTTTGCGATTTTAAATTTGCGAATATAAAGTCATTCCTTTTTCGTATGTAAAAGTTTAGACCGACAAGATCAGTTTATTGTACGGCGTGTTGCCTAGTATAGGGCGCAACTTATATTTGATTTGACCTATGTATTAATAATTGGAAAATTTATACTTATGTACCTTCTTTGTTCTTTTCCAGATACGGGTAAACGATATCTCCCTAATTTATTCTTTCATTGTTTTGCCGCTTTTTTTAAATTTAAGTTATAATTTAGCATCACAAAACCTGCGATTGCATGAAACTAACAATAACCGCAATAAAATAATTATTAGTTTTTAAATTGATCTCTGCGCATGCACTTGTAGCAAACTTTAGTACTGAAATCATATATGGTGGCATACACTGATTTCTTATATAAAATATTTTATAAAATATTAACACTAACTAAATTTTCAGTTTTTAATTTAGTCCCGTGTCAAACGGTTCTTACTCAAACCTACTCACATAGACGGGGTGAATAATAAAATGTAGAATTTAATGGTGATGAATTTGACGTGATTATCTAGTTCTTAAAGTATCGAACAGGTTAACACGGGTTAACTAAGAGTCTGCGGTTTAGGCTGGATTAACAATATTCACTAAAAATGAATTCACTTTGAATTTATATTATAATAAGAAAGAAAACTGTTGTTCATACGCCAAAATCATGCAAGTGTGTTATAAACCTGTTTTACAACGCAATTGAACCAAGAATTTTCTTGCATTACAGATTATTTTTGGTAAAATAAACAGTGATAAGAAGAAATAGAAGTAATGACGTTACTGATAGTCAGCAATTATTAATAACTAATAAGACTGTCTACGTTCGGAAGCCCCTTATGGAACGTAAATGTAGAATTACTTAAATGGTAAATAGGCTCCAGTAGTTGACTCTATCTATTACAAAAAAATATTTTTAAAACAAAAACAACTGGATATAGTAACTACAGAGACCTGCTTCTCAAGCGACTTATGAAACTTATATTAACATTGTTTTAGGTTGGTAGTGTTACCATTTAGAAACGTTTTTAAAGATTATTCGTTTTGTTTAAATTTAGTTTATATATAAACTTTTTGTCGTTCTTTTTATTCTCTATTTTTATATTTTAAAGCAATTATTATGATAACTATTCTGAAATATGTTTTTTTGTGGATAAGTACTGAATACCAGTTGTAATTTTGAGCTTATTTAATTTTTGTAATTTTATATTAATAGCATTTCACAATGTTTAATCTTGGACAAAACACCGTTGTTGTAATGACGCATTTCTAAAATGGTACCCACAAAGTCACAGCCCAATAGACCTTGGCCGTATTCTCTTTGAAGTTGAATTGGTTAATTTAGAGAACAAGCAAACTTTTATTAAAATATTTCCCGACAATATACACAAGTTCCAATTCATCGTTTTTTAAACAAGAATTGCGTTTTTAAGGCAAAATACACAGGAAAGTTTACCATATTCAATGCACCTGTTGTTGAAAACATTCACATGAAACAAAGTTTTAATAAATTATCTGTAGTAACAAATGCAACCGAATTCTAAATTCAATTTTTAATTTATAAACATTCAATTTTTAGGATTGTCAATAAGAACTTGCTACAAAGCATTAAAAAAGAACAAACTTACAGTTTATAAAACACTATATGGTTTCAACAGCGTGTACAAGCTTAGTAATGTTTTTTAAAGCTAAAACAAATGTATTGAAGCTGACATTAAATATTTGGTTACAAATTTTAAGCAATGTTTAATTATTTTTGTTTCAAATAAACAGCTGTTGTAGTTAATGTGTTACTGTTTTTAATTAATTAGGTTTTACTATGAAACAAAATAATATTTTCTTAGGGTTAATGATGTATATGTTAAATTTAAAATCTTGCAAACTTTCGAACTTGTAACAAATTATCATTGCACGGTTATATAATGTGCGAATTGTTTCAAGTTTCTGAACTGGGTGATGGTGAGAATTTGCGTTTATGTATTGATCTACTGAACTATTGAACTATCTGTTTTTTGTTTCTATCCTTATATCAAGAAAAAGTAAGTTGCTATTAATGTATTTTACAATACTAAATTTTATGCTTGGATGTTGGTTTTTAAGGTGTTGTAGAAAAATTTATAGTTCACTATGAGACCAAATGTCAAAAATATTATCAACATATCTAAGCTATAGTTTTGACTTTTTAGATGCAGATTTTAAAGCAGCTTCTTTAAAATATACAATAGATAGAGAAATTAGCGATCCCATTGCTACAACATCTATCTGTTTGTAGCATTCATTATTAAACAAAAAGAATAAAGTTGTTCAAATGGCAATATTATCAAACTGTCGTTTCAAAAAAACGTAAAGTATCAGCTACTGGTACTTTAGCGAACAACGAACAACTAAACCAATATATCATTTGAAGATCATTTTTGTTTACTAATTATTTCAACAAGATGGGGAGGCGAAGGAAGAGTAGACAAAGCAAAACATTCAATATTCTATGAAGGAAATGAAAAACAGGGTCAACATGGAACGGCTTTCATGATAGATCAAAAGATAAAGAACAAACTAATACAATTTAAAAAAATTGACGGAAGAATATCATATCTAAGAGTTAAAAGTGCAATAGCTAACATATCCCTTATAAATGCTTATGCACCCACAGAAGGAGCAGCAATAGAAGAGAAAGAAGTTTTCTATAACAAACTGCAAGAAAGTTGTGAAAACACGATACATTAATAGTATTAGGAGACTACAACGCAAAAATAGGAAGAGAAGTATTCATAAAAGACGTGGCTGGGAAAGAAACTATACACGAAATAACAACAGATAACGGCATGAGGTTATGTCACCTAGCAACAGAAATGGATATGTATATTATAAGTACGAAATTTAAACACAAAAAAAACATAAAATTACATGGAATATACCGGGAAAGAATAAAGGCAATCAAATAGACCATATTTTAATTAAAAGGAAAAGAGAGAGAATGATTGATGACGTAAGATCATACAGAGGAACTAGCGTAGAAACAGATCACAACCTCGTTATAACAAAAATGAGACTAAGAATGGTTGAAGAAAAACATAGACAAGTTAAAAAGAAATGGGACAAAGAAAAACTAGAGAAAGAAGAAGAAAAAAAGACATGTGAAAATGAGATAAACAACCTACTACAGAAAGAGAACCAAAAAAAAAGTTTAGAGGAAGAGTGGAATACAATTAAAAGAATTATTATAAAATCGGCAGAAAAGATAATAGGAACAAAACGAGTTAAAAGTAGAAATGGATGGTTTGATGAAGAATGCGAAAAGATAATAATGAGAAAGAGAGAGGCAAGAATAAACTGGATAAGAACCTGCAAGCAAGAACATTACAAAAATTACAAGAGAATAAGAAAAGAAGGCGAAAATTAATGACAGAAAAGAAACGTGAGTACGTTAACAAAATAATGGATGAAATAAAAAATGATAATAAGAGCAATACTAAGCTATATCAACAGTTAAGGACGCACAAAAAGAAAAAAAACTTAACCGCAAACATAGACAGGAAGACCTGGAAAAATTATCTACTTGAAAAAACAAAAGAAGAAGAAACAGAACAAGAAGAAGAATCCCAAGATGAAGTTGAAGAGGACAATATAGAGATAAGAGCACCACAAAAACAAGAAATAGAAAAAATTATAAATAAGTTACAAAATCAAAAAGCGGCAGGAATAGATAATATATGTAACGAAATGTTAAAGTATGGGGGAAAAGAACTGAGAGAAAGATTATATGGAATAATAAGTAAAGCATGGGAAACAGAAACAATGCCGCAAGAATGGAAAATAGGAATTATTATACCAATACCCAAAAAAGGAGATCTAATGAAATGTGATAACTACAGGCAAATAACACTACTGAATACAACGTACAAAATACTAACTACAATGATACAAAAAAGATTAAACCAATACACAGAGAAGACCATTGGTGAATATCAAAATGGATTTCGGCCAGGGAAATCAACAATAGAGGCCATCCATACACTTAGACAAATTATAGAAAAAACGTACGAAAAAGGTAATGAATACATATAATGTATATAGACTTTAAACAAGCCTTTGATACCCTTAAAAGAAAAATGATACTAAAAGATGTAAAAAACCAAGGTATTCCAAAAAAAATAAGAAGTCTTATCAAAATAACCATGGAAAAATCAGAAGCCGTAGTACAAACACATGAAGGAACAACAAAGAAAATAGAAATAAAACGAGGGGTTAGACAAGGAGACGGGTTGTCAGCAACCTTATTTAACATTGCAATGGAAGGTATAATAAAAGAATGCGAAATCACGGGATCTATTATACAAAAAATGGTGCAAATAATAGCATATGCCGACGATGTTGCGGTAATAGCAAGAGATAAAAAAAGATTACAAGAAATAATAGATAAAATAGAGCAAGCAGCAAAGAGAAGAGGACTTGAAATAAATCAAAAAAAGACAAAATATATGAAAATCACAAAGAAAAGTGAGCAAACAGAAGAAGAAAAAGAAACGAAAATAGGGAAACATAAGTACGAAGTGATACAAAACTATAGATACCTGGGAGTAATAATAAATAATAAAAATGACAAAAGCGTAGAAATTGCGCAAAGAATAAAAGCCGGACATAACACTTTCCATAGGTACAAAGAAATAATGAAAAGTAAACATATACGTAAAAAAACTAAACTTATGCTATACAAATCAGTTATAAGACCTGTAGTAACCTATGCCGGAGAAACCATATGCCTAACAAATAAAGATGAAGAGAAAATGAATATATTTGAAAGAAACATAATTAGAAAAATAATGGGACCTAAGAAAATCAACGGAGAATATAGAAGGTTCATGAATACAGAAGTGAATGAAATACTAGAAAACCAAACCATAACAAGAATAATTAAAGCAAAGAGAATGAAGTGGTATGGACACGTGCAAAGAAGAGGAAACGAAGCAATTATAAAGAAAATCATGAAATGGAACCCATTTAACACTGGACAGAGAGGAAGACCTAAACTCCGCTGGGAAGACCAAGTCATAAATGACATTAAAAAAATGGGAATAACCAGAGCAAAAGAAAAGATGCAGGACAGGAAGGAATGGCAGAAAATTACAGAAAAAGCAAAGAAACACATCAACTTATAAAAAAAACAATAATAAAAAAAAACAAGCAAACAAACAAGAAATCATAGCAGAGTGACTAACTGCTATGTAAAACTAACCACTAACTAAATTAACCACTCAAGTCAATCTAAGGTTTTAGCAATAATATTTAAATATTTAGATGATTTATAAGTTGTCGATCCAACACAATAAAATCTTTTGGTGTTAGTTTCTAAATAGATAAATTACTTTCTTTAAACAGTTTTGTAATTAATAGTTTGAACTTGTTATTAGGATTTTTAAGTAGATTGATGTAAGATGTGTGATCATTAAGTAAGTTGTTAGCTTTGTTGATGTTTTTTGTTTTACTTATTAAAACAGTAGCTTTTCCTTTATCTACTGGTACAGTTATAAGATAATTATCATTTCTTAGATGTTTTAATGCTTGATATTCAGGATTGCTAAGATTCTTCTCTAAAAATTTTGCTCTTCGTAGTATCCTAGTTGTTTCAAAACGAATTTTGGCTGTTTCACGATCTGGAAGGTGCTTCAATGTTAGAAACAATAGATAAAATACCTTACAATATCTGTAGAGTGTACCAAGTCTCACGCACCTGCAGCAAGATAAGTTTTGAAAAAACTAAAACGGTTTTTAAAACAACAAACTGAAAATCAAGAAAGTTTAGAAAAGTAATTAAAAATAGTAAATTTTTAACAATTTCAACAAAGACAGTGATTACAAACTATCTGACACCGGGTAACCTGATATTATCTTAGTTTTTTTTTTCAATTACACGTAAGCTACGTCTAGAGTTTTTATGGTGATTTTCCTTTAGACCTTCAAACAAAACTCTAATTATCACGTTTTCTTACGATTTATAGTTTTTACTTACACCTTAGTTTTATAATTGTCATTTTTATTTATACTGCCTGATGAAAAACTTAACATCTTAAATTAAATATATACACTATTAACCTTACAAAATTATTCACGTGAGAAACAAACAATTCCTGTATAATAAACTGAATTTGTATTAGTTTATGCATTTTACATAACTATAAATAATATAAAAAAATGTTTTAACGAAAGCAGGTAAGTCACTGCCAACTGACTTACGTACTTCTCTTAAATGATTTTTTGATATCATTTATAGTTTCGTCACTAAGCTCCGTCTTGCTAGACGGTATTTACAATAAAAAATGTTACCTTGTTTATTGTTGATGGAATAAAGAAAGAAATGTTGTAACATTTTTAATAGCAATTTAGAAAAAGAAATTTTTAAACGATTTGGACATTTGAATACGAGTATAATAAATTTCTGCGTCAAATGTTAGCTTAAACGCAGAAACACATAGTTGATTATCATTGCTAAAGGTATTAGTGTAGATTTTTAAAAGTGTATAAGTACGTAAGGTTGATATTTAAATTGTTTATAATAGTGCTTCACAACTATTATTATTTAGAAAATTTGTTTCGTTTTCTAAAAGAATCATAACTTCTAAATAACTTATTTATAACAACTACATCTTAATTAAAAGTTTTTGCTATTATTTATATCAATTTTTTAATAACTTAGTAAAATTCATCTAAATTAAAAAACCACTTTTTACGTTTTAAAACAACTAACACAAAAAATTATTATAAAACAATTTTAGTAAGATGCATACACTAAATACTATGTATGTAACAAAAATAAACATTATGATTGTATAAATACATACATATATTAATTCAGTATATATACTACACATCGTAACTAAACATTATTTTAGAAATCTGTTTTTTTCCATTTTCTCAAAAAAGTCATCTATTTTTTTTTTGCTTTCAGACATGTGTTATTAATGCAGTTGTATTTAGGTTTTTATATATATATATATTTTTTATTTTTATGTATATATATACAAGTTTTCTTGTTTTACAGAAATTACATACTGTTAAACTTTAATTTATTTATATGATATAATGAATAACAATTAAAAGTGGTTTTTTAATTTGCAAGCACTCAATGAAATATAATATATTTATTTACCAATTAGTTTTTAATGTCTTTATTGTATAACTAGAGTTAAAAAAAAAACGATTTGAAAGTGCACTACATAAAACAATCTAAAGTAGATACTAACTGCATCTTTTTGTATAAAATTAAATACTAACAGTGTCGAAAAATACAAAACGATTTAATTTAGAAGAATGTTTTAGACAACAAAGAAATAAAAACGTCATTATCTTTTCATTGAGTAAACAATAAGAATTTTGTTGATAAAGTAACAAAGGTTCTTTCGAACACGACAAAAACCCAAGCAAACTTTTGTTTTATGGATGGACATAGCAACATGTTTTCTTACTTTACTCATTTATGATACGCAACTGTAATAAATTGTGTTGTTTTCAAACTAAATTAAACTTACAAGTAATTATACAAACTGTAAGCCGCAATAAAATATCTGAATATAAACAACGTTGAATGTAGTTAATAACAAAATAATTAAAGAAATATTTAAATTTTTGTATCTTCTAATAAAAAGTACGAGTAACGTTTGTTAATAGTAATATGCATATTTTCAGTCTTTTTAACTTAGCAAAAGCTTGGAGATCATTTATTAAAGAAGCTGGGGTACATATTATGTAATAAGATATTTCGTTTAAATCGTTTCCGCACGTTATTCCATTTGTTATCAGGATTTTCTTCATGTGGTTTTAGTAATTGAGTTTGTACAGTCGCATCGAGAAAAATCTAATTTCCCTAACAATGTCTTTTCTCGTAAATTCTTTAAGAACGACGCTATATTTTTATTCATGTTTGGGGACTAACATCTGAGCGGTCGTGAAATGATTTGATACAAACTGACAGGGATAAAATGGTACGAGAGGGCGATGTCCTGTGATTAATACCGATGCCTAGATTCAGTAGGACGACGTGGCGTCTTTGATGGCGCCATGTAAAGAGCGTCGGGACGCCGCCAATACGACTGACTTACACTGCTACAACATTGCTACGCTTGAAAACAAAGAAGTTTTACTGAAAACACCAAAACGTAATCAGGTCAACTCTTATAAAGATCTCTTTTTCACTACTCGAGCTGTCCTGGAAGAAAGAAAAAACATATAAAACACGCATCAACCTACTTCAATTAGTTTTATTGTTTCACACTTTAACTCGAATGTTTGAATAAATGAAGGGAAGTTTAACAGCATCAATTGTAATAGTGACACACGCGTTTTACATAGCATTGCAATTCTTTTTTACTATACTCTACAAATAAAATACAAAATTAAACTCAAATACTAAACGCCTGTTTAAATAATAACTTGTTACATGTGTGCATAATACACTGTTTACTGCTTTATTTGATAATGTTTAAGTTTAACTGTAAATAAAACAAGTAACAATGTTAAAAAATAGTTTTCGCAGGAATAGTTATGTTCATATTTTATATGCACAATAGCTAAATATTTGTTAGTAATCATGCGCGTACAAGATATTATTTTAGATTTAATTTCTTTTAAAAAGGCATTTGCAGTTGAATGCTTTTGAATTGCAATGTTTTATTTTAAAAAAATGTTTCTTGCAGTAAACATAATTGTTTTACATTATAAACTTGTTGCTAGTTTCGACAGTTTTTACAATATAATAATATATTTAATTTGTAATGTGCTTTACACTACAATATTTTTAAATATAGAAGTACATATTTTTAAGTTTTTCGGCCAAAGCGTCAGTGAAAACGAGTACATACTTATAAAAATAATTTATAACAATTTAGCAGATAAGGCTTTTACGACAGTGGTTATAAGTTATAACTGAAGTTGTCGACGTTTTACTCACTTTTGTAAAAAGTTTTATCAAGGCGTAAAAAAATTGATGAACTTGAACGAGTAACTAAAATCTAACTGAAAACCTCTACAAAGTTAGGTAATCAAATTCTGAACCAAACCATATATATATATAGTACATAAACCATATATACTTGAAAAAGTAAACCACAACCTAACAAAGAATCTCTAGAATGCTGGGTTTGTAGTTAAATTAAATCAAATTTTGAATTTCAAAAAAGAAAAAGAAACTTCTATAAGACTACAACTTCAATATTATATCTATTGAAGTAAATATGTTATAGATCAATAATCTATAAATTATTAAATTATTTTTTGGGTAAATGGTGTATATTTATTTAGAAATACAATTGCTAGCTTTCGAACTTTGTCTAAGTTCTTTGTCAGGCAAAAATTGTATTTCTAAATCTATAAATTATCTAAAAAAATTCTATATTCATTGTAGTAAATCAAGTATGAACAAGTCAATAGTGACATATCTAATAAGAAGCTAAAAGTCTCAAATAAAAGTAGTAGACAGAGATTTTTGTAATCTTAGCACGCAAGTATGGAGAAATTAACGGATACACTAACAAGAAAGAAATGCATAACTTATATCAGTATGCACTCAGTCAACACAATCAGAATTTGTTTCGAATTTCATTGGCAATTAGAAGATAACATTTTTTTAAAGTTTTGGTTTAGTTAGTGTGTTCGGTTTGGAAAAACAAATGTATATAATAGAATTGTGTGATACCTATACAAAATCGAAAATGTTTATATTTGAAAAAAAAAACAAAGTATGTTTCAAACATACTAAACGCAATATAATATGCAATCGTTTTGGAATACAAATTATGTTTTAACTTTAAATTTCTATAACAGTAACAGTTGCTCTATATAACATTATAATCATTTTTTTAGAATAAGTAGCAACGCTAAGACATTTAAAAAATAAATACATACAATACAAAATAATTTGCTTACTACGATTATTTTTAGACAGTGGTAGATAACCGTAACAATATAACAGTAAAAAGAAAATATGTAGTTAGTCAATTTACATTTTTTTATAAACTACCGTGATATTAATACGTTTTTGGTTTATGTGTGTAACCCAAACAGTAAAGTTTTGTAGAGAATTACATTTAAAACTTTAAATATATTGCGTTTTTAATAAACATGGTTTTTGTAACATATGTATATAAAATGTACCATTATAAGCGACTTTCGGCGTAAACCGCGTCGTACTTGAACACTCAGACTTTTTAGTCTTTCCTTGGGATCCAAAACAAGATAGATAGAACTTAGCCTTTACCGCATTTTTGTTTGTAAACTCAAACAAACTGACGTTTTGCAAAACATTCAGTTTGCATCTTATTATTATATTATTAGCAATCAAGTAATTAACGGACTTTTATTTTTCGATACCGCTTGACTGACTTCGTTGTTACTCGGAGTAAAAGTATGATCTTTGTCTTAGAAGGTGTATACGATTTGATGAATTTTAAAACGGTTCATAATATATGGATGTTTTTCTATTTCTCCAGCTTCGCGGATTAGTCTAGGAAAATAGAAAGGGGTTCTAGCCAAAGCTTTAGTTTAGTCAAATTTTAGGTTGCGTTTTTGGTTCCACACGTGTTCTGTCACTACTGATTTTGTAACTTTATGATGTTTGCAGTCAACCGTATATTTTTTTACTTCAATAGAGCGTTCTGTCTGTCCTATATAACTTGATGTACATGAACAAATAATTTTGTAAATTCCGGCATGTTGTTTTGTTTGTCTTTAGCAGATCTAACCCAATTGTTCACAGTATTTTTAGTCGCGATGACATTTTTGATTTATGTCTCTGCTTATTTTGTTTGCCAAACTCATGCAGTATAGTAAATAAGCGGTGCTAGCAAAAGATAGTAAGTTTTCTTTGACTTTTATATTGACTGCTGTTTCTAATGTTCTTTGGATTTCTTTGAAACCGTATCCATTTTTTTTTGTAGAGATTCCAACAGTGTTGCCTTTTGTAAATTTTTATTATTTGACACACGTATATCTCTTTTAGCTAAAGTATGCAAAACAGTAGTTTTCTGTACTGCGTGCTAGTGAGATTTTGCGTTTATGTATCTATTATTTTGCAGTTTTTTTTTTCTATAAACGAAATGCCTCAACATTCCGTTAGTTTTTTTTTTGTAATTACATATCCTTTAAAGTTGCATAGTGGCACAGTGTACTATACTGTTTACTTTTGTAATATTTCCTTAAGAGGTTATGCTTCTTATAATAGGTCAAGATATCAATTTAAAAAAAAATATATTTTTTAAACGTATATTGTTTTAAGCATATTTCTCAAAGTTACATAAGAATTGGAGCACATGTTCAAAAGCTATAAGCGTTTAAAGAGCGCTAATAACGCTCTCTCTTTAAATAACGTTTTTGCGTCGAGATTCAATCATCGTCTGACATCGAATTTTGTTACGATTAGTTTATTTTGTTTTTTTTTATAATTACTAAAGTTTCAGTCGCGTTTTTAAATATTATGATTATCACCAGATATTATCCCAAAGTTACATGTAAAAACAAAACATCTACTAAATTACGTAAATTAAGACCAAACAATAGAAAGCAATCTTTTAATCCAAAAACTACTAAAACCAACGGGAATACTTTTCGTGCGCCTTGAAAAAAAATTAGATTTGGTGACAAGATGACTGCTCGACTATTTGATTACACATTTTTCATTCTTTTCAAGTTTATAAAATACGAAACATGTAATGCTAATAATAAATTTGCACCAACATATACACAACTAGGTTTTAAAATTACATTGCTTCATTAGAAAATTTTCTTTTATTTTGATTTCAAATAAACCGTTTTAAAGATATCTTGGTCACCGAAAGTAATGCAAAAATTGGACGTTCTAAAAGGGAAGCAGTATTTTCTTTATCTTTAAATATTTCTTTATAAAGAATTTGTATAGCAATATATATATTTTTGGATATATATATATATATAAACACTTAAAACGGCAAAAAATTCTTAAAAATCACGAAATTTTTGAATTTCAAAGAGGTGTAACGCTTTAAATTACGGATTAAAATTGATATCTTGTTTATCTAAACATGTTTTTATTGTGTTTTTAACGAATATGAAATATCTATAAAATGGCAAAAGGTGCTGGGTTAGTAAAATCACAGGTTTAATTATAGTTAATAATAGGAATAACCTATTGTTTAATTAACAAAATTACAAGTTGAAATAGATTTAATGAAGATAGTGAAGATGTATTTATAAATATATATCGTTTCAATTGACTGGATACGGAAAGATAATCAAAGCGCTTAAAATCCGCGCGTAATTTGCCCGTTTATTAATAGTTCTTTTAAAAATGGTTTAGTTTAGTGGTATTATTCCATATTAATAGTTTTTTGAATTCACAAAGTTTAGAAACATTTTGCAGGCATTCGAAAATTACATTTATAAGATAACAAACAATCAAATTAAAAAAATAAAAAATAAAATGTAACTGTCGTTTGATTTGTGAACGTATTGTTTCGTGAAAGACCTGGCATTTAGGTTTCTTTTATTTATTTCGTTTACTTTGAGTAATTTTGCATTCATTCATCGAAGTTATTTCACGTTTTCGAATTCATCTTAATTTTAAATTATCATTTTATTAAGTACGTATTTAGTACATATACTTATGTTTGTCAATTTTATTCTCACAAGTTTTATTATACATTTTATAATTTATTACTTCCGATAGTCTTTATTATTGGGTTTTAAAGATTAAGGTTGTATTTTTTGTTATCGTTGCATTTTGTTGTTGTAAGAAACGTCGTCAACGAACACGTGTTTTGCCTGTTGATTTAATTTGGCATCTTTGTCTACGTCTCTATTGTCCTGTTAGTCTCTCGTGAAAATTTACGTTCGAGTTTTCAAATAAAGTAGTACTAACCAAGGTTATAAAAGAGTTTATTTTCGTTTTTAGAAGTTGAGTTTTTTAAGTTTGAAGACTTTGGATATTTTTGATTCCGTTGTTCAAATATACGAAATGTTTATTTTGTAGTGTATTTTGTTTAATTTTTGATGTTGAATCCAGTGCTTTGCAATTTTAATTTAACTTAAAGCTATATAACTGATTTGTTACATTTTGTAAATTCAGTTTAAATTTACTTATTAATATTGTTTTTTTAAAATGCTTTTTTTTGTGATTCCATCTTAATTTAAGTAATTATCGTCATTAATTTTTTTAATTATTTGTGATTGATTTAAATCTAATAAATGTTTACTAATTAATTTGTAAAAAGTTTTTATTTCGTCAGCTTTCGCGTTTGTATAATTTTTAATATTAAATTTAGTGTAAGTAGTAAGTAAGTTCCATTTACAGTGTATTTATTTGGAACGGGCTTTTTTGTTGACTTTAAATTTTCTTGGCGCCTTTTGATTTTGACGTTTGCTTTTGTATTTTTGAGTTTTCTAAATTATTTATGGATTTTAGAGTTCAATTCACTACCATTTTTACTAAGCACCGACAATCACCTCATTTATGCCACTTTTATTTAGAAAATTTTTGTTTTAACAAGTTTTGCACATTATAAAACTACAAAAAATAATTTAAATTTTATGAACAAGTATACAGTGTTACTAATCTGTTTACAATAATAACTGGTTATTATACTAAAAACGTTAAGGTGCAAATACACTTGCGAGTTTCTTACGAGTCGAGTTATTTACAAGTCTATACTTGCTGGTGTGAACGAACTGTGTGTGTGCAAACTCTGCGCAAACGGCTTGGGGGAAATTAAATTAATTGACATTTACAAAACAAAAATTATCGTGCGTAAACCGAACAAAGGCATTATTTTAAAACTAACTTTAAAACCTATTACACTAACATTATTCAAAATTATGTTTTATACATGTCCTACAAAATTATATTTTTTTAAAGCAGCAGTTTTCGTCAAGCAGTTCATTTATAAAGCGTTGAAACTTTTAGAAGACTTGGATACACTGAGAAAAAGACGTGCTGCAGTGAGTAGATATTTATTAAAGTATTTTATACATTATTTTACATACTTGATTAAGTATAATTGCTTTACCAGTCTAGAAATTTTTTATTCATACAATATTTGGCGATTTCATGTTTTATAATATTTCAGTTGTTTTGTGATTTTTAGGCCATACGTTTGAGAAGTTATATGAACATCATGTCTTTTTTGTTGCTCTATGATCCATTAATTACTTCTTTGTTATTTTTACTATCTAATGCACCAGTATGTTTGTACAACTTAGAAAAATGTTTTCTCAGATAATTATGTGTTATAACATCTATATGACTTATATTAATTTACAGAAGATTGAAGAAGCAGGCAAAGAGATGACAAATCAAACAATGAAGTAAATACCTAAAATGATGAAAAAAGAAGAAAAAGGTAGCAGCACATTCACCCACACCAAAAAGAGTGTAACAAACCGTTACTGATTAGTAAGTAATTAGAAATAGTGATTGGTTCAAGATTAGGATGTTTTATAAAAGTACCCATTTTCATGTTGCAAATTATTTAACGAAAAAAATTCCGGCAGATTGACAAGCAACGATCAAAACGCATGTTCTCCTCGCGAAAAGTTGCTTCTCCTTCTTTAAACCGTTCGTTATAAAACCGAGGACGCAACAAAATAGTGGCAGTTTCTGTTAGAGTTCAGTTCGAATTGGAGTTTAGTCTAAGTTCGAAAGCCGTTTGCAGAATAAAATAGGTAGGCTGTTTTAAATATGTTAACCGAATCGCCGGGGAGACAAAGCTTCTTTGTATAACCTTCCCTATTATTCCGTACCGGGCGTTCTATTTGTAATGTTGGGGTTTGAGCTGCGTAATACGCCGTCAACATCAGGTCTAAGTAACGTGTTGAAAGATATTTGCGTGTCTACTTGTTCCACTCTATTCTTTACGTTGTATTCGTAGTGTAAACGACAAATTAGCTAACGATAGATTTGCTGTTCAATGGAAAGAGGCACTCCTGGTCTTAATCCCCAAAAGTCAGAGTGACGAAAAAGATTGTCAAAGCTACTGCCCGATCTGCCTACTAAATAACATTGCAAAACTATATGAACGTCTGTTTGCAAACAGGATTAAAAAAGAGATTGAAATCTATGGAGACTTTTCCTTTTATCAATATGGGTTCAGAAAAGGTAAATCCACAGTAGACGCAAAATAGGGTCACTTGTCTTGATCGACATACAAAACGCATTCAATACTGTGCCGAAAAAGATGCATCAACGCACACCTAATTAAAATCACTACTAGCTACTTAACTGACGATCACGTACACGGATGACTACAACTTTAAGATACAACACCAAATAACCTAAGACATTCTACAAGGCTACATACTAGGACCATTGTTGTAGAATATTTTTTTATGACAACCTGCTGTTGGTTCGCCCGCAATTTTTGAAAATTATTACGCAAAACGTTCTCTGGTACACATTGTCATATGTTCTGATACTGGAAATATTTTAAAAACACTTTAGGGACATATAAATAGAAATTTTCAAATTCTCTATGTTAATCTGTATTCTTGAAAATTTCTGTGACACACGGTATAAACAAGTCAAAAAAATATAGATAAAAATTGTAATTTTTTAACGTATTTTACTTTACCTTCAAGATATGGAATTTTTTTCAACAAATTGTCGTAATCAGGATTCGAAATTAGGATTAGATATGGAAATCACTTTAAATTATAAATCAAATATCTAATAAACTGTTAATGTTAGAATAAATTTTTATTTTAACAAATTGTTAGGAAGAATTAACTCTATAAGAAACTGAAAAAAATAATTCGAATAATTTACATATAAAATTATATAAGAAAAACTGTTAAAAATGGCGGATACACCCACTTCCGGTTTCTTTATCAGGCCCATTTTTTGATAGAACCGAGAAAATATGAAAAGCCAGTTCCATAACAAATTTCAAGTTACTAGGACTTTTGGTTCGAAAGTTATCGTGGGTACATCGTTACATACAGACACACAGACACACACATCGACAAAAACCTAGAAGCACAATTAGCTAAAACAGGAAAAATATAATACAAATTAGAATATATTAGGATAACTTTAATGTACTTATGCAAAAAATGCTAATGACAATTGTTGCCAAGAAGCACAAGAAAATGTTACAATGTTTTTTTCTCAGAGTTATTTTCAAATAAAATGAGATTTCTACTATCAAAACTAAGTTATGTTAAAAACTTGAAAAAATCACAACATAACAAAACAAAAATATTAAATCTTGATATTCAACTTATGAGTTTTTAATATCTAATAAACTTACACTAATTAACAATAAATCAATTTTTGCTTTTAACAAATTTTTATTTTAATTAAATATGTTTTGAAATTAATGCATCTGCATCTCTTTCTAAGGTTGTTTTTATTTTAAAAAAATTGTTTTATCTACCTATTAACTGAAGACACATGTATGCCTTGTTTACAAAGTACATGTAGCAATTTTCTGACAAAATTTTTTTTGTAAAGGTAGGTACACGACAAACATCAGAGCGTTAGTACTTAAAAATTATTATGCAATCGACCGCACAATAAATTAACACGTATCTATTAATGTTTTTTTTCTGCAATATTCGTTCTTTGAGTAAATGAAAATATAAAGGGTTTTTATTAATTGCAATTAAATCCTTTTTTATATTACATATTTTTGTAAAGCGATAGATTAAAGCTTAAGAAGTTGTCTCTTACATTAACTACAACTCACGGCATCAAAAGATTCAATTACGTAACTAGAACACCAATGCCTACCTCTAAAGTTTCATTGAAAAGCACCACCACAATATTTTATAAAATTTAGGTGTTTTTGTGTTTATAATATTCTATTGTATAAACGCACAAGCTAAATAGATAACTTATATAATTCAATAAAAAATTTATAGTTATTTATATATATGTATAATGTACATTTGAAATTTGAACTAATAATTTGTAAAGATATTGTAATGAAAGTTTGCTTTCTTTAGAGTATATTGTTATTAAATTTATATTTATAAAATATTATAAAATAACTTAATTAATTAAAATTTCAATAACTATGTTTACAAATAATATTTATAATAAAAATATAATTTATTTGCTTATGTGATATTTAAAGATTAAAATAATTTGTACTACTTAAACTTATTTTATTGTATATGTAGAACAATAGATAATATATTGGTTAATTAGTTACACAGATTTGACAAAGCATACTTTATACCATATAAAAAAATTTAATTTTTAATTTTGTATATATCAAATAATAATAGTTTTTTACATAATCAAAAAAAATGTATTTTAACTGTCGACAAACTTTAAAACGGGTTTTTATTAGTTGACGGTAACTTGGTTTGTTAAAATTAATTTGTTTTTGAAATTTCTGTGTAAGTAGGCATTACATTAAAAATTTTAAACAAAATAAGTAAAACTATTTGCTATTGATTGCATATATCAATTAAATTTTATTAGGAAAATTAAATCGTTTTAGATAGAATTACATCAACAATAACGTGGCATTTGTATTCATATACACGGAAGTACACACTGCACGCATATATTATTATCCTTTCGTATTCAAGGCGTCATGTATAAATACAATTTAAATGATACGACTTGAAATTGAAATTTGGCGATCAAAATATTTTATAATATTTACAATATTTATTTATCATTATTAATTAGTAATTTGAAACTGGACTGATACGATTTAAAACGCAATATTTTGTTTATAGAAAGAATTAATTTCAGTAAAAGTTTTTTAAAAACCATTTAAAATAATCCTAAAATAATTGGTCAAAGTCTGGGATTTAGTAAAGCTTATTATAAAAATAAAAGAAATTCTTACAAACGTTTGTTAAAAAACGTGTACCTACCTTTACAAAAAAACTTTTGTCAGAAAATTGCTACATGTACTTTGTAAATAAGGCATACATGTGTCTTCAGTTAATAGGTAGATAAAACAATTTTTTTAAAATAAAAACAACCTTAGAAAGAGATGCAGATGCATTAATTTCAAAACATATTTAATTAAAATAAAAATTTGTTAAAAGCAAAAATTGTTTTATTGCTAATTAGTGTAAGTTTATTAGATATTAAAAACTCATAAGTTGAATATCAAGATTTAATATTTTTGTTTTGTTATGTTGTGATTTTTTCAAGTTTTTAACATAACTTAGTTTTGATAGTAAAAATCTCATTTTATTTGAAAATAACTCTGAGAAAAAACATTGTAACATTTTCTTGTGCGTCTTGGCAGCAATTGTCATTAGCATTTTTTGCATACAAATCGACGCTTGCTTTGAAATAAGTACATTAAAGTTATCCTAATATATTCTAATTTGTATTATATTTTTCCTGTTTTAGCTAATTGTGCTTCTAGGTTTTTTACTGTCGATGTGTGTGTCTGTATGTAACGATGTACCCACGATAACTCTCGAACCAAAAGTCCTAGTAACTTGAAATTTGTTATGGAGCTGGCTTTTCATATTTTCTCGGTTCTATCAAAAAATGGGCCTGATAAAGAAACCGGAAATGGGTGTATCCGCCATTTTTAACAGTTTTTCTTATATAATTTTATATGTAAATTATTCGAATTATTTTTTTCAGTTTCTTATAGAGTTAATTCTTCCTAACAATTTGTTAAAATAAAAATTTATTCTAACATTAACAGTTTATTAGATATTTGATTTATGATTTAAAGTGATTTCCATATCTAATCCTAAGTTCGAATCCTGATTACGACAATTTGTTTTTAGAAAAAAATTCCATATCTTGAAAGGAAAGTAAAATACGTTAAAAAATTACAATTTTTATCTATATTTTTTTGACTTGTTTATACCGTGTGTCACAGAAATTTTCAAGAATACAGATTAACATAGAGAATTTGAAAATTTTAATTAGTAATTTGAAACTGGACTGATGCGATTTAAAACGCAATATTTTGTTTATATAAAGAATTAATTTCAGTAAAAGTGTTTTAAAAACCATTTAAAATAATCCTAAAATAATTGGTCAAAGTCTGGGATTTAGTAAAGCTTATTATAAAAATAAAAGAAATTCTTACAAACGTTTGTTAAAAAACGTATCATTTTGAAGTTACAATAGATTTAATTTTTAGTACAAAAATAAAATTGTAAACAGTTCGTTATATGTTAATTGTAAAAAAAATGATTTTAGTGTGTTTGTTGACAATATTATTACATACATATTGAGTACTTTTAATTTATATTTACACATATACATTTTAAAATTTCAAAATAAATTAATATTTTATAATTTTAATTTTCATATTAATTTAAAGTTTAATAACTTTATCTAATTGAGACGAGTTATTATTTTAAGTTGACTTAAGTAAACGATATATTTATAAACATCTTCATCTTTGACTTTTGGGTTTATTGCTCTTTCCCATGCGTTTTGGATCTTTTTGCACCCGTATCCATTTTGTTGTAGAAACTTCAACAGTGTTTTCTTTTCCTTTTGTAGATTTTCATTATCGGACACACGTATAGCTCTTTTAGCTAAAGTATGTAAAACAATATTCTTCTGTAATGGATGGTGGTGAGATTTTGCGTTTAAGTATCTATTAGTGTGCGTTTCCTTTCTATAAACGGAATGCCCTAATGTTCCGTTATTTTTCTTTATTACCAGTACATCAAGGAAGGCTTGACTGCTGTTATGTTCTAACTCAGAGTTTAGATGTTGAAAAAACTGATTTAGTTTATCTTTGCCATGAGGTCATAAAAAAAACGTATCATCATTATATCTGAACCAAGTTTTTCGTTTTACCTTTTTTAACTATTTAACATTTTTCATAATTTGAGTTTCAAAATACTCCATGTAAATATTGGCTATAGCTGGAGAGAGCGTTGAACTCGAAGTCGCTCTTTCTACTTGTTTAAACAAGTTGTCGTCATAACTGAAATAAGTGTTTTTAAAACAGAGTTTGATGAGTAGAACTTCTTCTTCAGTAATTCTCTCCTTGAGCAAAGCCAACACTTCGTCGACCGGAACTGTAGTAAAAAGAGATACCCCGTCAAAACTAACTAAGGTGTCTTCTTTTTTTATACGCAAATTCTTAATTTTTTCTACAAAATCTGTAGAATCTTTAATGTGAGTTTCTGTATTTCTTGTCAACAGCAAGCGTTTTGCAACTAGATAACGTGCGATTAGGTTGGTAAATTGATGGTGCTCACTATCGGTCAAAGAGGGACTCCTGGTTTTGTGTATCTTGCGAAGACCGTAGATTCGTGACATAACTGGCTTTGTGACTATCAAGGTATTGATTGATGTTGAAACATATATATATATATTTGTTGACCTTCTTGAAAAGGACAAAAACACTTACTCCGAGTAATAACAAAGTCAGTCAAGTGGTAACGGAAAGAAAAGTTCGTTAATTACGCTAATCGCAATTGATATAAATATTATCACTTAACTTTTTCTTTCAGTGATATTTACTATTCTGAAGATGCAAGCTGCAATGTCTTGCGAAACGTCAGTTTGTTTGGGTTCACGAACGACAATACGGCAAAGGCTAAGTTCCACTTCTTGTTTTAGCTCTCAAGGAGATACTAGGACCAAACCTAAAAAATCTGGATGTTTAAAACAATTACCTTATTTTCCTAAATCTCGCCAGAATCCACTAAGAGCTCAAATTCTATATTAAATTTTTCAAGAACCATATTGGTCCGTGGTGCTATTTTTTTATTTGTTAATGTTCAAAACTTATTTTTAACTAAATCGCCACTTGTATCTTTTTCAAACATATTTAAAGTCTGTCCAGAAACGAAGCGAAGTAATAAATTAAAATAGTTCATTTATTTTACATCTAAGCGGTACACGATTTTGTATGAAATACATAAAAGATTTTAAAACTAGTTTTAGGATATACCGCTTCCATACTATAGTGTTACAACGTAAGTTATTTATGAATAGCTCCTAATCCGTTAACAATGGGACGTACCTGTTGTTGAGGTCTAAACTAAAGATCATAGGCGTGTAGATGGGCTGTGCTGACAAAAAAAATTACGATTGTGTTTTATTGTGTTTTATTGAAAGTAATTTTAAACATATCATTGTAATTATAAAACACATCGTTTATTAGAAAGTATTTTATGGAGTTTGAAAATTTAAGGTATAATAAAACCCCCTTTTCGAAAAAGTATCAATACATCGGTACGCCATTGGAATCTGTTAAACATGTTGATTTGTTACTTCGCTTCGTTTCTGGACAGACTATAGTAGAGTTGTTATTAAAAATCATAAATAGCCGAAATATTTATATGTATGTATTTAGATTTTAAATGTCTTGGAATTATGATACACACCACTGGATTTTAAGTTGCAACATATTCATAAGTAGTCTTTGTTGGAAAAAAAAGTTAATCAATGCAATTTTATTTTATATAACTTAACATTCTTTTTACAATGCGGTTTATTATTAAGATAATCAAACGTGCGATTTTCAATACATATTATTTCGATAAGTATGTTAGATCGCTAACAAAAATGTTGGTACTACATTAGCTGCGCAAAAAATGAGGAACATTTCCATTTTTACCCGAGGCCAGTTCTAGTATATTCCGCAATGACTAAATTGTTAAAATTTTTTACATTACACTAGAATGCATGACGCCGTATCTGCTATAGTTATAATACTTTTTTAATTTTAAATTTTACGTTAGTCTTAGTGAAAACAGATAAAAACATTATCGTAAAAATGTGACGTGATACGTTATGCTAGAATACAGTTTTTATGTTTAAAACAGTGCAAAATGCTAAAATTTCAAATTATTAGGTCAGTTATAAGAACTGTGTCGGTTAGTGCAATTGATGTTGTTCTTACTTAGTCATTAAATATTCGTCCAATTTGACATTTTCTAAAAAAGTAATTACGCATTTCAAATATTAAGTTAAAATTTTACCAAATAAAACTTTTGATTTTGTGAAGGTTAGTAAAGCTTTTATCATAGACGATACTTTAGGCACGACTTTTTTTTTAACTATTGATTCAACTAATTTTGAATATTTTTATCTATTTGACTATAAATTACTTAAAACGTTTACAGATTAAGATTAAAGCCGTTCTCTACAATCTTGTCACCAGATTTAAATTACGCAAAACTTTTAAACTTCAAAGCTATATCATGCAAGTGTAATATGTTTAAGTAGAATTTAAATATACATGCATAAAAATATTTTTAAAAAGGTTGTGACACCTTTAAAATTTTTTTTAGGTAGAATACTTTTATATATTTACTTTTTTGCGACGCTTTAGATTCTTTTAATTTACACTTTATTTTAATATTTGGTTTAAAAGCAATAGATTAAAAATGATAAAAAATACAATTTATTTAAGCAAAAACAAAAGGTAATAAATATATGAAATGCAAATTAAAAAATAGTATATTATTAAATGAGTTTGTATAAACAGTAGATTGTTGCACGAGAGTGTTTGGGCCACAATAAAACGAATTTAACAATAGACCGTTTATACAACGTACTTTATATACTATTTTATCCAATTGCGTTTTTATTTAAATTACTATGAAAATTTTTTCTCTGACAAAACCGACATTTGTCATCCAGGGGAATTTTTTTTCAGTCAATTGCAAGGTGCAAACATGCTCACAACGATATGTCAAAAACAAACTGATCAATTGCTGCAATCTCAAAGTTTTGTATTTGAAAAGTTTAAAACAATTATTATGTATTTTGCTTATAGTATTATTAAATGCATGTTGTAGCAAGTATCTGCAGTAAGTACATAGCCAACATTGAACATATTCATAAATGCAATATTTAAGATTCATTTTAAAACGTAACAAATAGTCAAAAAAAATCAAAACAATAATGTCTTCTACCGATGCTTTGTACCTATCTGATTGAAAGTAACGGTGGAAGTAATTGCTACATTTGGCAAGTGTTTATTAAATATAAATATTTTTTATAACTAATTAATAATTTATTAACAGAATTCTTTATGATAATCAGTACAAAGACGCCTTTTCTCTCTATTCAACGATAAACATAGATTTTTAAAGACAGCTCATAGGTATATTGTCGTTTAGCTATAAAAACCTCATAAGCGACAAATGACTAATTTTACAAGAGCCACGTAAAAACTGTTTTATACCGTTAATTTAATTTTTTAAAATGTAAAAAAGTATAGACTATTCAATGATTGGTGCAAAAAAAGTGTTGATTTTACAAAAAATGTAATGCAAGCATATTTTGAAAAAAACAAGCAAGTATAAAAAATCCAAGCTAAGATCATGTCTGAACATATACAAAGATGTTGATATTTTCAAACATAGCTACCAAACGAAGGAATCTAGTTTATTAAAATTTGTCGAGATTAATCGGATTATAGATAGTGCCATTATCTTGTTCTAAAGGTACGTAGGTGTACTGCAATTTATTTAGCAGGCTCTATAATAGCTCTGCTACGATAAAATTCATTATTTCTAATTAAGTGATTCTTATTATGGATTATACTGGTACTTGCCGTTGATCCGAATTAATAAAAATATCGAAATAATATTCTATATCAAGAAGGTATAATCATCGTAACCCTTCTTCACACTGAAACAGATACAAATAAAGTGTTTTTCGGAAATTCGAACTTACACTGGATAACTTTAATTACAAACAAAACGTTTTTTTTAACATGCTGTAATAGACTACGTGTATTAAGTTCGATTGGTATAGCACGATTAGTAAAGTGACAAAAAAAATTGCTGTTTTTTTTTTAAATTAGAAAACCCTGAGCACTGCACATTGTCTCAGATGTCCTAGTGCAACTCAATTGGCTAACTAAGAAAAGAGAAGAAGAGAAGAAAGAAAACAGTTTGGTGGGTAGAAAAGTTTAGCTGTAGCAGAAGGTTACATTGAGAGTAAAAAAAAGTAGTTGAAATGTTTACAGCAGTAAGTACGTCCTACGTCCTCCAGTGTGACGACCAATTTTCTTCAAACCAACGATGTGCAAAGCATTACGGATATAAATCATATCCGCAATAAGAATAATTATGGTACATGTGCAAACGTCGTGGTCAATACCAGCTTTAAGCAAAATATTGTTTCCCAAAGCACGCCTAGCATAACTATTACGCAACAGCGAACAGACTCATGCACAGTAAACATTAAATTCTTTAATAATTGTACTCAACTGCAACTGTCAGAAATAACGTTTATTTGTTTATTGTTTATTTTATTAATATTACCTATTATTATAATCTTTGTCAGTTTACTTGCGTTTTACTACTCACTGCTCAGTACTTAATAAAGTTCAATACATATAACCTCTTTAATGTTTCACATTCTAACCTAAATGAAGAAAGTACTGACAGTGACGTTTATATTACGGTACAAATTATATCTCCAACTTTAGTCGAATTTATATAGATGTCGTTGTATGTCATATTATTCAACCAAAAAGTGTTGAATAATGACATTTTTATATCACGCAATTAAGTAAATTGGATTATTATAAAAACGTTTTTTAATACTAATTTAAATCTAAACCAGGTTTCTCTGTAAAGCGTTACATACTACAAAGTTTAAGTACCACTTACTTATTTTGATGATGCTGCTGTCTTAATATTCAGTAATATAGAAACTGAGCTAAAGCTAATTCGGATTAGAAGTTGTTGATTAACAAATGTTTTATACAAAATTATCTATAGTCACCAAAATGAGATTTAATTTTTTGTCAATTAACCTTTTTTTAACAATTGGCAAACCGGACAGAAAAGTTGTTTGTAATTTATAAATATTAATATAAACGTTATTATTTATTTTCAGAAAGTTTCTGTAAGATATATTATAAATAATTCAATTTACGCTTTTTTCATATACGCATTTCATTTATTAATTATTTATGGCTACATGTTTCGATCATTATAGTCATTGTTAGATTTCAAATTAGATATTGTAATTATTTATATATTTGAGGATAATCAGAGGTGCATTACCATAGTAAAGAATCTAAACAATAATAAACGAGCAAAACATATAGACTTAAAAAATCATTTTGTAAATGACCTGATCACTGAGAATGTAATTTCTGATGTTAAATATGTAGAGACTGTAAATCCGGAAGCTGAGATGTTGACAAAACCTTGGATAGAGTTAATTTAAATAAATTTAAAAAGTGTTTTGGAGAATAAACACTATCAATATCAAAATTCGTTTGCAAAAATTCCCTGGCGACTAGTCTTGCTTTATATTTATCTTTTTCAAATTCTTAGTACGTAAAAACCCATTTTGTATCAATAACTTGTGCATTCTTCGGTAGATTAACAAAATATATATATACATAGGTACATACATTGATTTTTCGTTATTAAAAATAATGTGATTAAACTAGCGCGATCAATATAATGTTCAGTTTTGTTGTTAAAAGTTAAACTTAATTAAACATAAAGTGTTTGTACAGTAATTTAATAATCTTTTAAGAACTTTGCAAAGTTTACAATATAAATTGAATTTACATTAATAACTTCAAAACCAAAACGTTGTTTGTTACAAATTACTAAAAACAAATTAAGTTATTGATGTATTTTAAAACAAGTTAATTTTTGACATTATGGATAAATTCTGTATAAACCATTAAACACTAAGCTTTTAAATCCAATATCCAAGCACAGCTAGATTTAAATATACCATTACCGTAAGTGAAATGAATTTAGTTGAATCATCAACAAGATGTACTTTAATTTACGATTTAATTTAATTTAATTTAATTTTAAAACTTTTATTTTCAAATAGGTTAAGTACAGTTTATTTAATTACCGCAAATCCTACGACATGCTTGTTGTAATAAAGTTGAACGCAATTTTCTTAACGGTGCTGCTACCGTTGTTGCTACTAGTGCTGTTCCCTGCTTCTGTAGTTGAACGTCAAGTAAGCACAGTTAATGCATGAGCGCTGAAGTAAAACAACTCTTTGTTTCAAGGAACTCAAACGATAACATTTAAAAAGTGCTTTGAAATTAGACTAAAAAAAGATAAACTATTCGTAGGAACAAAATTCATGTCTTATTTGCAAAATAAAATAAAATCTTTGCAATTATTTTAAGTGCATCTTTTATACATCAGATATAAATGTATAATTAAAATTTATCTATATAAGTACTTTGTAAATAAAAACATTGCAGACATAATAAAACAAAAATTTTAATAAAAGAAAAAAGATTTGGAAACTAAGTTTTGGTTACTTTTATAAAGATCAATGAAAGATTCAATTCGTTTTATTAAAGAATTACATCAAGTACATCAAAAAAGTTTGAGTTTGCTATTTTCTTATAGTTACACCATTCGTATATTAATGGTAGGAGTAAAAAACGTATGTGTAAACTGCCGATTACTTTTTATTGTTTTTAATGAAGACATAACAATGACAACTCTCTGGATAACAATTTTTCGAGTAGGTACACATCTTGCGGAAGAGTCTAAGCTTTGTCTTACCATAAAAAAATTAGACTATTTTTAATTTGTTTGTATATTTTTTACTTTAATTTAGTTTTCTAAAAGTTACACAATATTATAATTCATTTAAATATATTTTATTGACGAATACAGTTTCTTACGCAATGTTATTACGTTTTAAATGATTTCAATAAAGAATTTAAATTAAAAAGTAAGTCATTTTTTTTATAATTATAAAGAAATTTAAAAGTGTTTTTATTTAATTTTTTAAATATTTTAATAACACATTTATTTATATTGTTATGTAATTATAATAAACATGCAATTAAACTTTCAGTTTTTACTGTAATTTTTTGATAATAGTTGACAATAATTGTAAAACGATAATAATAATTCTTTGTTTGATTTGTTTTTACTTGATTTTATTATAAATTGTTAATAAACAAAAGGTAGAAAAGTTGTCATTGAATTTAATTATAGCGAAAGTCAATGATCTATTGACAAGTAACGCCGTCAAAATTGCAACTATAAATAAGTTAGGAACATTGTCGATACAATTGTTGAAAACAACATCAGAACTATCGGACAGCTCTTTCGTTTTTTTTGGTACTCGTCAGCGCTAAGATACACCGATGTGTTTCCACAACCATACCGACGGAAAACCGTACTCTTTTACGTCGTGTAGACATTGCCAACATATTTAAAATGTTTTTGAAACGCCATCATGTTGTAAAAATACCACGTATGATATATAAAAAACTATAAATTAGTACGGAAGGTA